>CM063516.1:20802109-22004609 GCA_032199755.1 Ambrosia artemisiifolia
GCTTGTATGTCAATACTTGGTCCAGCAGATGTTTGATCATTTCCTATCAGTTGTTGAAAACCATGAGGGTGTCTGTTCACTTTTGGTTTTGAAGGCCTTTTGGGCTCTTCATAAATATGTGGCAAACGGTGACAAGTGGGTTGTCCATATCCTCTTGGTAATCTGTTAGCAGGTGGAGCATCTGTTACCTGAACATCTCTGGGAGCAGAGTTTTTGTTCAGGCTTTTGGTAACAGATGTTTGGACTGGTTCAAAAGTCTGTTTGGGTTTTCCTTTTGAAGTACTTACCACTTGACTTTCCAGAGTTTTAGCCTTATACTCTTTTATCTTTTCATCAAAATTTTTGAGATATAGGCACTCTTTTGTTTTGTGATTCTTTTTCTTGCAGATTGAACATTCTTTAGTTTTAGAATCATTTAAACTTGTTGTTTTGTTGATGTCATATGCTTTTAGAAGAAAACAGTTTTTGGTGACATGGTTCTTCTTTTCACAAAAATCACAAAACAAGTTGTTCTTGGCTTTCCCTTTTTCTTTCTTCTTTTCAACAGATGTTTCATCATTTGTTGGAAGATTTACTAGAGGGATTACTTTGGCCTGTGGTGCCATTTTACCATCAGGGGTTTTGAAGGTCATTGGTTTGAAATTTTCAAGGACTTCACACTCATCTGACCATGTTAGTTTGAATTGATATTTCTCAATTTCATCAAGTGAGGGTGTACCTTCCAACTTTTCAAGAATGATTTTCTTGCCATTGGGTTCAGTAACCTTGATTTCTTGACCTTTTGAGTTTGTAGGGATGACCTCAACCAACTGGGGTTCCTTTTTGTCAGTGGTTTGTGAACCTTGGTCAGTGGTTTTAAAACCAAACCCAAATTTCACATGACTTTTAGATTGTTGGTTGACAATCATCTCAAAACCCTTTGATGATTCCACCCATTTCTTACATTCAACTTGGGTGGACTCAAGCTCCTTCTTACAACTATGATATTTTGTTATCATAGTCTGAAGCTGGTCTTTGGTTATGCTTGCTTCATGTTTTAAACTGCTGATTTCAGACTCTTTTTCAGATATTTTTTATCTTAACTCTTTTGTAAGTTTTTCAAACTGAATTTCAGAATCCAAAATTTTCTTTCTAAAGTTTTCATTCACCTCTTTTATCTTAGCAAATGCCACAATACATTTGTCTGAGCACAAGTCATTTAAGATTTGAGGAGATACCTTAGCAGCAGCCATCAAGGCACAGTTACACTGGCAGTCACAGTCATCACTACCCCAGGGGTCTGAGAGATTCACAACCTCCACTTCAGATTCTTCAGCTGAAACAACTTCACCAACAACACCATCAGTCACATTTTCAAACATAGATACCACCTCCTCAGAATCAGTCTCTTCAACAATTGTTTCTAGTGCCATAAAACAAAAATCCTTTTCAGTGTTGGCAACTAGAGCAATGTTGTCATCTGTTATCTCATCTGGTAGACTGCTCCAATCAAAAAAGCCCTGAGTAAAGAAACTCTGTTGACCTGGTTGACTGGTCTCTGCAGGAGCAGAGGGTGGAGTAACAGTCATTGGCACTGGTGCCTGAGGAACAGGTGTTTGGACATAGTGATACGGAGGAACAGTGGTTTGGACATAATGCATAGGAACAGTGGTTTGGGTCTGTGCAAAGTGAGCAGTGTTTTGCACATTAGGTACATTAGGGATGGATTGATAAGTGTTGGTATGTGGTCTTTGGTTTGGATAGGTGATCATAGGAACTCCATTTTGACTCCTACATTCCCTAGCAAAATGACCCATTCTGTGACACTTGTAACACTTTATCTTTGATTTATCCAACCCAACCTTTGACCCACCATGTAAACCTGGGTACCTCCTGCCAGTTTTCTTATAGAAGTTATTGGTTCTAATACTGAGCAGGGCAACCTGATGTAAGATGTCCATTTCTTCTAGGTCCAAAGGGTCAATATATTGCAAGTCATTGTACACAAAAGATGAATTATCAGAAGCCTGGATATCACCACTAGCTGTGAAAGCACAGTTGTTTGGTGATGAGTAAGAATCATTATTGAAACCAGTGGTTATGTCAATGTAATGATCATAACTCTGATCCTTACTACTTCCAGAACCATCATCCTGACCCAACAGTGCAGTATTCCCAAATACATAGTCATCTGACACTTTGCCAGAGTCCTGGAGCTTCTTTTTCTGGTTAAGCTCCCTTTCATAAGTCAGGAGCTTACCATGAAGCTGGGTCAGGGTTAGGTCTTTGAATCCGATAGAGTTTCTCATAACTATGGCTATAGTGTCCCATTTGTCCTGAAGTGATCTAAGAAACCTATGATTCAGTGTTGAATTAGGAAAAGTTAGACCAACCAGTTTAAGTTCACTAATTAAACAGTTAAACCTTTCAAACTGCTGTGTTAATGACTCCCCTTTTATGTGACTAAACGTTTCATATTGTTGGTTAAGTATTTCACGGTTGTTTTCAATCACATCATCAGTTCCCCCGAATTGCTCTTTGAGAGCATCCCACAGTTCTTTAGCACTATTGCAGTGCAAGAGACCGGTATAGATATCATTCGGCAGTGCCATGGCTACTATGCTGAAAGCCTTGGCATCTAGCTCGATTTTTTGAAAATCTTGCTCTGAGTAGTTCTCAACACTCTTTGGTACTTGGATCTTTGGATCCTCGGCACTCGGTACCATTGGAACATGTGGTCCAAATACTACCGATTTCCAGCACCCTGTGTTCTGTTGTGCTAACACATGAGCCACCCGACGCTGCCAGATGTTGTATTCTGACCTGACAAGCATCGGAGGCTTGTTGTGTGTGCCAGTGTTGTGTGGATCTTGATTGAGTGAAGTCATTCTCTTGGTTTTTCAAAAACAAAGTCTGTTTACTAACTGTTGAAACGAAAATAAACTATTACTCTGTTTTAACCCGACAAACAAACGATATCAATGATTATGAGCTTATCTGTGTATTAAATTGATTTGTTAGATCAGATTTAATTGACCAAGCTCTGATACCAATTGTTAGGATCTGAGTATTGGATTGTTTTGATTAAGTATGAAAGATGAATGAAATATAAATGGAAAGTGTAGCGGAATAACAATAAATCAAAACATAGAGAACAATTGTTTTTAATCGAAAGCTTTCATTAAAGGAAATATTACAATTGTACAATTAACTCCCCCTCAGCCTGATCACTCAGAGAATGTTTGTCTAAAAGAGAATGATGAGTGATGAATAGAACAGTACAAGTACTGTTCTATTTATAGACAAGCTCAAACCTCTGATGATCAGTTGCTGACGTCACCTAGATAGCGACCCCTAACTGTCTAACAAACTCTAACAACTGTTAAGCTATAAACTACTGTTACATTGAAACAACCGACAATACAAAACTCTGTTAATCTAAAACTCTGATGTCTTCTTATCATCTGTTGAACCAAAGTGCTGTTGGTTCAACAGACCTTTGCTCTTCAGATCTTTGATCAGCAGTTGTTCTTCATCAGACTTTTAACCTTCAGACTTTGTCCATCAGACTTTTCATCAGCAGCAGTTATCTTCTAACAGTTGTTAATCAGCAGCAGTTTAGGAATCAACAGATCTTTGGAGGAAGCTTTATTGTAACAACTGTTCTTTATTCATGATCAAACACTTAGTATATTTTGGCTTTTAATCATCTGTTCTTCTCCAGGTCAGCAGACCCAACAGTTAGCCAGAGCTAGTGAGTGATGCCAAAACCTTTTTATATCAATTTGTTAACAAACATGCACATTCATTTATGGTTCGGTCATTCTATTTTTCATGTGTAGATCGATTAAATATGGTCCCATAACCTCTAAGTGGTTTGGGTACTACTCTCTTTGATACCGAATGGATCCATTCTACGTTGTTTCTATTCGATCGATTCTATTATATCGATTTAGATCATGTTCTGATTATAACTCAAACCATTTCGACAAACATACATTTAACCCGAAACATTTAAAACCATTATGTTCTGATAAATAATCATTGGCATAGTCATTACCATAGTTGCGAATAATCTGAAACTTCCATCCTTCAGCAGCCGACAAAAACTGAATCGAGATTAAACTCATGTAGTTCTGTAAGTGCAAGTGACCATGCATTCAGTGTTTGAATTTGATGTGTTTGTGTTTGGAGTTTGAATGTAATCGGTTAAGGAGGGAAAATAGTATACGAAATTGTAGAGGGAATTTTGTAAGGGGCTATTTGGTTGATTAAGTGTTGAATCATTAAGATGATCTTAATGGTTAAGAGGCTCTGAATGGTTAAGAGCTGAATCATTCAGCATCCCTTATTAGCTTAATGGTTCAGCACTTAATCATTCCATTCAGATGCTGAAACAAACAGTCTGAATGCTGAATGATTCAGAGCTGAATAGTTAAGAGGTTGATTAAAAGGCTACCAAATAGCCCCTAAGTTAGTTATTAAAAACTTAACATACATACACAAATGATTAATGTACATCGACCCCTATATACAATACGAACGGTTGTGTCTAACCATTGTGTCCC
Source organism: Ambrosia artemisiifolia (assembly GCA_032199755.1). NCBI lineage: Eukaryota > Viridiplantae > Streptophyta > Magnoliopsida > Asterales > Asteraceae > Ambrosia > Ambrosia artemisiifolia. Next base: position 20,806,657 of record CM063516.1, read on the forward strand.
TTCAAACTAACATAATCGCCTAACATATGTTTTGACACATCGGTTCACAAACTAGGACTTTCTAGACTTAGGATAATTATAAACATAATTATAACATATGTACAATACACTAATAACACACGTTTAATAAATCAAGATTATATCTTCTAACATTCTCGCCCCTAATCTTGATTTAGTATGAACTTGTTTCTTCACTTGATGATGAACGGGACCTTTTCTTCGGTGGGAGATCTTGATCATCACACTCGGCGTTCTTTTTCTTTTGATCAAAGTCTTCTTCCTTGACTTACACTACCATTTCTCTTCCTTTATACTTCAAATGATACCATTCCATCATCTCTAGGTATCGAACATAGACTTGTTTTAAAGTCATTGCAATCTCTTCTTTTGTCACTAAACTTGGTAGCCCTCTCCCATATCCCATCGACATAGCAATCACTGCCCAATTGTTGTCACTCGTCACCTTATCATAACCTCCAAATACTTGCACCTTTGTATAGAGATCTAACAAATTAATTGGATAACCATATCCATCTCTTGGGGGCATTGGTGCCTTGTTTGATATTTTTAGGAAATCATACATAAACCATTCTATGGTTTTCTCGAATTCCAACTCGAATTTCCTTTTATGTCTTTCGACCATTGTAGTGATATGGACCAAGTCCATAAACACAACACAACCGTTTAGCCTTGTGCCGTTTGTTGGATACATAACCGGTCCCCTTTCCATGAACTCTTCGGCATTATCTTTATTAATTGAAAATGTTTCAAAGTTTCTGAACACTGATTCCCTTTCTGTGTCCAGATCGCTGATTCCTTCTTCTTTACCGGTTTCGAATGCCACTTGTTTTCCTTTTCTTTTCTGTTTTTGTAGATGCACGAAGTGCGACTAGTGATTGGATCTACAAGTTAACATGTGTTAAGAGTTGCTGATGGGTTGAATGTAGAAATAGTGGGCGAATGTAGAAGGAAGTGGGCGAATGTAGAATGTAACTGGGCGAAGGTAGAAAGAGACTGACATGAAGAACACATTCGTACCAAGTAGTGGGCGAATGTGGAAGAATTCCACATTCGACCATTCCTACTGGGCGAATGTGCAGACACTATAAATAGAATTTGTGTGTTTTTTAGTTATAGAGAGTTTTAGTTGAAGTGTGTGTTTGTGTCAGGTTCCAGGTGTAAATGAGAAAGTGTGTGTATTGAATAGACTAACTAGGAAGCCTATTGTATCAAGTTTTTATGAATGTTAATCTATGAAAAAGCTTTGAAAATGATGTTTACTGTGTTTTGATCCGAGTTTTATCAGTTTGTTCATAACTAGGGTTTCCGCACCTGGCTTTGTTACTTGTATGATCAATTAATCCTGTTTCATCTAAAATCTTTCAATCACAAAGTGGTATCAGAGCCATAAGGATCATACAACAACAAATTTGATAAACTCAGAGCTGATTTGGACATGAATTTGATCAAAATACATCTGTTTTTGACTAAAAATGGTTTTTGAGTGTTTTTGATTGATTTAGAGTTGAATTTGTGGATAAAATCTAAAATTCCAAGAATTAAAGTTGTTCCAAATCAATTCCGAATCAAAACCTGATAAAGATCATTCAAATCCATAAACTTTTGAAAATCAGAGATCAAAATAACCGTTTTTCAAAGTGTAACCGTTTTTCAGACCTGAAATGGGCGAACCTGTACTGTAGTGGGCGAACCTGACATAGAGTGGGCGAACGTGTGAGTTTTCTGGTCGAACGTAGGTAGTTTCTGGGCGAACCTGGAAATTTCTGGTTGAATTTTTCACTTTCGGGTAAGATTTTCCACATTCGATTCGTCGGGCGGGCGAACGTGGAATAAGAGTGGTCGAACCTGAAGAATTTTGGGCGAAAGTGGAAAGTGAGTTAGGATATTATACTTTCTGGTGATCTTTTACATTCGGTTGAATTCAGTTTGGTCGAAGGTGTACAAAAGGGACGAAAGTAAGATAAAAGGGGCGAACCTAGAACTGAGTTTGGAAAATTTTCTAAGTGTTGGATTTTTTGAAGTTCGTGAACATCATGTGGAATTTTCCGACTACCCCGAGACCAGCAACGACACAACCACAACAGCAAGTGATGGACCCATGGACAGTGGCAGCACAAAAGACGAGCACACAGTCTTCGCAACCGATTAACTACATGGCGATGACTAGCTCGATGCCTCAAAGTGTGGCACCTCCAGCACCACAACCTGACTACTGGGGAGTAGCAGCAGCGGTGGTAAATACTCAAACCACAAATGCTATTTCCACACTAATAAATGACTTATCTTCAGGTAGCGGGAATCGGCCACCTAAGCTCATGGAGATACAAGAATATAATCAGTGGCAGAAAAAGTTTAAGATCCACTTGGAAGGCATGGGAGTGGAAGGTGCAGAGGCATGGAGTATGATTGCTAGAGGTTACACAGCACCGGTTTTGGAGAACACCGGTGAACCAGTTCCATTGGAGAGTATGTCTGAGGAGGAGAAAAAGAAGTTTGCTGTGGAGAAGAAAGCCTATTCTCAGTTGACTCAGGCAATCACAAACGATTTGTTGCATCAGTTTGGGACATGCACTACATCTAAGCAACTGTGGGATATGCTTAAAACTAGGCATGATGGGAATGAGAAGACTAGAAGTTTAAGGATGGAAGAATTACGAAAGGAGTTTGAGAATTTTACTTATATTGGCAATGAAACTCTAAAAGAATTAACTCCTAGATATTGTCATTTGCTAACTGAATTGTCTAGTTATGGTATACAGATTCCTATGACAGCTTTGGTGGATAAGTTTGCAGATGCTCTACCACCATACTGGGATCAGCATGTGGAAGTTCTCAGGGAGAAGGATTCATACCAATACTGGACTATTAATGAGTTCGTGTAGAAGCTGGAGAACAAAGAGCTTGAAGAGAAGAGGAAAGCTAAAAGATCACAGATTCCTCAGAATCCTAGCTTGTATTTTGGAGGCACTTCAGTACCAGTTAGTAACTCAAGTTCAGGGGGATTGGTTGCACCACATGTTGCTTGCATTTCCAATGTTATGGAATCACCAAAACCTACCATTAACTACATAGCACAAACCTCATCCTACTCACAACCATCATACCCACCACCACCACCACAACAACAATACAACAATTCCTACATTTCACCATTCTCACCAATGCAACAAGCAGCTTTCTATACTGCTAGCCAATCTCAACAACCACCTCAACAAACACAATACATGAACCCAATGAACCAAATTACTCAACCTAATCAACAACCAGTGGTTTTGGAGACTTCTAACTTGGGAAATGTGACGGTTGAAGTTGCTCAGCAACACATTGCACTAGTCTCTGCAATGGTTTCATCTTACAATGGGTTGGTTGCTAGTCAAATTGGGAACAACAACTTAACTAATGAAGACTATGCACAGATTGATAAAGAAGAGATGGAGCTTATTGATATACAGTGGGCTTTTGCGAGTATTATGAGAAGGGCAACAGAGTTCATTGAGAAGACTGGTAGAACAGATTTGGGAACTTCTCCAAACACAACCTACGGGTTCAACAAGGAGAAAGTTACTTGTTTTAATTGTGGAGGGAAAGGTCACTTCAAAAGGGAATGCACCCAGCCACCAAAACAAGGTAATAGAAACCCTTTCAATGCAAGCTACCAGAACCGTCAACAACAGAACCAAAACCAAGTTTCATACCAAAATAACAACAACTATCAAAACCAAAACAACTACCCAAACCGACAAAACAACTCTAACAACAACCAAAATAGACAACCAAACACACCAAACCAGACTCAAAACCAATCACCTAACAACACTAACCGAACAGTTATACCGATCACCACACCAAATGAGACACAACAGAATACCAATCAGAATCAAGCATTGGTGATTCAACAGGATGAACGGTTTGATTGGTCGGGTATGCAAATGGGTGTTGAGGAGATCACAACTGGTGGCAATGTGGCTTGTGTTGCACAACAGGTTGTAACTGAAGAGTCGGGGATAGTTGATGAAAAGAAAGAAACTGAGGTTGAAGTTGATGTGTCTGAGGCTGACATGGAAGTGGAGACTGAACCTGTTGAGGTTAAGGCTGAAAATGCTAATCCTGGAGTAGTGATTGATACTGTTTCTGATGTTCCTGAGGAGTGTGAATCGGTTTACTCAGATTCAGACAGTGAATCGGATACAGAAGCAAGTGTTACATCTCTGGATGATGATATCGATCAGTTGCTAGCAGAAGCTGATTTTCTGAAGACGAGGAAGTCGTGCATTGCTGATGATGCTTTCACCAAGATTGACTATTCCAAGTTTTTCGCTGGAAAGGAAGCTCATTTTGCTTTGATGGCCATGACTGATCCGCCAAAACCTGTAAGTTCTGAGTGTAGCACAGATATTACTAGTGATAAATATTGTGGTACTTGTGATAGATTGACAGAGGAGAACAAAGAACTCCGTGTTCAACGTGATAGTGCTATCATGAACTGTCAATCTACTCGCAAAGAGTTGCATGCTTTTAACAAAGTATTAGATGGCTATAAAAAGGACATTTCTGACTTGAAAAACACTCTTTCATTAAAACAACTTGCAATTAACAACTACATCAATGAAATTGAAAACACTAAGTTGGAAATGGCCGCCATCAAATGCTTTGCTGAAAAAGTAAACAAAAAGTTGGAAAGTTATAAGCACATTGCTTACGTGGTAGACCACATCATTGATGATCAAACCACTAATTACAAGTCTGTGCCATCTCCGGTGCTTTTTGAAAACCATAATTGTCATCAAGTGACACCGGAGAGCTCGGTAAAATCAGACACATCATCGGAAAATGAATCTAATACCTCGAGTATTGGTGATCCACATTCCGATGTGAGACCGATTTTAGGTTTGAATGATGAGGGTGTTACTGTGGAGAGTGCTGATTCAGACTCTGAGAGTGATGATACTGGTAATGTTCAAACTGCTAATGCATGTGAAATTCCAAAAGAAAATCACATCATTTCCAATGAACCAGTTTCACCATCTCAGCATGTGCATCCGATGGCAAATGCTCATCGTGAGAAAAAGTCTGAAAAGAATGTTGTTAAGAAAGAATTTTAGAAAAAGGATGTTAAGAATGAACCGTGTGACAAACCAGTCAAGGTGTTTTATCGGATGGAAGGATCCGATAAGATCATCTCTGACGAGGAATTTCCAATCAAAAATGCTAACTATGCTAAAATTGATAAAATCTGGCAAGAAAGCACCATTTGGTTCCCAAAACATGAGAGAACAAATGAAATCCCACCTGCCATTTTAAAGAAATTATTTTTGGATGTTCCTCAAGAACCAAAGGTCCATGTCACAGAGTTCATTAGACCCAAAAACAGAGCTAACGGTTTTCATGAGCCTGCTTACTCAAAAGGGCCACTCCCTGAGAGTTTGAGGAATCATCAGTATAATGATCAATATCCTGTTCGATCATTTGCTCAACCGAATACTCCAAATGTTTTTGAAGAGTACCGTGCATGCTTTAAATGCGGGGAGAGAGGGCATTTACTTGCTCAATGCCCGTTTGTAAGGCATAAAAGGCACGAAGTTGAAGTGAGGAATTCCATGAGGAAACCGATTGATCATTATGTTCCACCACACAGACGTGTTGTTCCTCAACAACAGCAGTTTTACAATCAAAACAATTTTTATCAAAAGAGGAACAATCGTCCAGTTCAATATGATCGCAAAAATCGGATTGCTATGGAACAATCATGGAGAAAACCAGTGGTGAACACAACAAATGATAGGCAAAAGGTTTCACCAAAACCAATTGTCAAGTCAAATGTTGGACCTAAGTCTGTTAAATCAGATAAGGTAACCAAGAAAGTTTCTTTTGCAAACAATGTTCAGAAACCGACTAAGAATCCAAAATCTCAGATTCGTATCTTAAAAAGATCTGAACAATCTTGGACACCCAATGGTTCTCCAGGAGCCTCAACTTCAAAATGCAATGAGAAAAAGGAAACTGTTTTGAATAATCCTAACAAGATTGATCCAAAACAAAATGTTAATGAGAATGTTTCTTTGAAAGCTGATGTTCAAAGACCCAAGACTCAGGCTTGGGTCCCCCGAAAGAACTAACTGTTTTACTTAATGTGTGCAGGGAGCTTCAGCTGGCCCTATTAGCAGTCTTTGGATTGTTGATAGTGGAGCTTCAGGCCACATGACAGGGGATCTTGCGTTGCTGTTTGATGTGAAGAATATCAATGGTGGATATGTTGCATTCGCTGGAAATAAAGGTGGATATATTACTATGGAGGGGAGCGTGAGTAATGGGATAGTGAGCTTCGAGAGGATATCATATGTGAAGCAGATCGATTATAATCTGTTGAGCGTCAGTCAGATTTGTGACAAACAATTTACTGTGCATTTTGATGACAAATCCTGCTATATTCTCAAACCGGGCTTCAAAATTTCAAAGGAGTGGATAATGTTGACGGCACCTCGCGTCAACAACCTCTATATTCTTGATATGTCCAAGGCGATGACATCACAGGGGCAAATAACATGTTTTCTATCCAAGGCGACCGAGAAGGAATCGATAATGTGGCACCGAAGAATGGGGCACATTCATCTGAGAAAAATGAATCAACTTGTGAGAAATGGACTTGTCGATGGGGTTAACGTGAAACATTTCCATCTGAATGACAAGTGTGTGAGTTGTAAGAAAGGAAAGCAACACAGACAGTCCCACAAAGTGAAGAAAGTTAATTCTGTTGAGATGCCACTTGAGCAATTGCACATGGATCTATTCGGACCGGTCAAGCGCAAAAGTCATCTTGGAGAGCTTTATTGTTTAGTTGTCACTGATGACTACTCAAGATTTTCATGGGTGATGTGTTTGCAGAATAAAAGTGACACCTTTAACAACCTGAAAGTTCTGTTCACTCGATTAGAGAATCTCTACAACGTAAAGATAAAGAGAATTCGGAGTGATAATGGGACGGAGTTCAAAAATGCCAAGATGGATGAACTTTGTGAAAGCAAAGGGATACATCATGAATATTCGGCTCCGTACACCCCACAACAGAACGGTGTTGCTGAACGAAAGAATAGGACTCTAATTGAAGCGGCTAGAACAATGCTTGCAGATTCAAATCTTCCGGTAATGTTCTGGAACGAGGCGATTTATGCAGCAAACTATACACTCAATCGGGTTCTAACAGTGAAGAAGTTTGGTAAAACATCTTATGAGCTGTTACACCGACGAAAGCCGAACTTAGAGTATCTAGAACCTTTTGGGGCACCATGCACGATGTTGAATCCAAGCGAGAAGTTTAGTCCTAAAGCTGAGGAGGGATACTGTGTTGGATATGCAACCCCGCTAAAACGGGTATACAACAAGCGAACTCGTCGGGTGGAGGATTGGGCTAACGTGGAAGTTCAACGATATACTCAAAATGTACAAGGCATGGGTCCTGATTGGATGTTTGATTACAAAGATTTCTTTGAATCATTCAATCTAGATAGCTTGGTTGAAGAAGCTGTTATCCGATTACTTTACGAGTGTGAAAACGCGACGACTTCACCGTTGGTGCGTCCGATCACCGTGAACCCCCTACCAGCTTCTAATGATACCAATGCTCCTGTACAAGAGGAAGAAGTGTTTCAGGAGGCTTCTACTTCGTTAGACTCTTCAGAATCTGAAGATGAACAATTTGAAGAAGTTATCCTTGAGCATGCAGAAGAACCAGAGGCACCGCCAGTGAACCCAACTCCAACTCCAGATGTTGCTTCATCATCTAACACGGGTCATGATCTGGATGCTGTAGAGAACTTGACTACTCAGACGGGAGTTACTGTACCTGAATATCCGGAATCTCGGATTCATCGTATTCACCCGCTGGAACAAGTTATCGGTGATCCTGGAAGCAGTGTGATGACCAGAGGGCAGCTGCGAAGTGTTAACTCGCCAGAGAGTTTTGGTGCTTTAGCGTTATATGCCAAAATTCAAAAATCTGGTAGTCAAAATGATTGGTCGTTTGCGTGTTATGTGTCGCAGGTAGAGCCAAGGACATACAAGGACGCTTTGCGGGAGGACGCCTGGGTTGAAGCTATGCAGGAGGAGTTATTACAATTTCAGAAATTGGGAGTTTGGACGCTCACGGATTTGCCACCTGGAAGGAAGAAGATTGGCACTAAATGGGTGTTTAAGTGCAAGAAGGATGATCGTGGGGTTATTGTTCGTAACAAAGCCAGATTGGTCGTGCAGGGATTCCATCAAATCGAAGGGATTGATTATAACGAAATCTATGCACCGGTAGCACGCATTGAAGCAATTCGGATGTTTCTTGCGTTTGCTTCCTATAAGAAATTCAAAGTCTATCAAATGGACGTCAAGAGCGCATTTCTGTACGGGAAAGTCAAGGAAGAGGTTTATGTCGGGCAGCCACCAGGCTTTGAGGACCCAATCCACCGGGATAAGGTCTACGTGCTGAACAAAGCTTTATATGGCTTGCACCAGGCTCCGAGACAGTGGTACGAGGAGCTAAGTACATACCTCATCACAAAAGGATTTAAGCGCGGACTCGTCGACTGCACCCTATTCACGAAGAAATCAGGGGATGATTTGCTTCTGGTGCAGATTTACGTTGATGATATAATATTTGGTTCAACTAACGAGCTTTTATGCAGGGAGTTCGAAACTGTCATGCAGGAAAAGTTCGAGATGAGCGCAATGGGGGAGATGCAGTTTTTCCTAGGCTTGCAAGTGGACAAAAGACCCACGGGGATCTTCATTCACCAGACGAAATACGTATCCGAAGTCTTGAGCCGGTTCCAGATGGAGGATTCCAAGCCGATGGATACCCCGATTCAACCCAATCACGGGATTGGAGTGGACGCTAAGGGGGAGCTGACTGGCCCATTTACATACAGAGCAATCATAGGATCTCTGATGTATTTGACGGCGTCTCTGTGCTCGCTATCAATCGAAGCCGAAACAAAGTCATCTGACGGCGGTCAAGCGTATCCTTAGATATCTGAAGGGTTGTCCCTCAAAAGGACTTTGGTACCCTAATGATGATGATTTTGATTTTATTGCTTTTAGTGATGCAGATTGGGGCGGCTGTGATAAAGATAGCAAATCTACTACAGCTGGTTGCCAGTTTTTAGGAAGCAGGTTAGTCACCTGGCAATGTAAGAAGCAGACTTCCGTGGCGCTGTCTACCTGTGAAGCCGAGTACATTGCAGCCTCGAGTTGCTGTTCGCAAGTGCTCTGGATCCAACAGCAGATGGTGGATTACGGTTTGCAGTTTCTTAAAACCCCTATACACTGTGACAACGAAGCCGCTATCGCGTTAACTAAAAATACTGAAAATCATTCTAAGGCGAAACATATCCGGATCAAATATCATTTTATCCGTGATTGTTACGCTAAAGAATTGATAGATATGGTCAAAATCCATACTGACTACCAACGTGCAGATTTGTTTACAAAAGCTTTTGACAGATCCCGCTTTGAATATCTTTTAAAAGTAAATAACATAAAGGAAAAACAGGACTAATCGGCACCTCGGTTTATCGTTTTTTAGTTTTTATTTTTTTATTATTTTTGCTAATTGGGAATTTCTCTTTGCTAATTGGGAATTTCTCTTTACTATCGTAATCCTCAAAGAAGTTGATGCTTTCGAGTGGATTGTTTCAAATTTTCATTTTTATTGTTTTTCAGAAAAATTAAAAACCCAAAAATATGTTCTTTATTTTAGGGGGAGCCATTTTATCAGAAAAACCAAAAACATTGAAAAATTCAAAAAGACCTAAAAATTAGAAAACTAAAAATGATTTCCTGGATAAACAGAGGAAATGATAGTACATCAGTGGGAATCTGACACAGGCTAAAGAATTGTATAGTATAATGAGGCGTGTGTTGACTACGTGTGATATGCTGATAGGCTTCGTAGACGAAATATTGCGTGCATTAATGATACAAACATAACGAACTACGCGTTCGTGGCTGAACACCTCATGGGCATATGGTCTTAGTACCGTAATTTCGTTTGATAGGATTGCCAAAATCTGAGGTTTCGGGTTGTTATGTTATGGTTATCCTGGATATTCTGATTAAACTTTTGTCGTATTGATTTACGGACCTAGTTTCATCAGAATATTTGCCAAAAGAGCTTAAATGCCAAAACCGAAAGTTACCGAATTGAGGAACTTTATGTTTTATTGATCAAAGATCATTATTAAATCGTATCGACTTACTGATGCAAATCAGTGGTTGATATCAGCCTCAACCTAGTGTATACGCACATGTTACTCTGCTGCATTTGTTTGCTGACCTGTACACCTCTGTGCTATATACTTTGTAACTTTTACGGATAACTCTGGCATAATCACGCGTTACGACGAAGCTTTGTGCAATTACTTGATACGGGAGTATGTCGTGTGTGTGGGCACCACAACGTGTTAGTCTAATACACATAACTCGTATCATTTTAAAGCATTGCGTAATAGTCTGCATGTGAGCTTCAGTGGACCAATATATCAGCAATTGCCGTGTCACATACTGTTTCTAATGATAATATTAAACAAACAGATCAACGCTGTGATCAGATTTCTCAGAAAACTGATTTGATCCTCTTACCGGATATCACTAAATGTTTACTGCTTTCATTTACTTTGATGCATTTTACTTTTATCGCCAAAAAGATACAAAATCCAAAAAGATTTTAAGTGTGTTTTTGTTAAAATTTCAGAAAAACCAAACTTTTTGCATTTCTGTTTCATTTTTGATAACCGAGGATGCTTGATGGTCAATTTCTGAGATTTGATAACACCATCTGGGCTTTGTATCATTCAAAAAGTGAAAATATGAGTTTTTGAAGTTTAACAGATTGAAAAATGTTGAACGGGATTCGAATTCGTGATTTGGCAAAATTTTCAGATTTTTCCATTTCACATTCGCCCCTTAATTGGGTCGAATGTGGAAAAATCTTCACTTTCGGTCGTTTGAATTTGGGCGAATGTGGGAATTTATCACAAAATTCCACCTTCGGGTGAAAATTCCACCTTCGGGTCATTAGTTTGGGCCGAATGTGGAACTACCCACATTCGACCATCAGAACGGGCGAAGGTGACTTTCCTATATAAGCCTTGTTCCAGGTTCGAACCCTCATTCAAAGTTTTTCAAATTTTTTCTTTCGAACCAAGACTTGTTGCTGGATTTCTTGTGACTTGTGGTTTTTTATTCCCGGTCATTTACTGATCATTTTTACGTCTAATACACAGGTAATGGAGCTTTAACAAGATCAGTTTCATCGGATTTTTGTTCGGACTTAGGGTTTCTAAATCTGTGGCTTTAGGGTGTTTCTTAGGGATTGTTTTTGATTGCATTCCAATACACATCAGTTTTAGGGGGAGAATAATGAAGGAATTAGAATAACAACAACATTTAGGGTGTTAATTGATTGATTGAAACAGTCGTGACCTAATTCCAAGGGAAAACTGATGTATATTAAAATTTAGGAACAATTGGTAGCACACGAGTGTTAATCGGTCATATTAGAACACATTGCAATCAAAATTATAGGTTAAAAACAAGTTTGATAAAAATTTAAATTTTGGGTTTTTGCAGTTTTTCACTTTCGGCTCTTAAAATGGGCGAAGGTGGAAAATATTGGACGAAGGTGACAAATAATGGGCGAATGAAGTTTTTAACAAACATATGTTTACATTCGACCTGAACTTTTCACATTCATACCATGAAATTCTACTTTCGACCTATTAAAATGGGCGAATGTGGAACTTGAAAATCTTAAAATTTTCTATTTTTGTCGTTTTCGTATTTTGACGTATTTTTCTGATTTTGATGTGCAGATGGCTGAGCAAACTGAGAATATTGAGACTCAAGTAGAAAATGTCATACCAGATCCAGTTCAGGAGAATGTTCAGGAGGCTGAAGCATCAGGTGCAAGCAGTTAGCCATTCGAAAGATCTCATAACTGCTGTGCTTATCTTGGTGAAGTAGAGAAGAATACAGAGTTCACTGAGATTATTAAATTCTTGAAGAGGAGCAGAATTGTGCATGCTTTAGCTACACCGACTATTATCTACAAAGATATTGTTGAAGACTTTTACAAGAACGCGAAGTACGATTTCTGGGAGAATCAGACAATCATAAAGAGCAAGATACAGGGAATGGAGATGTTCTTGACTGAGTCTGATATTAGAGAAGCACTTCAGATCAAGTTTGAAGTTAGTGAAGATCCCAGAGAATTGTCATGGACTGAACAGAAAGCATGCTTCCTGAGGATGAAGTACAAAGGACCGATTACTGATGGTTCTATGCACAAAGGGAAGCTGAGTGAGCAGTTCAAATACTTTGCACATGTCATTATTCACGTGTTTGGATGTGTGAGCGGTGGATATGACGTAATGAGAAGAAGCTTAAGCTCATTGATGGTTGCGTTGACTCTCAACAAACCATTCAATGTGTCTGGGATGATACTGGATCATATGCTTGAGATGCTTAAGGGTTTGAAGAAGAAACAATTCATGTTATACCCGAGATTCCTGATGATGATTTTTGATCACAAATATCCTGAATTGAAGAAGGATCCTACCATGGTGATTGGTCAAGATCACATGAACATCCGAACTTTGGTGAGGATGAAAGGATACAAAGGTGTGCCTGATGAAGATAAGCCACCATACAGGAGATTGTTTGGAGCTCTAGCTAAACAGGATTACACTGATCCTGGAAAGAACAAAGCTAGACACACTGAGAGTGATTCAGATAATGATGATCCCTTAGTGTATGCTGATGCTAATACTAAAAGGAAAAGACAGGTTGTCAATCCCGGAGCCAAAGGGAAGGGCAAGGGAAAGATAGACCAGGGGAGTTCTAAGCAACAGGTGGTGAGAAAGAAAACTACTGCTAAGAAAGGAATGAGTTTGATTGATGAAGATTCTGTGGATTCGGAAGAAACTGAGATAGATAAACAGTGGGATTCTGATGAAGAAGGAGTTAGGACCACCAAGCGTAAGGCCACTATGGTTGGTGAGTCTGAATCTCTAAATAAGTCTATTGAGGAAGCACAACAGAAGAAAAAGTCTGTTGATGTTGAAGAAGGAGGTTTAGGGATTGATATGGATGAGTTAGAAGCTGGAGAAACTGTTGTAGTGAACTTGCCAAAACAGAAGCATAAATCAATGGCAAAGAAGTCAAGCACTAAACAGTTAAGGGAGAAAGAGATTGCCCAGTTAATGAAAGGAAAAAGATTACCCGATGCTGGTACATCATCAAAGCTGTCTTCACCAGTAACAAAGAAGTAGAAAAAGACAAAAGAGGCTGAGACATTACCAGTTGATCAGTTTAACGTCGCACTGGATAATGTTTTGGATATGTTCAGGAAGCCTCAGAAGGAGAAAGCTAAAGAAGTTGAGCCATCCAAATCTAAGAAAGTCACTGTTGCTGATGATGTGATGAAGCAAGTGAATAAAAAGATGGATGAAATGATGAAGATGATTGTAGCTCAACAAGCTGAGATTGCTAAATTTAAGCAGAATGAGGAGAAAATGCTTCAGATAGTGGTTGCTTCTAAGAACAATCAAGATGAGATTGATGAGAAAGTAAAGAAACTGGAAGCTAAAAATAAGAAGCTTGAGGGTAAATGTTCTAGGAACAAGAGCATGATAAAGGTGATCAAAGAGGATAACAAAGAACTAAAGGCTGAAAACAAACGCCTTAGTGATTTGTTAGACAATTTGTATAATGAAGCACCCAAGTTGAAAGAAGGTGAAGAAGATAAGGAAAAAGAAGAAGAACAGGTAGACTTTGAGCCTTCTGATTCGGAGAAAGAAAAAGATGATGATGAGGAAGATGAGGAGTCTGAGAAAAGTGATGATGAGGATTCTAAGAAAAGTGATAAAGATGATGATGATGATGCAGAAGGGTCTGGGAGTAACAATGATGATGACAGTAGTGATAGTAGTGATGATGAAGGGGGAGATGACTCTAGCAAGTTTACTTTTGAAAAGAGAACACCAAAGAAGAAAGATGCTGGAGAATCAAGTTCCAAAAAGAAGAAAGGTGGGAACACAGATTCAGATGAAAGTATCTTTTGGAATGAGAAGGTGAGATCTCTGAGTGATGATGCGAAGAAAGTTTACAGAGATATGTTAGAGAAAAGAGAATGGACGATAGAGTTCACGGGTCGTTTTGCTGAGATATTCCAGACTGATGACATGAGATATGAACTGGAATACAACGATCCTGATCTAGAAGAAGGTGAAGTACCTGCTACTGTGGCTAAGGAAATTCTTGATGGCCTTGCACAGAGAGTAGGGAAATCATTTGAGGAGTTTGTAATGGATGAGTCGATTCCAAATATTCCTGAAAAGGATATTGGAAATCACTCAGATGATAAGAATACTCCAGAAATGGATGAAGTGGAGATTGAAGATATTACACATGAGGAATATCCACAATACTTCAGACAGAGTGATGAAAATGAGATATTTCCTGACTTCACTGAAATTCCAAATACTTCAGCAAAGAAGAAAGCAAAGAAAAGGAGTGAAGAGTTTGTTGAGAAAGTGTTTGGAGCTGATAAGCAACAATCTTCAAGTCAATCAGATGAATTGAAGACATACTTGCAGAAGTTGAAGGAGATGGATGAGAACCGACCAAAGCCTGAAGCTCAAGGAAGTTTCTATAGATTTCACAATGCTAAGTTTAAAGGCAGAGCTCTCGGGTGGACTTATTTGAGTAGACTGAAGTGTTTAGCTGCTAAATGGGAATCAGGAATCCTGTACTTCTACAGATTCATTGATTTGCTAACTCTACCGTATTGGGCGGTCAGAGATCTTTGCAGATTCCCAATGTCTGGAGCTTCAGTGAATAATACTCATGTCGGTTGGTGTGCAGACAAGTTAGTGTGGGAGAGTAGAACAAAGTGGAACAGATTCAAGCCTCAATATCCAAGAAGAAAAGTTCACAGGGATATTGATTCTAGAACTGGTCTGAAGAGGGTAACTTTGATCTACAAAGCACCTGAAGTGATGAGAAAGATACCTTTGATGCCCATGCCACAACATTTCAGTGCTGACTTTATATTTTGGTACTACGATTGAAGGAAGGCTGAAGCTGTGATTGTTTTGAGAGATGGGAAGGACAAATACAAGCATGTTCATGTATTTGATCCTATGTGGTTGATTAACTGTACCTTCGAAGACATCATCATGCTTTTCTATAATCCGATTCATCATGAGCCTAACGATGCTGAACAAGCAAAGAAGTATACTCAGGTTGTAGGAGTTTGTTTTGCGTATGACATAAACTCGGGGAGTAACTTGGATGCTAAGCTTGGCAAAATGGTGAAGATGGCTAATGTGTCAAAACCGGTGAAGAGAAAGTTGGAGCCGGAAATGACTAAAGAGCAAAAGAAACAGCTCAGAATTTATTTGTTGAACAAAGCAATGGACGAAGACAGAAAACGATCCAATCAATAGTCGAGGGGGAGTTTGTAGATGCACGAAGTGCGACTAGTGATTGGATCTACAAGTTAACATGTGTTAAGAGTTGCTGATGGGTTGAATGTAGAAATAGTGGGCGAATGTAGAAGGAAGTGGGCGAATGTAGAATGTAACTGGGCGAAGGTAGAAAGAGACTGACATGAAGAACACATTCGTACCAAGTAGTGGACGAATGTGGAAGAATTCCACATTCGACCATTCCTACTGGGCGAATGTGCAGACACTATAAATAGAATTTGTGTGTTTTTGAGTTATAGAGAGTTTTAGTTGAAGTGTGTGTTTGTGTCAGGTTCCAGGTGTAATTGAGAAAGTGTGTGTATTGAATAGATTAACTAGGAAGCCTATTGTATCAAGTTTTTATGAATGTTAATCTATGAAAAAGCTTTGAAAATGATGTTTACTGTGTTTTGATCCGAGTTTTATCAGTTTGTTCATAACTAGGGTTTCCGCACGTGGTTTTGTTACTTGTATGATCAATTAATCCTGTTTCATCTAAAATCTTTCAATCACAGTTTTGCTGCATTCCAATCGTGCGCCTCAGATGCGCGCCTTCTGTATCCATTTTCTTCACAACATTCTTTCTTTCGGGACACTTCACAGTGAAATGATCATCACCATCACACAATGTAAGTGCATTATTCATGTATGTCCCTAGCTAGTGATCCGGTACAGAATGTCGAAGGTTCAGATAATCAGAAAACGACCAAGACTTAAACATTAAGACACATTCGACCAAAGAGGAAGGGCGAATGTGGAATAATATAGGTCGAAGGTAAAGTCTAGAGGGCGAATGTGAAGATCTAGAGGGCGAATGTAGAAGCTTATGGGCGAAGTTGGAAATTACTCAGAAGAAAAGCTACATTCGTACCTTAAAAATGGGCAAATGTGGAAAGATTCCACATTCGTACCTTAGAAAGGGGCGAATGTGCAGACCTTATAAATAGGTTTTGCTTGATTTGTAAGGAAGAATAGTTTTCGAGAGTGTGTGTTTTGTGGTCAGGTTTCTCTCTAGATTGAAAGTGTGTTAAGTTGATTTAGATTAACTTGTAAGGTCTTTGTAAGAATATTTTGAACAAGTTATCTATAAAAATGGTGATTGAAAAGGTATTTTACGTGTTGTGATTTGCGTATTATCGTTTTCTTCAATTCTAGGGTTTCCGCACCGGGAATTGTGACTTGTATGATCATAATATCCTGTTTTAGCTAAAATTCTTCATCTACAAAGTGGTATCAGAGCCATACGGATCATACAACAACAAAATTGATAATATCAGAGCTGATTTGGACTTAATTTTGATCAAAATTCATCTGTTTTTGAATGAACATGGTTTTTGATTGATTTTGAAGGTTTTTGATTTGAATTTGTGGTTAAAATCAAGTTTTCCAAGAATTAAAGTTGTTCCAAATCAATTCCGAATCATAACCTGATTAAGAACATCAAAATCCACAAACTTTTGAAAATCTCAGATCAAAATAACCGTTTTTCCAAGTGTAACCGTTTTTCAAAGATGAATGGGTCGAATCTAGAGAGTGTGGGCGAACCTGGACCAGTTTAGGGCGAACCTGAGTTGCTTTTGGACGAACGTAGCTTATTTCAGGTCGAACCTAGGTTGTTGTGTTGATTTTTTCCACATTCGGATGTCAAGTTCCACATTCGGTTTTACGGGCGGGCGAACGTGGAACTAGAGTGGATGAAGGTGAATAATTGTGGACGAACGTGGAAAAGGATTGTGGATATTCTACATTCTGTTCCTAATTCTACATTCGGGGTTACTGTTTGGGCGAAAGTAGACTTGTCAGGGGCGAACGTAGAATTTAAGGCCTAAAAAATTTCGAAAAGCCTGATTTCAAAAAAATTTTGAAATATTTTTTGTTGGAAAAATGATGAATTACTTGACCATATCAAGAATGGATGAGCAGATAAGAGCTATGATAGAAGTTGAACGATAGCAATTACAAAGACAAAATTTTCAAGCTGACAACATTTGGGGATTTACAATGACACCGAAACCAACTAATGAAATGGTACATGTTGACAAGTGTGTTAACAGAGAAGGTGTTCAAAGAAATGTTGTGTGTTTTGTCAAACAAATGAGACATGATGATTCCAGTGAAATGTCAAAGAGTGATTGAGTTCTGATACGAGTTCAGAATAGAGTGAATCAGAACAGAGTGATATCAGAAATGTTAATGCAAAATCTGATAATGGTAATGAATCAGATGCTGAGGTAAAGTCTAATGTTGATTGTGCTAACTGTTTTGAGTGTGTCAAATTGAAAAATGAAGTGCTGAAACTTCTTGAGGACAAACAGAATTTGACAAATAAACTTGAAAGGTTTCAAATTGAAAATAAGATGTTGACAAATAATGAAAGACATTTTATGAATCAAATTGAATCTTTTAAGAAAGAAATTTCAGAACTTCATAACACTATTTCAAAGAATAATCCCACATCAGAGTTGGAAATCACAACACCTTGTGTTGTTAGTTCTGATTGTGAAGTGAAACAAATGTTTGAAAAGAAAACTGAAAATGTGGTAACAACTTCAGAATCTGAATCTGAAGAGAAACCCATATTCAGGTTTCCTGAAGGAGTTGAAGGATCCTACATGTTGGAAGGACATGACAAATTGATTTACAACAAAGATTTTCCAATTGATAATATCGAACAATCTCTACTTAAATGTATTTTTGTCAATAATAATGATTTGATAAATCAATTTAGAAATCAATTTGATCATCTTCATTTTGAACTCAGTCTTAACCAACATGAGAATAAAGAGGATCAAAAGAAAAACATTGAAAAGCAAAATGTTGAAAACAAGAAAGGTTCTAAAGTAAAAGGACCGAAACCAAAAAAATCGAAAGGAAATGATCAGATGAACAATTTTCATCAAAAGAATTCAAGAAATTTTTCATCTAGATCATATGACTACTATGATTATTCATATAACTCTCGATTTGATGGTTATTGGGGAAACAACTCACCACAGTATTCTCATGGTTATGTTGAATGGAGAAACTGTTTTGAATGTGTTGAAGTTGGTCATGTTGCTGCTTATTGTCCCTACTGGTATTGGGATGACGGGTATGCATATGATTTTGTAGAATATAGGTCTTGTTATAACTGCGGAGAGTGTGGGCATTTAGTTGCTGCCTGTCCATATGTTAAACAGAAAAGGACCGAAGTGAAATTTGCTAAAAATTCAGGCAATGTCAAAAGGCATGTAGCCCTAAAACAAACCAATAAACAAAAGGGGAAACAGTTTGTTGTGTATGACAATCGCAACAAAATTGCTTTGAATAAAAATGGAGATTGTAGATGGGTTGCTGAGGTAAGGGGGAGTTCTAAGGCTAAGCCTAAGAATAACTCTAAACCTGGGTCTTCATCAGTTAAGTCTGAGAAGATTCCATACAAAGTTCAGAAGCAGATTTCAAATAAGAAATCTGAAAAGTCAAAAATCAAAACAATTTCAACAAAATCTAAAATAAACTCTGAACGTGTTTGGAAACCCAAGTCAATTTCTAAATCAATAGCAATTTCTACTTCAAATCAATCCATTGAAAAACCAATTGACTTTTCAAAAGGAGAATGGATTGATGTTCCGAGGATTGATGACCTTGGACGACCCATCAGTGTGAATGGATGGGTACCTCTTACGTGCTAATTGTTTAATAAGTGTGCAGATTGTTCCAGACAGACCTATTAGCTATTCTTTGAAAGTTGATAGTGGAGCATCTGTATACAAGCTATTTATTGGAGAGGTGAAGGTCAATGAAGGGATATTGAAGAATGAAAACATGATTTCAACAAAGAGGAAAGTGTTTGTAGTCTGTTTCCAACCTGTGAAGCCGAAAAACATTGCAATCTCATGCAATTGCTCTCAGGTTTTGGATTTTTACAACAGATATGACAAAATGGTTTATTCTAAACTCTCGTATCTTTGTTAATGGTTTGCTATTTGAAAGATTTTAATGAGTATAGTAATCTGAGTGGAAAATGGTTTTTGAAACTAAATGAGTAAATCGCATCGGATATCATTTTTATTTTGTTTTTCCTCAAAAAGTTTAAAAATCCAAAAATATGCTTATTTTTAGATTTTTAGGGGGAGAAAATTTCAGAAAAATCAAAATAAAAAAAAATAGAAAATCAAAAATGAGTTTTCCTGGTGAAAAAAGAGGAGATGATAGTACATCAGTGGACTGTCAGACTACTCTAAAAACAAAAATGAATCGATAAACATTGAGTAGCCACTACAATTATATATTGGTAGGCTTGAAATCAAAGTTTAAAGTTCAGCATGGTGATATAAACATAAAATCTAAAACTGATAATCATGTGGATCAACGTATCGTTGGCATATGGTCTTAGTACCGAAATTTCGTTTGATAGATTGCCAAAATCAGAGGTTTCGGGTCGTTATATTGAAAGTTATCTGGGGACGGCCTAACTGATCTTTTGCTGTATTGATTTACAGACCTAGATTCAGTCAGGGTATCTTATTAAAAGAGCTAATAAAGCCAAAACCATAAGTTACCGAATGAGGAACTTAATATGTGTGATGATAATCAAAGATTATCTAATGCATCGTATCAATACAATGATGAAAGTCATGTATGATATTAGTCCTCACCCTGGTAGAGTGCACAAGTTGCTTTAAAGCATTAATTTTCTGACATGTCACCTCTGTGCCTCATACCTTGTAACTAACGGATAACTTCAATATAATCACGCGTTACGATGAAGCTTTGTGCAATTCTTGATACGGGAATGTGTCGCGAGCGCGGGGACCATAGATTACTCAGTATCTAATATTACCATAATGTATCTAAAGTGCTGAGCAATAAATGATGATTTTGAGTTTAAGTGGACAAACATACTGGTAATGATGGTAGGATGCTCAATGACAAAAATAGAAAATTGATCAAAAAGAGTTATGACTGACTGTTTCAATACTGATATGATCCTCTTACCAGAAAATTCACAAAAATATGTTTAGTTTACTTTTATGCAATTACATTTGAAAATCCAAAAAGATTTTTGGTGTGTTTTAGCATAAACTTTGAAAAATCAAAAAGTTTTGTTTCAATTTTTTTTTCGATAACCGATGTTGGGATACTGGATGTGAAGGCTCAGATACTTAAAATTTGAAAAAGATTGCAAATGTTCAAGTTTCTGGTACATATTGAAAATGTTTTATAGTTCAGGGGGAGAACTATTGATGGTCAAAAGGAATGTGAAGAGTACTTCCGAGATTTTTGTCGTGTCTAACGCTGGTTGTAGTTTGTGCAGTTTTTAGTAAATTTTTCTGCAGAATCAAACACAACAGGTGCACTGCTCAAGACTCATCGACAAAGTGTGTAACTAAACAAGACCCAAACCTGAACATCAAGATCACCAGAACAACAGAAGCTAGGAAGAGGTTAAAGAAATGACTGAAGATTGAAGAATTCAAGATTATTGTCTATCTTCATCTCCGGACCAACAAATGACAAAGCCAAGATTTCTTGAGTCTGTCTGAGATTTTGAAGCTTACTGGAGAGATAGACAGGAACCTCGACACAAACGTGCATGAAGATGGAAAGTTTTCAAGTCGTTCAAGATGATGAGATCAAGACTTGAAGAATTGATAACTTTCTGATTTGGTACATCACTAGCTAGGTCCAAGGGGGAGATTGTAAGTGCATTATTCATGTATGTCCCTAGCTAGTGATCCGGTACAGAATGTCGAAGGTTCAGATAATCAGAAAACGACCAAGACTTAAACATGAAGACACATTCGACCAAACAGGAAGGGCGAATGTGGAATAATATAGGTCGAAGGTAAAGTCTAGAGGGCGAATGTGAAGATCTAGAGGGCGAATGTAGAAGCTTATGGGCGAAGGTGGAAATTACTCAGAAGAAAAGCTACATTCGTACCTTAGAAATGGGCGAATGTGGAAAGATTCCACATTCGTACCTTAGAAAGGGGCGAATATGCAGACCTTATAAATAAGTTTTGCTTGATTTGTAAGGAAGAATAGTTTTCGAGAGTGTGTGTTTTGTGGTCAGGTTTCTCTCTAGATTGAAAGTGTGTTAAGTTGATTTAGATTAACTTGTAAGGTCTTTGTAAGAATATTTTGAACAAGTTATCTATAAAAATGGTGATTGAAAAGGTATTTTACGTGTTGTGATTTGCGTATTATCGTTTTGTTCAATTCTAGGGTTTCCGCACCTGGAATTGTGACTTGTATGATCATAATATCCTGTTTTAGCTAAAATTCTTCATCTACACACAATCTACATGTGATTAACTTTCTTACTTTCTGAATAATTGGCCTTTGGATGTAGCATACATCCCCTTCAAATTCAATCTCTAGGCCCTCGGATGTCAATTTCCCAGTGCTTAAGATATTCCTTCTTAGAGTGGGAACATATAACACAGATTTGATTTTATGAATCTGGTTTCCGTTCGTGATGATCACCGCCCCTTTGCCTCTAAAGTATTCTTTCCTATAACCGGTTGGATAACCTTCAATTCCATATGATTTACTGAACAGTGTGAATTGATTCTCATCACCACATCCATGTTCATTGCGTGTTAGGCTTGCAAACCATATGTCGTCCGAACCCTTTTCATCGGTTCCCTTAACCATAAAATCCGTCTTTCCTATCTTTCTCGGACACTCTCTTCTGAAATGAAACGGTTGTTTACATTTGCTGCAACACATCGTGGGCGGATACTCGGGAACATCTTTCTCGGCTTTCACTTGCCTATTGAATTCCTCTTGGGCCCTTGACAACTTTCTTTCTTGGATCTTGGATGAAGATCCTATGTTAAACTTCGAAAATTTGATGTTGAGAGGATTCTCACAATCCTTTTCTTCCACTTCCTTCTCGGCTTCCATTGCCATATCGGCTTCCTTCTTGTGATCATCATGATCACACACACTTGTAGGGATTAACGGCCACCCGTCCTTTGTCCCTATAAAATCAACATCTTCGGATTTTCGGTTAATATCAAATATACCACAGGTCTTCTTGGAACTTGGGTCTGATGCCATGTTTGAATTTGATGTGTTTGTGTTTGGAGTTTGAATGTAATCGGTTATGGAGGGAAAATAGTATAGGAAATTGTAGAGGGAATTTGTAAGTTAGTTATTAGAAACTTAACATACATACACAAATGATTAATGTATATCGACCCCTATATATACAATACGAACGATTGTGTCTAACCGTTGTGTCCCTTCAAACTAACATAACCGCCTAACATATGTTGTGACACATCGGTTCACAAACTAGGACTTTCTAGACTTAGGATAATTATAAACATAATTCTAACATATGTACAATACACTAATAACACACGTTTAATAAATCAAGATTATATCTTCTAACATTCATGTTGGCCTTTGCTCCATAGAATTGCAGCTATCATATGTAAACTGCAATGTCACTTGGGAACTTAAATTTTCATTTTGGTCCCAACCATTATTTAAAGGGATACCATACCTCCAGTATAAGAATACAAAGTCGTAACTTTGCTGACCATGTCGTTAAAAAGATCTTAGATAGTTCGACTACCATAGCACCCAAGTTCAACCTCTCGGAAGGCTTTAAGTTGGTGCAAATTTTTCAATATTTGAACAAATCATCAATAGTCATAACCCATAATTGTAAGAGCATTTAAGTACACTATTGCAGTAATAAATGATAATAAAAAATCCTCAACAAATCAAGATCATAAAATGGTAATTTTGCATCATCGACTCTTGTAACACTGCATCATGTCTAGCAAATCGTCACTTTCTTCACAGAGATCAAGCTTACAAAGTGTTGGATTAAAATCATGAACTCTTGAATGTGTTTGGAAACCAAAAACCATATAAGATAAGTTTTGATTCTCAAGCATGGAATGTAGTTTTGTTTCTTCAGCAATGGCCATTTGTAATTTTTGTGACCAATCAACACATAGAATCACAACATAGTAAACATTTTATTAGTTCTGGATAAAAATGTATAAAACATAATAAAATATTATATTGTTTCATAAACATCCAAAAACAATGCAAACAATTTTCAAGATAATAGTAAGGGTTATTTCTAATATCTAGTAAACGTGTTTTCAAATCTCCCTTAAAAGTATGCTTCATAACCTCATCATCCAAATCAATATTCTTCCTGGTTTGTTCCTCAAAATGATGGTCTCATCGATCATAAAGGTCACAACATATCGATCTTCATTTAAGTTGACCTTCGGTTTTCGAAAAACCATTTCCCTTCTTTTGCCGTGTCTCGTCCCACGTGAATAAACGGGCCACGGTTTGCATCACCATGTTCAAGATCAAACAAAGTGTTGAATGTATTTTAACAGTTTCCCGGCTTATGCGAAACATGATGTACCCATAGAAAGTTGTTGATGTCAACAGTTTCATGGCGCCCTGTAATACGTTAGCTTGTTGCCATACCCGTATATAGCAGTGTGTTCTTTGTGCCTCGGGCCTAAACCTTCTACACCTTTGGTTAGTCAGGATTGGCTCACTGACCGGAGTGTATGCATCACCTATGACACATTCATTTTATGTGATCTAATTAGAAAGCTGCAATATTTACACAATATTAGTTATTTTGGTCCGAACCTAAACCAAAATGACCAGTTTTAAAAACAATCTATTTTGACCCGTTACAAGATTGGTGAGAACCCATTTAGACCCGAACCTGCTACAACCCATTATGCTAACTAACGACCCGAACTCGTCTGAGCCATACCAAAAGGACCAATTTTTACAACAATCGGTTTTGTTTTGACATGTATGCAGTTTGGTCTGAACCCGCAATGACCATTACCCTGATCGCACGGAACCCTTTCTGACTCAATGCAAAAAGGCCAGTTTTTACGTACTCCGTTTTAACCAGTACATTGTTTGGTTGGAACCCATTCAGACCCTGACTTGCTACGACCTATTACCCTTTGCCAACCTGAGCCACACGTGTATAACTTCCGTATTACTCAATTATGTCAAAACTAGACCCAACAAAATTGATCATTTTCTAGTGTTTTTAACTTGTACCCTGGTCGAAACTCATTTTGACTTATACCCATTTGGCCAAAATACAATATGATGTGTTGTAAAACACATCTAATTTCCTATGTATTTTGTAGTCATTTTCGAGTCTTTTTTATTAGTGTTTTATTAGTTTTAGGCTTGTACTTGTCTATTTATTTATTTTAGCGTTTCATTATATTTTTATTAGTTTTGAGTCATTTTTAGTATTTATTTATTTATTTTATATTTTGTAGGTGTACATGAACTTTGGAGCATAGACGAGAAACTTTGGTCGAGCCAAGAACACCCTATTCGAGCTTAGAGTTTAATAAAAATAATAATAATAATAATAATCTATATATATAATAAAAGAAAGCCATTTTGATGACATAGCATTCAAGGAGGCATTCTCTCCCTTGAGTGTGCCATGTGTCATCCCATGTGGCAATTGGTATTTAAATTAAAAAAAACACTATCACAGCAAACCATCGCCTCTCTCTACTCTCTCTGGAAAACCCTAGCTTTCCAACCCTCCCTCTCCATCTCTCACGATTGCCTACTGCTGATTGTATGTTTGTATTAACCTACCTTCGTCTCTCGACTTCCGATCGTCTTCATGCTTTGTCTTCCAGTTAATTGTTTCCTTCCGCCTCCTCCATCGTCTTCCAGTTGATTGTTTCCTTCTGCCTCATCATCGTAATACAATAATAATATGTAATCTTCATTTATTATAGATTATGTTTATTCATTCAGATCTTATTGTTATATAATTCATTGAATATTGTTTATTATAATATAATAATCGATATTTGTTTATTCATTCAAAAATTGGTAGTTTTTGATTATTTCAGATATAATTGTTATATAATGGATGTTGTTTTTTTTATATTTGTTGTTATTTTAAGAATTGGCAGTTTTTGATTATGTAATGTTGATTTATTTGTGACTGTTTGTTTTAGGCTATTTGGCAAAGGTAGTGCTTCCAACGACTCAAAACATCCGTCGACATCGTCTCCGTCACCGCCTCCATTTTCTCCGTCATCCATCGTCAACCGCCGTTGCGTATCCTCTGCTATCTCCGTCAACCTTTTCTCCGTCAAGACCATCGTCTCCAGCCACCAATGTAACGGTTTGTTCGTTTTGGGGAAATAGGATTCTTCCCGGATTTCAATCGTAAGTAGTTTTAAACTATAATCTCATTAGGAACTTCAAAGAAGGTTAATGTGACATAGTCACGGGTCTTCTTTCGTTAGACTGATTATGTACTTAACTGTAGTTACCATAGTCCAAATAGTAGTCTGATACTCTGATGCGTATGTATAATATCGAACTCTATACAGAGCGTCAATGTAACTCTATCATACACACGATAAATAGATGGTCAATTAAGAAAACATACATTGGATTTACGAAAGGCGATAACTGAGAAGGTGAGTAGAGACAAGTTAAATCTTGATGTTTTGTGATTTTGTTTTCATGCTGATGGGAATATGTTCATAGTGACCGCCTCATGCTTTGTAGTAGTGACTATACTTAATCCAAATCTTACAAATAGAACCTTTTTGCATGACACCTATGACTTAACATTTGAACTATTTTAATTTAGACTAATAATTTTCACTCAAATGCTATGGTTTAGTACATATGACATGACAATTCAATTATCATTTTGTACTAGACAGTTACTACAGCCACAGAACACCAGTCAGCTCTACGTGCAACATCTATTCGTCGTTCTGCAGGTGACCAAATTCAAACATCAAACAGCCTTCCCTCATCTGCATCAAATACTACTGTGGAACATGTTCAACCTATTTCTGCCCGAACTAACCGGTCAGCACAACTTATTCACCAAATGGAACAGCCATCTTTTGCCCGGGCAGTCTCATCAATCGTAAGTAGTTTTAAACTATAATCTTATTGTGCTACATATTTATCAATCATATATTTAAAGAGTATCTGAATCGTGGTTATTGGTCCAGAAATCGAACAGAAACGAGCTATGATTGTTTATTTCGAAATCCGAGGGTATGAGTTTTGGTGAGTCTTGGTTCGATTGTGTTTATGGTTGGGTTAATATGTTAAACTCGAACGCATCAGTACTACCTATAGAAGAAAACACTGATCTTGAGTTTGATTTTGAGAGGTGTCGATCAATTTTAAGACGAGGGACTGAAATCAGAATGAAGGCATCAGATGGTAAATTATGTGTCCCTTTTTATCTTTTTTTTTTAATTAGATTATGTGGTAAGTATAGCGATTCTAACCTCCCTTTCATCCTCCTTTGTTGTCTGTCTTTTAATCTTGAAGTAGGAACATCTACAATCTTCAACAAATCATCATCGTCACTTTAATCGAAGAATATACATCAGGTATTTTCGGATGGTTGCAATTGTCTTTTATTTAAGATCGTTGTAGTTTTAGGCTTTTTCGTTTAAATATTTGTTTATTTGAACCGTTCTGTATCTGAATATTTAAGATATGATGTTCTTGATTTAGAGTTTTTTTTTGGGATTGTGTTTAATTGAATATTGTTATATTTTGAGGTTTGTTCGGTTATTGATTCGGTGATTTACTATTGTTATTTGATGTTTATTGATTTGTTTGATAAGGCAAGTGACTGAAATTACTGTGATTTGTTGTTATTTGAAATATGATTTTGATGCTATATGGTCTGATTGGTTGCCGTTAACGTACGGTATTCTAACGGCATGAAGTTTTCCGTTCAGGCCAGCCTTGAGTCGTCTGTTGAGACATATATATTGGATTGTTTTGTACTTTGATTGAATATAGATGTGGATTTCATTAAATGCGAAGCACATCTTATGTCAAATAATTCACCATGATCTAAAACGGGTCGGTTTTCTGCAAGCCAGTTCTAAATTCTATAGGCTAAATTGTCATACCTGAAGCAATCATCAAGAGTCAGCGAGAACAGCTTTTGGTCAACGTCCCAATCCATTAAACACTTTATAAGTAACTCAGATAGCGCGTCTTCTGTTTGAGAAGAATCCAAGGTCAAGAAATTCAATATTTTCCTCTGAAGTTTCCAGTTGTCGTCAATGTAATTAGCGGTCAAACTTATGTACTCAACGTTCTCAGGTGAAGACCAAAAACCGACAGCAAGACTAATTCTGCCATGTAGATTTCTTACGACTTCAAACACCTTCTGTCTTTCTTTTGCATATATGGTCAAACGATAACACCTGTGGGCACAACATCAAACATCGGCTGAAGATTCTTGACAAAAATTTTGAACCCAACATGTTCCACCATAGACGGTGGATAATCATGTAACATGATCATACGGGCCAAGTCAAGCTGACTTCTTTCTTGGTCAAACTTAACACTTCCAAGGTTAACCGTCGTCTCATCTACCTTCGCCTCATGGTCAAACTTATGATAAGCTATAGGTATAACATGTTCATCTTGTCTTTGAACTTCATTATAACCAACACTTGCAATCGTAACTGGATCGTCTTTCCTTTTTCTTTTCACTGCAAGCATTTGTGTAACATCAAAATTTGATCTTTTCAAACATCTCATTAAATGATTCCTCAAATGGGTCGTCCCACTGTTGCTTGACCCACTAAGCCTTTTTTGACAATGAACACATACTGCATAACACACTTCCGCTTTCCTGACCCGTTCGAAGTGATTCCACACCACTGATGTCAACCTCTTCGTTTTTTTGACCGGAGTTTCGGTTTGTAATTCCATCACATAAACTTAATAGGAAAAACCTATTCAACCTACAAACATATCAGTAAACTCAGGATGTTAGCATTAAAACTGAAATAATTCAGATAATATAAACCCCTAATTCTTCTAAATGTAACAAACCACAAGCAATTAACAAATAACAATTTCAACTAATTATCAAACTTAAGAGTGATTGGTGTTCCAAATTTTAATTTTTTTGTAATTTTTTTTTTTGAACAGCTAAACGAAACTTTATTTCACCATAATCAAACCCATACATCCAAATCGACCGGGCATATTTAGCCAGCGGCTACCTGGGCCATCACTACACTATACTATTACATTAAATCGATTACAAATTAGGTTTCATCGTTCCAAATTTTAATACTTGCACATTTAAACATATTGCAATAGCAATTCCATTAAGAGTAAACCAGGTAATAGATATTTGGTCAAATTTACATAGCATAAATGACACTGTTATAGCATAGCAGATGACATGCTTCTATTTGCTAACAAAATGGAATAGTGATATCATGAATAAATAACAACTTAATCATATCAACAATGTATAATCATGAACATAGCATAAACATACAGAAGCAAAACATACCACCTAGAAACACAACAAAGAAGAGAAGAAATAATTGGCTTAAAAACAATGTTTTATCACATCATTTTAGATTTTTCAACCCCGGGACACTCCCGGGGTAAAATCTAGTAATAATAATAATAATAATAATAAGAAAAGAAAAAAAAAGAATTGAAAAGCTTGGCTCTGGCCCAAGCGGTCACAATGAAAAATAAAGGGCACAGCCCACAAAGTTGGTTTTTAGGGTGACACATGTATTGAAGAACATATCATTAATTTGGACGGCAAATATTATTTATCTCAACAGCGGCACATTATATCGAAAAAAAACAGAAACCTCAACAGCCGCCAAGAGGTCGAAGAACAGTTAGAGATGAGGAAGACTTGGTTCAAGATTGAAGGTTCGGGTTTGATCACTAAACGTTATAGTTTTTATATTTATTTACTTTGTGTTCATAAATATTGAGACCATGACTATGTGTTATTTTGAATCTATGTTTTTATCTTTTTCGATGAGCATGAGTAGCTAAACATTTAGGCTACCTAGGTCGTGTTGATGAATACTTAGCATTTCTATGACTTTCGGATTCGTTTAATTATATAATTGGCTTATGTTTTGGTAAAGATTTAATTGAGTTTGGTTATAATGCGTATGCGTATTTAAGTCTAATTTATGATCTTTGACCGTTCCACATGTGTCTTGTTGAATGTCTTTCCGTTATGGATGCATGTTAGGTTATCTGCTTTGTGCTTGTAACTAGTTTATGGTTTTTGACGTCTAAATCCATAGGAAATTGATTTGAGAGTTTAGAGGACTTAGGTATTCTGTCATTCCTTGAGACCGGGAGGTGATAGGGTGTCTGGTTGTCTAGATCTTTAGGTATCGGGTAGAGGTGAGACCGGGAGGTGATCCTTGCCTAGTGTGTCTTTAGATTCTTGTAATTCCGAATTATTTCCAAGCCAATTAGATTACTCCTTCACATTTTTTGGTGTGTTGTGACAAGCGAGACGGGGAGGTGAGCGAGTCTTTCGAGTACCTTAGCATTCCCTAGTGAGGTGAGACCGGGAGGTGATCTGAACTAGTAACCAGTGATTTCCACGTCCCTTAGGATTTTCTGAGAGGTGTTAGTGAGACCGGGAGGTGATCTAGCATGCTTTAGGGGTTTCCTGGGTCGAGCGTATCTTTAGAAAACCTGGTAGCCAATCCATTATTCGATTCCAAGAGTTGTGAGTCTGCGGGTAGGATTCTAGACCTAGGTAGTTGCCTTCCATATTATCTGAGTTCGATCCAGTGTTCTTAGCTTCTTGTTCTCGTCTTCGTGTTATTTGTTTTAATTGCTTTTATTTTATTTGCATTTAGTTTAAAAATAATTCTCAAAAATCCAAATTATTAGGCTAGGAGTCGACAGAGGTTTAGTACTGAGAGTTGCCATATTGTGTCCACGGTTCGATATTCCGGACTTACTTGCTCTGCTACACTGCGACCAGTACACTTGCCGTTAGTGTGTGGTTTTGTAGGTTTTTTCCATTTTTAAAACTTGACAGATTTATTTACTACACTTTTCACACATCAAGTTTTTGGCGCCGTTGCCGGGGACACAATGCGCTTTCGAGGACGACCCGAGTCGGGGATCTAGTCATTTTATTGCTTTCTTAGTTTGGTAGATTTTTATTTTATAAAAAAAAGAAAAAAAAATATTTTTGTTTATTTGCTATTTCTTTTTCTTATTCTAGTATAGTTTTAGTTTCTCTGTGTGCATAGGAAGTACCCCGTTGCAGTCCTAGAACTTTTTTCCCACCAGATACATCACATAGAAATGGCTGCACGTAGGACTGTCGCTGAACACATCAGCATTACACCCACTCACATCCGGTCCAGTATTACACTATCCACTGTTGAGTCGAACAACTGGACCATAGAACCCACTCTGGTCAACACCATATCTCATTTAGTTCAGTTTCACGGCATGCGTGATGAAGACCCATATGGCCATTTAACTAGATTTGGTAGAGTCTGTAGCACCTTCCAGCTTAATGGTGTCACTGATGACGCCATTCGTTTGCGTCTATTCCCATTCTCACTTACTGATCAGGCCCTCACATGGTTGGACTCCCTCCCACAGGGAGCCATCACCTCTTGGACTGATCTTCAGACGAAATTCCTGCAGAAGTATTTTTCCCCGGCTAAAACGGCTCGTCTTAGAAATCTTATCTATGCCTTTACAGAGCAGTCAGGGGATTTCTTCTATGAGACATGGGACAGATTCAAGGCACTTCTGAATAAGTGCCCTCATCATGGTCTTGAGGACTGGAGAGTTGTAGAGAAATTCTATACTGGAGTTTCTGACGCGACCAAAAGACTTCTTGACTCTACAGCAGGCGGTAACATGATGAAAACCAAAACCGCTGCTGAATGCCTTGAGATGATAGAGGACCTAGCCACTAGCACCTACATCGAGCCTGGCTCTGGGGGCGTTACTGCCCCTAAGAGTATACATTCTGTTGAGAGTAGCATTGCACTAGCCGCCCAGGTAGAGTCTTTAGCTAAGGTCATGAAGGAAATTCATGTTAAGATTAGTGCTAAGTGTGAGATTTGTAGAAAGGGTCATGAGACCATAGATTGCCACTTAGGTCCCAGTGAGGAGTTGAACTATGTCCAAAGTTACAACTCTGGATGGCAGAGTGTAGGAGATCCTAAGTCTGAGATTAGTGATTTAATAAAGAAAAATGAGGAAAATCAGGCCAGAACGAATAAACTCCTAGAGACCATAGTGATGCAGCGTGAGACCCGTTATCAAGAGCAGCAAAAGAAAAATCAGGAGTTTGAGCTGCTATTTAGGAATCATGGGTCTACTCTTCAGAGTTTGGAGAGGATCGTAGGTGAGTTAGTTGGTAAGGTGACTAGGAATTCGACAGATGCTCAGGTGAACGCGGTGTTCACCGAAATTCGTAAGGGCACGGGAGTTGATCACCCAGTGTTGAGAGAAAGTGAGTTAGTTGAGGAGGAGATTATAGAGGAGGAGATTGTAGATGAGGAGATTAGGGTAGAATCTCCCGGCAAGGTGCACCCTACTAGGCTAGACCCAGCAAATACCGCACAGCCCAAAAGTAGGTTGAAGGAGAAACAGTCTGATGAGGTGCCCAAAAAGGTTTATGTTCCACCTGCCCCTTATGAACCAGTACCGCTCTATCCTGGTAGGTTGAATAAGAGTGACCACTTAGAGCAATATAGGAACTTCATTGATTTGTCTAAAGAACCTAAGACTAGTGTCCCATTCATTGATGTTCGTAGAGATACGCCTAAGTACGGGAAGTTCTTGAGGGAGATGTTGTCCCGCAAGGAGAAGTTGAAAGAGCTTTCCCATGTCACTCTGAGCGAGGAGTGTTCGGCTGTCGTTCTTAATAAACTACCCGAGAAGATGACTGATCCTGGGAGTTTCACTATCCCTTGTCAGATAAGTGGTTTGACAGTTAGGAACGCCCTCGCTGATTTAGGTGCTAGCATTAATCTCATGCCCTATTCCATGTTTAAGAGATTAGATCTTGGGGACTTGAATCCAACTAGGATGTGCTTACAGTTGGCAGATAAATCTGTTAAGTACCCTATGGGCATTCTAAAGAATTTGCTAGTAAGGGTGGAGAGCTTTGTGTTTCCCGGTGATTTTGTCGTACTTGATATACGGGAGGATGAGCATGTGCCGCTGATCTTAGGACGACCCTTCTTACGCACTGCAAGGGCATTGATAGATGTCTCGGAAGGTCGGATTACACTGCGTGTAGGGGATGACTCCATCACCTTTGGTGTTAATAGGTCTAGGGAGAGTATGAGTAGTCAGGTTGAATCTGTGTGCTTTCTTGGTACTTTCATGTCACATGTCGACCAGTGCATTGACTACATCTGTGGAGTAGACTTATTAGATAGGCGGCACCAAACAGAAGAGAGGCAGGAGGTAGAAATAGAGACTATAGTTTATGTGGAGCATGATCTGGGCTATGCAGTCGGTGAGCCTCCCGATAGCTTAGAGGTAGTTAAGGTTGTTGAGAGTTCCGAGGTGGTGATGGATGAGCCCTCAGTTCATATTTTGCTATCCTGCGAGTATGAGAGTGATTCACCACTCGCTGTTAAGAATATTTTCTGGTGATCATAGATTTAGGTGGAAAAGATCGTGCCTTAAGAGAGATGACATAAGTGGGACGATTGGTTTATATGAGGATGATGCAGATATCCTCGTTGATCCATGTTAGAGTGCTTGATAAGGATAGGATCACATGGGTGAAAACCCAAATCTGTAGAGTTTGTATATATTTATTTTTTTGTGTTTATTTTGTCTGTTTGCATTTTTGCGTTTTTGTTTCATCTTATTTTTGTAGGATATTATGCTTGTCTTTAGCGCGGAAATATTTCATTCGTATGAGGTTTGAGGTTGGTTTTATTTTCGTTTAAAAAAAAAACCTTAAAAAAAAGCCACATAACCTCCACCATTATCATTATCACCCGCCACTGACCACCACCATGCTGATCCAGGTATGTTTTCCTCGCTTCCTTTTATTTTATTTTGTGTCGTGTTATTGAGTCTAGTATTTTAGTTTATTTGAGTCCGTTTTGTTTATTTTCGTGTGGTCAAGTCTTGCGGGATTGCCATGGTCTTTTCATTGTTAGATCCTCCCTGCCCGTACTCAATCTCCATTCGGGTCGGGACGACCCAACAATAATTTAAGGCAACCCTTTGTTTTTATATTTTCTTTTTAGTTTATTTTTGCAGGATTCTGACTATGGCCGCGAAGGAAATGCTATACGGCTGTAGAGATGGACGAACGGGACACTTTCTGCGAGCCAACGCCACATATTCAGGGGAGTTCGTTCCATTTTTTTTTTGTTGTTATATAATTATTTTGTTTCTACTTTGTTTTTGCATTTTTATTTTATTTTTTAGTCTGTGTTGTCTCCTTGAGCACATTGAGGACACTGTGCCTTTCTAAGTGTGGGGATGAGAGACTTTGTCTTTATCTTACTTATTTATAGGTTGAGTCAAAAAAAAATGAAAAAAAAATTGAAAAAATAGTCCCTGATCTTTTGTGCATTTCATATGGAAAATGATAGTAAAATTAGGATTTTTGGTTTTCAAAATATTATACATATGAGAAAATAAATAGATTGAAAGCGTGTTTTCTTAAGATGTGTCGGTAGGCCCAGCTAGCTTTGAAAGGTCTTAGGATTGTCTTAATATACTTAATAATCATGATATCTCTTGGGTTCTCATCTTAGGAGAAACGGTAGAACTGAAACCGCTGATAGTAATTAGAGGTATCGTTGTAAGTTAAAAGCCCATATGTATTATTAATTAAATGGCACACTTGATCCTTTTTATGAGAATAAATCCGGTGAAAAGTAGCGCCTAAAAAAACATCCATACTTCCATCAATTGAGCTAGATAAAAATATAAATAAAAAAATGACTGAAGCCTATGGAGTCTCCCTTGGGGATGGTGACTCTGATCGAAACTCCCTCTAGGTCAATGCTGACGTGGGTCCTAAAACGACAACGTTCAAACCCCTCGTCGAAAAGTTAACCAAAATAAAGCTGATTAAGAGGTTGCCTGACTTAGTGGAGCTGATATAAGGCAGCTTACCTGCCATGCGGAAGCCACAGAGCAGAAAGCAAACAGTAAAAACCTTGGAAATGTAAAAAGGGTATTTTGGCTTATTACTATGGCAGGGGACAAAACATCACACAGCTCCAAGCCCTGCCTTGGAAATGGTAAAAGCTGAAAACATCCCAAAAGGGTAAAGTCTCACTGCAGGGAACTAAAAGAGGGTCAAACACAACCAGGTATGGTAAGGAAGCTACCCTGAGGGAGCTCCTGGGCAGAATTCCACTGCCTATATAAGGAGACCCTTGGGTTGTCATTCCACACACACTTCTCACTTCTTCTCTCTACTCTTATACTCTCTACTTCATTATTTCCCAACTCCAAAAGAATACATACTTATTCTCACGCCGGAGTCCAAATGCAGGAGGCCCCCTCCTGTGTTAAGGCTAACGGTGTCTGCTACCTTGTGCAGGTCCATCCAGGAGCTCGGATATCCCCTAAACCCAGAACTAAATCTGAACCTAAAACTAAACCTAAACTTAAAACCTGAATCTCAACATAACACACCTTTAACCTATAATCCTAAGCATCTCCTAACCTAATACCGGTCATTTTCCTTGTTGTAGCAACAAGTGGCGCCCACCGTGGGGCCGTCGCTACTTTGAACAAAACTGTTGAGAGTCTCTACAGTCCCATTTGTTCCTAAGTAACCTCTTTTTGTGATGACTGGTGGAGATAACCGCCTAGGAGGGGGGTCTTCCAGAAACTCCGGCCAACAGTCACACCTCGGGTGACGCTTCAAGCCATGAAACACCTGGAACGGACGGACAACAAGTCGAACCGTCCCTAGCAGACATGCTCAACTACCAAACGCCGTCATCCTCAAGGGCCGTTAATTCGTCTCCTAGAGACGACATGTTGCTGCCAGTTGAACGAATGGACATCACCCCGGAGGGAGTACGAAGAAACTTCTTGCAACTCCGAGACCTCCTGAATGGTTACGTACGAGAGGAAAGGTCCAGAGGGGTCAGAGTCAGGTTGTCTTACGACGAAGAACCCATTATCACCCTCTCACCTGGTCCTCCGTTGCTGGGAACTACTACCTCACCAGCAACCCGACGTGCCAATACAAACCCTCACCCCTACCTGAGCAGTCAGGGAGATATTTACCCAGGAGGAGGTCCTAGCAGCTCCGTACTCTCCCCGGGGATCTCAACACCACTCTCCTATGGAGAAGCTTTGGGGTCCTTACCTCTGGCCAGCAGTGCTGTGGCTGCCTCCCTTGCGGGAGCAGGAAGTCTCACTGGAGGATCTGTTATCCCTCCAGGAACGACGTATCCCAACTACTCGCAGCCTCAATACTCGCCCTACATACCGCGCTACTTCCCTACATGGCCGGGAAGATACCTATGGCAGTACCCACCACCTTCGAACCAAATACCAGTAACACCCCTTGCGGGAGGACAGGGTCTGGGAGCCTCCCAACCCATGGTTCAAACTCCTACGGCCGAAGTTAGGGGCGAGGCTACACCCTCAGAGCCGTACCGACCCAAGTCATTAGAATGCTTCACTGAGCACATAGCCCATTTTGATTTGCCCAATAAGATCAAAATGCCGGCCAACGTGAAAACATACGACGGTACGGAGGACCCTGATGACCACTTGAACGTCTTCTCTGAGGCAGCTACTGTAGAGAAATGGAATAATGCTGAATGTTGCCACATGTTCATGCAAACCTTGGTGGGGCCAGCTCGCCTATGGTTCTGTGGCCTCCCAGCTCGGAGCATTTCCTCGTTTGATGATCTAAGGAGAAGCTTCACTTCGAACTTTAACCCCCTAAGGAAGTGCACCAAAGATGCTGCCATATTGCCCCAAATCCAACAAGGGGAGCATGAAGACCTCCGCATTTTCATCGAAAGATATAAGAGGGAAGGCCTGCAGTACAGTGGTGCCACTGAGAAAGATCCGAGTATCAGGATTCGTGGGGGCCATTCGTCCCAAAAAGTTACTAAGAAGATTTCATGAAGATGTTCCCTAAACCATGGAGGAGGCATTCGAGAGACCAGAAGCCTTCCTTCGGGGAGAAGAAGCATTAACTTGGCAGGATACTAGGAAGCGGGATCGAGGGAGCTGGAGAGACAGCTCAACGAGCTCCCGAAGACCTCTCTTCCAACTTTACAATGAGAAACGATCAGGAAGACCCTTCGACACTCGAAGGAATGAAGAGAGGAGACGATCCCCCAGGTCAGGAAGGTACCATGAAAGAGAAAAGCAAGTTTTCACCGTCCTCGCCAAGAGATACTCTCCACGGAGGAAGTCAAGTACACCTTTCGACCTCCCAGACCTCTGTCCAAGCCAGCTAACAAGAGGGATGCCAGCAAGCATTGTGCCTTCCACAACGATCCCGGTCACCACACAAATGATTGCTACCAATTGAAAAAGAGAATAGAAGAGGCTGTTAAGTCCGGGGAGCTGGCTCACCTGATCAAAGACATCAAAGGAAGAAAGGATGATGGGAAAAAAGACAAGGAGGTCAACATGGTCAGGCATGAAGGGACCCAGCAGGCCAAGAAAGCTCGTACTGAGCCTTGGAATAAACAATACATCTGTCTTCCTCCTGCTCCCGACGAACTGATCATCACACCGGTAATAGTGGAAAATGAACTGGATGGCTTCCCTATAAGTAGGGTGTACATGGACTGTGGAGCCTCGTCGGAGGTAATGTATGAACGATGCTTTGAATCCCTGAGCCCAGAGATCAAGTCCAAGCTCAAACCATCAGACGCGTCCCTGGTGGGTTTCTCGGGGGAACGTGTACATCCCTTGGGGAAGCTCACACTTAGCGTCTGTTTCAGGGACGGAAACTTGTCAAGGACAGAAGAGTTGACTTTCTCTATTATCAGGTACCCTTCAAGCTACAACGTCCTCATCGGAAGAATGGGCATTGCCACCTTTGGCGCCCTTGTATCAACGACACATGTTTTAATGAAGCTCCCCACTCCTAACGGAGTTGCAACCCTGAAGCCGACAGCTGAGGCTCTTCTGATAGCATCTGTGGAAGAAACCAAAGATCCCAGGGGCCAGAGACGTCAAGCAACGACCCCATCCGGGAAGTTAGTATAAATCCTGCCTATCAAGAGCAGACCGTCAAAGTAAACAATCTGCTTCCTGATAAGATTATATGTGAACTAATAAACCTTTTGCAGGATAATCGAGACGTATTTGCTAGGTGCCCCTGGGACATGGCCGACGTCCCTAGAGACATGGCTGAACACTCTCTTAACATAGCTCCCTCGTATAAGCCAGTCGTCCAAAAGAAAAGAAGTCTGGCCCCTGCCAGGAGCCAGGCTGCTTGCCAGGAAGTGGAAAAGCTGGTTGAGGCAGGCATCCTGAGGGAAGTCCAGTATCACTCTTGGGTATCAAATCCGGTCATGGTAGCCAAACAAGACGGATCTTGGAGAATGTGTGTCGATTTCAAGGATCTCAACAAAGCCTGCCCTAAAGATTGCTACCCCTTGCCCGAGATCGATTGGAAGGTAGACTCCCTCACCGGCTTCCAATACAAGTGCTTCTTAGATGCCTACAAGGGGTATCACCAAATTCAAATGAAGCAAGAAGACGAAGAGAAGACGGCCTTCCACACCGATAGGGGAATCTTTTGTTATAAAAAGATGCCCTTTGGTTTGAAAAATGCGGGGGAAACCTACCAACGGTTAGTGGATCAAGCTTTCTCAAAACAAATTGGGAAGAATATGGAAGCCTATGTAGACGACCTTGTCATCAAAAGCAAGTCTGGGGAGGCGATGCTCCGGGACATCCGAGAAATGTTCGATAACCTTCGAAGAATAAACATGAAGCTTAATCCTGTCAAGTGCTCCTTTGGGTTCGAGGAGGGGAAGTTTCTGGGCCATGTTGTCGGAAAACAAAGTATCAAGGCAAATCCAAGCAAGGTCCAAGCCGTCCTTGACATGAAGTCACCTACCACAAAGAAGGAAGTGCAAAGCCTCAACGGTAGAATCGCTGCCCTAAAACGTTTCTTGCCTAAGTCCGTGGAAAAATCCTTACCTTTCTTCAAAACACTCAAAAATTGTGTTGACAAGAAGGATTTCCGTTGGACAACCGAGGCAGAGGCTGCCTTCCTGGAACTCAAGAAACACATAGCTTCCCTGCCATAAATGGCAGCCCCTGAAGAAGGGGAAGTACTAACAGTTTATTTGTCCGCAGGGATGGAAGCAGTTAGCTCAGTCCTCTTGGTTGACCGAGGTAAAGAGCAAGTTCCCGTCTACTTTGTCAGCAGAGCTCTCAAAGACACTGAAGTTAACTACACTCCCATAGAGAAGCTTGTGTTAGCACTTGTGCACACTGCCAAGAGACTAAGGCGGTACTTCCAAGCTCACCCAGTAAAGGTAATCACAGATCAACCCATACAATCCGTCTTAGAAAGACCAGAAGATTCGGGGAGATTGGCAAAGTAGGCCATTGGCCTAGGGGAGCACAAGATAGAGTACCTGCCAAGAAGAGCCTACAAAGGGCAAGTGTTTGCTGACTTTCTTGCTGAGTTACCCACCCTGCAGACAGAGGAGGAGATGAATGAGGTCGAAGAACAACCTGACCTCAAGGGGAAATGGTGTCTTTTTACCGATGGAGCCTCAAGTGTAGAAGGTTCCGGGGCTGGTCTCGTCATCAAGGACCCCCACGGAACTGAGTACACTTATGCCCTCCGTCTAGACTTCCCCTGCACCAACAACGTTGCTGAATATGAGGCCATCCTGGCCGGGTTAAGATTGGCAAAAAGAATGAAGGTGCAAGAGCTAAAAGTCTTCGTTGATTCAAACCTGGTGGTCAAACAAGTAAATGGAGGGTACACAGCCAAAGAGCCCTCAATGATTAGGTACAAAGACAAGGTCAAAGAGTTCATCAAAGAATTCAAAGTCTTCATACTAGAGCAGGTGTTAAGGACCAAGAACAAGCAGGCGGATGCCCTGAGCAAGCTAGCTTCCTTGACGTTTGCTCACCTGACCAAGAAGGTCCTAGTCGAGGTGCTAAGAGAGCCATCCATTGATGACAAGGAAGTACAGGACGTTGTCACCGAAACAGAATCCACATGGATGACGCCCATTATGTCCTACCTGAAGGAAGGGAAGCTGCCAGAAAACGAAAAAGAAGCTAAGCGGTTGGCCATAAAGGCAAGACAATATGTGATCGAAGATGACAAGCTCTATAAAAGGGATACTTGGCACCCCTGCTCAGGTGTGTGGGGCCCAATCAGAGCAACTATCTTATCAGGGAGGTACACGAGGGTATATGTGGCATGCATGCTGGACCTCGCTCCGTGGTATCAAAACTCATGAATTTGGGCTATTATTGGCCAACCATGCACAAGGATGCCTTCGAGACAATCCGAAGGTGTGAAGCTTGTCAGCTGCAAACGCCAGTAAAGACCAACCCCAAACATGACCTTGTTCCCATCATCTCGGCATGGCCCTTCTACAAGTGGGGTATGGACATCGGGGGTGCCTTCCCACAGGCCCCGGGAAAGTTAAAATTCCTCCTTGTAGCCGTTGATTATTTCACCAAGTGGCCAGAAGTCAGGCCATCAGCTACCATATCGGGGAAGCATGTGATAAGTTTCTTGTGGGAACAAATCATTTGTAGATATGGGCTGCCAGGGGAGATGGTGACAGACAATGGGAAGCAGTTTGCCAACAAACCCTTCAGCAGCTGGTGCTCCGAACTAGGCATCAAACAAGTCTTCAGCTCAGTAGCTTACCCCCAGTCCAATGGACAAGTCGAGCGCATGAACAGAAGCATCGTTGAAGGTATTAAAGCCAGGCTAGGAAGATGCGGCAAAAAGTGGGTCGATGAGCTCCCAAGCGTCCTTTGGGCTATTAGGACCATGGAAA
The DNA here is from genome assembly GCA_032199755.1 of Ambrosia artemisiifolia. Classification (NCBI taxonomy): domain Eukaryota; kingdom Viridiplantae; phylum Streptophyta; class Magnoliopsida; order Asterales; family Asteraceae; genus Ambrosia; species Ambrosia artemisiifolia. The sequence continues at coordinate 20,847,011 of CM063516.1, forward strand.
AGACAAGTCACCAAAGGACACCGTATAGCCTCGTCTTCGGAAGCGAAGCTGTCATACCAGCTGAAATAGGGGTAAGCTCAGGAAGAAGTGCTCGTCAAGACGCTCGAATCAACCAGAAGGAGGTGCTGCTCAACCTAGACCTCCTTGAAGAGTCAAGGGACCAAGCCTCTATCAGGGAGGCCAGGTATAAAAAGAAACTTGAAGCCTACTACAACACAAGGGTGCGGAAAGAGGCCTTTAGGCCAGGAGACCTCGTGTTAAGATGTAATGAAGCTAGTAGGCAGCAAGACGTAGAAAGCTAGGCCCCCGATGGGAGGGTCCTTATGTCATCAAGGAAGCACACAAAGGAGGATCCTACAAGCTAGCTGACCTTAATGGCAAAATGGTCCCAAGGCATTGGAGTGACAAACACTTGAAACGTTTCTATGTTTAATGGTTGTAACGCTTCTTTGTACTTCGAAAGTCATGATTAATGAATGAACTATGTGTTAAACGATTAACTTGTCACTTATCTTATCAAAGGGTGAGCCCCTCCTAACAAGGCTCCATGGGATCCGGCGCTATACCTACCCATGAAACGGGGATGAGCTCCCAAGCCACAACTGCTCAACAGGTAACAAGGCTAAGTAACCTTCCTGTGTACAGGGTGAGTCCCTAATACAATCCACGACTCCATGGGACAAGTCCTTAGAAGGAACACCTAAACCCATGAAAGAGGGTGAGCTCCTCACACCAAGACAACTCCTACATGTTCACGATACATGAAAACGAACATATTACTAAAAAACCACTTAAGTAGGTTCCAACATAAACAAACAAGCTGATAGGATAAGTATTGCATCGGCTCCTTAGCTAAGTATCCTGAGTTTGGTGACTGCAGCATCCACCTTAAGGTGAAAGGCTAAAGACATTGCAAACGCTATAAACGACAAGTAAAACATTCAAGACAACCAAACATTAAACTTAAATAAAGCATCACCCCTAGAGGGGGAGCATTCCCATTAGAAACCAACATAAAACGCCCCAAGGGCTAAGTACAATAGAGTTTGACTACAAAAGATAACTTGAAAAAAAAACAAAGTTTAAAACATGGCTGGATCATGGAGTGGCAGAATCTTCGGCTTCATTGGTGGTATCGCCCTCACCGGTGGAAGCCAGGGTTTGATTGCCAACATCTTCATAAAGGCCATCGGTGTCAAGGCCCGCAAATGGATCATCTTCGCTGGAGGGAGAGATAGAATTAACCTCCAGAGCTTGAAGGGGGGAAGGACTCTCAAATACCTGCTCCAGACCAGGAACCTTTGAAGAATCAGCAGGTTTTGCACGCTTAGAACTACCTTCCCCGCCATCAGCTCCATCCAACATGATCTTAAGGGGCCTCTTCAACACATAAGAGTTAAACACCTCATTGGCCACTTCCTTTTTTCAAACCTTCTGGCTCCAAGTCTTGCAGGAAGGAGATAGGCTGCTGGGAAGCCTTGGCAATGGCAGCGACATAGGGGTAAGTGGAAAGTTCCATCGCCATCAAAGCATTCACAAATTTCTCCCCAGAAGAAGGCTTAAAGGATGGTAGCTCCTCCAGCTCCTGACCCTCCTGAGCCGCTTTGAAACCAGCCTGAATTCCTCCATGACGACCGAAAGATATTGCCTTTGCATAGATATCCGCCAGAGGAGCATTGAACTCTTGAGAATGCAGAAGGTTGGTAACAAAACGGGCTACACCCTTAGAGATTAGCCACTCCCTTTCCTCAGTTAAACAGTCCACCTGGACCCGGAGCTCCATGCCCACTTTCTCCACTGCAGCCTGCTCCTGTTTAACTGCCTCCCTGGCCCGAGCCAAACCTTCCCTCTCCTCAGCAACCTTAGCCTTCTCATCATTCAAACCCTTAAACATCTTATCAAACTTCTCTTTCTCCAAACCGAGTTGGGTCCTAGACACGGCCAAATCATGAACCAAGTCCTTCTCCCGGGCAACATACCTTGCCAACTCCTCTTTCGCCTTAACTAGCTCAGCCTTGTGCTCCTCGTAAACACCCTCCACCTGCTCTCTTCGCAAAAACAGTTCTCCCCATCTTGCCATGCCATCAGGGAACAAGGACAGGAATTGCCCAAAGTGATAATACATCTTCTTCATCACATCTTTGTCCATCCATTCCTTGTGAAGCTCCCTTTCGGCATCAGGGATGCAATGGTCAATCAGATCACGACAAACAGAAGCCTTCTTCAACAGATCAGTAGCCTTAACATCCTAGTTTGGCACAAACACTCCTTCACAACGCTCCTTCTGGACAGGAGTGTCAGCAGCATCATCAACAGCAGCCTTAGAACTCTCACCACCATCAGCTTGCGACAATTTTTGACTAGCACCCTTGGTCACAACATCCTTCGGTTTCTTGAACACAACGTCATCTTTCTTAGGGGAGGACAATGTAAGCTTGCCTTTCCCTGAAACAGGAGAATACCCTAAGGCAGAGGCTATTAAAGAAGAATCCTTATCTTCATCTTCAAGGACCAATGGGACAGCAGAAGAGCTCCCCTGCCCGGAGGAAGCAGTCTGAAGTCGCTTGCTGGAGCGACGAACAGTAACAGATTTCTTCCCTGACGGTTCCACAGCAGTCAGAGACGACGTAACTACGCTTGTGTACTCCCCCTGAAAACGAACGTGCTTAGTCTTCACCACCACATTCTTACCCTCGGCTACATTTCGAACCTTGAACTTCACGTCAGCAATGTCATCCAGAGCCAGAAAATCTAGAGTGCTCATTTCTGCAAAAAGAAAGACAGTTAGATAAAACAACGAGTGAAAATAATAATAAGAAGGGTACCGAAAAGGAGCCATGAAGACACATACCCTCCCCACCATGATAGATCACTGGGTCAGTCTCAGGATCATCCAAGTTACCACTCAAGCCTACAATCACCAGGAAATTCTCAGGGAAGGTGCGAAGACGAGTGGGAAAAGTACGAAGCTTCTCCAACAATTCCTGATCAAGAGTATCAGGATCGGGTTCCTTCTCGTTTAGAGGAGCATCCGAAGATCTCCGAGGAGCCTTAAAGGGTAGGAAATCAGAGTTTAGGAAAAAGAACTTGTCCTTCCAGGGAGAAACAAGCCCAATGACGCTGGAAATGAGGGCTGGTTCACACTGAGTCTTCTCAATGGTAAACCAATTCCCATTTTTGGCCAATCTAAAAAACCGTCGATACATAGCCAAAGAGGGCTCGTAACCAAGGCAACGGCACACTATTTCAAAGTGTAAGATCCTAGCAACTCCCGAAGGACATAGTTGATCAAGGGATAGTTGGTGATACTCTAAGACATTCAGAAAAAACTTAGAAAAAGGATACCTAAGGTTACCCTGATCAAACTGACGCGTATAAACGGCCACTTTACCAGAAGGGACAGAGGTCACAGGGGTTTTCCCCTTCAGAACAGAGGGTTCAAAAGACAACGGAATTCCGATCTCGGTACAAAACCGTTCAGCATCGAACTTAGACAAACGAGTGAACTGGGAAGCAAGATCACTTTTAGACATAATGAAAAATAAGTGTGAGAAAGAAGGAGGTTGCTTACCAGGATTTATAATGGAAAAGGTAGGGTACGCCGACTAAGGAGGAATCGTGGGAGAGAGAGAGCGGTTTGCCAAATGAGGAATGAAATGAGGGATAAAAAGAGGGGTTATCCCCTTTATACAGAATTTAAAATTTGAATTTAATAGCATTGAACGGTTACCAAGGAGAACCGTCGCTCAGCTCTCCCATAGGATGATGTCAGCCTAGGCCCTTGTCAAATCAACAGTCATCTTGGGCAGCTGATGGGACAGGAGTCTACTCCCAAGGAAGCAATGATGGCTGCTGAAATTATTTAAAAATAGGGTCATCATGACAAATGAAAGGCCAGAAACTCGCACAAAATTCAGTAAAGGAAGGAGTATGAAACCAACGCTCCCATGAGGGAGCTCGGGGTCTAACAAATTACCCGGTACCAACCTAAGCCTGAATAGCGTTGTCACCGAGGAAAAAGATAATTTACAAGTCACAAGCACTTCTAACTTCTTTACAAATGCTTATGATTGGGGGGCTGATGACGTGGGTCCTAAAACGACAACGTTCAAACCCCTCGTTGAAAAGTTAACCAAAATAAAGTTGATTAAGAGGTTGCCTGACTTAGTGGAGCTGATATAAGGCACCTTACCTGCCATGCGGAAGCCACAGAGCAGAAAGCAAACAGTAAAAACCTTGGAAATGTAAAAAGGGTATTTTGGCTTATTACTATGGCAGGGGACAAAACATCACATAGCTCCAAGCCCTGCCTTGGAAATGGTAAAAGCTGAAAACATCCCAAAAGGGTAAAGTCTCACTGCAAGGAACTAAAAGAGGGTCAAACACAACCAGGTATGGTAAGGAAGCTACCCTGAGGGAGCTCCTGGGCAGAATTCCACTGCCTTTATAAGGAGACCCTTGGGTTGTCATTCCACATACACTTCTCACTTCTTCTCTCTACTCTTATACTCTCTACTTCATTATTTCCCAACTCCAAAAGAATACATACTTATTCTCACGCCGGAGTCCAAACGCAGGAGGCCCCCTCCTGCGTTAAGGCTAACGATGTCTGCTACCTTGTGCAGGTCCATCCAGGAGCTCGGATATCCCCTAAACCCAGAACTAAATCTGAACCTAAAACTAAACCTAAACTTAAAACCTGAATCTCAACATAACACACCTTTAACCTATAATCCTAAGCATCTCCTAACCTAATACCGGTCATTTTCCTTGTTGTAGCAACAGTCAAGTTAAAAAAATATATATATGCCGAAGCTCATGATGTCGCTCTCGGGGATGGTGACTCTGGTAGAGACAACCTCAGGGTTAGGTATGAAAAAAAAAAAGAAAAAAAAATATATCTAAGATCATACACTTCATCCATCATCCATCATAAATTTAATTTCTAATACAATATGACACAAACCTTGCATGACTGGATACCCTGCCCAGCCTGCCCGTTTTACAATTTATGAACATCTATAAATGTACCAATATATTGTTGATCCTTCTAGACGAAACCTTGAAACTGACTTCATGGTTGTTTAATTCATCAATCCACAATTATCACCAAGAAAATTATAAACTAAATCCAAACTTTTAGAGCCTAAAAGTACAAGTTAAACTGCACGGTTAACTGACTTATTATTAATTAACTTCCCTATCTTCCAAGGGACTTACCATGTGTTAGACCCACATTGTAATTCCACTTTGGGAGCTTCTTTGAATCATCCACCAGACCCGCTAGAGTCTAAATCGCACAAAAAACAAATAAGTACAAATGAATTGAGTTTAAATCAATAAAAGAAATTCTATAAATCATAAATTACTCTTTCTTTGCTTCTAAGATCCATGCCTGATCCACCGACCATGTTTAGAAATTAACCATTTATAATTAGTAACGAACAACTAACAAATAGACGTTCAACATAACTGAACATATGTCTAACATATCATATGTTTTAATGATATTTACATTCAAGCCAAAGAAATAAAAGACCCAAGATCTGACCTCAAAAGTCAAACTAATTACCTTCATTGCATGACGTTACGAGACAAATGCAGGGTGAACTTTTTTTTTATGATAATCAACCTTTTGAGCAAAATACCACTCAGGAGCACGTGATATCATACATTACCTGTCACATGATCTATTTCACAAGTTTACAATTTGAAACAACATGTAAAGTTTCATTAATTAAAAAATTAGAAATTTAAAAATTGGTCAATGTTTATTTTTCTAGGCCAGAGGCAAACAAAGAATACAATCATCTGAGGCATCGGCAACAGGATTGGAACTGAATTAGGATTGGAACTGAATTATAGGATAAGTCAAGTTCCATCATTAGAAAAAATAAGGTGGCAATTTCAACCCATTTACTTATCAATGGGTGAATTGGGTTGTAACGTCATGTACCATCTTAAATAGGTCAAGCTATGCAACTTAGCTAAAAAGAGAACAACTCAAATGAGTTGAAAGTTGAAAAGTCTATTTAACAACCCCCTATATCGTTTTTATTCGGAATTAGAATATCAATATAACAACAGTGTCTTTGTAATCACAACTATTGCAAGAAAACATGTTTACTGGTTAACCCAATCTGACCCTGCCTAATCTGATTTGTTTCAACCTGACCCGTTTCCTGCCAAAGTAGCTCACCTTGTGCATAAAAGGATGTTCTCAGGTTTAAGATCACAATGTATAATAGCAACATCTTTCATTACAGCCAATCGATATAAAATCTAGTATAAAACATATAAATTATTAAAAGAAGTACAAATAATAATGTCTCCTATTTAAATTCAAATTATTTATAAAAAAAATAACCTGTTTGAAAATAGCTGCACAACGATCAATGATAATCCTCGAAATCGATTTAGCCTTAAAAGCTCATACCTGATTTAAAATACAAACAAAATAGAAAATCAAAACCTAATATAAAGCTGATAGGAAGTGATATATCCAACAAACTGAGCCTTACAAATTTGAATCGAGCAATTCAAAAGCAATGCACCAATGCCTTTGAGAATAGACTGGATGAGAATAGTTTGAATTTGAAGATTTGCTCTTGATATTGTTGTAACTATTCTGAAATCTTGTTCCTCTTCCACATATTTAGGCTTTATAATAGGATTATATAACCTCTCTTGTAAGTTTTGCTTCTAGAAGCAGGTTTATAGTTTAGGTTGTTTAACACTAAGTAAAAGACATATTTGCCGCTAAAAAATCTTTATCATGTGCATTAAGTGTCGCACCTTAAGCAATTAAATTTGTATTACTTAAAATTTAGAGAGAATTACACAGATTGTCCTTTAGTTTTACCCAAAATTGCATCCTATGTCCTTTTTTCGAATTTTTGACTCCTTATGTCCTTTGTTTTATACAGTTGTTACATCCTATGTCCTTTAAGCCAAACCCAGTTAAATAACTCAGTTAAGTTGGTCATGTGCCCCTCATGTAGGGGGCAATCCTGTCTTTTCACCCTCAAAAGTTCAAATTGTTATTTGCATCATGTATTTCGGCCTTCATAGATTAAAACCCCTCTATTACAGGACGTTTATCGAGCCTTAATCGGGTTATTGGATTTGGGGATTAGGGTTAGGGTTTATGTTATATTTGGTGAAGAAGATGAAACTAGCTTTTTAGATAAATATTTAATCTTTCAAATAGAAACACAAATATAGTTGTGGAGTAGTGGTCACAGGGTTGTGTTACTACTGAGAGGACACAGGTTCGAACCCCCTTTGGGGCGGGTTTGATCATTTTTATATATTTTTTTTAGTTTGTTTATATATAATATTTATATATAAATACTTGATATCTTAAAATATTTATAATAAATCCATCTTTTGCCCAAAAATTATAAAAATTTAGGAGTAACCTCTTGAAACTATAAATAAAATTATCACATAAAAATTTTCTGGAAAATAAATTATTTTCATACTTTTTAATTTAAATAGTTTTAATCATAAATAATTGATTAAAAAATCATTTTTAATGATTTAAATCCCAAATTTTCTGGAAAATTATTTTTAAGGATCATGAACCTAAATAAAAGTTTTTGGTTCAGAAAACATTTATTTTTATTAATTTTCCTATTATTATTATTATTATTATTATTATTATTATTATTAGAAAAAATTACACAGATTGTCCTTTAGTTATACATGAAATTGCACAGATTGTCCTTTTGAGGGTGAAAAGACAGGATTGCCCCTCACATGAGGGGCACGTGATCGACTTAACAGACTTTTTTAACGGGGTTTGGCTTAAAGGACAAACGGTGTAACAAGTGTATAAAACAAAGGACATAAGGAGTCAAAAATTCGAAAAAATGACATATGATGCAATTTTGGGTAAAACTAAAGGACAATCTATGTAATTCTCTCTAAAATTTAAGAAGTTCTTGTTTCATGCATTATAATATGTATAGATTTTAAAAAAATCAGCCTTTGGGTTTATTAAAATGTCTCTATCAAATGCATTATAACATAGTATGAAAAAAAAAAGGCCAATAGTTATTGTTATTTTCTAAATTCATTTTGTGTTCTTCAATATTAATTGTTTTCGACTCAATTCGTATTTGAATTTTGATTTCTTTGAGTAGTAATTTGAAACACCAGAGTTGGTTATGCTACATCTCATATCATGATTCCCAAACACTAGTAAAGTATATTAAACTGGGGATTCCTTGTTTATCAATTTGATTACACAATACATAATATGAGCTTTGGACCATTGATCACATAACTGAAGACTTTCAGGGACTCACAAGATTGTCCCTACTCCAACATACACTTAAATTAAATGTGGAGTTGTTTTGTCATTCACAAACGTTAAGCAGAATAAGCGTTGATGATATTTAACCCGCAACATTATTTATGACAGAATATTTGTTCTATGATTAGAACGCGTTAGCCTTGTGAAATTTCCTATCAGTTTGGTCGGCAGGCATTTAGTTACATTTTAATACAGGGTTTACCTATTTTTTTTTCAAAACTAACATAGATTCGCCACCCCAAATTCGCCCAAAAATCGCTGGCACTAAAAAGTAATATACAAACTATACAAATGATATTAAAAAAATTAATAAAAAAAACAAACGTCCAAAAATATTATTATTAATATTATTTTCTAATTTATCTCGTATTCCTTTAAATTTTAAATCTTGCTACGCTGCCACACACACACACACTCTTTTGCCTTTATTTCTCGTGGTTTGTTAGGTGTTTGTTTTGAGTATCATGCTTCCATAACACTCCTCTCTATTCATAATTCATCATCACCAACTTCTCTATTCCTCATTTGATCTTCAATTATTAATCAATGGCGAAAAATGATCAACAGTTTTCAGTAGTTAATCATAAGGACAGAAATATGTTCATTGGCTTTGTTTGGAATTGTCCTGCTGACCTTAAGTTATTGTTATCCGCCCTTCTGTTCCTGTTTTCTCTAGTCGCTCTGTTTCAATTATCTCCTTCCTCCGTCCGAGATCTAACCGGCTGCGCCTCGTTTCCACCCCCTTCATCCGCCATAGAGCGTCTTACAACCACCTCCACTACATCTAGAGAACCTGTGAGAAATAAGAAACCCGAAGCTGTGGTGCTTCAAGGTAGTTTTAATATAACATTTTTTTAAGTATTGTAATTTATTTTAAAGCGTATTATACCATTATTTAACTTGTTTTATATTATTTTGTGAACGGTGCTCCTACAGAAACAGTATCTGGTGTAATAAAGAGACGTTTCAATGGCCTTGGCAGCGCGGCCTACAATTTCATACTCATGTCCGCGTATAGAGGCGGTGCAGACACATTTGCTGTCATCGGACTATCCTCAAAACCACTACACCTCTTCTCGAAGCCGACTTACTTATGTCAATGGATACCACACACGCAGACTGCGAACGATGACAATATCACAGCCGCCGGTTACAAAATCCTCCCTGATTGGGGGTACGGGCGTGTTTACACGGTTGTAGTTGTCAATTGCACTTTTCCATTCCCCGTTGGGCAGGATGGGACTGGTGGACGCTTAGTTGTTCACGCCTCCACCTCTGGTGGAGGCGACACTAACGTAAACGTTAGTGACGCTATTGAAGCATTGACGGAAGCTCCAGGAAACGTCAACGGTTTGGAATTACATGATCCACCGAAATACGAGTATTTATACTGCGGATCGCCATTGTATGGGAACCTAAGTCCTCAACGGGTCCGTGAATGGATATCTTACCATGTGAATTTGTTTGGGGAGAAGTCACATTTCGTGATATACGACGCGGGTGGTGTTCATCCTGAAGTGAGGGAGGTTCTAAGGCCGTGGATTAAAGTCGGTTATGTAACGTTACAGGATGTGACGGAGGAGGAGCGATTTGACGGATATTATCATAATCAGTTTTTGATTGTGAATGATTGCTTGCATAGATATAGATTCATGACCAACTGGATGTTTTTCTTTGACGTTGATGAGTTCATCTATGTTCCTAATAATGTCACTATCAAAACGGTTACAGATTCGCTTTCTGAGTACACACAGTTCACCATTGAACAAAGGACCATGTCTAACAAGCTCTGCTTCCTTGATGATAACGCCGACAATGTTTACAGGTACTTCTCATACGCTTTCACTTGGTTAATCGGTAAGGCTAAACGTCACAGTATATATTTTTAACGCACCCCTAATGACAAAAAGTAAAGAGATAAAGTAATAATTTACTAGAGGTAGGGGTATATTTAATAAAAAAAAACGTTAGGGGAACATTTAGTTGATTAAAAACCATAGGATGAGAATAGAATTAACACAACTCATGAATGTTCGATTCATCATCATTAGTCATGACAACTCATGATTGAAGGTTGATTATTGTTTGATTTAGAGTTAGGTAACATGAACGAACATGTTGCATCAATCATTGGATTGTTAATTGAATATTTGGATTTATCATTTATGCCAATTCTGTCATGTGGTGTGGGTTATAGGCTGTTTCTTCAAAGGACCAAATGCTACTGATTTGTTTTGTAGCTAAACTACAAAATTTCTTATGACGTCTATATGATAGTGACACGGTTTGTTTTTAAAATCAAAGTCTCTAGACGCGTTGAATGTATTATTTTTTAGGATTGCCACCCGAAACCTACAAGTTTTTAGATGAGTATATGGGTATGGGACGGAAAAATATTACACGGATATGAGATTAGGTGATACCTGATTCGGCTACATCATATTTTCGTTAACCCAAACAATGTACCCGAACACACTTGATTTTTATTTACATTTTCCCCATGCTCCATTATGTTGGTTTCAAACTGTTTTTATAACCCGTGCATACTTCTGTAGTTGATGTTATATGGATTTTCTACGTTATTTATATTTATAGTTTTCGTGTAGGAAATGGGGGATCGAGAAGTTGGTATACAGGGATACAAAGAGAGGAATCAGGAGAGACAGAAAATACGCTATTCAACCGCGGAATGTATTTGCGACTGGCGTTCACATGTCGCAAAATTTTAAGGGTAAAACGACACACAAGACGGAGGGGGAGATCGCGTACTACCATTACCATGGGACGATATCTGAGCGACGAGAGCCGTGTAGGCAGCTCGTGAACACGACCGAAGTATATCTTGACGGAACACCTTATGTGGTAGACGCCACCATGAGAGAGGCCGCCGAAGCCGTGAAGAGATTTGAGCTCCTAATGATTGGTCCAGTGTTGCAAAAGACTCATCAGTGACTGTAGACTTGCATCCCGATTGATATTTTATTTTTATTTTTTTATAAATATATAATACATGCGGAAATATAGGGATAGTCATACTTTTTAATTTTGTTTTTGAGTCAATATGTATTAATTATTTATTTATTCATTTAATTAAATTGATCACGGATTTTTGTGGACGTTAATTGCACTATTTGAGGAAAAATTTAAATTAAATGAAGTGTTGTAATTGAAAATAATTTGTTAGCGATTTAACTACTATTCATGTCTAATGGAATTATGGTGTGTATTAAAGGTGTTTTATTTCTAAATGCTTTTTTTAAAGGTAAATTTCATTCAAAAGGGAGTATGAACGGTCCTCAAAACAAGGATCCCGGCCACTCAAACAACATTACAATAAGTTTAACGGATATTTACACCAAACATTCCAATCTATACCTTTCAATCTAGTTTTATTTCGAATCCAAAAAAACGACATCATTTTAATGTTCTCCACCACTTCAATAGGTCGACGACTTTTGCCTTTGAATATTCTTTCATCACGTTCATTCCATAACGCCCACATAGTGGTAAAGATAATACCTCTCAAGATATATTTCGACTGCTTTGATGTAGCATGTAAGTCGGCTATCTTCACTAAATCAGGGACATCGAAAGCAATACAAGGAGGCAGACGACACCATGATTCTATACGGGACTAAATCTCTACAGCAAAGAAACAACCAGTAAACAAGTGAATTGTCGTCTCCATCTCCGAATTGCAAAGATTACACAAATCAGTTGGCAAAGTTAAACCACGTTTGAGGAGCTCCAGCTTAGTTGGCAAACGATTAAGCATCGCTCTCCACACTATAATCTTGCATTTTAATGGCACCAAACCTTTCCACTTCATTTGAACATAACCGATCGGTCGAGGAACATTCGCAATCAATTTTTTTGCATCATTCACAGAATACACACCGCTCGTATTAGCCTTCCACCTCCACTCGTCAGTATCGCCTTTCCAATCATAATCGTATATATCGGACATGAGGCTAAAAAATTCAATAATTTCCCCGGGGCTTGACGGATCTGTACGCCATTCCTAGTGCAACGTGTAAGACCCTAACCCATAAACACGCGATTAACATTAGAACTTACGGGTTTTGGTCTTAATGAGTAAACACTCCCGATTTCGAACTTTGATATTTATGAAATCCAACCCATTATGATTTCTATATTATAGGTCCCAACAAATTTTCTTATAATTAGATTTACTAAAAACATGTACTAAAGCTTGCGTTCGGGTGTGTTCGGTTCTTCTCGCGACTTGATCTTTGCTCCGAAAGTCCCGCCACATGAATACCTAGCACCATTACACAAAGAATGGTTAGTGATTTGTTAATAATAGAGGAAATATCCTCTGCTCAGTTTTTCCTCTGGTCTAACTATCCTCTGGTCTGGGCAAACATTCTCTGCTCATTTTTCCTCTGGTCTAAACAATCCTCTGGTCTGAGCAAACATCCTCTGCTCATTTTTCCTCTGGTCTAGACAATCCTCTGGTCTGAGCAAACATCCTCTGCTCATTTTTCCTCTGGTCTAGACAATCCTCTGGTCTGAGCAACCATCCTCTGTTTCCTTGCTTGTTTTTCCCCAACCTTTGGGTGTTTTTAACCCAAGTTCAAGGCCCTTCCTAGGGGCACTTGGGGACTTGTTTGATACCCTTTATTGGGCTTGAAAGATGCCCGTTTATGGTGGTTTATAACCCCTTTCGGCTTAACAATTACTTACATGTTTTTCACCCAAATCGACCCGTTAAGGCCTTGGACTCTAGAAGACACTTTTTAAGCACACCAAAGGCATTGAAATCATATTGTCAACTCAGTGGACACATGTTCAACTAAAAGCATTGTCCGTTTATGTTATTATGACTTGGTTATTAGATTTAACCTTTAGTAAATCTTTAAATTCCCAAAATGCCCCTTTTAGCCAATTCATTCAATTTAGCCATTCATGGCGACACTTCTTGTTTCAAATTCATTGTCTTTGACTCAATAACTTGTTTAAAAACCTCTAAGTCCTTCCGGACATAGATTTCCACCCTTTTCTCAAGATTTCTCCTATTTAATCAATTATAAGCGCATTAGCGTGCATTAGACATGGTTATGGAAATAACTTACTTGGTTGACACCTACACTTTATGTGAGTAGCTTTAGTACCCACATTGCTTCGCCCAAAGGCGTTTATATAGCTACGGACTTACCGGGTGGCGTTGACCCATACCTTGCACCCATATGGATTACTTAGGCAACGAGTGCCCAATTTTCCAAATGTTCTCCTGCATACACTCTAGATTGACAACATTAGTCTCTTGGGACTCAATGGTAATGCATTTACCATTTGACCCGTTATCCACAAGTTTCTTAAAGCTTAGATAAATGGCTTTTAATGTCGGGTTGGAATGGGGAAGGAATCACCCCTTCGACCCGTTATGACTCATGATTACATAACTTCCTTATTCATGTGATTTTTATCCAAAATCTGAGTTTAGACTCTTGTTTGTCACATGGCTTTATTAGTTGATCCAATTGATGATTTCCATCATTTGATCAACACTATATGACTGATTTATGACTATGAATTTTGTTTTGACATGACTTCGCATCAATCACCCGATTAATAGGATTCACCCCTTGAGGTCATACCTTTGTCCCACTTCAAAGTTTAAACACTTATATCAATACAAGAGTTGTATTTGTAGACTAGAAGTGTAAGTATTACTTACCTGATATCCATTTTGCTTATTTACAGATTGAGCTTGCATCCGTTTGACCCGTTTGCTCCCTAGTCCTTGTGCCTAACTTAGGGACATATCAAAGTTTGTTTTTGTTAGAACGCATAATATGGATTTCTTTCATAATCCATGGCATCATGTATTCATTTTTCCTCAAGCTCAACATTTACTTTTCTAGTTTTCATGTTCATATATGTTTTACACATTTGTTTTCTCATTCAAACATTTCATCAAACACCTTATATCCACTAACTTCATCATGTTAATTCTAGGTGTTCAAGACTTTCTAGATTCCACCATGGCTTAGCTAACCATTTGCACATGATTAATTCACCAACTAACATACATACATGATTCAAATCACTTATAGTTGCAAGATTTACCACATAGTAGGGTAATTCATGTTTAGGGTAAAAACCCACTACTTATACATAATGAAAATTCACAATTTCATATGAATCAACAACATATAACAATTCATCACGTTTTGTAGCTTCCTTGATGTCTATTAACACATAGAAGTCTACAGAAGCTAAGAAATCACTATTTGATGTGAACCTTAATTCACCATCTTCAACGTACAAGTGCTTTAGGTGAAATCAAAGGGGTCTAGAGATACCTTATGATGTGTAGAATACTAGATGAACAAGAATTTCATGATGCATCATGAAACCCCTTCAATTTTTGGCTTGATTGAGCTCATTCTTGTGTTTGTAGGGTTAGATGGAAGAAGAGCTTGAAGCTCTGTGTTTTGATCGACACACACACCTTGTGTGTGTGTTTTCCTTCAAAGTTTTATTAATAAAACTCAAGTTTGATATTTGGCAATTATGGTCCCTTCTAGTTTAGTCTCGAGCTTGCTTTTAGATTATTACACTGACTAGATTAGTCTCTAGTAACAGGTTTAGCCTCGCTTTTATTCGGTGGTTAAAAACATCCACCATTAAACTCGCTTTGTTTTTTATCGATTACGCCCAATGGCATATTTAGGCGAAACGAGAGTTTGGGGTGTTACAACTCTACCCCCCTTAAAGAGGTTTCGTCCCCGAAACCTTTCTCTTGTATTTGCTTTGGTTACCCCAAAGTACTTTGGTTCTCTAAACCGATTTCAGCACCGCCCGTTCCTTACCAATATATAGTCCAAACAATTAGTGTTATATACTTAGGGTGATTATCCGTTTGTTCGACTTCACACCTTTCGATTGTTATATGAAAGCCTTAGCTTTCATAATATGACTTGAGCTATTCTATTCTTTCGGTTAACAAGGGGCAATATCTACATACTACCCCTAACAAGAATTTTAGCTACTTATGTATTTCTCATAGACCCGCCTTAGAACCGTGGATTATCCCCCACCTACTATTATCCTGAAGGATGTAATGATTTATGGGTTTATTCTATCATGCGCCTTAGGTCATCTAATGAGTTACTTAATTGTAGTATGCATATGCACACATGCCTATGCATTTATTAGAAACAAGTAATTTGCCTCGGTTTCCAAGACTAACCCGTCTTTATAACATAGCCGTTTTCAAGCCCTTTGGATTCATCCCTGAATCCCACTCTAGTCATTTTTGGTTTACTAGTATGTTATAACATACTTTGCTTTACACTAACATTTTTTTCATTCTTTGGCTACTCCTATTTTAAGAATCCACCATTCATCGGGTTTCCCTTACCCTTCGTGATTGTTGTGGAAATCGTTACCTAATCCCCACACCTTACCCAGCCGGTTTCCTAGGCTCCTACGTTTTCAAGTATCATAATCCAAGGTACGATCCATTACAGTTCGCCCTGTTTTAACCTCATCCCAAGTGAGTTATCCGGTTTACTATGCTTGGGCTTTCCCCATAGCATATCTTATTCGTGTCTGTAAATTTGAACCAGGTTTTTCCCCCAAATTCTCGTTTCGCTAACTCGGTTGGTGGTCATTGCCCCAACCGACCCGTTTAAAGACTCTGGAGTTTCGGATTTCAAATCGTTTATCTCTTTAGAAGGCTTATTTTCTTTTTCAAAGCAAATCCTTTTTCTAATTTACCGATCTCAGCATAAGTTGAGGTTGGTTTTCATTTCATAATAAAACGGTGTTGAACTGACATTACAACGGATTATATCGACTAATCCCTTGTTACCACGGTTTGCGTTAGGTTGTACCGACTATATAATCGTAGTATTGAGTTACAGGTTTTACTAGATTGTACCGAATCCACGGTTTGCACTAGATTGCACAAAATATACAATCGTAGTCTTATGTCACATATTTCACCAGATTATACCGGATCCACGGTTTGTACTAGTTTGTACCGAATCCATGGTTTGCACTAGATTGTACCGAATCCACGGTTTGTACTAGTTTGTACCGAATTCACGGTTTGCACTAGATTGTACCGAATCCACGGTTTGTACGAGGTTGTACCAAATCCGCGGCTTGCACTATTTTTTAACTCGAGAGTTAAATGATTTACTGATTTATCACGGCCCAAGTCCGCTGTTCATGTCATTTATCCGAAGATTGATGACTTATCCGAATATGATTATGACTCAACCTTTGATTATGGTTCAAGTCTCTTTTTATGAATTTATCCTTCTATAAAAAATCGAGTTTAATTATGGCTTAACCTTGATTAAGGTCCAAATCTATTTCCAAACCGAATTTACTTGTGACTCAACCTTGATTAAGGTTCAAGTCTATCTTTGTAACAACCAAAGGTAACTCGTATAGTATATTGCCCGCTTTGCTAGCCCAGCGTATAAGCTGGTGCCTCGCTCAAGGTCTTGCATGGATCGCATCCCTGCAGTGTTAGACAATGGACTACGTCCAAAATCCCCTAGCACCTCACACTTACTATGCCTTTGCTACATAGATTGCATATGTATTAATTATAATAAACCCATCGTATCATATGTTTAACACTTACCTGGCCAGGGTAAGTAATTCGCATATGGTACACACGGACTTTTTATAATTAAGGCATCACATCCTATGCAAGCAAATTTTCAGCTCGTGCTTGTGTCCCCTGTTTTATTTGATAAAACCTTTTCTTGATATTCATTTGATAAAACCTTTTTCTGGATATTCATTTGATATTTGGTCTTACCTTTTTCTGGATATTCTGGATATTCGTGAAAAAAAAAAACTTTTCATGTCCAATTTAGATAAAACAGAAGTGAAACACTTATTATATAATAAAAAAATGTAAAACATCACATGTTCATGTTTGTACAAATTTTACTAAATAGTATTTGTGTTTCTTAGAAAATTTGATTGTTAAATAAATAAAATAAAATTTCAAGAGTTCTTTCAATTGTAAAGTAACGAAATTCATTACTTATTACACATATCAACAGATGTTATAAAAAGTCCCAAAAATAATGATTAGGATTTTGAAATTACTTTATTATTTTATTATTATTGTTGTGTTGCAATTGTCTTTCATTCTATAAAAAATAAATTAAAATTTTCAAAAGTAACTTTCAAGTTTATATTTACTTGAAATCCAACTAATAAAGTTGAAAACCAATTTTATGAATAGTTATTATATTTCAGCCTATAAAAGGGGATGAATTGCCAATATTCATTACTCCATTCTCACTTTACATCTCTCCATCCAATATACATTATGATATTACTTTCAAATTTGTTTTCACAAATTTTACGAAAGATTCTTTCAATCAAAGGAAAATATGTTACCAACAGTTAGTTGGTTAACAACTTCGAATTGATGTTTTCTGATGATTCTTCCAGTCAAAGGAAAACATCAATTCATTATTACATATATACATCCCCTTCTTATTTTCAATGTTAGGGGTTTTTGCATCCTGCTGATATTTAGATACGACCTACTGTCGTGTACTGCTTTCCATTGTTTTCGTTTTCGCTTTTTTTGGATGATGCTGGGAACAAAGATCGTTCTTTAGGGTTTGGTTGTTAGTAGGCTTTTTTTATGTTTCTTTGTATTTTTATGTAGTTTGTAAAGTCACATATTGTAATTCTGTTGTTATTAGAGTACTTTTTAGAGATCTTTGTATTTATTATTTTATAAGTCTTCCTTTTTGTATTTATTTCTGTTAAATTCAATGTATAACTCAAATTATGGAATTGTAATAATAGAGTTGAATCGTGTAATTGTTGTTTCCCAATTTTTTTGATGACGACTAAAAGATTTGAATAAACAGTGTTATGAAATTTCCTTTCAAGTTAAGATTAATTGTTTGCTTCTAATATCTGTTTTTCCAGCAGATATTTTTGAAACGAACTTAAACAAGTTTTTCTTTTTCAATTTACATAAGACATAAGTTAAACAGTTATTTATAATCTAAATACCGTAAAACATCACATGTTCATATTTCTCATCCTCTTGTTTTGTTTTAATATGTGTTATCTAAACAGCGCTTTAATTTGTGTGTATATTTATGTTTCCGTGATTGTAATAGCTTCAATTATTAAACATGTGATCTGTATTATTAACTGGAATTGTGAAGAAAAGACGTTACGAAATACAGTTTTTATTTTAACAGTAGTTTCATCTCTTTAATTTGGTTTTTACCAAAAGAGTATAACAATTGGACTGTTTACGTTTTTTAAAATTTTCAGTAGCAATTCTTTTAAAGAACGAAACAGATGTTAGTAAACAGATTTTCTTTACTGCATACTATTGACCTCGTAATCTTGGTTTTAGTAAACAGAGGATAAAGTAATTGTTTTAAAGAAACAAACAGCTGGTCATAAACAGATGTTCTTTTTAGTAGACGATTTGCTTATTGATAAATTTTAAGATGGATATGAACATATTTATTTTTAATATAGTAGGTTTTGCTATTCAAAATGGAGTAGCGGCGCAAGTTGTAGCCCGTTTACCCGCCTCCCACTTGTAAGAATTATTTATTTATCTATCTTGAAACAAAAAAAAACATAATTAATTTCACGGGATATTTTATATAATTATTTAAATCTTTGATTTGCACAATTGATAATTTATTATTTTGTCTGTTCGTTTCCCAAGTTGTATACACTGTTCAGATACTCTAAACGTTTTTAAATTAAATAATCCTTATAACAAAACTTTTCGTTTAACACGTTAACCAAAGTATAATAACTGCTACACTATGACTTTTCATTTTCACGCATTATAAATGTATAAATTAGTAAACAAATCACGAATTTCATAATAAACCATCTTAACATTTATATTTCAGTCTTCATCAATTGCATCAATGGCTGCCCTAACTAATAACCAAGAACATGAAATTATTGAATTTGTTGTTAATCAAATTAGAGCACAATACTATCAAGATTTGAAGACTACAAGAGATTTGAGAATTTGTTTTGACAGTTTGCACTTGGGCACGTTTAAGCGAGATGATGTGCAAAGGATTTTGAAGTCAATGCCTTCAACTGCTGTTCGTAATTTGGCGTTGTTGTACAATTCAGAAGCCGGGAGTAAGGACGTAGATTTTTTTGGCAAAATTGAAAGATCTACATGCACAACTTGAAGCTTCAATAGAATTGAAGCTTAAGTTTATTAATTCCTTTAACTAGCTATGTATTTTGATGTTTAACGTTTGATTGTATTTATTTATATTTTTAGTTTTCTATGTCTTTAAAGATTATATATGGTTTTTTATGTTTTGTGATGCTAAATTGAATCGTATTAACTTTTGTGGTTTATTCAACAGACCTTTAATCCGTCTGTAGATTTATTTGTGTTATCTTAACAGAGGTTTAAGGCGTCTGTAGATTTATGTTTGGGTTGTTGTAACAGTTGCAGTTATTAAACATCTGATCAGTATTATTAACTGGTATGATGAAAGGAACAGACCTTACGAAATACAGTTTTTCTTTTCAACAATAGATCGGTGATTAATTTGGGTTTTACTAAACAGACCATAACAGTTGTTGTGTTTATGCTTTTTTAAGAAATAAACAGACGGTACTAAACATGTGTTATTCGGAGCAGACGAATGGTACTTAATGTTGTCTGTTACTAAACATGGCTTAATTTTGGGACTCGGTCTCCCGTGTGTTTCACACGGGATTTCACCTAGTAACTATTAATAAAAGAATTGACTTATGATGATGTAGCATTCAATTGAGGCCTCAAGCCCACTTTGAATGTGCCACGTGGCATAATGTGGTGCAAATATTTTTTTTTTTAATTTTTCATTTTTTAATCAAAGTAATAAATATATTACCCCATCTTCTCTCAAACACTAATCATTATTCTTCAAAAACAACACACCCACATCTTCTCTCAAACCCTAATAATAGCCTGATCCGAAAAAGACCTATTACCTGCATGTTGACCAAATCAGCCTTGCTAATCGATGTAACAATTAAATCATCCAAAATACAGGAGATTCTTCCTTCTTGTGTTCATCATCATTATTCTTAAGATAAACAGGGGAAACAGAAAGCAGAGGAGCTTTCTATGTAATGTATTATTCAACACTATCTTTTGACCACTCGAATATGTCTTATAAACATCTCCAATTTTTTGTTCCCGGTCTATTTCTGAATATGATGTACATGTGCACCCAAAACTAACACAAAAATAAACCTTTTCATGTTTATGTAATTAATTCACTACATATGTGCATAGTTTTGATAAAATATGCATTCACTAAGATTTCTAAAATCACTGTTACTTAGGTAATGGAGATCAAGTCAAGATTAGTTTTCAGTGTTGCGCGACAGTCGGGAACCGCCAAACCGGAGCTGGGAGATAGGCAGTGGAGGTGGTTGCACGGTGCCGTCAGAAAACCGAAACAGAAAACCTTTTTCCTGGAGATGGCTGTGACAGAGACGGTGATAGGTGTGTTCATTCGGACGGGGTTGAAGAGTGAGAGGGAGGAGGGTGAGGAGTACATGTCTCTATGCAAGTAAAAATTTAGGGTTCCATCTATTAACTTTCTCTTTTATTCTTTTCAATCCCAAATGTCTAACAGGAAGTGCGTGGTATAGTTTTGGCTTCTTGGTTTTTAAAGGGTTGTCTTTAGGAGAAAACTAGCAGATGGCATAGCAACTTTAGGGCAGCAAAAATCATTCTTGACAAGCATAATGGATTAGTAGCTGTAGCAGATGGCATAGCAACTTTGTATCATTTATTTCACCTAAACCTTTGTTGTTTGAAACTTAATCTATAATTTAATTTAAAAGTTACATCATTTATAACTTATTTATTTTTTTATTATTTTATAATTTTATGATATGATTTGAATATTCTTTTAGTAGCAATGTTTTGCCTCTATAGTAATCAAATCACTTATTTTCTATTGCTTTTAGATTCTTTGTCAGAGGTTTGAGTATGTTATAGGCTTCAACAGTTTAACATCTTTATATCCCATATGCTTATGGATCCGTCATCTATTGTGAAAGTATTTTCTTTATGGTGTCGTTCATATTATTTTGGTTATGTTTATAAATATCAGCGGAGAAGTGAGGTGGTGAGTCGGAGGAGGAGGAGAGAAGAGGAAGAGAGTCGTGAAGCTCTGTTGTTTTGATACTTCATCCATTGCAATGGCTCATTGGCTTAAAGCGGCTGAAGGTATACATCATTCACTCTATCTTTGTTCTACTTCTATTTATAAAGTAATTTATAGCTTAATTTGATACAAATCTAAAGTTGTAAGGTAGCGAATGCTGATTTGTAACTGATTATGATATTTATGTTGTAGGATGTATTGTGTGATTGATAGATTAGATTAGTTTATGTGGTTAGGTTAATAGATGTTAGGTAGAGTAGTTATATATGTGTACGGATCTGGATCTTTGGAGTTGGTATGTGAAAAACTGAGTTTTGTTGTGTACGTAGAGGAGGATTTAATGTTTGTTTTGATCCAATTATTAGTGTTATCTGGTTCATGTTTGTACACATATAAGTGATGGGAATGCAAAACATTAAACATGGACTTCATTAGGAGAAGTGTAGTATAAGTTGTTTTGGAAATATAAATTAGTATGGGATTAAGACTATAATCATGTTCAATATTAGTACCAAAAAATGGATTAAAAACTTTATAGAAGGGGCCTTAAAACAAACCTTGCTTTAGGTCTCTAAACAGGTTGACCCGACCCTGGGAACACCGATTATAGACGGTAGTTTATGATTGTTTAAAGAGAGATGGTTAAAGGGTTAAGTTTGCTTTGTGGTTTCGGGTGTAGGAGAAAATATATATTTGGTTTGAGTGGTTCTTATTTAATAAGAGTGGTTGTGTTTTATATGGGTTTCCAATGTGCAGAAAAATCAGGCTATAGATATTTTTAGGTGAATTAGATGATAAGTGAGAATGTGATCGTTGATATTTGCCTGAAAAAAAAAACAGATTTTCTCTGCAATCTTTCATATTCATTGTCATCCTAAATGACCAATCTGTGTTATTGACCCGTTAGGCAAAATCATGTGACCCGTTTTGACCTATCAACCAGTCTGACCCGACATATTATCGTGACATAGATTCAACTTGATATTACTGTTTGATATGATTGAAACTGAATTTGAATTTAGATGTTACCTACTTTGAATCTTACTTTAATTATTTACTAGCATACCAGACTAATATTGTCAATAACTTATAACATGACATAATGTTTATATTACATTGTAGAATCACTATCCAATTCTTTACCATTGTGCGAATGGAACAGTCGCCTAAGAATTCATTATTGATTTAAGATCATTGAAGGTAATATAGAAGTCAAAGTCAAATACACCAATCTTGATTGTTTATAAGATCTATGGACTAAATTCAAATAGTTTCAGACTACTGCTAGAATAGTGTAACACCCTGAGGTGTTACGGGTCTTGTAAACGGGTCGGGTCGTACCCGACCACCCGAATAATTAATTATAATTGTTCTAGTTTTATTTCCGCAGCCAAACGATCACTTAATTGCTCGTAAACCTGCTGCCAAACGCTCCCCTTATCTGCCTTAAAACTGTTCCCAAACACCCTCTTTGTCAGCTGTTAACCTTGCATCCAAACACCCATAATTGAGTTTGACCTATAAAATCCCTCCATCTTGCTTCATTCCTCTGCAGAAACTCACGAGCATATGCACACACCTAAGAGCTCTCAGCCGGACAGCCATGGCGGCTGCCGCCGCCTCCGCTGCTGTCTCCGGCCACCACCTCCGGCCACCGCTGCCACATCTTCCTTCTCCTTTCTCCGGTAAGCACCACCAACCTCCTCCTCCTCTTTATCCGAGAATCACAACCCTCTCTTCTATCTGAATCATGAAACCCGATAATAACCAATAATCTGATTCCTTGTTCATAAGCAATAACCACCACCGAACCACCGCCATGTTTCCCCTGTTTCTGTTAAACGAAACTGGACAGTCACCGGCTATGGTGACTGTCAGCGAGTCCTTTCATCTTGACAATAAACCCAAACCGAACCCTCCTATGCTTCTGTTACGGATCGATTATTGTTAACCACTGACTCTGCTCCTCTGTTTCCAGCCCAATAATCCATCTCTCTCTGTTTTGTAACCGAGGCAGTCACCGGTCACGGTGACTGATGTCTGTGACCATCGAGTAACCGACAACAACCCTTTGTTATTAACCACTGATTTGAAACCAACCCGGAACCCACCCCTTTTGTTATCAATCGGACAGTCACCACGTAATGGTGACTGTCGTAAGCCGCGTATAACCCTTAACTGACCAGTATCCGATAACCTTAAAACCGATTGGGTTCCTCCATGAACTGATTTTGGGTTTGGTTATTGATGGTTACCCTTTGAGTATGGGTTATAATATCTTGATTATTAACAAATCTTTGTGATTATTGTTATAAGGTACCCAAATACGAAAGACGGGCCCGATACCCGGTTCAATACAACTTCCGATCAGGTTCCGATAATAACCCGGGGAGTATCCGGTTATTATTTTGGTAGGTATAGTTCTATTGAATTAATTGGTTACAATCTTATAATCTATTATTAATATAATGATTACGATTGTGCGAGGTACCGATAATCAAGTTGGTGAATACTAGTACGATACCGAGTCGACTCAGTGACTCGGTCAACACCCGGAATAGAACCCGGTCCAATAACTAGACGAGGATTATTAGAATTATACGATTATATATATAAAATACGGATAACGTACGGACTTGATAATAATAAGAGAATAATAAACATATATAAAATATATATGTTTATATATATAAGATTCGATATATAAAACGATATACTAGACTCGGGTTAAGCTGTGTCTAGAGTTCTTTAGGTTCGCGTGCCAAGCTGTAATGGCCAGCTTTATTTCTTTTTGCCTAGAATGACCAAACCCCGAGTTTAGGATTATCTAATATATACCGAATTCTATATGTATAAATTGTATATATGATATATATCCTAAATATTACAATCTAACAAGTCCCACGCGTAACACGTATCGATATATATATATGACATATAATTATGATAAGAGATTAAGCAGAAGATTATACGCACACCAGTGAGTATCGTGAACTCCCCACTTTTACTGTTTTATTAATGTTTTTGGGGGAATACATGTCACTTAGAAAACCTAGAAATGCTTTACATAATAGAAATGTTATAAAGAATAATAGAATGAATATGGGGACAATAGAAACAACGAGGACAGTACTGGACGGTATCACCATATCCTTCTCTTGCTCAGGTAAATGGGCAGGAACCATTCTTGTTCCAGGAGAGGACAGGAACCAGGTTTACCCAACTAGAGGGTAGTTATAAGCAAGTTACCACAAGCAGAGTGGTCCAATCGATAAGGAATGGCACTAATAGAATATAATCGATATAATAGAATTGATATAAAATAGAATTGATTTAATAGAATCTTCCCCAATAGAATTGTAAAGCATGTTATAAAAGAATATTATAAAAGAATTATCAATAAACGAACTGGCCATTCACTTTATAAATACACGACCTCACCAACTTTATGTTGACAGAAACTATTTTTGGCATGTGTTCAGGTAACCAATCAGATAGCGATGACGTGGATCCTGGAAAGGTCAAGACTATCACGATTCGAATCCGCTGTGCAACTCTGATACCCGACCCGACGACCCGTCACCGACTGACCGGGTCGTTACAAATAGAATCTCAAGATGTTGCTAAACGTCTTATAGATTAATGGTTTCACGGCCCAACAATGTCATGGCCAGTTCCAGGAACACTCATGATTGAGCCAACTGAAAGTGAAAGCAAGGTATGGTGGAGGGTAAAGTCTTTATTTTTAGATTGAGAAAGGAACAGTTGATCTCAACAACAATGTCATCAAGGTATTTTAGCAGTCAGATTATGGTTGGTTTGGAGTAATTATTCTCGAATACTATTAGTGATATTAGAAATTTATTATGTTTGCAGGGTACTCCTCACCCGCCACAACTCCTCATGGCTGATAAGTGGGCCAAACCGTATTCTAGAGAATACTCAGTGTACCCTGCTCCATGGCTTCGTGCTGCTAAGTTCTGGCCTGCCACATGTTTGTCTCTCGCTTCCACCTTCAAAACCCCTATTCCAAACACTGTTTTTTTCTTTTCCTTATATTCTAATGTGTCTTTATGTAACAGGCCGTGTAGACAATGTGTATGGAGACCGCAACCTCATCTGTACTCTTTAGCCACCACATGAGTATGAAGAGAAAGCCGAACCTACTGCTTAAGTGAGCTATGAATCGCCACATTTGCGTCAAGGTTCAGGTCAGTGAACGCAAATGAGAATTACTGATCCGTATGGCTGAGTTTACAATTGGTATGTTTTCTATTTTTATCATTTTTATTAAGTCATATTAGATTTTTCAACCCCAGGACACTATGATAATCAACTAGTATTCATAATAAATTCATTCTTGTTCCAAAAATTATGAAACTTTAGGTACAATATCTTGACATCATATAGAAGATTATATTATTTTTATCTTTGGGAATAAAATTTATTTTCACATAGTTATCAATTTAAATCCTTTTTATCATAATAAATTGATTAAAAATTCATTTTAAAGGATTTAAATCCCAAACTTTTTGTGGAGTTATTTCTAACCATTAGAAACGTAAATAAAATTTATGAGGTTAGAAAATAATACTTTTTATAGATTTTCCTATTTTTAATCATTTAAAGTATGATTTAAACTTAATAAATCAGTTTTAAGTAAAATAAATTGAGAAAAATGGTGGAAAAATCATTTCTATTATTTTTCATCAGAAGGTACTAATTTTTCATCAAAATAACATTTTTGAAGTTTATCTTGTATTTTAGTCTTATTTATGCTTAATAAGACATAAATAAATCATCTAATTATATATCATATATAAAATCTCTTTTATAAATATTTTTCTATAAAAATATTTTAGAGCTGAATATCATAAGAGTAAATCTTAAACTCATTTGTTTAATTAGTATATATTCATTATAATCGCTATATATTTAGTTAAAATGATTAACCAAAACGTTTATATAAATGAATTAGAATATTTTTATTCAAAATATTCAAATGATAATAATTAGTTTACTTAGTCATTTTATGAAACTTAAAACATAATATCCCTTCGTGATACATATTTATCGTTAAATACAT
This sequence comes from Ambrosia artemisiifolia, assembly GCA_032199755.1. Classification (NCBI taxonomy): domain Eukaryota; kingdom Viridiplantae; phylum Streptophyta; class Magnoliopsida; order Asterales; family Asteraceae; genus Ambrosia; species Ambrosia artemisiifolia. The sequence continues at coordinate 20,873,610 of CM063516.1, forward strand.
ATTTTCATAAAAACATTATTTCCCCAAATAATTTAGCGAATCCTAACGCCTTGGATTCTGGACACCTTAGACTTTTAAGACATATCCCTTATTAGTATTCTTATACGTATAGGTTGAGTTCTTCAGAATTCGTAGTCTTAACTCGTGACAAGTTTATTAGGATTTATCGTGCTCAGCAAACCTGTGAGTATATCTTTTCCTCTTTTTCATTTTATACTTTTGGGGTGATTCATGTATACATGCCCCACTTACGGTGTGCGCATATAATGTATATATGTGTGGCCCTTGGGGGGCAAAAGTAAAGTTGCACTAGTTTTAACGCTATTTTACTAATTTCGTGAAAATAACGTTAAAAACGACGGACGGTTAATCATGCATCATGTGGTGGCGTTGATAGCCAAAAGACAAAGGGGTACATGCACCGATCGAGTTTGTCCCGATTGCTAAGTGTTCTGTGCCTTATGTACAAGGCTTGATACCAAACCACATCGAGCCGGGGGTCTCACTGGAAGCAGCCTCTCTATTCTTAGGAGTAGAGGTAAGGCTGTCTACATCTTACCCTCCTCAGACCCTACCTTAGCTTTGCTATAGGTGGGATTAACTGAATATGATGATGATGATGATGATGGGGTGATTCATGTATACATATTCATAAATTTATATTTATCATAAACGTTTTTACATACGATTCATATACGTGTTACGCTTTTAATTCTTGTGCTTGATGATTAGACATAAACGTAGTATACTTGCAATCATTACATAATCATTAACTTTGCTAGCCGACTTTAACAATGAATAGCGCTATTTGGACTGACAACCCGCCTAATGGAAAGTACCTATGCGTTTGGGAAGTCTTGGGTCATTGTTAATTATTTAGTCTTTGTCAAGATGAATGTTTGATTGTGACCAGAATTGTGTGCTTACGTGTTTATCATATTGACTGGAGTGAATCATAACACTTGAATTGTAAAACATTTTTATACCTATACCATACGTACACTTTTTAGTGTACTTACCCACATTATATGTGTTGACAGATACTATTTTGTACATGTTTCAGGAGATGCTTGAAGTTTATCACATAAGGCTTGGACTTAGACATTATGAATAAAACTTATGCTTGTTTCTTGTAATTTGATGTAATGATCTTTCGAAATGTAATGTTTGACACTTAATCATGATTAAGAAATCTTTGTATTTTAGTACCTCGAGCTTATGAACAATCATTACCTCGTGACACCTCGATGTTTCCGCCATCGGTTGAGGTGTTACACCATCACCTATAACCCCCACGAAATAGCTATAGAGAGTGTTACCATTCCAAATCTTCTTCACCCCTATTTTAACTATTTGCTTCCAACAACCGCTAGCCGAAGAAGTACATGGTAACAAAGACCATGTCTTGCCCGACCCATGACAACCCTACATCACTTTCTTCCATAAAAAAGTACCCCCACTTTTAAAACGCCACGCCCATTTAAGGAGAAGCGCATCATTAACATCTTCTAACTTAGAGATTCCTAAACCACCCGCCTTCTTAGGTGTAGTTATGATGTCCCAAGCAACCCAATTAATTTTTTTCTCTTTACTAGAACCCGCCCAAAAAACCGCCTCATAATCGCCTCCATACTCTCGATGACCGCCTTAGGAGCTTTATATAAAGAAAGATAATAAATAGGAAAAATTTCAAGGACCGATTTTAAGAGAATCAATCAACCACCAATAGATAAAGTCTCGGCTTTCCATGATGATAGGTGATTCTTGATGACTTCAACAACCACATTCCAATTGGCAATTCTAGACATTTTGGCTCCCACTTTGATACCCAAGTAAACGAAAGGAAAAACCCCTCGTTTGCAACCCAAAACTTCCATCATACTATCCATCTCCACATCTTCAGTACCAACCCTGTATAAATTAGACTTGTGAAGGTTTATACGTAAACCCGAACATAAATAAAAAAACTCTAAGAATTCGGGCTATACTCTGTAGATTATCTCGGGACCACTCACCCATAATAAGAGCATCATCCGCAAAGAAAAGGTGATTAATATCCGTATCATCAACCGAAAAATTAATACCTTTGAGCTCTCCAATAGATTTCGCTTTCTCCAACATCCAAGAAAGACATTCCATAACAATCAAGAACAAGAAATGGGAGATAGGATCACCTTGTCGAAGACCCTTTTCGCTATTAAATTGGAATGTTGGTGACGCATTAACAAGAACCGAAGCTCAAGCCGACTCTAGAATGCCTTTAATCCATGTACAGCAAATCGATGGAAAACCCATTTGAGACAAAATAGATAATAAGAAAAGCCAATTAACATTGTCATAGGCTTTCTCAAAATCAATCTTCAGTAGAAACGCCTTTTTCTTCCTTCTTTTCAACCATTCCAAGACTTCATTAACCATAAGAGGCCCATCAAGGATTAAACGATCGGTTAAAAAAGCCGACTGGGAGTCCGAAATCACCTTGCCCAAAACATTCTTAAGGCGGTTATTAAGAATTTTTGAAATAACTTTGCTAATCACCCGAATAAGAGTAATGGGTCTATAGTCTTTGAGTCTCATAGGCGATTTAACCTTAGGGATCAAAGTAATGAACGCTGAACCACAACCCGAATTAATAATACATGTCTCCTGAAATTCCACCATGGTAAAATAAAAATCCTCCTCCAACAAGTTCCAAAAACTCTTAACAAAACGGAAATTAAAACCATCCGGACCTGGCGCCTTGTTAGAGCCACAATCAAAAACTGATTCTTTAATCTCTTATTTCGAAAACATAGAAGTCAAAGATATACCGTCTTGGTCATTAATCCGCCTCAACCCGTCACAAACAATAATCGGCCTATGTGTAACCTCTTCTTTAAAATGGGATCGGAAAAAGCTCGACACTTCCCGCTTTATTAGTGCCGATTTGAATATCCATTTGCCTCCAATCTCAAGACCCGAAATCGCATTTCTAGCTTTTCTACTATTTACGACACTATGAAAAAAGCTAGTGTTTTCATCTCCAAGAGACGCGCATTTCACCCGTGATTTTTGTTTCAAGTCACTATATCTATAAAGCTCAATCTTCTGAAGACTCTTCTTACATTCCGACCAAACCCATAATTCCGCTTCTTCAAGATCTTTTTGTTCCATTAACCATTCCATATCTTCCTTTTCTTCTTTTAATCTCTTCTAATCTCCATTATCTTTAAGCCTACACTCTTTAATCCATAATTTAAGTCTATCCCGAAGAGTTTTCAATTTCCACAACAAATTCAAATCTGCCGGACCCTCATTACACCACCTGATTAAAACCGAATTGACCACATCTTCACAACCCGGTCTATCTAACCAAGAATCAACCAAACGAAACGGTTTTGGACCAAAATTTGTGTCATTCAAAGAGAGACACAAAGGCGCATGATCTAAAAATTCTCTTTTAAGTGCTCTAACACACGCATTTGGCCATTTATTAAAAACATTATCACAAACGAACATCCTGTCAATTCTACTCATTTTGCATTCTTCTCGCCGAGTGGCCAAATAAGTAAATTTCAAACCTCTCAGATCATATTCACGAAGACCTAATTCATCCAAAAAATCATTAAAATCTCTCGCATAAACGGGATCGAAGTGCAAATTTTTTCTTTCACCTGACTCTCTAACTGCATTAAAATCCCCAAAAATAATCCACCAACCTTGACCCTCCTGTAACACCAGAAGAATTTTTGCCCAGAGATTCCTTTTATCACTATTATTTTGTGGGGCATAAACATTAATCATATTAAGCCGAATCTTCTTGTCCGTTAATAACCTAGAGACAAGAAGAAAATTGTCATCTTTCACAACCAAATCTTTCGACAAGAACTTAGGGTCCCAAATACTAAGTAAACCTCATGAATTCCCATTAGAATTAACATACTCATAATCAAAACTCAAACCTCCCCAATAATTCGAAACCATCCCAACATTCACATTACTCGACATGGTCTCTTGTAACCTAATAAACGACACCCCCATATCAGACTTTATCCTTTTTATCCACCCCACCTTGCCAATAGAATACAACCCCCTAATATTAACCGACAAACAATTCATTTGTTACCTAATTGTAATCCCTCGTTGACTATCGACTCACGAATCAAATTATCTTTATCGGCTAGGTTGACGCCCAATTTCTCTCCCATCGATTTCGTAGCTGCAACCTCTTCATCTTGAAGCCGACCTTCAAAGTCATCTTCATGTTGCTCGATAATCACAATATCATCCGATTGGGTTTTCTCAGCTACAGGTTGATCATCTTTGTCTAAGTCATTTGGGTTACTATTAAGGTCCAACGAATTCACATCTTCAATATCCGAGTTGTCGTCTTCCAAAACTGGGCCATCATCAGTAATACCCAACAGGCTATTAAGCCCAAATAAATCATTATCTTTTTTGGACTTTTTAGCTTCCTTCAAACTATCATTACCGCTGATATAAGAGGAACTGGGCCAGCCCACTTCACATTTTTTGAATTTCTTTCTTTTAGCCACATTTCTTTTATTCCTAAATGGTTTATTATTATTTTTTTAAACGGCCAAAAACACCATATATATAAATACAGAGCCCAACAAAAATTGGAAAAAACAAAACAAACACAAAAAGCCGACCAAAACAAAAACCAAACTAAAGTAGGTATACAGCGTCAAAATCAACCCATTTCTCCCACGTTGAGGAGGCTTAGATTAATGAGACCCAAATGAAAGCACCCATTTTGGCAAGCTCGACAGACTTTCAAATAGGGAAGAATTTCCAATACCTTCATATTTCTCAAGTGCCATATTCTCCAAACAGTCACCATGGACATTGTGTACATTAATCTTTTCCACCTTTTTCTTCCCTTCAAATACTTTCAGATTTCTAGACAGACTTTCCATTTTTTTCTTTTTTTTGGAATGCGGCTTTCTTTCTCAGAACACGATAGAGATCATCGCGCCCGTCCAGACAATAGTCTGGTGTAGTGACGGGCCATACCCCACTCGTCCAAACTATGTTGTCTAAACCGGGTCTACTTTGGAGCAATGGGGTGGCTTCTGCCCGGAACCGTACTACCTCCACACAATATAAATCGCTAGAGTAATAGCCTGATGAAACAGAATCAGCTCGAGATCGAACTTGCATCACTAGGACCACAAGTTCTCACCGTCGTTGTCTGGTGTTCCCCAAATGATGCCAATGGGGATCGAACCCAGGTCTCACAAAAGAGAACCTGGGCCACCTACCAGTGAGCCACAAATGGAAGACAAACAGACTTTCCAAATAGTTGGCTGTTTTAGTCCTTTAGTATGAACATTTATGTAAATTGATAGTAGATTTAAAATGGGTATGTAAATTAGATGTTATAAGAAACTAAGAGCAATTGAAAACTATAGTGATCATAAAATATTATGGTTTTCTTGTTTTTCTTTTTAATTTATATTTTGTTAATCTAAAAAATATTGACTTTTATTCCATTATTTATTTATTTACTTGTTGAATATTATTCTTTACGGTACGTCTTAAACTTTAACTTAGTAATAAAGTTTTAATAAAAAAATATAGTGAATTACTATTTGAGTCCCTGCGTTATAGTGGTTTAACTAATTGAATCCAAAATCCAAAACTTTAACTACTTGAGTCCCTGATTGGAAATTAAGTAACCTATTGAGTCCAAAGTTGTAACTCCGTTAACTAAATCTGTTAAATCTGTATGAAATGACAAAAGTGCTCCCCACTAATAATAAAAAAAATACCTTATTAAACTCAACCCTTCCCCCTCTTTCTCATCTCGTTCCACACTTCCACTAACCCTAAAAATTCAAACAATCACTTGCAGACACTCATATTCTCTCTCTCTCTCTATATATATATATATATATACACACACACACACACACATAGATTCTATATACATTTGTATCCAGATTTCTTAATCCCTTATTTCTCTCTCTATCACTCTAGCGAACAATAGACACATCTTCTACTCCCTTCTTTCAAAACACTGTAAAATGGTAGTGTTACTGTTAGTTATGGTTGAAATTGATTAACGAGGTGGTGATTTGTGAGGGTTCAAAGTAAGTGTTGGTTTGTGAGGGTTCGAAATGGTAGTGTTACAGTATCAATAACTTTGTGTATAAATTTCATCTCTAAACTCAATTTCGACGTCCTCTGTTATGTCTTTCTGAATCAATTACACCAAAACAGCCCCTAGTGATCAAATCCTTTGTTCGGACCGTCGTTATTAGCGACCTTCGATTCAACATCACTCCTACGGTCGTTCAAGGTAATTGTTTCGTACCACTTAGTCGCTTTTATTTGAGGAATAAAAGCCCTAAACCTGATTATGGTTTTGTAATGCTTCAATGGGTCAATTAGATGAATTCGTTTTCTAGGGTTTATACAAATGGGGATTTACCTTGATTAACATTTATTTATAAATCTGTGGAGGGTGGTGGTTCGGTGTGAAGGTGGTTAAAGGATGCTTTAGATCTGGTTAGAGGTGGTTCGGTGAAGGTTGAATGTGGTTGAAGGTGGTTTGGTAGAGGGTGGTGGTGCAATGCTGTGGTGGAGTGGTGCTGCAAATGAATATGTGTGTATATTCATATTAATAATAAAAACTATTTGGTAGGTACATTATGCATTAAAGTGTTTTACCTATATGAAAATGACTGAAATACCTTTATACTTAAGAGAGTTGGTTAACATAGTTACAACTTTGGACTCAATAGGTTAGTTAATTTCTAGCCAGGGATTCAAGTAGTTAATATTTTAGATTTTAGATTCAATTAGTTAAAACCTATAACACCCTAAAATCTGTATATAGAAAACTCGCAGCGGAAAAATACCAACCGAAAAAAATTTCTTTTCTTAAAACAACCTTGAGTGTTAGAAAACCGGTTCTACTAAGTATTTTGGTGTTACATCTAAAATTATTTCTTAATACATTCGAAGTGACTCAATTCTATTGGTCATGTATCCGTGACCGCGTACAATCCGACTCCTCGCTCGATCTCCATCCCTTGCTTTACTAGGTAAACCAGTCATCCTGCAATCACCAAATAACCAATCCGTTAGTTCAATAGGTAACCTTATAAAATCTACTTATGATGCGGAAGCAGCATCCCACAATACTCTGTGATCCTGTCTAAGATCCTTCCTTCAAGTTCGGGTGGGTTACCCCAATCCGAACCTTCATGTCTCCTGCATTCATGCTTACATACCTACATTTCTTATCATTCTCATAACAAGGGTTAATAACCTCGCAATATATCCGAGCATATAATCCCCTACATACAATTCCACATTACATACGAGCATAAACTCCCACGTGTAATACCACAATACATACAAGCATATACTGCCACATGTAATACTACAATGCACACAAGTATAAACTCCCATATGTAACACTACAATACATACAAGCTTATACCTCCACATATAACACCATAATACATACTAGCATAACTCCTACATGTAATACCACAATTCATTCAAGCATATACCTCCACATATAACACCATAATACATACTAGCATAACTCCTACATACAATACCACAATACATACAAGCATAATCTCCCACGTGAAATACTACAATGCATACAAGCATACAAATTTATTCGCACAGTCCTGCAATACATACGAGCGTACAACTTCCACCTATAATACCACCATTCATACAAGTATACAATTCCCGCCTATGATATCACCATACATACAAGAAAACTCTCTCCCTCTAACCCGAGCAGGAGAACCCATATGTACATCACATCTACAATCTACATAATCATGGTAATCTACTTACCGTATTTGATGCCGTCGAATAATGCATCAACTAAACTACACGCACTCGTACCATTTCATACTATGATCATGTTTATAAAACCAACGTTACTATTACATGCTACACACTTACAAAGTCCCACACAAGGTACAACAATGTTAATTGGTGCGTTAAACGCAATTACGGGTCGCGCACATAGGCAAAACATCAAAAATTGATAGAAATTAACAATTCTTCCCAGGGGCCACCGTAAGGTACGGTGGCCACCGTACCTTACGGTGGGCCTCAAAAAAACCCAACGGTGGTTTCAAGTCTGCCTTACGGTGGGGAAATCTTTGCAGGGGCCACCGTAAGATACGGTGCCACCGTACCTTACGGTGGGCTCTGCACATTTCCCATTTTGTTTCTCCTTTCCATCCCTCCTTGACCCATCCGAGCCGATCCATTCGAAGCCACGTTTATTCCATTATAAACTCCAATTCAAGCCTTAACCTCGTTATTTAGGTACCATCATCTCATGGTCCTCGTACTACTATCAAACACATAAACATGTTAAGATTCATTATCCTAAGTGGATAAGAACCACTTACCTTATGTCCTCCAAGTTGATGCTTGCTACTTGCCTCCACTTGACCCGTTGACTTTTAAGCTTCTTGTACCTAGCTTACTTTCAAATCAATGCCATGTTAGAGTACTAATTTGGAACTCACCTATTCAAACATTAGTATTCATTCTACATCATTCAAACATGACATCAATACATTCAACAACTAGTTCTATTCAATAAGTCTTTGCATATACTACCCGTTCGACCCGTTAGTGAAAATACTTGCATGAACTAGTTGGTAAGTGTTTTTAGACACTTTTTGAACGCCACATAATACGCTACTCTTTCCCTACAATCCGTACTCCAAGACTACTACAAGCGTGTACATTCTTACACCTTTTCTTATTAAAGTTTTCATTATAATTGTGCAGCGATTTTCTGCGCAGCTGCTGTTCAAGGTCATTTTTCCCCTTCTAAACCTCGAAATCAGATCTTGACTATCAAATACAAAGTGTGCATCGTTCAAAGACGTTTCCAAGCATATAAAGAACACCTCATAACGATTTTTCTATGATTTTATATGAATATTTGAAGTTCAGGTCTGCACATAAAATGGTTCCAAACAGCATGCTGTTAACACTAATTTACTAACTTATCATGCTGTTTTGACCCACTAAATCTCATAACCAGCCTCACATGACTAAATATGAAATGTAGCATGCGCAACAAGCCTTTCAACAATATAAGACTCGTCTTCTAACTCCTAATAACGAATGAGATATGCCATTAACAAAATGACTATTTATTGCTGTCAAAAGTGACGAATTTCATACAAATTTTACACCATTCAATTTAATTCAAGTTTCTTGTAGGCATTTTATCAAACACCTTATATGCATTAAACCATACATGCCTATTCTATTACCACCCACATCAATATATTCATCAACCATTAAATTTGGTTACTATCAATTCAATTACTTGCAATTGGATTTAGAAATCAAGCATCATGCAAGACACATAGGGTGAAACTCTCACTTAGTTTAAGCCACTAACATATGATTTCAACAAATCAAGTAACATCAAAGCTACTAATGATATCTAAAATCATCATCTTTGCACACAAGCAAGTTTCCAACAATCTAACTCATTCCTAAGCCATTAGGGATGATCAATATTACTTATGATCCACAATAACACGAATTTAACATGTTTTGCTCAAAACCCACAAGTGGGTTTCGAGTCTTATACTAATTGAGGGTTAGGGTTCTTACCAAGGCTCCAAAACTTGTAGAAAACCCTTAATTTGCAACCCATCAAGTCTACCATCAAAACCCCTTGCATCTTTCCTTCAATTTAGTGTGATTAGGGCTTGAGTAGGTGCAAGAATGCCCCCATTTGGGGCTGAATTCGTTTCCCCTTTTGGGGTGTTCTTGACCATATTACATTGACCAAAAGTTACACAAATGGTCCTTCAAGTTTACCCCAATGTTATTTTTTTATAAAAACTAACTAATCAAGTTAGTTTCTAATATTATTTTCTCATTTATATAAATAATAACATTAACTTGGTTATTTCCATACTAGAACATAACACACATTCTTATTTTCTAAATCCCGTTTTATTATTTTGCAAATCGCGAATACTAGCGTAATTAAGCAAAAATAGATTTTTGGGGCGTTACAAAACCACTATAACATAGGGACTCAAATAATAATTCACTCAAAAAAATATTTCAATATACAAACAGTTTATAAAAAATAATCATAATTAATAAATGATACAAATTATATGTTTTCCTTTAGATTCTTTTAAGTCCATGTGTTTTGGAAAACCTTCTAATACCAACATGGCATACTTCGTGTATGTTTGGCAATGGGCTTTTAAGAGGTTTTATTAGCTTCAAGCTTTAAGTTTTTAAGAAAAAACTCTTATTAATAAAAAGCCTTGTTTGGTTGAAGAAGTTTAAAGCTTTTAGGTTGGGAGAAAAAAATCTATATTGAAAAGCTACTAATACTAGCGTTTAAGAAAAATCACATATTAGCTACAAGCTTTTAATGAGTAAATGAGACAAATACCCATTCTAGCATAAAAAAAAATAAAAAACATGCATACAAGCTTTATACATTTTATTAAAAGCTCTAGTTACTGTGCCAAACACCAAAACATATTTAAAAAGCTACAGCTACCAGCTTTCAGGTACAACTATCAGCATCTAGCTACCCGCCATCAACTAGTTTTGCCAAACATACTATATATTGATACATAATTTAGCAAAGTAACTTAGATTATGGATCGAGTATCAAATTTACAAAGAAACTTAACAATTGTAATTGTAATAAATGTAAAATCTTCAACGGATTTCCACCTTTATGTCTCCTTATGTCTAGGATTCTGTTCTATCTCTTGAGCTACATGTTCAAAAATAATATCAAGAGTTATGGATACTTATGTTTAAAGAACCGGGCGAAAGCGATCAGGTTAACATTGGAGGCTTGACGCAATTTTGATCTTGTATGTTTGAAGAACTGACTATTTAGTTTGGTGTATTGTATGAATGTAACCTGATTAATGTTTTGTTAGTCAGGATGTTTTGAAATAAAAGAGATCCAACAAGAAACTTTGATTTCATATTTTTCATATTTGAGTGGCATTTGAAGTTCGGCAATCAATGAATTTGTGATTAAAGAGATCCAATATAGGAGTTGTATCAAGAAGAATTGACACACTTTAACAATTTATCAACTTTTCAATTAAATGGTTAGTAACTCATAGTATGTTTGATCCATCGCAATGCACGGGTCACCAACTAGGTATATAGTATACTACACCGATACCGATGCCATGAATAAGAAAGCTAACCAAAATACTAAACAACATATCAGGAAAGGATTAATAACTTAATAGAAAATATGTTACGAGTAAAGTGATAATAGGGAGTTAAATGTAATATTCAGAAAGAATAAGGGCTGTTAATGTCAATAGTTAGAAAGTTTAAAAGTTGGTTAAGTGTTAGTTAGTATTGGCAGGAACTTGTATGTTTGTATGTGTATAAAAGGTTGGTCGATTAATGAGAATAATCAGCTATGATTGATCGAATCCTTCTCTCTGTTCTCTAATTCTGTTAACATAGCTAACAATTTGGTATCAGAGCAAGGTTCCTCGGCCTCCGATTACCATAACTACCTTTAACCGTCACTAACCACCATAACTACCATAAACCACCACCTACTCCGATCATCTTCTTCACTCAACTCCGTCGTTAATATCCTGTTCTCATTCAATTCTTCTTTCATTTCATTCCAGTTCTTCATTTCCTTTCGATTAATCCATCCATTTCCTTTCTGTCCTGTTCGATTCAAACACTGATTTAGTCTTTCTTGATTAAATCAATCCATTAATTGATCAATTTGTGATCAGTTAATTCTGTCATCACTCTGTTCTTTCAGTTCATACGTAGTTTGATTATTGTTGATCAAACTGATCTGTTGATTGATCAATTTGTGATTAGTTAACTCCTTATAATTATGAGTTTCATTTGATTTTCGTCATGGCAACAACTCGTAATCAAAATGTGGAACAAAAGCTGCAAGATCGTGATAATACCTTGATGAGGTTGGAAACTGCTGCTGGCAAGAACTTAGCAGAGATTGAAGGGTTAAAGAGTTTTGCTCTTCAAAATGCTGAGAATCTGGCTGCCATTAAAACATAGATGGAAGCACAGATGAATGAGATCCTACACACTATGCAATCTTTGGGCAATAATAATAATAACCATAATGATAATAATAATAACAGTACCAACAATCATAATGATAATAATAATAATATGTTTCATTCCAATAACAATAATAATGGAATGATTCATAACTCACATAATAGTCGCCTAACAAAGATTGATTTCCCTAAGTTTAAGGGAGATAATGTTGAAGGATGGCTGTGTAGGGCTGAACACTTTTTTGTGATTGATTTTACTCCTGAGTCATTAAAGGTTAGACATGTAGTAGTTCATTTAGAAGAAGGGGCTCTATTGTGGCATCAATCTTTTGTTCAATCCAGAGGTGGGACCATTGATGGTATGAGTTGGTCTGATTATAAGAGGGCCATTGTTGCAAGATTTGGTTTAATAATTAACCAGGATGCCATGGGTGCTCTGGCTGCAATAAGGCAGACTGGGTCACTAGAAAAGTTGAATCAAGAATTTGACATGGCTTTGACAAAAGTTACCATATGTGATGAGTATGCTGTTAGCTTGTACTTGAGAGCCCTAAAGCCTGAAATTGGGTATCAAGTAAGATTGTTCAGGCCAAAAGATTTGCCAGAAGCTTATCTTCTTGCAAGAATGCAAGATGAAGCTATAAGTGCCATCCAAACATCAGCACCTAAGACATCTAGAACCAGCTATTCTAATAATCATAATAATAATAATAATAAGCCATATACCATGGCAAACACAAACAAACTATCCCTGTTACCAAGTCCTAAGCCAGTCAGTGCAAGAAAATGGACTTTAACTCAAAAAGAAGTTGAAGACAAAAGGTCTAAGGGGGAGTGTTTTGGCTGTACAGAAAAATACACCCCTGGTCATGTTTGTAAGAATAAGCAGCTGTTTTCTATTGAGTTGTGTGGTGAAGAGGAAGTGAATGAAGATCAAGAAATGGATGTGTCTGAGTTTATACATCAGAACATTCAAGAAATAGAACCAAAGATCTCATTGCATGCTATGATGGGTGTTCCATCATACTCAACCATGAGAGTGCAAGGGTCTATTGGTACTAAAACACTACACATCCTCAATGATTCTGGTTCCACTCACAATTTCTAGAAAGAAAGCTTGGCTCACAAGATTCAATGTCCAATTGAACAGATTCCTGAAATGTCAGTTACTGTAGCTGATGGTAACAAGTTAAGATGCACCAAAATATGTAGAAACTTTAAATGGATGATGCAGGGTACTTGGTTTACTGCTGATGTCATTTTGGTACCACTTACCAATTATGACATGGTTCTAGGGGTGCAGTGGTTACAAACTTTAGATGATATTGTTTGGAACTTCAAGAAGTTAACCATAAGGTTCAAGATTAATGATAAATGGGTGGAACTGAAGGGGTTGGAGAACAATAAAGTGACCTTATGTTCTTCAGAGAAGATGGACAATTTGTTGAATGGACAAGATGAGATAGTGTCTGCACAGATGTTTAGTTTGCAAACATCTACTGATGACACTTATCAGCATGACACAAAGATTGGGAACACAAGTGAGAATAAGGCTTTACAGCAGTTATTAGATGCCTATGAAGATGTGTTTGCAATACCAACTGCATTGCCACCTAAGAGAGATTGTGACCACAGGATAAGGTTGAAGGATGAGAATGTTACAATAAATCAGAGAGCATACAGGTACCCAACTGGCCAAAAAGATGTATTGGAAAAGTTAACAAAAGAATTAGTGGAATCTGGGGTTGTAAGGGCCAGTAAGAGTGCATTTGCATCTCCAGTAGTTCTGGTGAAAAAGAAAGATGGAACATGGAGATTTTGTATGGATTATAGGAAATTGAATGATGTTACAATTAAAGATAGGTTTCCTATACCACTCATTGAAGAGTTATTAGATGAACTTGGGGGTGCTACTGTATTCTCTAAGTTGGATCTCAGGGCTGGATACCATCAAGTGAGGATGGAAGAGGCTGATGTCCATAAGACAGCCTTCAGGACTCATCAGGGGCTCTTTGAGTTTGTGGTAATGCCCTTTGGGCTTACCAATGCTCCTGCAACATTCCAAGCTTTGATGAACAACACTTTTGCAGAATTAATGAGGAAGACTACTTTGGTCTTTTTTGATGACATACTTGTCTACAGCCCTAATATGACTCAGCATCTTGCAGACCTGGAACAGGTATTATCCTTACAAAGAAAACATACTCTATTTGCCAAAAAGTCTAAGTGCTCATTTGGGGGTGGGTCAGTTGAATACTTAGGCCACATTATTTTTGGGGCAGGGGTCCAAACAGATCCTCAGAAAATAGTAGCTATAAAAGAATGGCCTGTACCTCAAACTCAAAAACAACTAAGGGGTTTTTTGGGGCTTGCTGGTTATTATAGAAGATTTATAATGGGATTTGGGGAAATAGCAAAGCCAATGACTGAACTTTTAAAGAAGGACAGTTTTAATTGGAATGAAGGGGCACAACTGTCATTTGACAGATTGAAAGTGGCTTTGACCACTGCTCCTGTCTTGGCTTTGCCAGACTTTAAGAAACTGTTTGTCATTGAGACTGATGCCTCATCTAAAGGCATGGGTGCTGTTCTTATGCAAGAAGGACACCCTTTAGCCTATGTCAGTAAGGCTCTTTCAATAAGGCAACAGTCCCTGTCAGTCTATGAGAAAGAACTCTTGGCTATTTTGATGGCTGTCAAACAATGGCACCATTATTTGATAGCCAAGAAATTTGTGATTAAGACTGATCATAAGAGCTTGAAATTCTTATTGACCCCAAAGATAACCACCCCCCTTCAACAAACATGGCTAGCAAAGTTAATGGGGTACACCTATGAGATCACTTATAAACAAGGGGCTGAGAATTTGGTAGCTGATGGCTTATCCAGGATTCCTGATATGGCCCTATTTGAAATGGCTATGAGTTCCTTGAATCCTCTGTTGTTAGAAAGGATTAAACAGTCATGGGCAGGGGATCCTCATATTCAGGGAGTCTTTGAAAGACTTCATCAGGGTGAGACTATTCCTAATGTGTCTTGGGATGGTCACACACTGAAAAGAAAAGGGAAAATTTGGGCTGGCAGTGATACAACTTTAAAGAAAGACATTCTTCAGTTATTTCACAACTCTCCTACTGGGGGTCATTCTGGATTTGTTCCCACTTTGAAGAGACTTACTAGCTTCTGCTATTGGAAGGGCTGTTATAAAGAGGTGTTTACCTATGTTAAAGAGTGTCAACAAGCAAAGTATGAACCTGTTTCCAATCCAGGTCTACTTCAACCCCTCCTTATTCCTGAACATGTTTTCACTGACCTCTCAATGGACTTCATTTCTGGCTTACCTAAAGTTCAAGGAAAAGACACTATCCTAGTGGTAGTGGACAGATTAACAAAATATGCCCACTTTATACCCCTCTCTCATCCTTTTACTGCCCCTCAGGTTGCTCAAGTGTTCTTAGACACCATCTTTAAGCTTCATGGCTGCCCAATGAATATTGTTTCTGATAGAGATCCACTCTTCATGAGCTCTTTTTGGAAGGAATTCATGAGACTACAGGGTGTGCAATTATCTTATTCAACTGCCTACCATCCACAAAGTGATGGACAGACAGAGGTTCTTAATCGTTGTTTGGAGTCCTACTTGAGGTGTATGTGTATGCATTCACCTTCTCAGTGGCTTAAATGGCTGAGCTTGGCTGAATGGTGGTATAACACAACCTACCATAGTGCAATAAAGTCTACACCTTTTGAAGCCCTCTATGGCTTTCCACCCCCTACCCATATTCCTTTTATACCTAATGACACTCAAAATGCTGCTGTGGAGGAATTACATACTGAGAGAGAAGGCATGATTATCAAACTTAAAGAAGCACTAGTGCAGTCAAGAAACAGAATGAAACAATATGCTGATCAAAACAGAAGTGACAGAAGTTTTGCTGTGGGTGATTGGGTATACCTAAAGTTGAGGCCTTTTGTGCAGTCTACTCTGAGAAGGCAAAAATACTCAAAGCTAGGTCCTAAGTACTTTGGGCCATTTCTGATAATCGAAAAAATAGGGCAGGTGGCTTATAAACTGGACTTACCTGATGATGCCCAGATTCATAATGTTTTTCATGTTTCTCTGTTGAAACAAGCTCATGGAAGCCATTCACCAGTTCTGTCTCTTCCAATTGGTCCAAGATTCCACCTGCAACCAAGAGCTGTAATTGATAAGAGGTTGGTTCGAAGAGGCAATCGATTTGCTCAGCAATTACTCATACATTGGAAAGATCTACCTGTTTCAGAGGCGACTTGGGAGTTTGAAGAGGATTTCAAGCTCAGATTTCCCACTTTTGATTCTTGAGGACAAGAATCATTTTTGGGGAGGGAAGATATGTTACGAGTAAAGTGATAATAGGGACTTAAATGTAATATTCAGAAAGAATAAGGGCTGTTAGTGTCAATAGTTAGAAAGTTTAAAAGTTGGTTAAGTGTTAGTTAGTATTGGCGGGAACTTGTATGTTTGTATGTGTATAAAAGGTTGGTCGATTAATGAGAATAATCAGCTATGATTGATCGAATCCTTCTCTCTGTTCTCTAATTCTGTTAACATAGCTAACAAAATAAATACCATGTTTTAAATCGTCGACGCTGCCACATCGCGCGAGTTCTTTACTAGTTAATAAAAACTAAAAAAAAGTACATGACTAAGAGAATAACTAACCCATCTTATAAGGGATGGTTATCCTACGTAGTCTTTTAAATCTAGAAAGTATACAAAGACATAATTGATTACAAAGAATAACACAGTATCAAACATAATATAACACAATACCGATGAAAGATTACACAATGATGAAAATAAAAATATACAAGCACTAAAACAAAAATTCTAAGATCCATAAGCTAAAATCCAAAGTCGAAAAGTTTTGATTTCGGTTGAATAAGCTCAGTCGAAAAGAGAAACTCGTTAAAACATCAGGGACCAATATTGCACTTAACCAATCATCGACCCAGTTAACCATGTCCCCGATATAAAACCCTAGCTATTCCGCCCAAACCCTAACAAGCCCCTCTTTTACAATCGTTTGAGGTCCAACAGAAGCAGCCAAAAAATGGCGAAATCAATGAGATGCAAGCGAGAGAAGAGACTAAGGGCCATTAAAAGAGAGATGGTGGCTCCAATCTACGAGAAGAAAGAAGAAGCCAAGCTTGCTGCTCTTGAAGCCGCCATGAACGCACCCAAACTCCCTGTTCGTACCCGACCCGACCAAACAGCCGCCATGGATGCTTCCACCCTCACCTCTGCCGATATGGGTACTTCCTCTTTTTATTTCTTTTAATGTTTTAATTAATATACGAGTTTAAAGAACGTATACTATATAATTTTATATGTTTTAAAAAATGTAATTAAAATTAGAGTGATATGATTGTGACGATAGGTATTAAATTGCAAGACTAGATGACATTAAGAAACTCTAAAATTTGGTGGTGTTGAAGAGACAATCTAACTAAATTTTGTTATGTTTTGGAAACACCAAATTTCCCTTGGTAAGTAAGGTGTTTTACGGCTTAGTTAGTCTATTGGTACACAGTTGCACCCTATGCGGTTAACTCGGCTATCTGTCACTAAGGTGTTTTATAGTTTAGTTAGTCTATTGGTACCAAATTTAACTCGGCTGATATATCGGTTATCTGTCATCAACCGAGATATCGGTACAAAATATTGGTACCAATATCATCGGCGATATTTGAACGATATATCACTCATATTTCTGTATAAGTACCTCTCTTCTTAGTTCTTTCATTCGTCTTTCTTCTTAGCTATGTAGTTAATGCGGCCGAGATCTCGGTGAGATCTCAGTGATATATCGGTTATCGGTGGTTGAAAAGAATATCGGTACAAAAAACTCAAATATCGGTCATCTCACCGATATAATCGGTTTGGCCCTAATCAGTCAATGTTAGGTCAAAATCTGACCAAATCAGTAAAGTATAATGAGTTATTACCTCTAATCGGACCTGCACCAGCCTCCAAAGCCGAAATCAAACCCCACTTAAGAATCAATCAATGGTTGAAGTGAACTTGGAGCTAGGGTTTGTATTTTTTGTATGTGTCTGATGAAGAAGATAAAAGAGGGAGGCGGCTACTGACCTTGGGTAAAGGATTAGGTTTTATTAAGTATTGGCATTTTTACATTTAACCCCCTCCATCTTTCACTAGTTTACATATGGTTCCCAAACTTGTAAATGTATATATAAAAATATAAACTTAACTATAAATATATATATAAATTTGTAACATTATATAATTATATATGTTTTGCAATTACCGATATCCCACCGATATCTCACTGTGAAAACCGATATCCCAGATATCGGTCCTTGACCGATATCCGATATTTTTCCGCATTAACTACATAGCTTCTTAGTTCTTTCATTCGTTTTTCTTCTTATTGCTGCTGTTAGTGTCTTAAGTTTTAGTTGTTAATTGTTAGTTTTAAATATCGGTCCTTGACCGATATCCGATTTTTTACCGCATTAACTGCTTAGCCCGGAGGGGCAGAGTGTGTGCGCAACTTGTCCGTCTTGTTTTTCTATTTTGGGTAGGTTCTCACTGGAAACAGTGGGCATCAAACAACAGTTACAACACAAGATTCAAACACCAAGGTCGGAGCTAATGGTAGGGCTGCTGATCTAATCTCCGATTACAGTCACACCCCGGAAAACTGAAACTGTTTACCTTAGTTCACCACTTGATCAGCCAAAATTAAGCTAGCAAAGGCTACAATATTAATTCACAGAGGAGTTAACAAAGCTGAGTCTTTTTTCCAACAAATTCAATCCCCTTGTCTCATCATCATATGATCGATAAATAGTTTAGTTACAAAAGAGGTTTCTTATCTGGAAATAAAAGTGACCCATATCTTCATGATCTCAGATCATGAACTAAACTCATTACTAAACAATTACAATACATGTGGAATCAAGTAATGGGAGAAATAGAAATTAAAAAAACAAAAACAACAAAACTGCAGTGGGGTGGAGCAGGTCAAAGGGTGTCCTTGGTTGTGGGTGTGGGTAAACTGGTGACCCAATTGGCCCATTTTATGGACCGGACCTGATTTCTAACAGTCCATAACTAAAATTTGTTCACTCGAGACAAGACCATAGTTGTCAATCGCGTCTATAGTGGGTGCTATAGCGAATAGTGTGGCGTGACGATCATATCCCGCTGCACAGTACATATAGACCACATATCGAGCATATAGCAACGTCTGGCGAAGAATTCTGGCGATGTTGCTGTGATTTCTGCCGGAAACAAGCAGGAGGATGAAAAGCGGCTGCGTTTTCTTTGTTTCAGACTTTCTAGGGTTAAATAACTTTATACATTTTCACATTTATACCCTCTTAGCTTTCATTTGTTTACATATCATAGTCACATAGTTCGCGGTACGATTCGGTACGGATCGTGGAACGGGAACGCAATTCGCTAGGTCTCTAAAATTCGGTACGAGCGGGGGTAGGCTCATTTCGGATCGCTTCGGTACGATGTACCGTATAAACTATAAATACCCACCTTTTACAACATAAAATATATAAATAAAACACAACTCTTAATGAAATAACTAAAAAAACAAGTAGATAAAGTTTTGGGTTATAATTGTAAAAGCAAAAAACATTAAGGTGTAAGTGTGTAACTTAATTAAAAGGGGGTATTAGGTTAAAACCAAGAATCAGCCGTCATCATCACTTTCATCCTATCCTCATTTGCAAATCCAAACCTTCATCTTCTTCTTCAAACTTCAATTTCTTCATCTTCATCTCAATTCCTTAAGCATAAACCTTGGATTTCATGTTTTCAACGTGAATCAAATGCTTTGTGTCTTGGATTTCACCAAATAAGAGTTGCAAACTGGGAACGTCATTTTCATGTACCGAATCACGATCCGGAGCGAACCCGGAACATGTTCGTACCGCGTTTTGGTACGGGCGATCTGGATCGAAGATCGTGGCTCCACCAGCGAACTATGTGACTATGTTACATATATTATCTAAAACATGTAAATTTTACATAGAAAGTATAAAATTAGTTTGTGCATATAAACATTTAACCCCCTCTATTTTCACTAGTTTACATTTGATCTTTATACTTGTAAATTTGTACTTAAAAGTATAAAATTGACAATACATATATGTAGGGATGGCAACGATACCCGAACCCGATGGGAAAACCCGATACCCGAAACATATGGGACGGGTATGGGATCGGGTAACCGGGTATGGGTTCGGGTATGGGATTTGTTTTGAATATTTGGGATGGGTATGGGATTTGATGTTGTACCTGATTACCCGCCCCGATTACCCGATTATGCATGCCCGTTTACCCGCACAGATTACCCGGTTATGTATATCCGTTTACCCGCCCCGATTATCCTATTATATATATATTCCACTTACCAGCTAACATACCCTCTATGTAATTAATATATATTATAATGGAGGATCAAGAATGAACAAATAATGGTGAGAAAATTATGGAACTTTTTGGGTGAAAAAGTTTTTTTTGCTGGATATGATTTTTTGGGTGAAAGAAAATTACTGAACTTGAAATGGAGGATAAGAATGAACATATAATGGTCCTTTATTAGAAATGTAGAGTGGTTTTGGTTCTTTTGAATATGATTGGTTCAAGTATTTGCTTTGCTCCTCTTGACTTTGTAATGGTTTAAAAACTGGAACTCTAATTGCTGGTAGTAGCCTACGAATATTATACCATTCCTACTTTTGCATTGGTTTAAATTTAACATACATCGATTTTTTACTCGATATGCCCGATGGTTATCCCGATACCCGAAACCCATGAGCATACCCGAAACCCGCGGGTATGCCCGATACCCGACGGGTAATTATCCGTCCCATACCCGACGGGTTTTGGGCCGGGTATGGGACAAGTTTTTGTAACCGGGTATGGGGTTGGGATTAGCCATACCCGACCCATACCCGTCCCATTGCCATCCCTACATATATGTATAAATTATTAAAAGATATTTTTTATATTTTTAAATATTTTAATAACTTATCGCTAAATACGATTAGCGGGCGCTCTTTCGTCGTTATCGCTACGTAGCATATCGGTGACTTGTCGCTATTGAATATTGATTGCTATTCCTATCGACAACTATGGACAAGACTTGTAGTTTGTCTTATATCCATGATGTGCTCCAGTTGTTGTAGGTAGGAAGCTGTTGTGGTTTCAGGATCTAACCTGAGCACCCACCTTCCTTCGGACATAGTGACTTATCTTTTCTCAATTCGTCTGTGGGACCGGTTGGTGGGGGAGCTAAATGGCCGCGAACGTCATTTGTTTTCGATTTCATATAGGAGAGCATGAATGGCCCAACCTGACCCGGTATACTCGTTTCTTATTCCTGCTATGCACTGTCAAATCCTTTACCTCCTTCCGATGACTATTCCACTTTGCTGTGGCAACATGTCTCTACATAAATGAGTGATCACATGGTCCGATCAATCATCACATTTTATTCGCATATTGTTTTAGAAACTAGTGACGTTTCATAATTTAATATAAAAATACTTAGCTACTTTATTTTCCCCTTTTTTTTAACAGAGTTAGTTTAGTGGTGGAGATTACAGTTTGTGGTTTTGATTGATTCATTTTCTGATTTTTCTTCAAAAAGCATTTCAGAACTTTGCGATCGATTAATTCGATGCTTTTTGTTGGTTGTTATCAGCTGAATAAAAGATAACAAGCTATGACTTTTAAATGAGGTGGTTTAGATATTTAAAATGCATTATGGTAAGTCAGTAGAATGATTCTTGGTCTAATTTCTGTTCTCAATAATGTCGACGAGGGATTATGCATGATTATATGAATATAGTATATATTTTTCATTGTTTATGCTTGTATGTTTCAATCTTGGTGTGATTATGCAGATGTGGAGATGGATGAAGGCAATCAAACCGCAAAATCTTTAAAACCTATGGGGAGAAAGTTAAAGAAGAAACTGAAACTCAACAAAAAGAAATATAGAGGCAAGGGCAAGATAAGGAAGAAGAATGTTTAGTTCCCTTTATTAGCACCCAAATACTTCTGTTTTGTCACTGGACTCTCCCTACTTGATAACTGTTGACCTTTTTGTAATGCTGGTATGTTCTTTCCTTTAAAGCTTTGATGAGAATTTTGATACAATGGTTTTGTGCTGTGAAATAGTTTCATCTATATGAGAATCTATGGTTCATTTTGATTTTTACCTAGAAATTATTTCGTAACTATCATTCTCTAGAGGTACTCGTTCGGCTGGCTTAAAAAATTTCAAATCATCGCGAATGGTTAAAAGACGATTGTCTAAATCATTGTGAACCATAAGGTTTACTATATTTTGAACTTTTAATTATTTCATACCGAACATATTTAACTATATACATTAGACTGCTTTCTCTACTAAATGATTCAACAAGTTGTATATCGGTCAAGCTAATGAATCTGCTGACAAAATGAGAGGGTGAGTCGAAACTTAGTCAATTTTTATTTGGATGTTAAACATAAAAAAAGGAGTTGTCCCACCCTTTTTTCTCTTTTGGTGTGATGGTAAAGATGTTAGTGTTTCAAATGAAAATGAGATTGAGAATTCAAGCCTCATAAGAGGCAAAACTGGCTAAAATTTTAAAGGGGAGAAAGATTTAGCCTTTCAAATTATCAATATATTAAAATTTCTAGAAACGAAACTTCTCTTTTTTTTTTTTTCATTTTGGCCACCAAGTTTTTTCTTTTTCTTTTTTATAGGCACTAGTGTCCTATTTCGTCCTGTAGTCTATTTTTGTGTTGTAGTGTTTTTTTTTCTATTTACACCCCTTGTAATTTAGTGCTTTGCCATTTAACGCGATTTTTTTTACCGATTTCGCACAGGTTCGGTTTTTGTTCGTTTAGTACTTAACATGGTTTTATGACTCATTTTCCCGCTATGTTTTTAACGTTATGTAAGTCACTTGGTGTTAATAATTTGTATTCTTTCTTTACAATTTTCCAGGTTTTGGTCGTTGTTTCGTTGCTACGTAACACGGTTTTACGTCTCCATCTTACAACGATAGTAGCACGTTTTACGCCCACCGCCCCGCAACGCGGGGGCTTAACACTAGTTAAAAATAAAAAAAAAACATAAAAAAGGAGTTGAAATTATTAATTGAATGTATACAAGTGATATCCGAGGAAAGATCATAGTGACGTGAACTCAGAAGGTGTAGGTGAACCACAAATGTTCATAAGAAACAAGTCTTGTGAGATCTTCTCACCGATTACCCTTGTCAAGTAGGAAAACCCCTGCCAACGTTCATGAACAAGCCTTTTCATCACTATAACCCCATCAACCTGTCCTATTGATGTACTTAGTAGTTGTGAAAAAACCTAGGTAGAATTGTAAAAGACTCGTTCGTTTCTTGGTAGACCTGTATGTGTTCAGAAACCATTTAAAAGCAAAATCGTTTGAAGACATCCCAACTTTTACATTTTGTTGATTAAGAAAACTTTGAAACCAAAAGATCAAGAATTTCTTGAATTCGACCCAAAGTGGCTCTAGACCTCTAGTATAGAGGTGCACAAAAAACCGGAACCGGAATTGGAACCGAAAAAAAAAACCAGAACCGGGTATACCCGGAACCGTACCCGACTCTACCCGTCGGGTACGCATAGGGTATAGATTTCTATGTAAAAAACCGGACCCGTAACCGGACCCGGTTGTACCCGGTTTTTTTAAATACCCGGAACCGGGTTTTTCGAATACCCGGCACC
The DNA here is from genome assembly GCA_032199755.1 of Ambrosia artemisiifolia. Classification (NCBI taxonomy): domain Eukaryota; kingdom Viridiplantae; phylum Streptophyta; class Magnoliopsida; order Asterales; family Asteraceae; genus Ambrosia; species Ambrosia artemisiifolia. Next base: position 20,897,469 of record CM063516.1, read on the forward strand.
GGGTTTTCCGAATACCCGAAACCGGGTTTTTCGAATACTCAAACAGTATGTGTCAATCGACGGGACTATTTGGCATTTTGATGTTGAGGCGGAACCGGGTATTAAAAAATTGGAACTGGGTTTTCCGAATACTCAAAAAGTATACTCAAAGAATTCTATAACCGCGTTATAATCATCTAAGTCGCATTATCCTTCGACGTGATTGGACTATTTGGCATTTTGATGTTGAGGAGAACCAGGTATTAAAAAATCGGAACTGGGTTTTCCGAATACTCAAAAAGTATATTCAAAGAATTCTATAACCGCGTTATAATCATCTAAGTCGCACTATCCTTCGACGTGATTGTATAAAAAGAATTCAATACCCGCTATCCTTTGAAACCGGTTCCATACCCGGAACCGGGTATTGAAAAAACCGGAACCGGGTATTGAAAAACCGGAACCGGTATACCGGGTATGGTTTTTTATGCTAGGAAGCGGAACTGGAACCGGTTCTTTCAATACCCGGTCGAAGTAATACCCGACCATACCCGGAACCGGGTATTAATTAAAAAACCCTATTTGTGCGCCTCTACTCTAGTTTGCTACCATCAAAGCTAACTGGTTTTATATACACCATGATAAGATCAAGATGGGCTACACAAGCTTAATATATCATTTAAATTTGGCATCCAGTCCACTAGACGCCCAAAGGGCCTGTTGTTGGTTCTTTGAATATTTACCCCGCAAACGATCTAAGAATTCCATACTCGGGCCTACCCAACCTCTTGTCTGTTTATCAAGATAAATATGATCTTTTGATGGATCAATATATATTACAATGTTTCAAATGGACTAGCACTAGATAAATGATCCTACTTGAATGTTTTTGAACCGTCCCTATTCAAACCGGCAAGCAACTGTTCAGGCCGGTTAACGTGGTGAATCAGACCTTGTGATCAGACCATATTTTATTATTTTCTATTTTTTTTCCTTTGAAATTTCATTTACTGTTTCAAGCTGAAAAACCAGCTAAAAAACTAACTAGTTTCATATTGTTTCAAGGTAGTTGTGTATTCCTTCTTGTATGGGTGCCCCTCCGAAAGCACATACTATAATAAGAGGTAGAAATTCTTTAGTAGCGTATTCAATCAAACGGGTAATTTTCTCCCCGACTACGGATCCCATACTACCCCCCATAAACTCAAAATCCATAACCGCAATTGCTACGTTAATACCGTCTAGCTGCCCTATGCGTGTTTGAACAGCCTCGGTTAATCCTATCTTTCTTTGATAAGAATCGATACGATTTTTATAATTATAAGACGAATAAGTTGATTTGAGACCTCGCTATCAACCTCTTGACCTAAAAAAACAATCTTTCTCGATAAAGTCTTTTTCCTGACCGGGTCAATAAAGTTATGTAAGATTTTGATTTATTTATCTCTTATTTTATATATAATGGATTTACCTGGACTAATGCATGATTTTCTTTTATAACCGAATTCAAAGAATCTCTTTCTAGTTGCTCTGAAACAATTAGGAGATTCTCTAGGTGGCAACATGCTATTGGGTGGTGGTCCCGCTTATACCCCATGTGGATGGTCTACAGGGTTCATAACTACTCCTCTTACTACAGGGCGCTTACCTAGCCAACACTTAGATTTTAAAATTATTTATGATTTCATTCGGTTTTTGATACCCATCTGATTTATGGACCAGCAATAAGGTCAATCGATTTGAAAATTTACTCTGGTTCTGAAAATACCATTTCAACTATTTTTATAATACTAGTGAGACTGCCCGCATGTTGCGGCGGGTGTCCCAACTAACATCAAAAATTCATGTATGATACCTATCAAACAACAACCCACTCCGGGTTTTTAGCATTTTATTCCATTCTACGAAAAATAGCCATAGGAGTTTTCAATCCGCTGGAAACCCACACAATGTTTCGGTGATGACAATTTATAACGTGCCACTCGGTTTTGTTAGTTTATCAATCATCTCATGATATATCGTACCATCGATGCAGAAACTTGACCATGGCATCAACTATGTCTTTTATAATTTCATCTGACTTCAACAAGTCATACGGTAGACCCCGCAACTCAAGCTCGAATGAGTATCGACTGTCCTACTTAGGACAAAATGAAACTGAAGTTGGTGCTGCTTTATCCCAACAAAACAACCAGAGTTTAGACTTCATTCTAGACCTGTAGTCACTGCTTTTTGCCTAGCAAAATAGAAAGTTAATGTTGTTTTATAAATGTATGCTACATGCAAACTCAATAAAAAAAACTATGGTACAACAATTTTTGTGTACGAGAAAAAAACTATTGGAAATTGAAGCACATATTAGAAACATACTCATAGATTTAGAACATGCTAAAAACTTGAGAATAGAAACAAAAACAGTGAAGGTAAGAAGAGAATATAAATAGTTGTAGCTAAATTTGTAGATTTGAAAGTAAGATCAACATCAAAAGATAGGGTTGGGTTCAGTGGCGGATCCAGGATTTTTTTCCAATGGGTTTAGTGTTTTTAGATGCTCCAATTTTATAAAACTGGATTTAAAATTTTTCGGGTCGGTTCAACGGTTCGGGTCGGTTTTTTATGCGTAAATAGTTGTTTTTAACCGTCTATCGTGTACAAGGGCGACTCTTAACATTTTTGGAGGCCTAAAGTGAGCTCTAAATTTGGACTTAACTTAGTAGAATCAAACAAAGATAACAATAAATAAACGATTACCTTCAATGACGATGATGGTGGCTTTTGGAGAATTCATGAAATGGTTGAGACCTTCCGGTTGATGCCTCTCACGGACAGAAGGGCTCCATTGTCCAGTGTATCCATCTTCAAAAACAGAACTGCATATGCTCCAGTTATTAACACATAAACTAACATCACTAAAACGCTCATGACATTAGATTAATATGCATCAGAAACCAAAACACAACAAATGTTGAATATCGAGAAAAAAAAGGGTTTTTTTAATCAATACAAAACTTAAAGCAACAACAATACTGAAAAAGCACAAACCCATCTATGAAACTTAGTATCCTTAATTAAAAACTGCAAACAATTCTTATAGATCAGAAACAAATTGGAATCATTTGAAAGATGATCCAATCAACAAAACTATCCAAATATGAATTGTTATGAGTTTTTACTAACAATTTTGCAACCCTAAAGTAATGCTTAAAGTAACTCCATGTCTCCATTTTCTTTTTTCTTTTCTTTTTCTGTTAGAACTTAGAATGCTTAAAGTAATTAAGTTTCAATCTCATTACCTGCTATACTGCCAAAAAATGATTCCAAGACATTATCTAAACAAAATACAAGCAGGCAAACCTTATTTACTGCAGTGGAGCAGGCTTCAGGCGAAGGTGGAATAGCGGCGGCAGTGGTCAGTGAGGTGTGGAGCAGCGGCGGCGGTGGTTGTTAGAAGGAGCTTTAGGTCTTTAGGAGTTGGGATTGAGGGAGGAAAGGATGGATTGGAGAAGGAAAGGGGCTGTGCATTTTGTTTGAAGGAGTTTACTGCTTTAGAGTTTGAGATTGGTTTTAGAATAATAAAACCCTATTTAAGGGCTGGGTTTATTAAGAAAAAAAACGTTGACAACAGGTATCGAACCGGGGACCTAAACTTTAGAATGTGGAAGACTTAACCATTGAGCCAGTTTTGGGATGTTGCAATGGGTTCATGCCAATTTTTCTTATGGGTTCATGGCTCATTTTTTATATACATTTCTACTAAAAATCGAAAACCGAATGGGTTCGCCTGAACCCGTACCCACCAACCTAAATCCGCCCCTGGTTGGGTTATTATACAAAGGCTACAAAAAATGAGAAGGGTGAGAAGCCACTAGAAAATGACATGTGTCAAAAGATTAAACAAGTGGGAGGGTAATTTTGTCAAAAGAATATGCACATGCAAGTCACATGCCATTTCCACCTTCATTTTTAAATGTCCGTAACTTTTATATACGTCATCGGTTTTTAAAAAAAAATTATACCATAAAATCGAGCGTCTTTTTATCTTTAATATGAGTACCATATTGTTATACTTTCGAAAAAAAGTCAAAAACCCACTTGCCTAAGACACAATGGAGTGTAAAACACAATGAGCACCAATTAAATATAAGATATAAAATATAATCAACAATCTAATAAAACACAATGGACAACGTACTAAAGACACAATGAATAGAAGACTAAAACACAATGAATGTTTTTGAAAAAAAAAAGTTGAAAACTCAGTTGCGAAAGACACAATGGACGACATACTAAAGACACAATGAACAGAAGACTTAAACACAATGAATTCTTTTGAAACAAAAGCCAAAAACCCAGTTGTGTAAAACACAATTGATGACATAATAAGGACACAATGAATAGAAGAGTAAAACACAATGAATACTTTTGAAAAAAAAAAGTTGAAAACCCACTTGCGTAAGACACAATGGAGATAACGTAAAACACAATGAGTACCAATTAAATATGCAATGAACAATAGGGTATAAAACACAATGAACAGTCTAATAAAACACAATGGACGACATACTAAAGAGACAATGAACAGAAGACTAAAATACAATGAATAATAGACTTAAACACAATGAACACCATAATACAACACAATGTACACCTAAATACAAAACTCATTTGCATAAAACACAATGAAAAGCATACTAAAAACACAATGGACAAAGTTAAATCATGTGTAGACTAAAAAACCATAAATAACATATTTATAAAGCACACGTGCATACTATAACACAATGAACGAGCAGAAGACACAACGGAGAAGAAAACCCATTTAACATAATTTTTTTTTTTTCAATTTTAATGTAGCAATGTGGTACTCATATTAAAGATAAAAAAACGCTCGTTAATATGGTGAATTTTTTTTGAAAAAAATATATCGTATGAAAAAGTTATAGACGTTTTAAAATGATGGGGGGAATTGACATGTGCATTGCATGTGGAGAGAGAAAGTCAACAAATATGGTTTTCCTTTTATACCCTTCCTCTAGTTTATTATTTATTTTTTTTCAATCAAACTAATCTCAACCCTTCAAACATATGATCAATGGATCACAATCCTTCTCACCCTTCCTAGAAAAAGTGTCTTGTGTATTTGATCCCAACCCTCAAAAGATATGCACATAAAAGCCCTAAACCCCCAAATTTTGAACAAGAGGATACAACTTTTAACATTTATGTGTTGTTACAATACAAAATCAATTAAAATCAGAGTAGATCAAGTCCTATTGGATTAAAACCAAATAAAAAAACTTTTAAAATGAATCTGTATATTCTTCAACTATTTTAATAACTTTTTCTAGCTCAACGTGTATGGTGTTCGGATTTTAGATTAAGATTTGATTACACAACGATATGAATCCTTTGTATGGTTAAGTTAACATCCAAAACTTACTGATGAAATTGGTATATAACTTGCATCACACTCAAAATCCTAAAACTAAAATGCATTTCAAATAATTAACGCCATGCAAAAATAAGAAAGAATTTTGTTTACGTTTTATTACAGCAAGAACCACTTGACATAGGGGATCACTCGAATCTCTTATTGTCTGCTCCCTCGTGCATGATTACAAAAGTTATGGCCAAATCATAAAGACGCGGTTTTGTGGATGACCCGCGGCTTCTGATGATACAACCGCGACTTCAGATAAAAAGTTCCCTCAAAATTTTTAGCAGAATACCACTTTCCCTCTCTCATTACCCTCACTTTATTTTGAGCCCTGAATACAAACTTTTCCCTCTCCCCTTAACCCTAACCTAACTGCAGCCATCTTCCTCCTACGATGGCCCAAAGAACCGGTCACTCAGTTAGGGTTCCGGCGAGCTCTCCGTACCGGTGGGCGATGGTGTGAGCCTCGGTTTCTATTGCATCCAGTGACAACGGAATAATGCCGAATTCATGATATAGTTGGTAAGAGCTAAATCATTTAATTTGTGAATTTGGTTGTTAGATTGATAATTTAAATTTATTTACCTTCTCCTTTGTTGAATAAAGCAAACATCTAAATAAAAATAATAGGAGCCGGTTGTTTCTGGAACATAATTGATCAAGGTTTCCATCAATGGTTTTTTCTTCAGTTTTTTTTTTTATATAAAGAACCTCATTCAGAGACATATATAATGGATGGTGGCGGGTTTTTAATTTCAAGCTTTGGCTGGTACAAATTGTTTGGCAAATAAAATGTTAGAAACTTTTGGTGGTGATGTACGGTGAATTATAGATTCAAAATCAGTTTGGAAGTCTTGAATTTAGAAAATATTGAAAGGTTTGAATTTGTGAACTACTATGAACATTGTTGTTGTATTATGAATTTACAATTACAATTTATCTTCTTTATGATGATAAGTCACTGATAGAATTTGTATTTGATAGTATCATGACTCTTTTTTGTCTATTTCAACTTTGTTGTCGGGAATCCATCTTTGGTGCTATCAGGCTATGATGTCTGAATATAGTTGGAGGTAAATTCGAGTTGGAAAGTGGGATTTCGCAAGTTGGCATTGAGGAATTGATGGATGGCAAGTGTGAGATGTATCTTAACTTCTCCACTTGCAACCTCCTTTGTAGCCATGGCAATGTTATCCCATTTCCTCTCATGATAAAACGGGTCTAAGCCTGAATCGGTTGAAATGATGTTGTACATTACAAAGCTTTTAGCTCAGCTTCAGAATTCGTATATTTTTTTTAGCAACATGATAACCTCATAGGGTACAAAGGACTTTCGTACTGACATCCTTTCACGAAAACTGGTAATCCACTTAGTTGTTTCTATAAAACCCAACTCTTTTTACGCTTAAATTCTGTTACTCTTACTAATGCTAAAAATATTTTTTCTCCGATAAGCAGTTTGATGGCTAACTTGGATCAAGGAGATAACCATTGAGCAATTGGACAATTTTGGAAAGGTATGCCGTAAGTGTTAGTTTACATGTTTAAAGTTTCTTTTAGCGACCCATGAATGCTTCGCTATGCTATTCCCTACAACAAGCGCTATTAACAACTAGTCAATTATATTTATCCGACTCATTATCATGTTTGGTAGCTTCTTTATCAGACGTTTCTCTAAACCAGAATAATTTAGTATGATCTATTTTGAGAAGTTTCACATATGTTTCTATGAAAGTTAATTCAAAATTATCTCGAATTTTTTGCTAAAATGGTGGAATTTTCCATGGTTTTTGTGATATTGGTGTGTGTCAGAAACAAGATTATTAATTTAGTATTCCCGCAATCTAAGATTGCGGGATTGATGAGGTGTAATTCCAACTAGGACGAGAGCAGGTGACTTGGACAATAGAGCAAAGCAGACTTGGACGATGGAAGCAGACGTGGAAGACCCGCAATCTAAGATTGCGGGATTGCTACTGTTCACGCAATTCGAGTTTACGGAAATAATGGGCTGACTGCATTCTTATATAACACATTCCTATATGCAAGCACAATCGATCGATCAAATAATAATAATAAGATACACACTCGATCAGATACTATAACATAGACACTGTCAAACACAAACATTCGTTCGTTCTTTTCATACACAGTGTTAGAGGCGACGGTTTTTTAGTGTTGTTGGATCCGTGTTACATTTGCACGTGTTAAATGGCTGTCTGGTCATTTAATTTGAAAAATATTAATGTTGGAGGGTCCAAAGGTTGTAGAAGAATCCATTTAGTTTTTGGTCATGACCCTCTTATTTTTGGATCGATGTTACATTTGCATGAAACTACTTGGATCGATGTTACATTTGCACGTATTATAACACGTGTAGAATGCAACATTGGTATTGTAGTTTATAAAATTAAATACCTGGCTTGCAATGGTGGTTTGAATATCCCGTGTACCACCCCCAGGCAGGCCAATTATTTCTTTCTTGGGAACCACCCTCTAAGCAAATCCTTAGGTAGGTGAGGGCGCTGATTCTACGCTGATCTGGAATTGGTGTTCTCGAACATTGAAGATGGTGGATTCATCAAAGCTACTGATTTTTCGCAGCAGGCGTCAAAGGTAGCTCTGATGTAGAGAGTTGGAGGCGCGTCAGGCGTCAAAGGCAGGCGATGGAAGCTGTGGTGGAAGGAGTTCATCAGGGCCTCGCCTCCTTTTAGAAGTTGGAATTGGTGTTCTCGGAAAATTCACGTAAAGCTGAATCTTCCGCAAGTTGAAGCTTCATTCCTCGTTGCTCTGATTTGGAATATGGCGAGGCGTGGAATCAGTCCTCGTTGTTCCTGTAGGATTGTGGCAAGGCGTGTAAAACAAAATGGTGATTCTTCTTCTACCGTTAAAACTAGTCCATATATATATTACATTTCATGCATTGCAACCATTATCACTCACTCACTCCTGCACAATACTTTCTCACTTTCACATGCAAAGTTTTGATTAGATGGTACATGCTAGTGTGTAAGAATTCATAGGGTGTAAGACATGCAAAGACATGCAAACATTTACGTTGCATCAATATGTGTAAGAATTGAAGGCAAAAAACAAAAGCAAACAGGAGAAGTCTGCATCAATTCCGCAATCTCTGATTGCGTGAATAGTGTCTGCAGCAATCCCGCAATCTTAGATTGCGGGTCTTCCACGTCTGCTTCCATCGTCCAAGTCTGCTTTGCTCTTTTGTCCAAGTCACCTGCTCTCGTCCTAGTTGGAATTACACCTCATCAATCCCGCAATCTTAGATTGCGGGAATACTAAATTAATAATCTTGTTTCTGACACACACCAATATCACAAAAACCATGGAAAATTCCACCATTTTAGCAAAAAATTCAATTATCTCTCTCGTTGATACTTCAGTTCCATGTATCTATGCAGATTTCTCAGCAATTTGCGGAATGCATTAATCTCCTAGATAACACTACTGTTCGAATACGAGCCATTCCTAATATTCCAATCAGTGCCTTATTTGTTAAAGTCTCATCAAATATTAGGTAGCATGTAAATGCATATAATATCCAAATGCCCATCCACTCTGATTAAAAACAATGGTTATACTTGTACCCAATTTATTTCGTGTACACCCTGTAAGTGTTTTTGCTTATTTACACAGATTTGAAATTGATTGACGGTTGAATGCTACTTTATATTCATTTATGAACTACACCTCCTTTCTTGAGGCATCAAACCCATTTCTTGTTAAAAGCTCTCCACTGATTGTTTAGCCTTTTTACTTTCTTAAGTGGAAAAGAATGAGCACTTTAGTACGTGATGTATAATTATTGTATGTGGTAATTCATATTTTGTTAGTCAATTGTCGCTTCATTTTTATAGGTATCTTATGACTATTTATTTCTTTTATATTTATCTCTTATATTAGTTTACTTACTAATTGCAGCTGGAATTGTCCATGAAGCCATGAGATTTCCTTTGTAGTTGCATGGGCACACAATCATTACATTTTCTGTAGTCTCAACCGATCCCAAAGAACCATTAGGTGATAAGATTTCTTATTTTTATTTTATATATAATTTGATCGATTTGACATATTGTAGTACTAATAGGGAGCTCAACATGTGCGGTTGATATCTCTAGAGATATTGCAACTGTTGCCAATGAAGTCCAGATTGCATCTTGGTCAAACACGAATGAAGCGTGCCTAAGGCGCAAAGCGCAATAAAGCGCAACCTAAGGCACAAAGCGCAATAAGGCGCAACCTAAGGCTTGCCTAAGGCGCAAAGCGTGCTTAGGTGTGCCCAAAGCGCAATAAGGCGCAACCTAAGGCGCCATATGTATCATAAGGCGACGTATGTACAGAAAGCCCGCACTTTTGCGCTTTTATTCGAAGCATTTTAGGGCTGTTTATGCAGCGTTTTTAGAGCTGTTTATGCAGCGTTTTTAGGGCTGTTCATGCAGCAGTTTAGGGCTGTTTTGTGCAGGATTTTTAGGGTTGTTTATGCAACATTTTAGTGCTATTTTATGCAGTATTTAATATACTTTTTTAGTGCAGACCCATTCCGGTCCGAACCAATTTTTCAATTGGCCGTTTTTCACCCGGTCTAATTTTGACCCGATGGCTTTCAATCATCTGTTCTTCTCCAGGTCAGCAGACCCAACAATCTCCCCCTAGAACAGATGATGCCAAAACTCTGCTTTATTCTTGATCTTTATTTTCCATCAGACTTTCTCTAATTTGCCCTTTCAATTGTAATTCAAAGCTTAGAGAGAAGAGGTCTTCAGCATCTCTATCAAGTGTCAGATTCAAAAGTGTCTGGAGATCTTCTGCACTTAGGCCAGGTGCATCATCCATACTCAACTTCTGAATACTACCATCTGACCTGATCAGTGTCAATTCATGGGTCTCTTTATCAGACTTCCATTTTAGAATTTTAGAGTCAGAGGAGTGACTGGGATGCATCTTTATTTTGGATGAGTTGGGAGATGGAGGCCTGCCAATGAGTTCTCTGAACTTCTCTGTGACAGGGTCAGAGAAGAATCTAAGTTGGTTCAAGAGACCCTCTTTTACATAAGTTTCATTGAACTTCCTTGTATCCTCTTCAGACATTTCCTTCTGCTTCTTGTATTGTCTTTGAGCAGCAATGGAAAGATCAGAGGTTGCAAGTAAGCTATCTAATGTAAAGGCCTGTGAGGGTTTCTTGGGAGCATCATCATACACTGGTTTTCTTGGAAGATCAGGATTGGTCTTTCTTTCTTGTTCAAGTTTCTTGTATGTTTCAATTAGTCTGACCTCTGACCATCTAGCAACAGATTTCATCATTCCATACTTGGCTGCTACAAGCTCTTGTCTCATTCTTTTGAACTTCAAGGCTCTAGCTTGATCTCTCCCTTTACTGAAATCAGGGGCAGAGGCCTTAGCAGGAGGATTCTTGGCCATGTTCTCAATTCTGATCAGTTCTTCCCTGAGAGCATGTATGGTCCAGCCTGTGAATTGGTTCTTTGTTGCTTTGTAAGGCTTGGATGCCAAGATCTGTTCTAGCAGTGAATCCCTCACTTCCATCTCCAAGTGTCTGCTGAGAGGCATGGTAGACATGGAATTGCTCAGGGTCTTAGCATAATCTTCAATCCTTCTGAGTTTGCTAAGCTCTGCTGAATGAATGCCCTGAGCAGTCCTGTCATCCTTCCCTTTGCATTTCTCTTTGATGACAGCATCAGTCTGTTCACCCTTGTATTTAAGATATGTATCCATGTTGAGTGGAACACGGAAGCCTTTGAGAGATGGGAAGGATCTTTCTGATGGCTGATCAGTATTGTAGAAGGATTGAAGTTCCCCCTTGATTAGATCCAACTCAAGGGGATACTTCTCAGCCAATGGGGTGATGGTTGGTGGTGGTCTATGGGATCTGAATTGGGCAGTGTGTGGTGAGTAAGATGAGAGTGGAATGGCATTGACTGGTATGGATTGTGAGATTGGGGTGTTAGGTGGTGTGTTGTGGATGTTTTCATCTTGTATAACAAAGGTTGATTTTCTTTTTCTGCTATACAAGATTTTGGGTGAAGGTGAAGATGAGGCAGTGGTTTGGGAAACATCTGTTGGTCCTTTTGTGGAACCAGCAGTTGTTTGGGTTTTGGGTTGTGTTGAAGTAGGTTTGGGAGTTGGTTGAGTTGTGGTTGGTTTAGTGATTGATGGTGTGGTGATAGGTTTGGTTACTGGTTTGGGTTGAGCAGATGTTTTAGGTTCAGTTGTTTGGGTAGCAGAGGATGTGGTGGCAGTGGTTTTAGGAGCAGTGGTTGTGGTAATAGGTGTTTGTACAGCAGAGGTTTCAGCAGTTAGTCTGGAAGGTGGTTTTCTGGTGTGTTTGGCTGGCATTTTCTTTCTTTTTGAAGTGTTCACATCTTCCACTTCCTGCTGCTATTCCTTTTTCAGCTGCACCAACATCTCTGCCTTTACTTCCAATGTATCAGCCCTTTTCCTTTTGTCTTGAGCAGCCTTTTCAGCTTTTTCATTTGCTGAAGTGTCAACTTCTTTTGCCTTTGATGCTTGAGCTGGTTCAGAGACAGGGATCTGAACATTTGGTTGTTGAGTTTGTGGAGCTGATTTGGGTGACCCTGGTTTGTCAGCAGTTGGCTTCTTCCCTTTTTGTGAGGGTGGTGCACCAAATGGATCAAGTTTTGGTAGCCTATCTCTGCCACTCTCCCCCTTTTTGGCATCATCAACAGTGAATTCATCATCATCTTCATCTTTGAGAATTGTGGTAGGGGCAGAGCCAGTGGTCTTCAGCAGATGGTCTTTGATCACCTTGATGTCAGCCTTTGTGTCATTAAATCTGGCATCCACCATATTTCTGATCAAAGTCATGTAGGTCTCTTGTGTCTGATCTGCTAATTTTCTGTGAGCTATGATGATGGGGGAAACAGATTTCCATAGCTCATTAGCAACATCAGCAGTGGATGGTTGACTCTTTGTAAAGTTGTTCAATGTTTCCAATATTGACTTGACATCAGATTTGATGTCAACAACAGAGGATTCAAGGGTTTGAACTTTAACCGTCAATTCTTGAATTTTTGACTCATCACCTAAGTTAATAGGATCATCTGAATCCTTACCAGAGGTAGTTTTAGCTGGTTCAGTTCTAGGAGGTGAGTCCATAGAATAAGAACCTGCTGCCCCTTTGTCTTGGTACTGGGGACTTCCAACTGTTTTAGGAGACACAATTGTGTCCTCATCAGTTGTTGCCTTCAAGGAAGTCTTATCAATGGAACCACTGTCCTGCTGTGAGACAATGGTCTCTACAGCAATAGTAGCTGCTTCTCTTGAAACCTCATCAGAAGTGACATTGACTTCTGGGAGTATAACCTCCTCTTCTGTTTGTGGGATAGCTGATTGACTTTCCTCAGCCCCAGTCACTGGTGGTGGCATACTCTCAGTGATAGGTGAAGGAGAGGAACTGGGGTTGTCCTGAGTTTTGTCAATAGCTTCAAACAGAGGTTGCATTGTTTGTGGGACATGTGGTGGTGATGTAGGTGGAGTAAGAAGCTGATTAGCCCTGGGAGATGGGCTTGTAAACATATGGTCAAGTGACTCATATGTCTCAGTATGAGGTTCCCTTTGGCTTACAACAAGATCCTTTTGTGAGGATTCTTGAGGAGTTTGCTTGGGTTGAGATATCTCCAACTGTTGTGAGGAAGTAACAACAGTGGTTTCATGTTGCTTTGGTGATGCAACAGGGTTAGCTTCTGGTATCTCATCTTCCAGAAGTCCCTTTTTGGTTTTGGTGGTTGTTTTGGAGGATGGACGGTTTCTTTTGGTGGCTGGTGTGGGTTTCACAGCACTGGATGAAGTGCCATGATCACCAGGAGCAGTGGGCTCACCAACAGAGGTTTCAACAACAGTTGTTGTCTTTGTCCTCTTTGGTTGTGTTTTTGAAACTTTTTGAACTTTTAATACTTTTTCTTGGGTTGAAGAACCCAGCATTCTTGTAAAAGTTTCATCAGTTAGACTTTTCATTTTGAACGACTCTCCCTTTTGAAAATCCTTTTCAGGTAAAATCTTTTGTAGAATTACACTTAGAATTCTAGGGTAGAGCAGAAAGGCATTGTTTGAGCCAGATTTTATGGCTTTCACATTTGATACCAAGTCTAAGAACAATCCCTGAGATAGATTGAAGTCAGAATCTGACAACATAGCATATCCCAAGTATTGTATCCTCAATGGGATTTCATTGAAGGATGTAGTCTTGGCAGAGGCACAGAGGAGGAGGGTATGAAAGAAAAATTTCATGACTGGTGGGAAAAACTTTTTGTATAATGTGGAACCAGTCATTTGTGCATTGTACCCTCTCTCTTGAAACTCAGTGTGAAGCTCTGTTTTTGGAAAAGTTTCCATACCTGACAAGTCGTTTAGTGAGAAGGTAGTGGATATGATTTCAGGGGTTATGGCGATACTGGTGTCTCCAATTTTGGAAATTATGGAAGTTGGCTTTTTGTCTTGATATAAGACTTCAGCATTCGCCCAGAATTCTTGGAGTGTTTCCAGGTATATGGGGGCATCAGCAATAAGAACATTTTTATATTTTGAGTTATTGATGATGTCGATGGTGGAATGTAATGGTGTGTTGTCTTCGGTTTTTACCAAATAAGGAAGGAAATTATGAGTGGCTTTTGTTTGGAGTTCCATTTTAATGGATTTGGATTGTGAAAGTGATGAACTTGGATTGAGGGTTATGAGGAAGACGAGAGCGGTTTTTAGTATTTTGAATACAATGAGACAGTAAAACTGCTGTTGGGGGAAAGAACAGGGTTTTATAGGCTCTGATGAAACAGCTGATGTGGCAAAACTCTGCTTTTGAGAGCAGACGTGGCAAACATCTGATGGTTGAAACATCTGGTGGCATACAGCTGTTTTATTAAACCTCTGTTGCCAACCTCTGTTGTTTAACCAAAAGACTGATGAAAACAGTTGTTTTATCTGATCAGATGTTTGAAACAGATTTTTCAACCAACCGTGGTTGTTTTATCTGATCAGATGTTTGAAACATATTTTTTAACTAACAGTGGTTTTAATGAAACAGTGGTTGTTTTATCTGAATCAGTGGTTTTAAAACAGATTTTTCAACCAAAGTGTCATTCTAGCAAAATTTGATTTTCTGAAAACATTTTAATGTTTTTATTGAAAACATTTTTGTTGTTTTTAATCCATGTTTAACATTCCAATTCGAGAAATCAGATTTGTGAAGGTAGATGTGTCTAAAGCTTTTGTCAGCACATCTGCCAACTGATCCTCTGTTGGAACATGGTGCAGAGAAATCAAACCTTTTTCATAGCTATCCCTGACAAAATGATGTCTGATATCTATGTGCTTGGTGGTTGAGTGGGAGACTGGATTTTTGATGATATTTTCAGCAGCTTGACTATCCAACATAAGTGGAGTCCTTAGTGCAGTTATCCCAAAATCCAGTAGTTGATTTTGAAGCCACATAAGTTGGGCTGTACAGCTAGCAGCAGCAATGTATTCAGCTTCAGCAGTGGATGTTGAAACAGCTGCTTGCTTTTTGCTTTGCCAAGAAACTAAGGCATTCCCTAGAAACTGGCACCCTCCTGAGGTGGACTTCCTTGTGGTATGGCAGCCAGCAAAATCACTATCTGAATAACCTGAAAGCTCAATGTTTCCATTAGCAGGATACCAGATACCAAGTGTGGGAGCACCTTTTAGGTATCTGAATATCCTTTTCACAGCAATAAGGTTAGACTTTCTAGGAGAAGCCTAAGATCTAGCACACACACACAGGTTGCAAACATAATGTCTGGCCTGGATGCTGTTAAGTACAATAAAGACCCAATCATGCATTTATAGTGTGTCTGATCAACCAGTTCATCCTTTTCATCATCAGTGAGTGGCTTGACAGTGCTCATGGGTGTACTACATGGCTTACAATCATTCATCTCAAATTTTGTTAACAAGTTTTTCACATACTTATTTTGATGAATGAAAGTGCCATTTTGCAGTTGCTTTACTTGAAGACCAAGAAAGCACTGAAGTTCACCCATAGCACTCATTTCAAACTCTGCTGTCATGAGTTCCCTAAACTCCTCACACATTTTATTACATGTGGATCCAAAAATGATGTCATCCACATATATTTGAACAATCATTAAATCTTTTCCTTTCCATTTTAAAAACAAGGTTTTATCAATTTTACCTCTTGTGAAACCAATGGATAAAAGAAAAGTAGAGAGAGTTTCATACCAGGCTCTTGGTGCTTGTTTGAGTCCATACAATGCTTTGTTAAGCTTGTAGACATGATCAGGATGAAATGTGTATTCAAAACCAGGTGGTTGACATACATAGACCTCCTCCTGAATTTTGCCATATAGGAAGCCACACTTGATGTCCATCTGATACACCTTGATGTTGTGGTTGACAGCAAAGGCTAAGAAAAGTCTGATAGCTTCTAACCTTGCTACAGGGGCAAAGGTTTCATCATAGTCAATTCCCTCTTCTTGTCTGAAGCCTTGAACCACTAACCTGGCTTTGTTCTTGACAACTATACCCCTTTCATCAGTTTTGTTTTTGAAGACCCACTTTGTGCCAATTGGACAGACATCCTTAGGCAGTGGTACAAGTTCCCATACTTGTTGTCTTTTGAACTGAAGGAGTTCTTCTTGCATGGCTTCTACCCAACTGTTGTCTTTCAGTGCCTCTTGGTACTTGACAGGTTGTGTAAGGGATAGAAAGCCTGCAAAAAGACAGATGTTTGAAGATTGGCTCCTTGTGAGCACACCTTCTCTGATGTTGCCAATGATTTGGTCTGGTGGATGAGCTCTTAGGTAGATTAGATCTCCCTGATATGGTATGATGGCATTTTGTGGTGAAGGACAGAGGTTTGGAGACTCTGTTGACATAACATCTGTTGGCACTTTTGAAGAGTCAACAGATGTTTGGAATGGAGGTGGAGGAATGGGTCCAAGTGGTGTAAGATTGGACTGACTTTTGTCAACAGATGATTGACTCTTGTCAACAGATGATTGAACAGTGGATTGGCTGGGTGAATCAGTGGTTTGAAGGTAAGACTGGCCAACAGTGGCTGACTCAGTGACAGAGTTTTGACAGTTGTTTTGAACCACTGCTTCCTCTGATGCAGGATAGACTTTGTAGTGGTCTGGAACCACAACATCTATTCTGTAGTCTTGTTGTGAAGATTGTGGAGTACCTGCAGGGTTAGTTTTGACAGCAATATCCTCAAATTTGAATTTATCTAAATCAAACAATTCAGCAGGGTTTGCTGGGATTTTCAAAGAAGAAAGTTCATTGAACTTCACATTCAGAGTTTCTTCTATTGTTTTAGTCCTTGTGTTAAACACTTTATAGGCCTTTGCAGTAGAAGAATACCCCAGAAAATATCCACAATCTACTTTGGCTGCAAATTTTGAAATGGAATCTTTAAGATTTAAAATGAAACATGGGCAGCCAAAGACTTTGAAAAATGATATCAGTGGTTTGATTTTAAACAGAATTTCATAAGCAGTCTTTTGATGTCTAGGGTTGATTAAAACTCTGTTTTGAACATAGCAGGCAGTGTTTACAGCTTCTGCCCAAAAGGACAGAGGTAAACCAGAATCTGCTAGCATTGTTCTTGCAGCCTCAATGAGAGTCCTGTTCTTCCTTTCAACCACCCCATTTTGCTCTGGTGTTCTTGGGATACTGTACTGCCTTACAATCCCTTTTGACACACAGAAGTCATCCAACTCCTTATTCTTAAACTCTGTTCCATTGTCACTCCTAAAGACTTTTACTGGCAAGTCATATTGTTTTTCAACTTTGGTGACAAAGTCCTTCAAAATACCTGCAGTCTCATCCTTAGAGTGTAAAAAGTAAGTCCATGTAAACCTAGAAAAATCATCAACTATGACAAGACAAAATCTTTTTCTTCTTAGACTCATGATTTTTACAGGGCCAAACAAGTCCATGTGCAACATTTGTAAACACTGACTAGTTTTGGACTCATCAATGGATTTGTAAGAGCTTTTATGTTGTTTACCTTTTAAACAGGAAACACAATGCTCATCACATTTGAATTCTTTTGATGGTAATCCTCTGACAAGGTTTTGTTTGGAGAGTGAGTTGATAGTTTGAAGGTTGGTGTGACCAAGTCTCCTATGCCACAATTCTGTCTCTTTGGTAGAGGCAGCTGAGAACAGACAGACATTTGCAGTAGGATTATCCTTCAACATATCAACTACATACACATTGCCACTTCTGTGAGCAATAAGTTGTGCTTTGCTCTCAGCAATGATGGTGTTAATCTTTTCCACAGCCTCTGGGCCAACAATCTTACAAGTTTGCTTAGTGAAGAATGACCCAAAGCCTTTGTCACTCATTTGAGATACACTAAGTAGATTAAATTTTAGATTGTCTATTAGATTAACATTTTCAAACTTAATCCTCCCTGCTTTGACAGTACCAGAACCCAACACTTTACCTTTAGAATCATTACCAAAGGATATATCACCCCCTCCATGAGCAAGAAAGTCCAGAAGAAGGGCTCTACATCCAGTCATGTGCCTGGAGCCTCCACTATCTACATACCATAAACTGTCTAAACAAGCAGAAGCTCCCTGCACATCAGTAAAGATTTTAGTTTTGGTGAGTGTCCAAAGCCAAATTGGCTTTGGATGGGTCCTTAGCTGTCTCAGCCTTAAGTTGAGGAGAATGATCAGTGGTTTGGACTAGCTTTTGAACTAGGTTCAACAGCTGCAGTTGACCATTTGCCAGTGCTTGTATGTCAACACTTGGTCCAGCAGATGTTTGATCATTTCCTATCAGTTGTTGAAAACCATGAGGGTGTCTGTTCACTTTTGGTTTTGAAGGCCTTTTGGGCTCTTCATAAACATGTGGCAGACGATGACAAGTGGGTTGTCCATATCCTCTTGGTAATCTGTTAACAGGTGGAGCATCTGTTACCTGAACTTCTCTAGGAGCAGAGTTTTTGTTCAGACTTTTGGTAACAGATGTTTGAACTGATTCAAAAGTCTGTTTGGGTTTTCCTTTTGAAGTTCTTACCACTTGACTTTCCAGAGTTTTAGCCTTATACTCTTTTATCTTTTCATCAAAATTTTTGAGATATAGGCACTCTTTTGTTTTGTGATTCTTTTTCTTGCAGATTGAACATTCTTTAAATTTTGAATCATTTAAACTTGTTGTTTTGTTGATGTCATATGCTTTTAGAAGAAAACAGTTTTTGGTGACATGGTTCTTCTTTTCACAAAAATCACAAAACAAGTTGTTCTTGGCTTTCCCTTTTTCTTTCTTCTTTTCAACAGATGTTTCATCATCCGTTGGAAGATTTACTAGAGGGATTACTTTGTCCTGTGGTGCCATTTTACCATCAGAGGTTTTGAAGGTCATTGGTTTGAAATTTTCAAGGACTTCACACTCATCTGACCATGTTGGTTTGAATTGATATTTCTCAATTTCATCAAATGAGGGTGTACCTTCCAACTTTTCAAGAATGATTTTCTTGCCATTGGGTTCAGTAACCTTGATTTCTTGACCTTTTGAGTTTGTAGGGATGACCTCAACCAACTGTGGTTCCTTTTTGTCAGTGGTTTGTGAAACTTGATCAGTGGTTTTAAAACCAAACCCAAATTTCACATGACTTTTAGACTGTTGGTTGACAATCATCTCAAAACCCTTTGATGATTCCACCCATTTCTTACATTCAACTTGGGTGGACTCAAGCTCCTTCTTACAACTATGATATTTTGTTATCATAGTCTGAAGCTGGTCTTTAGTTATGCTTGCTTCATGTTTTAAACTGCTGATTTCAGACTCTTTTTCAGATATTTTTTATTTTAACTCTTTTGTAAGTTTTTCAAACTGAATTTCAGAATCCAAAATTTTCTTTCTAAAGTTTTCATTCACCTCTTTTATCTCAGCAAATGCCACAATACATTTGCCTGGGCACAAGTCATTTAAGATTTGAGGAGATACCTTAGCAGCAGCCATCAAAGCACAGTTACACTGGCAGTCACAGTCATCACTACCCCAGGGGTCTGAGAGATTCACAACCTCCACTTCAGATTCTTCAGCTGAAACAAACTCACCAACAGCACTATCAGTCACATTTTCAGACATAGACACCACCTCCTCAGAATCAGTCTCTTCAACAATTGTTTCTAGTGCCATAAAACAAAAATTCTTTTCAGTGTTAGCAACTAGAGCAATGTTGTCATCTGTTATCTCATCTGGTAGACTGCTCCAATCAACAAAGCCCTGAGTAAAGAAACTCTGTTGACCTGGTTGACTCGTCTCTGCAGGAGCAGAGGGTGGAGTAACAGTCATTGGCACAGGTGCCTGAGCAACAGGTGTTTGGACATAGTGATACTGAGGAACAGTGGTTTGGACATAATGCACAGGAACAGTGGTTTGAGTCTGTGCAAAGTGAGCAGTGTTTTGCACATTAGGTACAATAGGGATGGTTTGATAAGTGTTGGTCTGTGGTCTTTGATTTGGATAGGTAATCATAGGAACTCCATTTTGACTCCTACACTCCCTAGCAAAATGACCCATTCTATGACACTTGTAACACTTTATCTTTGATTTATCCAACCCAACCTTTGACCCACCATGTAGACCTGGGTACCTCCTGCCAGTTTTCTTATAGAAGTTATTGGTTCTAATACTGAGCAGGGCAACCTGATGTAAGATGTCCATTTCTTCTAGGTCCAAAGGGTCAATATACTGCAAGTCATTGTACACAAAAGATGAATTATCAGAAGCCTGGATATCACCACTGGCTGTGAAAGCACAGTTGTTTGGTGATGAGTAAGAATCATTATTGAAACCAGTTGTTATGTCAATGTAATGATCATAACTCTGATCCTTCCTACTTCCAGAACCATCATTCTGACCCAACAGTGCAGTATTACCAAATACATAGTCATCTGACACTTTGCCAGAGTCCTGGAGCTTCTTTTTCTGGTTAAGCTCCCTTTCATAAGTCAGGAGCTTACCATGAAGCTGGGTCAGGGTTAGGTCTTTGAATCCGATAGAGTTTCTCATAACTATAGCTATAGTGTCCCATTTATCCTGAAGTGATCTAAGAAACCTATGATTCAGTGTTGAATTAGGAAAAGTTAGACCAACCAGTTTGAGTTCACTAATTAGACAGTTAAACCTTTCAAACTGCTGTGTTAATGACTCCCCTTTTATGTGACTAAACGTTTCATATTGTTGGTTAAGTATTTCACGGTTGTTTTCAATCACATCATCAGTTCCCCCGAATTGCTCTTTGAGAGCATCCCACAGTTCTTTAGCACTATTGCAGTGCAAGAGACCGGCATAGATATCATTCGGCAGTGCCATGGCTACTATGCTGAAAGCCTTGGCATCTAGCTCGATTTTTTGAAAATCTTGCTCTGAGTAGTTCTCAACACTCTTTGGTACTTGGATCTTTGGATCCTCGGCACTCGGTACCATTGGAACATGTGGTCCAAATACTACCGATTTCCAGCACCCTGTGATCTGTTGTGCTAACACATGAGCCACCCGACGCTGCCAGATGTTGTATTCTGACCTGACAAGCATCGGAGGCTTGTTGTGTGTGCCAGTGTTGTGTGGATCTTGATTGAGTGAAGTCATTCTCTTGGTTTTTCAAAAACAGAGTCTGTTTACTAACTGTTGAAATGAAAATAAACTATTACTCTGTTTTAACCCGACAAACAAACGATATCAATGATTATGAGCTGATCTGTGTATTAAATTGATTGGTTAGATCAGATTTAATTGACCAAGCTCTGATACCAATTGTTAGGATCTGAGTATTGGATTGTTTTGATTAAGTATGAAATATGAATGAAGTGTAAATGGAAAGTGCAGCGGAATAAGAATAAATCAAAACATAGAGTATAATTGTTTTTAACCGAATGCTTTCATTAAACAGAAAGATTACAATTGTACAATTAACTCCCCCTCAGCCTGATCACTCAGAGAATGTTTGTCTGAAAGAGAATGACGAGTGACAAATAGAACAGTACAAGTACTGTTCTATTTATAGACAAGCACAAACCTCTGATGATCAGTTGCTGACGTCACCTAGAAAGCGACCCCTAACTGACTAACAAACTATAACATCTGTTAAACAATAAACTACTGTTACATTGAAACAACTGATAATAAAACTCTGTTAAACTAAAGCTCTGATGTCTTCTTATCATCTGTTGAACCAAAGTGCTGTTGGTTCAACAGACCTTTGCTCTTCAGATCTTTGATTAGCACTTGTTCTTTATCAGACTTTTGCTCTTCAGACTTTATCCATCAGACTTTTCATCAGCAGCAGTTGTCTTGTATCAGTTGTTAAGCAGCAGCAGTTTGGGAATCAGCAGTTCTTTGGAGGAAGCTTTATTGTAACAACTGTTCTTTATTCTTGATCAAGCACTTAGCATATTTTGGCTTTCAATCATCTGTTCTTCTCCAGGTCAGCAGACCCAACATTTAACAACACTATAAATTATTATAATATAATCATATATAAACGTTTCTTATAACTGTTTAAAATATGCATATATTTAATAATTGTATGTATATATATAAAATCGTTGGGTCTAAAAAAATTTAAGTCAAAAATTTTTTTTGGTAGTCAACTTTCATAGATATAAACATAATAGCTTGGGAAAAAACTTATGTATATATACGTAATCATATACATATTCATATGTGATGATTAACGACCTTCATTTAAACAATAGTACACATACACATCACACAATATCTATGTATATATTTGTTCACATATCGATTACTAAAAAGAAAAATATATTATATAATTACTAAGAAAATTAGGTCAAACTTATACGTGTTAGAGACAATCCAACCAATTTTCAAACATATACAAATATATATATACTGCCAAATATACATGTGTGTAATTTTATTATGACATTGGATACAATCTACACACACAAACATATCATACGGTTACATAGACAGAATCACACAACAAATATTATAATCAAAGACATTTCTAAAGAAAGTTATACACGATTTTGGTGTTACCAAAGTGGGTAGTTAAATGTGTCTATCCATGTACCATAGTCAGGTGGCAGCGGCTGAAAACAAATTGAAATTAATAAACATTTGTTGAGGTAAATGACAATAAGTTTGATAAAGGACATAATACATAATGCTTGGTTACTTACCTGACATACCCTACAATTCTTTTCTGTTTTCAGATAGAAACCGTACACCATTTTCTATGTAACAAAATATAACTGTTCAGATTTGAGAATAAATAATCAAAATTGTCATTTTTTGATCTTATTTAACATTTTGTTAACCTTAAAGAAAGTCCCATCGTTAATAATAAGAAATATATAAACATTCAGTAATGAAATTAATAACTAAAATTAGAATAAAAAACGAATAAATTGTGACATAATAAAACATCCAATTCAAGTCTACTTAAAGATTTAGCTTTAAACTATAGTAATTAAATGAAATGAAAATACTGTTAGGGAAATGGTTTAACACATATGATCTAAAAAGAGGACATAAGACTAATAGACAACATATAAGTATTCATACAAATCATATGATCAAAAGATATAAATATTCATACAAATCAAGAAGGGACAAACAAAAAGATTGATCTTCATATTAAATCGCAAAACATAAACATTTAATAAACTTATAGATTCATACACAATACACAGTGATTGAAAACTACATTCGAAAAAGCAGTAAAAAAAAGATAGAAAGGATTGGTTGAGTTAACGTATTTTACAAAATATGGATAATACCTTGATCGTGAAATAATAGAGAAGATTAAGGAGGAGAATCAGCCGAATGTTGTGATCAATGTTGATGATTTGAAGGATTATAAAGTCAAATGATAAACAGTATAACATGTCGTTTAATGACATTTTATAACATAAATATAATTATTTGTTCGATAGTAGTAGTTAATATGTTAGATGACAACGTACAGTATAACATTTGTAGAATCGGATATGAACACTTTGGGTAATATGTTGCAACCAAATCATTAAATGGCAAATAAATTTGAAAAATCTGGTAACTTACAAATAATATATTCAAAATATAACGCATTGATTTATTAGTTTAAAATAATAGAGTTGTAAAACAATCAATCTACCGTTGTTAGAACTTATAGTAAGGTTTGGCCTTATAGAATTAATAAAACTACACTTCTCATCAGCCAATACAAAAAATAGTAGGGAATTTTGTCTAGTTTATGAGTCATCTATCCAAGCAAAAGTTAATAGTCAAACATTGATATACTTAGGATGAAGCATTAAAAATAATACAATAATAATACAATAGTAAAATTTGTACATTTCATTAATAAAACTAACTAACTAACTTATTTACATTACTAAGATAAGACAAAATCATATTGTTTATAACCATAGAAAACAAAAAAAACCACGAAATACTACATTAACTGGTAGTCCTGCATAAGTAGTTAACATATAACCATTCATCATCTTCAAAACTTAGCCACCAACTATTGTATATTGTCTAAACAGCATAAAAGACCAACCAAAACTTGACCCGTTTACTAAAGGTGTGATTTGGACCGGTTCACTCTAAATGTTGAGTTTGACCCGTTTATTAAAAATGGTAACTTTGACCCGCTTAATAAAAATAATAACATTGATACTTATTTTGTTTACTAAATATAGTAATCCGACCTGCTTACTAAAGTGGGAATCCTGACCCGTTTACAAAATAGGAAATTTTACCCGTTTAATAAAATTGGTAGATATGCGGGAGCCATGTTTACTTATATCCAGTGTTTCTTTGCCAACAAAGTGGTGCTTACATTACCGAAAAAATACAACCACTTAGTAAGAAGAAGAAAACAAATACAACACCTACTAAAGATCTTGTTTTAATGTTTTAATTACAAACAGTGTGTCAACATTTAAGTTTGTTTCCAAATTAAGATTATGTCCGACATCATAAATCTTTAGTAAAAGCTAGTTTATAAAAGAAGTAAGATTTTCAAATCAGTAATCTAACCAATCAGCTTCTTTATAATCAATTATGATATGATAAATATCTTGTTCGATTCATTTTAACTCATATAAATAACCTAATGTTTAGTCAATAAACTTTATATTATAGCTTTTTATATTTGGAACAAATTAAGAATAAATTAGGATTACATTGACTTGTATGTAAACATAATAGAACTATGCAATAATCAATAAATCAATAAACATTGCAAATATTTTATACTTAAACCTAGCAATACATATTATAGACGAATTGTTACATACACAAATATACGTAAGATGATTGGGGAAACTTATTGAATCGTTAATTGAAAAGATCACCGAGAAGAAGATATGGAAATGATATAATATCTTAAATATTAATATATTTATTGATTTAAATATTTGATATAATATCAGATGGTGACAGACTAATTCTTAGGATAAATGTTCGCATACCAACGTTAGTCCCTTAAATTATTTTAGCTTATTGCATGTTAGGTAATCCAATTGGTATGTCATTTGGTTGCATGCAAAATATCATATAAGGCTTTTAATGTAACGCAATCATGGATACATCAACCAAGTAAAGTTTGATTTCATAAAATTTATATCAAAGATTGGAATCAAATAGCTTACCAAAACATGGATATATGAATATTTAAAGTGATTAAACATAGCTTACCAAAACATACAAAATAATAATAAAAACAAATTTAACTGTTAAACTTTTGAATGAACATTAATAAATCTTCAATAAAAAAAAAGAGAGAATTTAAAATAAACTTCCAAATAACCTATGTTTTGGTTGAAACATAATAATTGTTATTTTCAATGTATTTTCTAAACAACCTATGTTACTTTCAATGTATTTAATATGAACTTAAATCTTATAAGCATCGGGAAGCTTTTAGGAACTTGCCATTTTAAATTGTCTTAACCATATAAATGAAAGACTATTTGTAGAAGAATATTATACTTCAACTATTATACCTAGAAAAATACAACAATAAATTATGCAATGTAGAGCATAGATATGGCTCTTTCGGCTGCACAAAATATTTAATGGTAGCGAGTGTTGTGGCACAACAAAAGAAAAGATGAATAAATAAGAAAATTGACATACATGATTCATTAGATTATTTCATTGATCGATTTTATATTTTTGGAGGTTGCAACTTCTTTCTTCCTAACATCTTGTTCGTATCATTTCCTACTAATTTGGCAATGTATTATCTCAAAAGGGTGGCATCTATGGGTGACGGTCCGATGGAGTGAAGGCATGATTACTTCCGAGTTTATGTGCATTTGGATTGGCGTACATGTAGTAACACAATAGATAATACGGTATGAAAAAATAAATAGCTTAAGGGAGAAAAGTGACAACACACATGGAGAGCATAGGAGTAGGCATACATGTCTCAATACTTTCAAATTCCGCATCCTTTTTATGCAAGAGTTAAGGACCCTACATACATTTAAATAAGATATAACCCACTCTAATATAAAAAAAAGAAGAAAAAAAGAGAAAATTGATATAAACATGATATAAACAAATCAAATCTTGAAACTGCTAATCATGTTACGAAGAGGTGTTAATTTTAATTCACTTATATCAAAATGGGTCAGTTTGGGTCACATTTGATTAATAATTGGTCAAATAGTTATGATCCTAAAATATTAGCTAAAAGGACAGTGGGCTAAATACGCTAAAAGCCATACAAACTAAAGTAAATTCGTAACCTCCTTTACAGCTAAGCTACATTATTCAAAAATAGTTGATCATTATTAAAATAATGGTTTTGTAACCTTTAGTATACTGATCAATATCAAATGCCAAAAGACCCTGATGTTGCAGCCTGATATAATCATCCCATAGTTGTTGCAGTAGATCATTACTCATTCGAGTGTTGCAGAAACTGAGAACCCACAAAAGAGGCCGATTAGAAAAGCGGCCATACATTCCATGCTAATCAGATTGTGAGTCTTATTAAAGCCAAGTGACAACCCTAAATCCGTATAAATCGAGCACATCAAATGAGTTTAATAAACAATAAAAAACCCATAAACGTCCATTTATGCTGTAGTTAAATAACCTTACTTGTTGATGGGGCGCTCTATTTTAGCCAAGAAGTCATCTCGTTTTGCAAACAGAAACGTGAAGGGAGTATTAGCAGTTGTTCACAAATGAAAGACAAAATAGAATATTATATCGCCTCTTATAAACATTCAACATCTAAACACTTATTTATTGTCACTACATTAAGGTTATTAAATAACCAATAGTTCAGCCTTAGGTTTCGATCAAAACATCAAATCATACGGTGGTGAAAGTTAAAATGATAGAAGTAATTTTATTGTGTTTCATGTAGTTTTATGATTATCAAATTTTTTTATAGATTTTGAACAAAACCAAACAACATCTTAGAATTAGAACTGATGTTGTGAAGGCTTATCATCTATGATTACTATAACCAATTCAATAAGCAAAGCTATCCATTTGATGTATAAATTTCAAAACGTTAGCATACTCATAAAACTAAATAGTACATTGTAAATATCAGCGAACACAATCCAACTGCACCATACTACATCTCGAGAATTTAAGAACAACAATATTTAGGAATTATTACGCTCATTGAGACAAAACATCGGACAATTGGTGATATGAAATTAACTAAACAGCACATTAACTCCACCTTAGTTGGAAGTCGTTTCATCAAAAGTCGCCACATAAATATGTTGCATTTGGTTGGAACCCATTTGCACCAGTCAAAAAGCGTATTATTCACAGACCCACGGGAAGCCGCTAAGCAGTTCTGAACAGCAACAACTGAGAACGACCCGTGCGTGTCACCATTCCACTTCCAGATGTCAGATCCTGTACAGAAAATGGTCTTCTGTAGCGCTAACAGCAGCGCCTGCAGCTGCTGATTTTCTTATGCAGTAGTCAGGCGCTTCTTCCACGCCCACTCTCGAACCTGCATAACCAATTCAATAAGCAAAGCTATCCATTTGATGTATAAATTTCAAAACATTAGCATACTCACATTATTACGCTCATTGAGACAAAACATCGGACAATTGGTGCTATAAAAACGGATCTGTTATATTTATATATAACAACTAAAAAATGCAAAGCAAGCCATTTGATGTATGAACATCAAAACTTAAACATATCATTATGAAAGACAAAACATCAAGCATATCTTTAAGAAATTAGGCATCAGCACCACCAAAGCAGACATACATGTATATTTGTTACTTTTTTTCTTGAAACCATTAAACACATCTTAATCGGATTAATTAAACACAAAGGAAGCAACAATAGTAACTTACAAATCGATTGACATGGTATCTTTAGTGATCCGATGTAGCCGCATACGAAGAGGAGAGTATCGATGAGTTGCAAAACAAAAATTGAAAATTCATTAATAAAAACCAAATAATTACAAAAACGAATCGCATGAAAGGTTGTAACCTTATTTCATGCTAAAATCATAAACAATAAGAAAAAAAAATCTCTGTAGCCATTATACAAAGTTAAACAACAAAGTATTAGTTCTCACAAAAACACATTATTGAGAATCCGGTTATGGACCGAACTCGCGGATCGATTACGCGTAAACAACTCGTTTCAGACGGGATGTTCGAGACGAGACAGAAATATAACGATAACAACGTCATCACAGATTCGTATTAATACAGAAACGGTTACAGACACTGTCATCAGTAGGATAAACGTCTATCTCGTGGCCGGGGGAGGTTGGGCATAACCTCCCCCTTGAGAGCATTCAAAGTACCAGCTCAAATCACCAAATGATAACAAACACATGAGATTGCTATTTATAGTACAAAACCCAGTTCCACCTTCGCCCCTTGTGTTGGGACGAAGAGGATTGAAGAAACCACCTTTTGATAACCTTAGTCTTTTCCATATCTGCCTAAGTATAGAACTGCTGAAGAACAAATAGAAGAAGTACTGAAGAACAAACACAAAGTACTGAAGAGTAAATTCATCAGAAGTTCTGAAGTCTAACCAGACATTTCACTGAAGAACTACTGAAGACAAACTACTCATCAGCAGTTTGTCACTCATCAGCACTTTCTATCAGAAGCTTCTAACCGACTGAAAGATCAGCAGTTTTACTATTATATTGTTTTGTTAAAGTCTTGATTTCAAGTTTCAATGTACAGACTGATGTAAGCTTATCTTAGCATAATATCTTTGTTAAATATCTTAGATTACTTCAGACTTCAGTTTAGTACAATAGTCTATAAATAGATGAGTTTGTTCATCTATTTTAGATATGTGATTTTGTGTAATATCTTTGAAATTATATTGAAATCCTTCAAGCTTTAAACTCATAATTTCCACTTCACATCTGAGAAACATAAACTGCTATTACTGCTTTATACTTAGATCATTTATTGTTTCTCATTTACTATTCAGTCAAGGGGGAGTAATAACTCCTCATCAAAGTGATCTTTTAGACCTTTGAACACTTAACTTTCCGCTGCTTAATAACTCTTATATAAATCTGATCAACACATAAGTGTTCATAGAAACAGCCACTGATCCAACAATTGGTATCAGAGCTTCTGGTTAATCTGATCAAAATCAATCTAATAAATTGAGATTCAGACACAGGCTCAATATTGATATTCAATAAAAAGGATAAAAGGCTCACTTTTTAAATCCATCACTTTAAGAAAGTATTGACAAATCCAAACTTCTTAAAAATGGATCCCTACAATACTGGATCTGCCAACAAACCTCCTATGTTAGTCAGAAATGAATATAACATATGGTCTAAAAGGTTGGCACATACTATCTCTCAAACAAACACTGGATGTTGGAGGTCTGTAGTTTTTGGACCTCACAAACCAGTTGTTACTGATCCAGAGGGTAAGACTGAAAGACCAAAGGATCCAAAAGAATACACGGAGGAAGATTTCCTAAAGTTTGAGCTTGATGCAAAAGCTTTCTCCATGTTGGCTATGGCTCTCCCAAATGAAATTTATGCTGGCCTTTTACATTGTGAAAGTGCCAAAGAGCTGTGGGACTGCCTAAAAGAGCAGTTTGCAGGAACTGCTGAGGTGATAGCCAACATCAGAGAAATACTAGCTCAACAATATGAAACTTTTACTCACATAGAGGGTGAAACTTTAACTCAACAGTTTGAAAGATTTTCTTCACTCATATCTGAGTTAAAAATAAACAATCAGACCTATACAACTGAGTCTATGTTACATAGATTTTTAAGGTCTTTACCTTCAAAATGGGAAACTTACTCAATAGTCCTCAGAACCAGTTCTGATTTTAACACCTTGAACCTAACTAGGTTACATGGTAAATTATTAACTTTTGAAAGAGAAATCAATCAAAAGAAAAAGCTTCAAGAATCTGGTAAAACTGCTGATGACTATACTCCGGGTAGCACAGCCTTATTAGGACATGACTCACCATCCTGTTCTAATAATTTTGGTTCTTTTGACCACATTGACATAACAGCTGGGATCTCATCAGATGGATCTTTCCCAGCTTATGACAATGAGGAACTAAGTCAAACTGCTGACAACATGTGTTTCATCATGGATGATTTAAAATATTTTAGCAGTGATGACTTAGAAGAAATGGAAATATTGCACCAACTGGCCTTGTTAAGCTTAAAAACTAACAAATTTTACAAGAGGTCAGGAAGGAAATTTCCAGGACTAAACAATTCAACAAAAGTTGGTTTTGACAAATCTAAATTGAGATGTCATAAGTGTCAAAAGTTGGGACACTTTGCTAGAGAATGTAGAAGCTCTAGCTATAACCAACAAATGTCCCCTGGAAATCAATATAACCCCTCATACAATAGGAATAATGGAACTAATGGGAGTGCTCATTTTGTACAGGCACAAGCTCCAAATGTTCAATATGTGCCACAAGTACAATATGTACAGATGCCTGCTCAACAACAACAGCAGCTCATGCCTCCATTTCCAACTGCTCAACTTCCTGCACAAACTCAACAACCCCCTCAGCAACAAAGCTTATTTACCTCAGGGTATGTTGATTGGAGCAGTCTTCCTTATGACACGTCAGAATGCAGTCAGGATTCAGACAATAAGGTCTATGATGTCAACTGGGGAGAACCTGATAATGGCAGAAAGAATTTTGCCTTAATGGCCTTTGAAGGATACTCTTCAAATTCTGCTCTCACACAGGTATCACAACAATCTCTGTTAAAGCTTTGCACTAAATCTTGCAAAGAATCATTTGCTTTAATTAGAGAAACCAATGTGCATTTACAAGGCAAATCCAATGACATGGAAAGAAAATACACACAAATGAAGTGTGATTTGGAAAGAAAAGTCATGTTGAAAAACAAAGAAATTTCCAAACTAAATGATAAATCCATTGAAACAGAAGCACAAATTAAAACCATGATAGACAGCCTAGGAAAAGTCAGACAAGAGCTTGCTGACACCAAGGTTGATTGTGAAAAATGGGTTGAGTCTTGTAAAGGGTATCAAATGTTACTTAACAAACAAACTGCAGCCAATGTTAAGTTTGGCATTGGATATACCCACACTGAATCACCAACAGATTTCACCCACAAAACTGATAATGATGGGAAGAAATTGATTCAAACTTCTGATATGGAGGAATGCACATCCTACCATCAGAACTTCCTTAAAAAGGGAAGTACTGCAGAAGTTAAAACTACTGACAATAAGCCATCAGCAGTTTCAACTACATCAGGAGTTGAGACCCTGAAAACTGCTGATGACCTATTTCAAAAATCAGATTTTGTCAGTAAATTGCCTTCTAGCTCTCTTGATCTATCTAAAAGGAAAGAGAAGGCAAAAGCATGTGAAATATGTGGTCTGTTTAACCACATAACTGAACTTTGCAAATTTAGAAAGGTAAATCAGTTAAATAAACAAAGACAACAACTGATTGTGGGAAAACAGATAAAACAAGATTTTCAAAATACCTTTTTTCCCAACAAACAACAATCAAACAAAACCCTTTCTAAGAAGAAGCCTTTATCTCAACAAAGGTCATCTTCTCAAAGTTCAATTTCAGAAGTTTCACCTAACTCATCAGCAGATTCACAAACTGCTGAAGTTAAAGATTTGATAAACCTGGTCAAACTTCTGATGACCAAAGTTGATGGTGGAAACCAAAAAGAACCCACCATTGTTCTTAATGACAAATCCATTGCCAAAAAGACATGGATTACTAAAAATGGTCCACAACAAGCTGCACCTGTTCTCAAGAGCAAACCCAAAGCCAAACTGGCTTGGGTTGCCAAAACTAACTAATTTGCTATCTTGTGCAGAGAGTCTCCAGAGGTTTGAATAGCATATGGTATGTGGACAGTGGAGGCTCAATGCACATGACTGGATGCAGATACCTGATAAACAATTTTATCAGTCAAAGAGAAGGATCTGTGTCCTTTGGGAACAATGCCAAGGGATATGTGCTAGGATATGGCAATGTATCCTCAGGCAAAATGCAGTTTGACAAGGTCAATCTGGTTGAAAACCTTGAGTACAACTTGCTGAGTGTCTCTCAAATGTGTGACAAAGGATATTCTTCCTTTTTCACAAAGACAGCATGCAAGATCATATCACCAGAAGGCCAGAAGTTGATAGAGAAGATCATTGAAGATCATACTTTGCTGATTGCCAAAAGATGTGGCAATGTCTATGCAGTGGACATTGAAAAAGACAAAGTATTGAACAAGACTGCCTGTTTCTTCTCAAAGGCATCAACTTCAGAAAATGATCTCTGGCATAGGAGACTTGGCCATGTGAACTTTAAAACCATCAATAAAGTCACAAAAATGGGCTTGGTCAGAGGTCTACCTTTGAAGGAATATCAGTGCAAAGAACACTGTGTTTCCTGTCTTAAAGGTAAACAGCATAAGTCCTCTTATAAGTCTATTGAAGAATCAAAAACAACTGCATGTCTTCAACTACTCCATATGGACTTATTTGGACCAGTCAAAATCATGAGCCTTGGTAAGAAGAAGTACTGCTTGGTCATCATTGATGACTACTCAAGATTCACATGGGTCTTCTTCTTATATTCCAAGGATGAGGCAGCTGAAATCATCAAGTTCTTTATTCTACAAGTAGAGAAGCAATACTCTCTATCTGTCAAAGTCATCAGGAGTGACAATGGGACAGAGTTCAGGAACAAGACTCTGGATGAATTCTGTCTGTCTAAAGGGATTGTTAGACAGTTCAGCATTCCCAGAACTCCTGAACAAAATGGTGTAGTAGAAAGAAAGAACAGAACATTAATTGAAGCAGCCAGAACAATGTTAGCTGATTCAGGCCTACCTTTGTATTTTTGGGCTGAAGCAGTCAACACTGCATGCTATGTTCAGAATAGAGTTCTTATCAACAAGAGACATACCAAAACTGCCTATGAAATTCTTCATGGCATTAAGCCCCTTATCTCCTT
The DNA here is from genome assembly GCA_032199755.1 of Ambrosia artemisiifolia. Taxonomy (NCBI): domain Eukaryota; kingdom Viridiplantae; phylum Streptophyta; class Magnoliopsida; order Asterales; family Asteraceae; genus Ambrosia; species Ambrosia artemisiifolia. The sequence goes on from CM063516.1 coordinate 20,930,374, forward strand.
CTTCAGGGCTTTTGGATGTCAATGTTTTATCCTCAACATCAAAGACTCTATCTCTAAGTTTGCTGCAAAAGTTGATACAGGTTATTTTCTTGGTTATTCTCCATTGAGAAAAGCTTACAAAGTATTCAATTCAAGAACCAGGATAGTAGAAGAAACACTGAATGTCAAGTTCAATGAATCAAAACACACTCTTATTCCAGCAGATCCTGCTGAATTATTTGATCTTGACAGTTTTCATTTCGGACCTGAAAAGACTGTTGAATCATCCAAACCTCATCAAAATGGTTTTCAAGGATTTGAAGATGATAGTCCTGCACCATGGACTCCAAACACAGTCAGAAGATCAACTATTAAACCTTCAGAAGTTTCAATAGCTTCTACTTCAGGAACTACTGATGAACATTTTGAAACTCCTGATTCAGCTGAACCTAAAACTCCTGAAGTTCAAATAACAGCTGAACCAGATATTATCAATCTCAGTGGTTTATTTGAAGAAACTGTAGAGCCATCATCCAGTACAGGCTTACAATAACTGATTGAACACAAGGATCATCCATTGGAACAAATCATGGGTGATATTGCCTCAGGGGTACTTACAAGAAACCAGCTCTCCAACTTTTGCTTATTCTCAGCATTCATCTCTCAGTTGGAACCAAAGAAGTATCAAGAAGCCCTCAAAGACAACAATTGGGTGCAAGCAATGCAAGAAGAGTTGCTTCAATTCAAGAAAAAACAGGTTTGGGAAATCTGTCCCTTACCTGACAACAAGCAACCAATTGGAACAAGATGGGTCTTCAGAAACAAATCAGATGAGGCTGGTATGATAATCAAGAACAAAGCAAGACTAGTGGTACAAGGTTATTCCCAAGAGGAAGGAATTGATTATGATGAAACCTTTGCACCAGTTGCAAGACTTGAAGCTATCAGGTTATTTTTAGCTTATGCAATTTCCAACAACATTAAAGTTTATCAAATGGATGTCAAAAGTGCATTTTTGTATGGAAAAATAAAAGAGGAAGTGTATGTCTGTCAACCTCCAGGGTTTGAGGATCCTTCTCATCCTGATTGGGTTTACAGACTTGACAAAGCTCTTTATGGGCTAAAACAGGCTCCAAGAGCCTGGTATGAAACACTCTCCAACTTTTTACTAAAGAATCACTTCTCAAGGGGATCCATTGATAAAACTCTTTTCATAAAACATGTTGGAAATCATGTCTTACTTGTTCAAATATATGTTGATGATATCATTTTTGGTTCAACAAACTCAAAACTGTGTGAAGAATTTAAGAAACTCATGCAATCAAAATTTGAAATGAGTACAATGGGAGAATTGCAGTACTTTTTGGGACTGCAAATCAAGCAACAATCAAATGGAACATTTATACATCAATCAAAATATGTTAAAGAATTATTGAACAAATTTTCTTTACAAGACTGTAAAACATGTTCCACTCCCATGACACCAATCACACAAGTTGAACCAGATGATCAAGGGAAACACATTGATCAAACCATGTATAGATGTATGATAGGTTCTCTTTTATATCTAACTGCTTCTAGACCAGATATCATGTTTTCAACTTGTGTCTGTGCTAGATACCAATCTGCACCAAGAGAATCTCATCTAATTGCAGTCAAAAGAATCTTCAGATATCTGAAAGGAACTCCTACTTTGGGGATCTGGTATCCTGCTTCAAGCAATACCAAGTTAACTGCTTTTTCAGATAGTGACTATGCAGGCTGCAAAATGTCAAGAAAATCAACATCTGGTGGTTGTCAATTCTTAGGAAACTGTCTGGTGTCCTGGCAATCAAAGAAACAAACATCTGTGGCAACTTCAACAGCTGAAGCTGAATACATTGCTGCTGCAAGCTGTACTTCACAGATACAATGGCTCCAATATCAACTGCTTGATTATGGAATCAAAGAGACCAAGACCCCACTTTTTGTAGACAGCAAATCTGCCATTAGCATCATTCAAAATCCTGTTCAGTTTTCAAAAACTAAACATATTGAAATCAGGTATCATTTCATAAGAGATTGCTATGAAAAAGGCAAGATTGAGGTGAAGCATGTCACAACAGCCAATCAAATAGCTGACATTTTCACCAAACCCCTTGATTCAACAACTTTTCAGAGGTTAGTATCCATGCTTGGGATGTTAAACTTAGAAGAAAGTCTGTAAGTGTTTCACTTTTTAATTCTGCACATATTTTATTTTTCACTTACATACTTATCTGTCATAAACCTCTGAAGACCAAAAATTTGAGAAAAGAGAAAGTTCTGATGAACAAATTTGAAAACTACTGATAAACATCAAATTGGGATATTTTCAAAATGGATGTAACTACTGATGAAAATCAGAAGTTAGAAAAGTGCTTTAAGAGTCATCTGCATCAGCAGTTAAAACTACTGATGAGAAAACTAAAACCACTGATGAAGAAACCTTTCTTCTTCAGCAGTTTGACTAAAAGGGTAAAACAGACTTTTCACTAGTCGGTTAAAAACCTCTGATAAATACCCTGTTCCAACACTTATCCATTCAAAAAGCAAAATTCCCTCTTTCTCTCTCAAATTCAAAGCAAAACCCCTTCTCTAACCTAAAAATCACTGTTCGATCAAAAATATCCATGGCTCTCGTGTTAAAACAGGGACACAACCAAAGAGGCTACTTTGTTAAAGATGAAGCCTGGTCCCAGTATGATGAGATACTTGATCTCATCATGAAATCCCAATATTATGATGCTTTCACCATTGATCCACCCATTCATGAAGAAACTCTTAATGAGTTCTGGGCAAATTCAGAAACGGTGAAGGTGAATAATGAAGTGATTTCCCTCAAATCTTCTATAAAAGGGAAACTGATGGCCATCTCACCAGAAACACTAAGCATCAGGCTTGGTTTGAAGGATTCTGAGGCACCTGAACAAATTCCAACCTCAGATATTCATCTGACCATGACAGAATGTGGCTATCAAGGTACTTTGGCACAAGCAACAGTTTACAAAAAATATTTTGACCCACAATATAAACTGTTATTTCATTATATTATTATGTGTCTTAGTCCTAAAACTGGGTCAATAGATCAGATGCCTTCAACCTTTCAACCTATTTTTCATTCCATCATAAATGAAACTTCTTTCAAGGCATCAAAACTATTTTTCAATGAACTGGTTTTACATCATCAAAATGATAAAAAGAGATTTTTGTTGTATCCAAGGTTTGTTATGCAGTGCATAATAAAAGAACTTGGTGAGGGAGTACTTGAGGGAAAAACAACAACTTTAAATCCTTTAACTGCTCAAGTATTCTCTAGGCACAACAAACCAGCACTTTTGCTTGAAGATGACCAAGGGGAAGAACAACCCATCCCCAAGGAACCCACATCTTCCAAACCCAAAAAGATAACTAAAAAGCCTAAACAACAAAAACCAAAAACAACCAAGTCACTGAAAAAGAAAGTTCAGGAAGTGGAGAAACCTGAAACTACTGATGTGCAATCTGCACTTGAAAAGGAAGTGGCTGAAACATCCTCTCAGCACACTCCTTCTCCACCACCCAAAAGAAAACCTGTCACAGTTATATTTAAAAGAAAAAGATTTAAGAAACAAGTAACTGTTGACCCTGCCTTTGAAACTGCTGAAACCATTCCCACCCAAACTCCTGAACACCAACCCATCCAAACTACTGAACCTGAACCCTCACATACAACCATAGAAATTGCCCAACTTCTCTCAGGACTTAAAGGAACCCATTCACCACATGTCACTCCCCTTACAACACATCAAATTGGGGAGATGCCTTCAGAAGTTGACATGAATGTGGATCCCTTTAGCCCAACACAGAGAGATGAGGATGAACAAGGGTTTGTAAGCCCAAACTTACAAACTTTTGGTATTTTTGAGGCTGCTACTACTCACTTATCACCCAGTGGTGAACCTGAGGACAGTAGTAACATAGCTAAGACCTCAAATCTGGCAACTACTGATGAAGGCCTAAGGCCAGAGGTAGGAAAACCTCAGGACCAAGACAAAGAGGTTCATGAGACTACTGGTTTGGGTCCAGCTCATGATATAACTGATCCTGCCCTCTCTGAGGACACTATCAGGGATTCAGATGATTCCATTAAATTGGTTGATGAATCACAAATTCCACAAACTGAATTGACGGTTGATATTGAAGGTCCTGCATCTAAGGTCTCTAAGCTCAAGAAGCTAGTCACCAAAGATCAGGTTAAAGACCAGTTAGCCCAAAAATCCCCACAACTGGCATCTTCAGAGCAATCTGAAGATCACCCAAAACTCACCCCTTCACCAAAACAACCTACCCAATTCACTGGGCTCACAAGCATAGATCTGAACCAACTATGCAGCCCAGATGGTCCCCTGTATCAGGCACTCAAACAAATTATTACTGATCAACTCAAACCCTTCACAACTGCTTGGGAGTTAAAAGCTAACAATCAGTTTGGGTTGATCAACTCGAGACTTGCAGAGTTGAACAAGAAAATGGATGAAACTCAAGATCAACTTGCAAGGTTGTCTGCTGCAACATCTCATTCTATTCGGCTTCCAGAAGTGGATGAAGCCAAAAAGGGGGAGATGATTAAGGAACCAACAACAGATGCTACACAAAGACAAAATCCTGATCAAGAAGCTGATAGACCAACACAAAGACCAGGAAAAGAAGTAGCACCAGAGTTCAAGTTACCTAAGGCATCAGAGGTAACTGCTGATTACATTTCTCAAACTACTGAAGACAATCCTTCAGCAGTTGTGACCAAACCTACCACATCAGCAGTTCTACCTCCAAAACCATCATCAGAAGTTCCTAAGGCAACTGAAAAAGACCCTGCTCCCACTCCTTTGCCTACAACAACTTCCACAGCTGTTTTAAACCCTACTCCCATCAGGATGTCAAAAGAATTATTAGAGAAGAGTTTAAAAGAAGCTGCCAAGAAGGCAAAAGAAGACAGAGTATGGAACAGCCTAGAAACTAGAGAAGACTTGAACTATGATGAAAAACTGATCAAGTATCAAGAAAAACTTGATGAGCTTGAGGCTGAAGAGAGAGCACTTGAAGCTGCTGCTGAAGATGACAAAAGAGCACAGCTAATAAAATTCATTACAAAGAACTCCAAATCCAAACAAGTGGCCCTCAAGAAACTCTCAACACAAGAACTGACAAGAAGAGCTCAGATGCTATCTGACAGAATAGCAACTGAAAATGAGAGGAAAGCCAAAAGAGCCGAAGTGATTGAAGAATTAGTGGCTAATGACTATGGTTCAAAAGCCTCAATCAGCAAATGGAAAGAACAAACTCTCTATGAGGCTTACAAGAAACTCAAAGCAAAGAAAGCTGCTGAACCAGAAAAATTTGAAAGCCAAGAAGTCCAAACAACTTCTATTGTCAAAAGACCATCTGGTACATTAAGAAAGCCAGCCACTAAAAGAAAAGCAGATGGAGATCCCATTGTCAAGACTGACTTCAAGATGATTCTGTTAGAAGGAGATCAGTTGGTACATGGTGATTTTGATGTTGAAGAGAAACCCATCTTGACCCAATTCAGAGACAAGGCTACCTATGCTTATCAGTTACAACAATCCATTCAAGAAGAAACACATACAAGGGTTGTTACAGAGCATCACCTGCCCAATATGCCAATCCAAGGTGCTGCTGAATTACAAGGAAGTCAAGAGTCTCACCTGAGAGTCACTGAAATTGAAGACATTCCTCAATCAGGTCAACCTAAGGAAACAGGCTTGGTTTCCTATGCCTCTGACTTTGACAGGTCAAAGGTAAACATTGTGAAATGGTCATTTACTGAATCCAACTCAGTACTTGTGACCAGGAGAGACCGTTCAAGTAAGGTCTATAGAAACTCAAAGGAGTTGAGTGTTTTATCGTCCAAAGACCTTCTCACCATTCAACATTTAACACCTGAACTTGGTCCTCTCACTGAGCAACAAAGATGTACTCTTACCACCCGGATGACAGCAGAGATCTGGAGGATGTTAGAAGAGAGAAAAGGACAACAATAAAGGATAGATAAGGTTTTGGCTTCATCAATCCAGGGGGAGATTGTTGGGACGAAGAGGATTGAAGAAACCACCTTTTGATAACCTTAGTCTTTTCCATATCTGCCTAAGTATAGAACTGCTGAAGAACAAATAGAAGAAGTACTGAAGAACAAACACAAAGTACTGAAGAGTAAATTCATCAGAAGTTCTGAAGTCTAACCAGACATTTCACTGAAGAACTACTGAAGACAAACTACTCATCAGCAGTTTGTCACTCATCAGCACTTTCTATCAGAAGCTTCTAACCGACTGAAAGATCAGCAGTTTTACTATTATATTGTTTTGTTAAAGTCTTGATTTCAAGTTTCAATGTACAGACTGATGTAAGCTTATCTTAGCATAATATCTTTGTTAAATATCTTAGATTACTTCAGACTTCAGTTTAGTACAATAGTCTATAAATAGATGAGTTTGTTCATCTATTTTAGATATGTGATTTTGTGTAATATCTTTGAAATTATATTGAAATCCTTCAAGCTTTAAACTCATAATTTCCACTTCACATCTGAGAAACATAAACTGCTATTACTGCTTTATACTTAGATCATTTATTGTTTCTCATTTACTATTCAGTCAAGGGGGAGTAATAACTCCTCATCAAAGTGATCTTTTAGACCTTTGAACACTTAACTTTCCGCTGCTTAATAACTCTTATATAAATCTGATCAACACATAAGTGTTCATAGAAACAGCCACTGATCCAACACCTTGTTACTGGTCGAATGTGGAAAACTTCCACATTCGCCCACTTATACTGGTCGAATGTGGATCACTTCCACATTCGCCCCAGTTGTATATAGGTCGAACCTGGATCTGTTTTGTCCTATATTTTACAACTGCGTCAGATCCATAAAATGCCCTTATGGATCACCACAATCTCATGTAACACTATACCTAGACTCAACCCTAGTCTATTCGACAGTGACGTCCACAGAAAGTGCATCAACAATTATCAATAACATTTTCCAAGCTAAACGGGGTACTTCATCGCAGTTCTAAAACGGGTCAAATAAAAAGTTTTAGCTAAAAGATGTGTTAATTGTTGAATAGATAGCATCTTCAATAACATATACTCAACCTAAACAGGCACTTTTCGCAGTATCATTGTCCATTGTACAAGTTTTTTAGGTTCTTGATGCTGTAAGCACAATGTTTATACATATCTAATGGCATTTATTCAGAGCATTTACCAGTTCTTTGATGATATTTCATTAGTCCATACAGAGTGATTTAGCGTTGTACTTGTAGGAATAAAAAGTTACCTCAATAAGACCCTTGATCACCAACAATGATTGCAGATATATCACAAAGTTTATACAACCATGTAAAATGACAATAATAACCCTGTGTGGACTAACTTAATCAACCGTGTAGTTGTGTAGTTGACACCTATGTGGCATATATAGGCCGCACTCGATCCATAGATCTCATGCTAAAGCATTAATATGAAAAAAAACAACAAACGTGTGACGACGCTTAATAGAAATATTTAAGTACAATACATTAGGTCATTTCCATCAGTAAAAATAGCTTTTAATGGAAATGGGTCAGATTGGTCAAAAGTTGTCCATAACGGGTTTTGTTCAAAAACTGGATTATCACTAAATATTATAATTTTCAAACTCAATTTCACATTATAAGAAAAAGTAATTTAAAGGCCAACTCGACATGGACCAAACTACCCAGCCGATACCCAAGCCGGCCTATTTAGCCACATATTTATAGCCTTAAGAACACATACCATCAATAACATGGTGATCATAACTAAATAATAATGGAGATAATAGCACATATCTTGAGAAAAAGAAGCTTACTTGCAGCAGTCACAATTGTAGCACTTTATGACTTTTGAAGTCCTGTAGAGTTTGCAGTCCGTAGCAGGACTAACAGGATGGAATATCAAGCCGGTTGAAGTCCTGTCATTGGAATAGAACACACTCAAATTAAGCCAGTTGCATTCCATATGACCCACAAAAAAGATCTTTTAGAAATAATTAGTGTTAGATATGATTTCAAATAATATATTATTTCAATAAGATATCTGGATTATAGTTTAAGAGTAGTACAATAGATTGTTGTTCAAAAAAGAAAATATTATTTCAGTAATATATCTAACTTTTTGGATAAAATGATTTCAAAGGTTTCATACATTAAAATACAGAGTTTTTCGACTTTGAACATTTTTCACCCATTTCCTTTTTAGCTATTCTTTTATTTTAAACATTTCGCTTTTTAAAGATAAAAATGCCCCTAACTGAGCTATTCATAAGTAAATGGATTTATTACATCGCCACATCTAAACCAGAGAATTAGTACCCTGGGCTTATAGTTGGGAGACCGGGAAGCCAACTTATTAAAAAGCTGCATGAGTTGAACAGGGCTCTCCTTCTCATATCGCAAAGCATACAACATTACAAGGCGTAGTCGATCAATGTCCGAGACACTTTCGTCATTCAAAAGATTTGTGACAGCCTAAAAAAAATTCAAAGGGAGATCATATTAATAGTCTCGAGTAAGAAAACCTCAATTTAATACTTTCTAATGCAATGAACAAAATTTTTAAATACATGTATGCTAGCATCAACCGCACTATCCCTCGTACAATTTTCACTTTAATCAGTCTTATTTACAAACTACAACATTACCTATACATGCTCCTTTAGTGGCTACTTCAAATGACATGGATATTTGACTTAGCTATTGACCCACATCCACTAATGACTGAACTATGAGCAGGAAGCTATATAAAACATTTTTATTAATTAATAAAACCATATAGTTCCATACTTACGCGACCAATGTACGTCAACAAACAATTATGATGAGAATGTCTCGAGTCACAACAAACGGGTCAACTTGACCAATGAACTCAAGAACTGATCAGAGACTTTGTTTCCCACTTTTTCGATTGGTTGGAGTAAAAGAGCAATCTGAGTAGAATTAATCATTAGATTAAACTTCCTAGATATTATGACTATTTAAAAATCTTTATAAAACCTAACTAACAGTTAAGAGTGAACCATTAGAGCAATTAAAACCAAACTAACATAATCATTCACTATATAAACCTCAGCTTATTGACACCAAAACAGGTACATTCATAGCAATATACGCAGCTCATTTCAATTAACTAACTTATATAAATAATAATATTAATATTAATAATAATAATAATAATAATTGGAAGCTAATGAAGTAACCTGAAAATAAGCGATGAAATGTGCGTCTTTTTGTCAGATCCGTGTCGTCGCACAGTGTTTAGCGGAGGCGCGTGTGAGAGTTTTTTGGATTTTAGCAGAGGAGAGTAGTGGCGCTTGGTGTACACCTTCTGCTTTTGAATTCACAATAAAGTGGGGATTGACTGGTTGTTGTTTGAATGAATAAAAGCACGATGAGTATTGGGTTGGAGAGCTGTAACTGATATACGCAAAAGTAGTAAACAACAATAATACCTTCAATAGCCTCTATAGAGGTCTTGAATCCAAGACCAATGCTCTTCCAGAATATGTTTCCAACATTTCTTGGTCTCTTTCCTTTCCCGCTTTTCTTCGAGCTATTAAACACATTTACACAAAATTAAACAAAACACACTGAAGTTACATAAACCTAAAGTTTTAAAGTTCGATTCTTAACATCAATAAATAAACTATAAACAATTAAACAGCCTAACCAAACCATGATTACAACTTCAAAAACAAATAAAATAACAAAATCACAAAACGCAACATCTTTATATCGTTTCTATAAAGCTTCCTATCAGTTTAAGCTAGCTTTGATTTCCAGTTACAGAGTTACTTTCTCAAATCGTTCAAAACTCAACTCAAACTCAGAGCTGTTTCAATTTGTAGAACACTATATGTAATCATTAAAGCTATAGATTAACATAACATTAAAGAAGTTTATAAACTGCACTTTATGCATAGTTTATTAAATCTATTTACAAAGGAATGATCTATGTTAAGACATTGAGAACACACCTAACAAACGGAATCATTCTAAATGGATAGAATGCTAGAATCCTTCAACATCAAGGCTTTACTGAATTGCCTCTACACGACCGTCTATCGTGACACTGTGGCTTACAACATGAATATTTAAATATCATATCATATTCTATTTTCATACCACTCTTTCCATAACATTAGAAGTCCAAATACAATGAATCTTGGCTAATTCAAATCTTGGTCAATATCCATTATATCCATATTAAATAATATCATTAAATTTTATATCTCATAAATCGGAAGTTTCAAATCATTCTATAAAATCAAAAGCTTAAAATAGGAAAGGTTATATTTGTTTTAAAAAATTTCAACCACTTTCCAATTTTGAAACGATCCAATCGGGTGCACCCACATCCGAGATCCATGATCCATCCGATCACCAACCAATGTAAAGATTTCCACTAAAAAACATTCTCTCAAGCATACGAAGATCCAAATGATATTAAATCCCCAAGAACAATTAAGAACAATTGATGAATATTGTTGAACCCTTTAAACAATCTTAGCCGAATAAGAACTTATGAACATGAACGAAAAAATATGTGATGATTAACATTAACCAAAGCTTAGTAGAATACAATGGCTAATTTTGGATTCAAATCGATTAGCTACGGACCTTCAAATCGATTATAGAATCAGAATCAAACATGAATCATAATCGTCACTCTAATCACCGACACCAACCAAACCAAAAGACACACACCTTTAGAACATCAAAGATCAAGAGATTTTTTTCATCAGACACCCCCCCCCCCCAAACACACACACACACATAAAAAAATAAAAAAAACAGATTTGATCACATCATACGAGTGAAAACATGTCAGGGTTGGCATAATTGGAAATGCTTCTTTGACCTAACTTCTTATGATTTTTATAAATGCTAGATGGGTTAGAATATAATTGACTAAGCTCTTATAATTAAAGCTAAACAGAGTTGTTAGAGATGGCACCTGCTTTGGTCAACAACGACAACTTATTCCCAGCTTGATGCTTCTCCATAGCAACTGAAGAAAAATAACATACATCCAGTTAATCCACAATTAACAAAAAGTAAAAACTCAAAAACCTACCTAGAAATGGGTCAACCAACTCACCATATGATCCACCAATATGCTTCCCACCTACGAACACATTAGAAATAGTACTATGACTGGTCCACTCCTTTAGAGCATATTGGATATTACCACAATCACATTCCAAATCCATAGTTTAGTATTCCTTATAAGTTGTCTAAAAATAGCCATAAGTTATACCTCCATTCAAATGCTTGAGTTATTATTTTATCTTCGGCAAACATTTCAAAACAAAAGGGAAACCTAAAAAATTTCTCTTTGAAAATTTAAACAATTTTCCCTTCATCAAACAATAGAACAACTATTAAAAAATTAAATTACTTCACTATAGCAATGGACACTAAGATATGAGATGACAATGGACACTAAGCCAATTTTGATTAAAACACACAAATAGTTTAACTAATCGATCATGAAAAAACATAATAAATGATTAACCTCCAATTGAAAAAAAAAACAACAACAAAGAATGGTGAATTGAAAAAAAACAACAACAAAGAATGGTGGAGGCAATCAACGGAGAATAAGAATGAAATCAATGGAGAATAAGAACAGAGGCCGTAGTTATTACCCGGATGAAAAAACAAATCAGATATAGAAACTTCAACGCAAACCCCTAGATCTATAAACAAACAAACGATGGAGACAATTAATTCAAAACGAAATACTAAGAAACACGAAAGCTGATTGTTACCTGGATGAGAGAATAATGTTATGAAGATTGTAGAAACGGCATGGAGAGCATTGAGAGAATGATGTTATGAAGATTGTAGAAACGGCAGAGTGCAGTGTTAGGGTTTTTGAGTGAATGGGGTAGATGAGCAAGAACAACCTTAGCGGAGCTTTAGGGAAAAGAAAAAAAAACGGGTCAAGTTAGGAGCCCCATATTTGAGTTGGAGCCTAGGTGGACACTCTAGGAAGAGACTATTCAACCCAAGTTAACCTCAATTATTATATAGATAGATTGTCTATCTGTAACTGTTGGCGTTTAAACACAAAATAATCTTTTACCCAAGTTAGAAGCTTAAAGAATCATCTAGAACCTTCCATGACTTTACTTAGCGGTTTGTTACAGTCAGATGATAGGACTTTGATTCTATTAAGAGGTGTGCTTGGGTTTTGGATTTGGATTTTCACGCGAATATGATACCGAATATGCAGGTGTTACGCGACGCGGGTGTCCCTGGTTCACAACAATAACAATTAGGCTTGTTCTGGTTCATATATGTTTAAACGCAAGTGTTTAAACATTTAGACGCAAGTATTATCAAACCAGCAAATTTTTTTTTTAAAAGTACAGATATTACTACTAGACTTGTTCGGGTTCAGACATGTTTAAACGCAAGTAATAATATCAAGTGTTTACATTTAGACGCAAGTACTATCAACCCTACAAATTTTTTTTATAAAAGTATAGCAATATGCTATGGAAACGAAAGAGGATGAAAAACTTGTTTTTATGGTGTAATTTTTTTTAAAAATAATGTCGTATGAAAAAGTTACAGCCGTTATAAAAATGGGGGTGGAACTTTAATGATGCTAAGAAATTACCATCGTGCCCCTGATTATCAAATTTAATACTACGCTCCATATTGTTTCTTGCACTTTGTACAATAACTCACTTTTTACGTTAGCCTCTCCCATTAATAATTGTACGATTAAACAAATCCTATAACTTGACAATTTATTTCAACTTTATATTTTGAAATCCCATCTAACATTTATTTTTGGCCTGGTCTATTTCAACCCCCCACCTTCTATTTTCACCCCCTCAAAGCGCCTCGCTTAGACCTAAGCGAGGCGCTTTGCCCTCATTTCGAGGAGGTCAGTACGAGGGGCAGAAAAAGCTGAATTTTTAAAGCGAAGCGCCTCGCTTAGGCCTAAGCGAGGCGCTTCGAATCAAAGATTTATTTTGGAGTGGTTTTTGATGTTTTGAGTTGGTTTTTTTATTTTCTTTTAATTTAATAATTATAAAAAGTTAAAAAAATTTAAAAAACAAGGTAATAACCCTAATCAAACGTCAATGACTTAAACTTGACATCATCAACCACGTATAGTCAATGAATGCGGTATGCGCGTTAAATTTCATTAAATGCGGCAATCTATGGATCCGGTTGGAGTCTAAAGCTTCGTGTGTCATCTTGGTCGAACTCATGTTGCAACATTCGTCTTGTGTGTGTTAGGGTCCGAAATTTTAGGGCTTTTTAGTGGGTTTTTCCATCCTTGTGTTTCCAATTTTTTTTTTTAATTAGCTTAAATTTCTCTGATCCATGGTACCTTGAAGACTAGATTCGGTGCAATCGACGAACATCATTCAAAATTTCAACTTCCTGTTCAGGTGCTTAAGTCCACCAACCTACTTGATCGTTGACAGATATCTCTCCGATATAAGAAGAGTTGTCTTCAATGATTCTAAGAAACTTGAAAGAAGAGGTACCTTGAAGACTGGATTCGGTGCAATCAGAATCCGAATGCGGTATGCGCGTTAAATTTCATTAATGCGGCAATCAAGGGATCCGGTTGGAGCCTAAAGCTTCGTGTGTCATCTTGGTCGAACTCATGTTGCAACATTCGTCTTGTGTATGTTAGGGTCAGAAATTTTAGGGCTTTTTAGTGGGTTTTTCCATCCTTGTGTTTCCAAGACACAGGCAAGTCCTCGTCTGATCCACAAAACAAAACAATAATCTTGAAGTTTTTTAATATAGCCATTTTTCCCTGGTTTACCAGGAATGGGTTGAAGGTGTGTGTTGCAAATATAATAAACAAAGATAATACAAGAAGATGATCAAGGATGCTCCAACATAACTTGCACCGGCTTGAGATATGAGTTTGATTAGCTTAAATCTCTCCGATCCATGGTATCCACTTTCAAGTTGTCTTGATCGTTGACAGCTATCTCTCTGATAACAACTGAAAAGTTGTCTTCAATGATTATAAGAAACTTGAAAGTAATTACAAGAAGATGATCAAAGATGCTACAACATAACTTGCACCGGCTTGAGATATGAGTTTGATTAGCTTAAATCTCTCTGATCCATGGTATCCACTTTCAGGTTGTCTTGATCGTTGACAGCTATCTCTCCGATAACAACTGAAAAGTTGTCTTCAATGATTAAAAGAAAGTTGAAAGTAATTACAAGAAGATGATCAAAGATGCTACAACATAACTTGCACCGGCTTGAGATATGAGTTTGATTAGCTTAAATCTCTCTGATCCATGGTATCCACTTTCAAGTTGTCTTGATCGTTGACAACTATCTCTCCGATAACAGAAGAGTTAGAAGAAGGTGATGAGATAGATGAAAAGTGCTCCAACATAACTTGCACCGGCTTGAGATATGAGTTTGATTAGCTTAAATCTCTATGATCCATGGTACCTTGAAGACTAGATTCGGTGCAAACAGAAGAGTTATCTTCAAAATTGATGTAATGTATAAGTTATAGAGTCAGTAAGCATTTAAAGAACTTGCACCGGCTTGAGATATGAGTTTGATTAGCTTAAATCTCTCTGATCCATGGTATCCACTTAAATTAACCGAAATTGAGTATCATCAATATGGTATTAGTGGTTGGAAACTGTGATGACAAAGCTGGTGTGTGTTGAAACAAGGTATGGATATGTTGAACATGGAATGAGATGATTTCGATTTTCGTACAAAGATTCCATAAGTAAAAGTCAGTTGTTATCGGAGAGATAGCTGTCAACGATCAAGGCAACATACTTGAAATCAATGGGAAGGTAAACAATTCCTGCTCATCTTGATGAATATCTTCATCAATCTCCTTGATCTACGCATAAGTGTGAGAGTCGATCCGACTGTTAAAAGTATCAAGACTATGAAATTAGTAAAACAACTTTTCAGTTGTTATCGGAGAGATAACTGTCAACGATGAAGGCAACCTGATAAAGGCTGAACACGAGTGTAATCAAACAAGGTGCTATGAAAACCACCAACGTTCAATTATAATATAGTCCGGAAGTCAAGCATATCAATTAAACATGCAAAAATTATGTTCTGAAAAAATATGGGTATCGAATGTATAGTCGGAGGACCACGTACAATGATTCATCAAAGTTGTACAAAGCTGGATGTTTCCACTAAAAAACCCAAACGAGCAATAAACGAAGCGAAACGCCTCAAACAAATTTTATTGGCTTGGAAACAACTTAAAAGAGCTAAAAATGAATTAGAATTATTTTTTGGTCAATAACATATAATTTTAAAGAATTAAAAGAAATTCATTTTTTTTAAAAAAGGCCAAAGCGCCTCGCTTTGGCCAAAGCTAGGCGCTTGAGTGCCTTGCTTTGGCCAAAGCTAGGCGCTTGAGTGGTTTGATTAGACCACAGGCGCCTCGCTTTGACCAAAGCGAGGCGCTTTGGCCTTTTTTTAAAAAAATGAATTTCTTTTAATTCTTTAAAATTATCTGTTATTGACCAAAAAATAATTTTAATTCATTTTTAGTTCTTTTGAGTTGTTTCCAAGCCAAGAAAATTTGTTTGAGGCGTTTCGCTTCGTTTATTGCTCGTTTGGGTTTTTCAGTGGAAACATCCAGCTTTGTACAACTTTGATGAATCATTGTACGTGGTCCTCCGACTAAACCTTACACACAACAATTTGTTTTAATTCATTTTTAAGTGTTTTTAATTACTTTTCGAGAAATGATAATTTTCAAATATTGCAGATTAAGGTGTTACCAAGCATGTCAAGAAATGATAATTTTCAAATATTGCAGATCAAGGTGTTACCAAGCATGTCAAGAAATGATAATTTTCTAATAATTTTCAAATATTACACTCGTGTTCAGCCTTTATCAGGTTGCCTTCATCGTTGACATCTATCTCTCCGATAACAACTGAATTTTACTTGCTTGCCTGAAAAGTTGTTTTACTAATTTCATAGTCTTGATACTTTTAACAATCGGATCGGCGCTAACGCGCAAACATACTTGAAATCAATGGGAAGGTAAACAATTCCTGCTCATCTTGATGAATGTCTTCATCAATCTCCTTAATCTACGCATAAGTGTGAGAGTCGATCCGACTGTTGATTTCTTTTTGCAACCGGTACAACGAACTCTGAAGGTTTGCGCGTTAGCGCCGATCCGATTGTTAAAAGTATCAAGACTATGAAAGGAACTAAGTTGCAAATACGATAATAATGTAAATAATAATAATAATGTAAAAGTAGATCATGGAAAGTTCAACTCAAGAAACAAAGATGAAACCGATTAATGTTCTTTATGTATGAATAATGACCCTCTGGCAAACCTGCATAAAGGACTAAAGCCACATATCTTGCCATTAATACCAACGACGATTGCTAGAGGGTCACTATTCATATATAAAGAAAATTAATCGGTTTCATCTTTGTTTCTTGAGTTGAACTTTCCATGATCTACCTTTATCATCTCATAGAGATATCTGTCATCGATGAAAGGGAACCCGAAACAATAGAAGTCTTGAAGACTAAATGTCTTTTTGCAAAAAGGTAGACCACACCACTAGAGCAAAAAGTTGTGTGTAAGTTTTATTTAGCGTAAAAACATCATTGTACATATACCTCCTTATCTAAAACAAACCACATCATTGTACATATACCTCCTTCATCGTTGATAGATATCTCTCCGATAAGAGAAGATGAAGGGTTACTACTCTGCACTTCAAGTAGAAAAAGATGAATAAGAATAAATGAAGTCTATTATAGAGGTTAGTAGGTCACTCATTACCGGTGGAAATGGGAGCTGGCCATGTCCGTAGTGTTTGAAGCCTAGTTCTTTTGGCCACAGGTATAGAAAGGTTATAAATGTTTTGGACGTTAGCGGTGTGTGTTGATCGTTGAAGGTAAACATGGACAGTGAGTAATATAACTGTACAATGAGATTGATAACTTTTCTATGGAAGTTGCTAAAATAGTTAAACAAAAGCTGAAATTGAACAGTTATTTGGAATGTTCCTGATCATTACAGTTATGCCTTTTTTTGTGAAATGAACTTGAAGAAATGATTTGGTGGATCTGTCATGAGTTAAACAAAAGCTGAAATTGGACGGTTATTTGGAATGTTCCTGATCATTACAGTTATGCCTTTTTTGATCAGAAAATATATTCTCAAACAATTAAAAACAACTTTTTCATGCAAGCAAGTAAAATTCAGTTGTTGGACAGTGAGTAATATAACTGGACAGTGAGATTGATAACTTCTCTATGGAAGTTGCTAAAATAGTTAAACAAAATCTGAAATTGAAAAGTTATTTGGAATGTTCCTTATCATTACAGTTATGCCTTTTTGGATCAGGAAATATATTCCCAAACAATTAAAAACAACTTTTCATGCAAGCAAGTAAAATTCAGTTGTTAGACAGTGAGATTGATAACTGGACAGGTTAGCCAAATCATACGAGGGTGGCAGGAAAAAGCTGACATTTTGATCCAAAGGAACTTCAGGTTAGCCAGACGTTTGTCAAAAGAACAATTAAAATGAACTTTTCATACAAGCAAGTAAAATTCAGTTGTTGGACAGTGAGATTGATAACTGGACAGGTTATACAGCTTTTTATGCCACCTCGTATGATTTGACCCGAAGCGCCTAGCTTAGGCCTAAGAGAGGCGCTTTAAAAGGGGGGTTGAAATAGAAGTTGGGGGTGGGAATAGACAGACCCTAGCCAAAGGGGGGTTGATCCAAAAGAACTTCAGGTTAGCCAGACGTTTGTTAAAAGAACAATTAAAATCAACTTTTCATGCAAGCAAGTAAAATTCAGTTGTTGGACAGTGACATTTTGATACAAAGGAACTTCAGGTTAGCCAGACGTTTGTCAAAAGAACATTTTTGAAATCAATGGGAGGGTAAACAAAATCGTCGATCCGACTGTTGAGATGAGTCCGTTCAACTTCCAAAAGTATTGTAATACATTCAGACTTTTTTTTACAATAATTATATTAAAAAAAAAACAAAAAACTAACTCAAAAGACCAAAAAATAAATTTTTTTTTTATTCAAAGCGCCTCGCTTAGGCCAAAGCGAGGCGCTTCGGATCACAAATCAACTTTTTCTGACCTCGTACCGAGGTAGTTAAAGAGTAAAGAAAGCGCCTCGCTTAGGCATAAGCGAGACGCTTTCAGGGGGTGAAAATAGAAGTGAAGGGGTTTTAATATAACCACCCTTATTTTTTGACGGAGAAATCCCACCTAACTATCAAGAAAATTTTCTTTTCATTTAATCCTTTGTATATAATATGATTATTTTCCTTTCAAATCCTTTCAAACTTTGATTTTTTTTTATAAGAAGTTAAGAACACACCTAATCCAGGATATTTCTTTTCTACAAATCCATAAAACAGAACCATCAAAACTTTTACATTCATACTTTTCAACTAGTAAAATAATAATTACAAGAAGTAGTAATTTTATCATTTGTTAAATTATTCAAAAGAACTAAAGAGTAAAGCATACTTTGGTACATATTGATTTGAAAAATACGTTAAAACAATAAAAATGTTTTTTTAAAAGGTATTGTTGGTGAGTTGTGGTGCTTCCCTCTGGTAAATTTCGTTGCATTTGTGGTTCGTTTTTCACCTTTTTGTTAATGATTTGGTAATGGTTGTGCACGCCAAATGTTTGGTCGCTGACTTTGTTATGGGCTATTTTGTAGATCAAGTGTGGATTTGCAGATGGTAAGGACCTGGTGGTGAGTGCGATGTCTTCGATGGGGGAGGAGCATATTTGTGCTCCAAAGGACATTGGCCCCAACTAAACTCTTCCACCATCATCATAATTAGCAGCAAAAGTTTTTGCTTTTGTATTTCTGTGGCCATCTTAAGGTTTCATTTCTAAATTTTACTTTGATTTTCTTATATTGGAAACTTGCAACAACTATGATATTGGTTTGGGGCTGCAAATATAATAATGGTGTCGTTGTGGTTGTCTTAAAAATTTTGCTTTTTTTAGGCGCTAAAATACAAGGTGTTGTTTCTATGGTCGTAGGAGTCGACATGTAGTCGGGCATGTAGTAGTCAAAGAGTCAAAGGTAGGTTAATGTAACGAAGTTAGTTATTTGTGTCATTGACAACAAAGATTAAATGGTAGCAATGGAAGGACATTCGAGCACTAGAAATACCATTTTTTAAGTTACTATTTAACTCCACTCAACGCCGTTAGGTTACTACTCAACTCCGTTAGGCTACTATTCAACTTCGTTAGCTTAACGGCGTTACTAATGAACTCCGTCAAGTTACTATTTACTCTGTTCTTTTAATTTATTTTTTTCCGCAACTCCATTTTTTTTGCTCCGTTAAGTTACTATTTAACTATGTTTTTTAATTTTCTTTACGCAATTCCGTTATGGTACTACTCAATTCTGTCATGTTACTACTCAACTCAACTCAACTCCGTCAACTATTATTCAAGGCCGGCAAGTTACTATTCAACTCCGTTAATTATTGGTTCGCTACATCAGATCCGAAAGCCAATATTCTTGCAACTTATATACCAGTAACAAACACTGGAAAATTAAAAGCAAGGTTGTTTTAATACTAAAAGAAATTGCGTCGTCCTTCCACTGTTGTGCGTTACATACACAGAACTAGATACCGGTTTAACCTAGGCGCAACGCGCCGCCTCAATTACCACTAGTTAAGATGAGAGAGTTAAAGTGTAATTAGTGTTGCTTTCCACTTAAATGATGTAGAATGCAAAGTGCAAATGTGCAAAGTATAAATATTGCGATTCTAACACTTGCCAACTATCAACGCAAGCGATGCAATCGAGCGATGCTACTTGTGACATCAGACCTGTCAAATACACCTTATATAATCATGTATACAATTATAGGGTTAGTATTAATTAGACAGTGAAAGAAAAATTAGAAGTGTGGGAAGGGTATCAAACGTTAAACGGACTCTAATTGAATTCATTTAAACAACATTGGAATCATTTCATCAAACCTACGATATTAGCTTTTAGGTTTTCGCTTTTTTGGATTTTTAGCTTCTAGTGTTTAAAATTTGTGTTATATCATTGTGTATTTTAGGTAGCATTGTGTCTCTTTTTTATTTTCGTCATTGTGTCATTTTGCGATTCATTATCTTTTTTTCCTCAGCATTGTGTTATATTTTGTGACTCATTGTGTCATATTTCGTGATCTATTGTGTTTTTTAAATCCTTCTCATTTATTTTACACTGTGTAAGATAACTTGACCCTACAATTATAATAACTAAATAATATATACTTATGTTATTATACATCGGTGATACTAATTGTACCTACGAGGGGGCCCCTTAAAATCGAAGTAGATTTATCGGTATCCATCGTGTCTCTTCAAGCTATAATGACTCCTTCCATTATCAAAAAAAGCCAAAACCAATACGGAGAGAGTGGAGTCGTGTTTCAACATGAGAAGGGGGCCTAGAGACACTTCTTAAGTGGAGACAACATCCAGAGTAACATGCCTTTTACCTTTAGCATAGTCCAAGATTAATAATGTAGTAATTGGTCTGATTCTTTATTGCATCCTTGTTAATAATTACGATTAAACAAATCCTATAACTTGAGACACTTTAGTTCAACTTTATATTTAGAAATCTCACCTAACATTAGTTTTTTGATGGAGAAATCTCACCTAACCATCAAGAAATTTCTTTTCATTTAATCCTTTATATTTGAATTTTTTATAAGAACACACCTAATCTAGGATACTACTTTTCTACAAATCCATAAAACAGATCACCATCAAAACTTTTATATTCATACTTTTCAACTAGTAAAATAATAATTACAAGAAGTAGTAATTTTATCATTTGTTAAATTATTCAAAAGAACTAAAGAGTAAAACATACTTTGGTACATATTGATTTGAAAAATAAGTTAAAACAATAAAAATATTTTTTAAAAGGTGTTGTTGGTGTGTTGTCGTGCTTCCCTCCCGTAAATTTCGTTGCATTTGTGGTTCGTTTTTTGTTAATGGTTTGGTAATGGTTGTGCACGCCAAATGTTTGATCGCTGACTTTGTTATGGGCTATTTTGTAGATCAAATGTGGATCTGGAGAGGGCAAGGACTTGGTGGTGAGTGCGATGTCGTCCATGGGGGAGGAGCATATTTGTGTTCAAAGGACACTGGCCACAAATAAACTCTTCCACCATCATCATAATTATTAGCAAAAGCTTTTGCTTTTGTATTTCTATTTGTATTTCTGTGGTCATCTTAAGTTTTCATTTCTTAAGTGTACTTTGATTGTCTTATATTTGAAACTTGCAACAACTATGATATTGGTTTGGGGCTGGAAAATTGACAATGGTGTCTTTGTGGTTGTGTTTTAGAATTCCTACTTTTTTGAGGTGCTGAAATACAAGGTGTTGTTTCTATGGTCGTAGGAGTCGGCATGTAGTCGGGCATGTAGACATGTAGTAGTCAAAGGTAGGTAAAGGTGACGAAGTTATTTGTGTCATTGACAACAAAGTTTAAATGGTAGCAATGGAAGGACACATGGGGTAAAACAACTACTTACAGGCTATAATTCATCGTCAAATTTTTATTTAGAACACCAATTATTTTCAATAAGTAAGACATACATGTATAGTTTATACTCTTTTTGCCACAAACTTATTGGATATAGTATTGTTCAAGGTTTGTCTTTCTATTGAGTTCCTTAGAGAATAAGTTTTTGAAAAAATCATGAACCGCTACCCTAGTAAACTTTGGTGGTGTTTCAGGCGTCACTAGGCTTGGTGCTGGTCCAATTTCACCATCCATATTGGGGCTGATAAATGTGGCTATAGACAACCTCTCTGTCTTCGAGTTCACAGTTGCTCTATGTTCAATGCTTTTATATTGTCCATTTGTCACAATCTGTAACACCACATATCGATTTACTTTCATTTAAAATAAAATCTCGTGCGATGAAATGAAAGTGAATAATATAAGGGTTAGAGAAAGAAATGACCTCTAGGATCTCTCCAATATTAACAACAAAAGCATTAGGAAGTGGTATAATTGGGATCCAAATGCCATCTTTTCTTATTTGAAGACCATGTACTTCATTTAGTTCGAGAAGAAAGGTGATCCCAACCGCATCAGAGTGTGGGGTGAGACCAATAACTTGTTCGGGTTTTGGACATGGTGGATAATAGTTCATTCTCATCGATTGCATCCCATCCTCAAATAATAACATCAAATCCTTAGTTTCCATCTTCAATGATTTTGAAATGTACATCAGTGTTCTTTTTGCTGTGTTCATAATCTCTCTAGAATATTCTTCTAGGATGTCTCTATTTGATACATTACAAAACCACATTGATTATATATATGAACAACTATATATATGCCTTATACCAAATCTAATAATTAGTATGCAAAACTATTGCGTATATATAAAAGTAACGCTTACACACAAAGATCTTAATTAGGGGTAGCCATTCATAGCATGGAAATTATCATTTCTTTGTACGTCTTAATCAATTGTCTACCAAGTAGAAATAAACGGATCAAGTTATATAGTACTTGTATTAATAAGGCCAAGCCGATTAACCTGTTTAAAACTAAAATATATTTTCTTTTACAAAATTCAATCCGCCATTTTGTTTTCAACCTGCTAAAATGTTACAAGTCATTTATCACTAGAATACATCTGATTTATAACCTGCAAATACTTTTAAACGTTTAGTACTATATATATAAGAACTTGTTTATATCCCGTTAACCCTTTTGACCTATTCAGATAAATAGTTTTTACGAGTCATGTTTAGTTACATGATTTTAAGTGTGTCCATGTTAATGTTAATGTTAGTGTTTTCGAAGAATAAAATATGAGTTTCATTCAGGTTCACTAATCAAATGTTCAACTTGACGACACAAATGATCAACTTTACATGATTGCCACCCCTAAATTTAAATATATACAGAGAAGAGCGAATTACCGGAATGGAAGAGGTAGATTAGGAAATAAGTGAGGCTTTCTACTATGATGAGGAAGGGTAGTCATGAAGAACATATCAGCCCAGTCCAGTTTTTGCTCATCTGAAACAACAAAGGCCTGTCCAAATCCCTCGACATCATCACATGTTTGCCAAAACTTCCTTTTCTCCTCAATTGGCAACTTAAAGAATTCTTGTGTTTCTGTCTTTACTCTCTCCAATAATGAACCATCAACCCCATGGTTTATTAGCTGTCATTTTCAATAAAACAATCATTCTATATAAGAAACTTAATTGTATGTTTTATGTAATATAAGTACCTGAAAAAATCCCCAGTCTTTACAAGCAAGGTGTAGCTTTTCTAATTCCGAGTCAACATAATCTTTAGATGTTAATCGTTCCATATCGATGGCAGGTACTTGAGGTAGGGAAGAAGCTGGTATGACATGAGAATCTTGATCAGCACGAACATATCGGGATGGAACCTTGATTAATTGTTCCTTAGCAAGTTCTTGTACGCTTGGCACCAATAGTGAAGCCCCTAAACTACGTCCCTTTGACTCCATGATCTTTCTCTCACTAATATGATTATGTACTAATCTACAATCGTTTGTATAATTGTGTGAGGATAATATACCAACCAATTTAAATATAAAAATAGTAGGTACCAATAGATTAATAACATATGTCATAACTTACCAAGAATTAATAAGGGTATTTTCGTCTATTACTATGTTGTAAATTCCAATTCTCGTACTCTGAAGTTTTTCAAAGTTTTCTTATGACTCCTCTTAATTCCTTCCAAAATCATTGTTGATCCATTGTTTTTAAGTACTTTCGTTTTTTTTACATCAATCTTCATTCGACTTTTTCTATATTTTCAAAGTGCTAATTATAAAAATACATGTGTTGTTTATATAAAATCCTAGAAGATCCCAGATGTGCTGATTATATAAACACGTGCTGCTTATAAATTTTCAAAAGTGCTCATATATATACATGTGTTGCTGTCGCCTGCTGATATAAATCCATTGAAGTGCTGATATATATATTCAGGTGTTGGTTATATAAAGTCCTAGAAATCCCATAAGTTTGAATATACAAATATGCTTATATAAAAGGGAAAATCACGAAACTAGCTATTGACCAACATTTTTTTTTACCAAACTAGCCACCTCCCATCTCTTGGGGAGTCGGTTCACAGGTCCCGAGAAGTCTTTGTGAGACCTCAGCGGAGGACCAATGGAGGAGCGACACGTGTTCAAAATATAATAAAAAAATCATCACACTTTCCAAAAATCATTCCACCATCTCTCTCCTCTCTCTCTCCCTTTATCTCTCCTCTCTCTCCCTTTCTTTCTCCTCTCTCTTTCTCAACCTCTGTTCTTACTTACCCACTGTAATTTCCATCAACAACATTTTGTATCTACCTTTTTTTTTGTAATGATATAGTATTTCTTATTAATAAATGAAATGAAAAGACACAGTATCCATTTTATGAGTGCTAACCATGCATACCAGTTAAGAAAAAATAAATAATTTCGTAGGAAACATGTTCGAACCCCAAGTCGTAAATTTAGTGTGTCTAGTGGTTACTTAGTTTAACTATATTTAAGTCTGTAATAAAAATATACCTCAGTTACGTTGTCTTTCCATCAAGAACATTTTGTATCTACTCCGGTGTAACCAACAATAGCAACTACCCACCACCAGCCCCACCTCAACAGCAAGCACCCACCACCACCCCCACCTCAGCCACCTGAAAAGATCAAAGGTGACCGGCAATCAAAACCGATGGAGACGCAATATGTTAAACGTAACCATAAACCATGTTAAACGCAACCATAACATATTGTGGTTGCGTTTAACATTGTTTATGGTTAAACGCAACCACAATATGTTAAACGCAAACCATAAACCATGTTAAACGCAGGCACAATATGTTAAACGCAACCACATAAACCTTTGCGTCTTTTGACGCAATCCCGGCGTCGAGTTCTGGTTTGAGTGGTGGACTAGTGGTGCGGAACCATAAATTTTAATGGAGGAACAGATCTGAGACGTCTCCGTCTCCGGTGTGACGGAGAAAAGAAAGAAGACCTGGATTTCCGGTGTTGCGGTGGAGATGCTTTTGTCGTAAACGATGCCACCATCACCGGTCACCACCATACTGGAAGCAGCATCTTCCAGGCTCTGGATCTATCTTTCTACCAAATCCCATCTGAAAACAGTTCCATCCAACTGCAAATATGCATACCTATTACAAAAGTCTTGATCTTTGTCATCAACAAACACTGAATAGTAAGTATTTTGAAAAAGTTTTCATCTTCTGCATCTTCGGTGAAATGGGAGTAGAGAGAGGAGAGAGAAAGTGAGGAGAGAGAGAAGATAGAAAGTGAGAGAGAGAGGAAAGACTTGGGAAGCCTCACGAAGACGTTTTGGGATTCGGGAACCGTCTTTCCATGAGGTGGCAATCAGCTAGTGGTCCATTACCGAGGTCTCACGAAAACGCCTCGGGACCTGTGAGCCGACTCCCCCAAGAGATGGGAGGTGGCTATTTTGGTAAAAAAATGTTGGTCAATGGCTAGTTTCGTGATTTTCCCTTGTTTGAGTCTAGCCGAGTCTTAAGGATAGTTAGGAGAATTTAGAGGCATTTATGATTTGATTGAGTCTATGTTAACGTTAGTATGTTAGCCTATTTAAAGGCACATTTGGGTATGGAATAAAAGTAATCAGCTTCTATAATCTACTGCAGAATTCTTATACACTTTTGTTCATCTTTGTAGTGAGTTTAGAGTGTGTTTTGTGAGGGCCTGAACCAACATTTGGTATCAGAGCGGGTTAAGAACGAGGGTCGTTTTGAGAGTCGCTTAGAGAAAAGGTACAGCCCCTTAGCTGCAGGGCAAACGCAGCAGCAAAGACCGAGTTTGGATTGTTGTTTTTTCGCAATCCGTTTTCGGGTTTATAAAGAAGGGCTGTTCGGGACGGTAGGAGGCTGTTTCGGGGTTGTTTTACAACAGAAAATGAAGACCGTTTAAATGTTTCATTTAACCGTGGTCGTGGTGGAAGTGTCGTATTGGACGACGGGCGTGACCGGAGGTTCGCTGAAAAAGAAAGCTAGATCAACAGTTGGTGGTGTGATTTGCCGGTTAACCGAGTCAAGTCTAGTGGTTAGAAAAAATGGATACTGGCGTGTATTCAAGCTGCATTCGGTTGCAATATTATTCAAGAGGTGCTACCCATAAACAAGTTTGAATTAATAATTGAATTGTGGTGGAGTAATTTATGGACGTATGGTTGAATTTGTCTTGGAGCAAAAGACAAATTGGAATTCTGCTTAGAAGTAGAATGGTATTTTTTATGTCACAAATTCAAATTTATGGTTGGTGGGGAGATGGCACTTTTCGAACAAAATAATTTAAAGAAAAGGAGAAAGAAGACCGTTAGCAGCAGTGTCGCGAGTAAGAAATGAAGACCGTGACCGACGTCGGAGAGAAACCGACGAGAAGAGATCGAAGCCGTAGTAGACCGAACGGCTTGAAAGACCGCTACCGGAAAGTAACTACCGGTGGGAGAAAGAGAAAGACCGTAGACCGAAAGAAGCTTTTACAGAAGAAAGCTTAGACCGTGATTGTGAACAAAGACCGAGAGTTCACATTAGACCGAGTCGTGAACCGAAGACCGAAAGTGTTCACGTTAATGAGAAGACCGAGACCGGGTATTTGCCGGTAGAAAGTTTAGACCGAAATTGTGAACCAAAGACCGAGACCGAATGGTTCACAAGAGGCCATGAGAAAGAAAGTTTAGCAAGAGCAAGAACCAAGTCAAAAGAACCGAGATCAAGATTATGGGGGTGAATGTTGGAATAATCTTGATATTTCGGGTTGCTCCGGGTCGACGGGTACCCATTAAGGGTCAGCTGGTTATTAGTAATTTAATTAGTTATAAAATAATGATGTAGTTTGAAGGTGTCAAACTAATGTTCTGTGGACTTGGTTTTGGTTTGTTTGAGTCTAGCCGAGTCTTAAGGATAGTTAGGAGAATTTAGAGGCATTTATGATTTGATTGAGTCTATGTTAACGTTAGTATGTTAGCCTATTTAAAGGCACATTTAGGTATGGAATAAAAGTAATCTGCTTCTATAATCTACTGCAGAATTCTTATACACTTTTGTTCATCTTTGTAGTGAGTTTAGAGTTTCTTTTGTGAGGGCCTGAACCAACAGTATCTGTGAGTTCCCTGATCCGTTTAGATTGTTGAGTTTTACTTGTTCGTGTTTAGAAAGTTTGTGGTTGCTGTAAGAGTTGGAGTCTTCTTGTAAAAGTGTTTTGTGGATTTTCCATTGCTGTTTGTAATTTTCAGAAGCTTTATACAGTTGAATTAATAAAGTTTTCTTTGAATCATTGTGTTTTGATCCATGTTTCTTAACATTACAAGTTACAATGATGATGGGTTAATTAAGGTTTGTTTTTAAACGATAAATAAAAAATTAACCTTACTGTTACTTCTTCTTCTCCAAAGTTGGCCGGAAAAAGAGCGGGTTGGCCGGAAAGTTACTTGGAGTTGTATGAAAGGTCTCTGAACGTATTCAACGTGATCGAGAGTTTCTTACATGGTGAAGATAAATAGGGTGTTTATGTTTGTGTTTGGGTTCACTGGAATTTGGTCGGGGAAAGGTCACTGGTTGGAGGTGATCGATGATGACTGATGGTAGTGGGTTCGTGTGGTGGCCGGAGATGGGAGTGGTGACCGGAGTGTGGAGATGACCGCTGGTGGTCCTTCTATATCTCTTCTATTGAGTCCTATTTATAACTAATAGCCCATGTATATTTAGAATAGATAGTTGTCATTTATTGTATATATTCCTAACCATAATTATAGGGATCATAATCTATTATAAATATTTGTAAAGTTAATGAGAAGAGATCAAGGGATTAATCTCTAATATGGTATCAAGAGTCTAGGTTCCTTCTAACCCTAGGCCACCATAATCCCATCGCCGCAGGCCTACTGCCGACGTCGCACAACCACCCGGCTTCTTCTTTTCTGGCTGCTTCTCTCCTACTCCTTCGACCACCGTCCCACTCCTCTTTGCCGCCTCTTTTTTCCCTCTGCCTACACCATGTCGTCTGAATCCAATGCCTCTTCCGATATCATCCCTCCCACCTCCAGTGATCCCAAAATACACCCGGCCACCACCGTGACTAATATCAAAAACTTCATCCCCGTTACCCTTGAAATCGAGTCCTCTCAGTACTCGACATGGGCCACCTTCTTTACCCTTCACTGTAAAGCGCACATGGTCAAAGACCATCTCAAACCACCCCCACCCCCCTCTTCCGCTGAATCCTCTACCACTCGAGATGATTGGGAGTGTATTGACGCCATTTTTTTACAATGGATGTACACTACGATCTCCAATGATCTCCTTCACACCATTATTAACAATATCTCCAACGCCCACGAAGCCTGGGTTGCCATCAAAGACTTGTTTCATGACAACAAAAGTGCTCGCGCCATACACCTCATGCACAAGTTCTCCAACACCAGGTTAGACGGATTCCCCAACATGTCCGCCTATTGCCAAGCCCTCAAAGTTTTAGCCGACCAACTTGCCAATGTCGCCGCCCTGGTTGACAATGATCGTTTGGTCTTGCAACTTCTTGCAGGATGAAACGACCAATACGAAAGCATATCCACCATCCTAAAGAACCAAGATCCTCTCCCCTCCTTTTATAACGCATGTTCCAAATTGTGCCAAGCTGAAACCGACAAAGCGGAGCGTGCGTTAACCGCCTCTAAAACCGCCTCTACCGCCCTCACTGCCACCACACACCGTACCCCACCCACCGAACAAACCCGCACCTCTGACCGACCCTCCTCTGGCCGCGGACGCGGTCGCCTAGGACGTCGTGGACGCGGTCGTGGTACCCTTGGCCGATCACCCTTCCCACAATTCTGGAACCAATCCCATGCTGCCTGGACACAACCTTGGGCCTCTACACCCTACGGCTTGTTTCAGCCAACCCCACACAACACCAATCAGGCTCAATACTCCTTCTCTCCAGCCCAAAATCACCCTTATTCACCCTGGCCTATCGCACCCTGCCCCTACCCCACAATTGGGTCCAATCGGCCCACTACCAGCCCCGCAGCCCAACAGCCAGGCCTACTCGGCCCGAGACCACACCAAAATAACTATGCTGCCTACAGTCCCACGGACATTGAGCTGGCCCTTTACACCATGTCCCTGCAACAGCCTGATCCTACACAGTACATGGATACCGATGCCTCCTCTACTATGACTCATGAGCAAGGTGATTTCCATTCTTTTTCTAACTCTTGCATGTCTCAAAATATTATTGTAGGTAATGGTAACACTATTCCGGTTTTAGGACAAGGCACTAAATACCTACCCAAACCATTCCCACCCTTTATACTTAAAAATGTCCTTTACTCACCAAAATAAGTTAAAAACCTTATATCTGTTCACCGCTTTACTAGAGATAATTCCGTGTCTGTTGAATTTGACCCGTTTGGTTTTCTTACGAAGGACCTCAAGACGCGGACTCCGCTCCTGCGATGCAACAGCAGCGGTGATCTCTACCCTCTGGTGCTCGGGTTGTAACATTTCGCATTTAATATCTATACGTTACGAATGATTTAAATAAAACCTCAAGTTCCATTATTATTATTCGCATTTTATTATTTTTGTGGCATTTTGGGAACCCTAATACTATTAATTATATATATAATATACTTATATATATAATATAGATATAAAAAAAAATACTTTGCTTGGGCCGGGACTCGAACCCGCGCCCAAGCCGGCCAAACATACACAATGTCTTAACCATCTGAGCCACACGAACAACTTGTTTCAACTCCAGCTTGCAATTCTTTTAACCCAACATTGGCTTCTTCACAGTTGACTAGAAAAGTCAACTGTGACAGCCAAACTACCATAATTAACATCTTCAACGCGTAATTGATCCTGAATAGGAATGATTTCGTGATCACCGGCCTGTTATGAGTCAACACACGATCAATTACCCTTTAAAACTTACCAATTTTACGTTTATACGCGTCACTCATTGAAGACGAAGTCAAACCTACCATTACGATCATCCAAGCAACCACACTATAAATTGGACACCTCTGGACAATCACAACTCGCCGAATACTCTCTTCCAACCCCCAATTTCTCTTATTAATCTACTGTTCTTGAGTTTTGATCGTGAGTTTGACTTTGAGCTTTGACCGATCGTTCGTGTTCATAACGTGTTTGTAAGTAACATTTTTTTTTGTGGGATTTATTGTTCGGCATACACACAACATTAACCCTAAGATTAATTGGGTTAATGTAGTGTGATTTGATCAACTGTAAAAATTAGGGTTCGAATGATTCATTTGGGGAAGAAAACTGTTTTCACGTATACTATATAATTTTAACGAACTAAAACCAAACACAACCATTGGTCTGGACCAAGTGGTTGTGCTTGGTGCCTTCTGAACCGGCCACGCGAGTTCGAACCGTGGCAGCAACATTCCTTTTTCTTTTGTTTTGTTTTATTTAGAAATAATCAAGTTTTAATATATATTACTTTTAAAAATTCATTTTAAAATACTAAAACACTTTTAAAAATTCTACAAAAACTATTTTGTGTTAATCTAGTGAAAAAGTTTAACATACAATTTTTAGTTTTCAAAAATTTATTTATTTAATATATAAAATAAATAAATCAAGTTTATTCTATTTAATTTATAAAATTCTATAAAAATATCAAAACAATCTTATAAATTTCCACAAAAATTACTCTGAGTTTTTATAACAATAAACTTTTCTGAAATGATTTTTATTTCTGAAAAATCATTTATTTAATATTTTTAATCAATTTTTGTTAGTTTTAATCATAGTTAAATCATAATAAATTTATTTTTCAATATTTTTGCACCAAAATTTTATATAAATTATTTCTGATTATTTGGAACAGAAATATAATTTTTAATCTAATAAATCTTTAATTTTAGCATTTTTAAATATTAAAGTTAAATTTTGACAATTTGAAATAAATAGATTTAATATTCTATTTTTAAAAAAATAATTTTATAAAAATTATTTTTATACTTTAAACACATTATTGTGACCATCTTAAATTCAAATTTTATAAAAAGACTTTCATTTATTTAATTATCAAATTTCTCTTATTTATTAAAACATTTTATTATTAATCCAACAAATGTTTATCCCCAATTCGAAGCCCTAGAACATATACAATTGTAGACTAGATAAACTTAGACATATTTATTACCTTATTATAGGGTGATACTTGACATATTTGGGCAACACCACTATTCTATTCTTCAAGAGATAACATTTTGCTAAGGTGAGTTTTACATAGCCCCTTTTCTACTTATCACTGTTTTTGGGGTGAAACATGTTACAACATCATTTATGCAATTCAATCATCAATGTGTCTATGTGTTTTTCTATGTTGCATTATGTCTTGAACATGACTAGGGTAAGCACAATTCTAGCATAATCATTAACATTGATCAGCCGACGGTATACATTGATAGATCTATTGGACTGACAATCCCACCCGGATACGTGCCTCCTACAAAGGTAGCGTGGGTGTTTGTTACTGCAATATAAACGAGTGAACCATGAGCGTATGGGATGTACCACAATACAACAGTCACAAGGGTTGATTATGCACTCGATTTACTTCTAGTATGTTTTCACATATGGACTAGATTGCCATGACACATGAATTGCACAAACAAATTTTATTTCGATTATCAAAACCTATGTAATTCTCACCAACTTTTGTTGACCCAAAATATTTTCAACTTAACATATTAGAGTTAATACTTGAAGATGCGTAGCTAGTATTTGTTGATTTGATGTACAAATTCTTAGAACAATTGTATGTAATTTATTTAAATCATTTATTGAAATTATCATTCACCATGAGCTACTGAACAATCATCAATACGTGACATCCCGATGTTTCCGCCATCGGTTGGGGTGTTACACGGGTCCTCCACTTCTTCACCCACACCTCTTGCCGCCATCTCTGCTGACCTTTGGCACCAACGTCTTGGCCATCCTGGATGTCAAGCTTTAAATTCTTTTAAGCATATTTCTTCTGTTTCTTTTGATACCTTAAACAATAAAGTTTGTGATTCATGTGTTTTTGGTTAAAGTACTAGATTGCCTTTCTTTGCTTCCACTTATACTGTTTTACAACCTTTTGACATGATTCATAGTGATGTTTGGACTTCTCCTATTGTTAGTTCGTCTGGTCATAAATACTATGTTTTGTTTTTGGATGATTATTCTAATTTTTTGTGGACTGTACCCCTCACTCATAAATCTAATGTGTTTCAAGCCTTTACACAATTTGCCACTAATATCAAAACCCAATTTGAACGCACCATAAAAACCTTTCAGTGTGACAACGGTCGTGAATACGTTAATAATTCCTTTCAAAAAATTTTCACAACCAATGGCATACAATACCGTCTTTCATGTCCTTACACATCTTCCCAAAACGGTAAAGCTGAAAGAAAAATCCGCACCATCAACAATATTATTCGTACCCTTTTGGCCCACGCCTCCTTACCCGCACACTTTTGGCATTTTGCACTTGAAACCGCCACATATTTACTCAACATCATTCCCAATAAAGTCACCAAAAACAAAACTCTCACCGAACTTCTTTACCTCCTAACTCCCACATATGAACACCTTCGTGTCTTTGGTTGTCTTTGCTATCCCCTCACTCCTACCACCACAATTCACAAACTTGAAAACCGTTCTCACCCTTGCGTCTTTCTTGGCTATCCTCCTACCCATAGGGGCTACCGCTACCTTGACTTGAACACCAAACAGGTCCATATTTCATGACACGTCGCCTTTGATGAAACCACTTTTCCCTTTAGGCAAACCGTTGCCCCCCCCCCCCACCCACTTGCACATTTTTAGACGAACCCTTCCCCTTTCACCTTGCCCCCCACATTCAACCTACTTACCGGCCCAACTCTAATCCCAGACCGTCCGCCACCAACCAAACAACCGGCCCAAGCCCAATACCTTCACCCCATACTACCTCGGCCTACACAAACTCCCCCCCCCCCCCCACCCACTGAGCCCAACCGTGACCTGTCGCCAACACCCCTGGACCACACCGCTAACCCGTCACCCCCCACCAGTCACATTCCCACCCGCCACCTCCGCCACCTACCCGTACCATGCACACCCGATCCATGAGCGGCATTTTTAAACCAAAACATCCATTTAACCTACACACTACTACCACCCCACCCGTTGTACCACTTGCCAAAACACCCACTGATGCCTTGTCCATACCGGAGTGGTGCTCTGCCATGACTACAGAGTACAATGCATTAGTTTCTCTTAGAAATGGAACCTGGGAATTAGTGCCCCGACAACCCAATATGAATGTTATACGCAGTATATGGTTGTTTAAACATAAATACAGGTCGGATGGTTCTTTGGAGCGGTACAAGGCCAGGTTAGTCTGTGATGGCTGTACTCAGCAGGTTGGTATTAATTGTGGGGAGACGTTTAGCCTGGTTGTTAAGCCAGCCACTATTAGGACAGTGCTTTCCATTGCTTTATCCAAGTGCTGGCCTATACATCAGCTGGATGTGACCAACGCGTTTCTTCATGGGAATCTCCATGAAACGGTTTACATGTACCAACCGATGGGATTTCGTAACAAACAATTCTCGGACTACGTATGTTCTCTAAAGAAATCATTATATGGGCTCAAACAGGCACCCCAGGCATGGTACCAACGGTTCACCGATTTTGTCTTGTCTATTGGGTTTCATCACAGCAAGAGCGATGCCTCTTTGTTTACTCTTCATTAGGGCACTGACACCGCATACCTTCTCCTTTATGTCGATGATATTCTTCTTGTTACTTCGTCTGACAGACTCCGTCACTCACTCATGGCCAAATTAGCAGGTGAATTTGCCATGAAGGACCTTGGTCCTCTCAACTATTTTCTGGGCATCTCCGTGTCTCGCCAGCGTGACACGATGTTTCTTTCCCAACAAACACATGCTAATGAAATAATTGCTCGAGCCGGCATGCAGTCTTGTAACCCTGTTGCTACACTAGTTGACACTAACCGCAAGCTCAGTTCAGCTACTAGCGAGCCATTTCATAATCCTACGTTGTTTCGCAGCCTAGCAGGTGCTCTCTAGTACCTTACCTTCACCAGACCAGATATCTCTTATGCTGTCCAACAGGTATGTATGTACATGCACTCTCCTCGAAACGACCACTGGAATGCTCTCAAGCGCAAAATCCGATACATTAAAGGGACACCAACTTTGGTCTTACCCTTCACGCATCCCCGACCCAATCTCTCGTCTCTTACACAGACGCTGATTGGGCGGGATGTCCTGACACTCGACGCTCGACTAGCGGCTACTGCATCTATTTTGTGGACAACTTGATCTCCTGGTCGTCTAAACGCCAGTCCACAGTTTCTAGGTCCAGTGCTGAAGCTGAATATCGTGGGGTTGCTAATGTCGTCGCCGAAATTTGTTGGATTAGGAATTTACTTCTTGAGCTCAATCACCCGTTATCTCGCGCAACCCTGGTTTACTGCGATAATGTGAGTGCGATCTACCTGTCTGGGAATCCAGTGCAACATCAACGGACCAAGCATATTGAGTTGGATATTCACTTCGTATGTGAACAGGTGCAACGAGGTCAGGTCCGTGTCCTACATGTTCCCTCTCGTTTTCAGGTTGCAGACATTTTCACTAAAGGCTTGCCTCGCGCTCTTTTTGAAGATTTCAGGGACAGTCTCAGCATCCGGTCTCCTCCCGCTTCGACTGCGGGGGTATAATAGCACATGTATATTTAGAATAGATAGTTGTCATTTATTGTATATATTCCTAACCATAATTATAGGGATCATAATGTATTATAAATATTTGTAAAGTTAATGAGAAGAGATCAAGAGATTAATCTCTAATAATAACAATATATGTGTGTCGTGTGTGCCATGGTTATGTATGTATGTATGTATGGATGATAGGAAGTTTGGACAGAAACAATGAATTCTCCATGTGACATTGTATCTTGTCAAATTATTGTGTACCCTAAAGTGAGTGTGCTGTCAACTTAACCTTCCGTTGGATGTTTTGAAATTAGAATAAATGTTGGATCAATTCGCTTTTAAGGTCGGTCGTCATGACTTTTACCTTTTCTTTTCTTTTTTCCATGATTTTAGCTGTTTTTTTTTTAATTCTGAACCATAAATGTATAACATTTAAATTCT
The DNA here is from genome assembly GCA_032199755.1 of Ambrosia artemisiifolia. Lineage (NCBI taxonomy): Eukaryota > Viridiplantae > Streptophyta > Magnoliopsida > Asterales > Asteraceae > Ambrosia > Ambrosia artemisiifolia. The sequence continues at coordinate 20,965,766 of CM063516.1, forward strand.
AACTAGTGTTTTAGTTACCCGTGCTTCACTGCGGGAGCTTCTTTTTTGTTGCGGGTTTGGTAGACAGTAGAGATAACATTAAGGTAACTATTTTTCTCGCCTGGGCTTCACAAAAATACTCGCGGCTCACTAAGTTCCAGACAAGTCTTAAGATTACAACACTTAGGTTGCCTTTTGTTGCTGTTATTTGGAGCCCAGAAATATGTGGCTAAAAAAGCAGCCAAACAGATGTCTTTGCTAGTTATTTCCACCAACTGGCAATAGTGTCGTACCGCTATTTAGCTTTTTCCGTCAATTACGTGGGCCAATAATCTTCAATTACATCAGCAATAACTTTCAATTACATGGGCCATGAATCTTTGGCCAATAATATTATATCACTTTAGGCGATGTTTGCTTACAAAGAATCAAATGACTGTGTTGTCAACGCTGTTGAAGAACTTAATTTCCATAAATGTGTTCACACTTGTGCTACAAGCCGTGCTTTATATCGTACAATCTCATTCTTTTCATTTCTCTTTTTACAAACACCCATCTATAACCTACTGGTTTGACGTCTATGGGTGTTCGGACTACAGGTCCAAAAACATGTCGCTTTTCGAGCGAATTTAATTCGGCATTTATGGCTTCTTGCCATCTTGGCCAATCATTTATGTGCATGCACTCTTCTTGAGTTTTAGGTGCATAATCATTTTCATTTATTACATCCGTTGCTATATCAAATACGAATATATCATCAACACATGTATTATTTCGGTTCCACATTGTACTATTTTGTACATAATTGATAGAGATCTCATTTTCATTCGGTACCGTTATTTCTTCAATAGTTTCATTTTCCTCTGGAATCATATTTGTCTCTTCTGGGACATTTACCTCTACCGGGGTTTCATTTATAATATTTTGTGCATTTTCACCAACTGCATTATTTTGCTCTTTTCGTTTTCGTGGGTTTTTGTCTTTGGAACCGATTGGTCTTCCACGTTTTCTTTGTATGGTAATCTCTTCAGGGATTACCTCAATTCGAGCATGTGCATTTAATGCTGGTATATGTGACTTTGTCACTCGATTTGTGTCTGTGAATGCATCTTGTATTCATTTGCTATTCTTTGCAAATGTATAATCTTTTGGACTTCATATTCACATTGACCACTTCGGGGGTCGAGGTTTGATAGCGACGATGCATTCCAAGTTATTTCTTGTGTTACCAGTCTTTCTTTATGCTTATCTCCCCCTAAGACTGGGAACATTGTTTCATTAAAATCACAGTCAGCATACCGTGCTGTAAACATGTCCCCCGTCAATGGTTCTAAGTATTTGATAATAGACGGGGAGTTAAAACCAATGTAAATGCCCAGTCTTCTTTGGGGTCCCATTGTGGTACATTGTGGTGGCGATATTGGTACATATACCGCACAACCAAAAATTCTAAGGTGGGACAAACTTGGTTCTCGTTCGGAGACCAGTTTTAATGGGGAGTATTCATGATCAGCAGTTGGCCTTAATCTGATCAATGCAGCGGCATGCAAAATAGCATTGCCTCATGCAGAAGATGGTAGTTTACATCTCATGAGGAGCGGTCTTGCGATTATCTTTAATCGTTTAATTAAAGATTCAGCTAAACCGTTTTGTGTGTGAACATGAGGCACTGGATGTTCAACATTTATCCCAATTGACATACAATAGTCGTTAAAAGCTTGGGATGTGAATTCTCCTACATTATCCATCCGGATGTTTTTAATTTGATTGTCCAAGAAGTTAGCTCTTAATTTTATGATTTGGGCTGAAAGCCGGGCAAATGCTACATTTGGAGTAGCTAGAAGACTCACATGTGACCCCCTTGAGGATGCGTCAATTAAGACCATGAAATAGCGGAATGGTCCACATGGAGGGTGTATAGGCCCACAAATATCCCCTTGGATTCGTTCTAAAAATGAGGGGTTTTCATGTATCAATTTTGTTTGTGAGGGTCGAGTAATAAGTTTTCCCAAAGAGCATGCTGCACATGATAAATCTTCTGGTAGCAAAACTTTTAATGTTTTAAGAGGGTGTCCAGTTGCAATTTTGATTATTCTTCTCATCATTATGCTACCAGGGTGACCTAAATGGTCATGCCATATATTGAACGCATCTTTATCTAATAATTTCTAGTTAGTCACCAAATATGATTCGATAGGATTTATAGTAGTACAGTATAATCCAGAGGATAAACCTTGTAGTTTTTCAACAATGGTTTCTTGTCCATTTTTGTTTAAAATAATTTGAAGATATTCAATATTATTTTCATCTTTAGTTTTTAGATGGTAACCATTTTTTCGAATATCTTTAAAACTAAGTAAATTTCTTCTGGACTTACTAGAATATAACGTGTTTGTAAGTTAGTTGGGTACCCGAAGGTAGGGGTGAGCAAAATTAACCATAACCGACATAACCGAACCATAACCAACATAACCGAACCGATTTTAACCGATAACCAACATAACCAATGGTTATGGTTATGAAATTTCTATAACCGACCTAGCGGTTATGGTTATGGTTATGAAGCTTTGGTTAACCGATATAACCGAACCGAACTGAACTTGTATTGTTAAGTTTATGTAATAGATTTATGTTCAATATTAACTATATAGAGGTTTTTTTACTATAATAAAAGTATGTTATTAACAACATGATATTGATGTAGTATTCTTTTTTTTTATGATGAATTAAACTTGTAAGTTGTAACCAAGGGGTTAAATATGTTTTTTTGTTAATATCTTATTAAAAGGGATCCCACATTGGTACTTTAACTAGAAAGGGTAGTCTTGATTAACTTATAAATAATAACCCAAGCTAAGTCTATCATTGTAGGTTCTGAGTTTTTAAGACCCATGGGCTTTTAATTTTATAATTTAGCCGAAAGTTAGCTTTGGTTAATTTTTTTGGTTAATAACCGAAATAACCATAACCGAACCATAACCGAATTCATAACCGATTAACCATAACCAAAGTTTGGTTATGGTTATGGTTACGAAAATCCCATAACCGAAATAGCGGTTATGGTTATGGTTAATGGTAAAAACCGACCCAAACCGACCCATGCACACCCCTACCCGAAGGTACGGTTATGTGTGCTCTACCAGAGCCTTCAATAAGGTTACAAACACCAGAGATAGTACCAATAAGTGTCTCTGCTGGAGACAACTTAGAGAAATTATTTCTATGCTTGAGAACAGTGTTAGTACTACCGCTATCTGCCATACATTCATCACTAATAATAGCACTGCTGGAGCCAGCATACATATTTCTTCAGGAAATAAAAGCAATAAAGATTAATACAAAGTAGAGATTTAGCACATTATATGAATTTAAATAAAAAATATTACAAGAGTTTATACTAAACCAAGTAAAAAAATCATAATTTGAAAATAAAAACCATAAAAGATACATAAAATAATGTTTAAATATTTGAAATTTGATTCACCATCATTTTCTGCCTCCCACGCCTGCTATGATAATTTGCCACATTCGCTTCAGGGAATGGGCTTGCACCTGTGGGTCGCTATTGATGGTTTTGTAGTAAGAGCTTGTTGTTTGCTTCGCGACCAAAAGACATGATATTAGTTCAAAATATTTAGTAAGATTACGTTCCCTGTATTGCTGCGATAGGAGCACGTTTGAGGCATGGAACGTTGAGATAGTCTTTTCGAGCATGTCTTCATCAGTTATATTTTCACCGCATAGTTTAAGTTTAGAAGTAATGCGGAATAGGGCAGAATTATATTCACTGACAGTTTTAAAATCTTGTAATCTTAGATGAAGCCATTCGTAACGGGCTTTTGGGAGTAAGACCAACTTCTGGTGGTCAAAGCGTTCTTGAATGCTTTTCCACAATTCAAGGGGGTCCTCAACAGTTAAATATTCCCTCTTTAGATCTTCGTGAAGATGGTGACGAAGAAATATCATAGCTTTTGCTTTGTTTTGAGGTGAAGTTTGATTACCATCAACAATTGTCTCCCCCAAATTATTTGCTGTCAAGTGAATTTTAGCATCAAGTGTCCATGGGAGGTAATTGTTACCCGAGATATCAAGGGCGGCGAATTCAAGTTTTGATAAATTTGACATTTTATCTACAAAGGAAAAAATCGTTTATTTAGAAACGTATTGTATGAGAACTTCAGGTCCTCTTTAGTTAGAACTGCTGGTCCTATAAAGTAAGAGGTTGGTTTATATATACTTATCTCATTTGTATTTTGTGATTTAAATTGTGTTTTAACAAGGTGGCGTCAAATAGTGAAGAAATTCTTGTGAATGATGAAATTAATTAGAAGATCGATTATAATTTTCGGTGTAGAGAGCAATCGCGCTGATAACGTAATAGAAATTGAATAGGATTTTGGATTGAGAGAATTGAGATTGTAATTAAGAATAAACTAATGTTGACATTGTGTTATATATTTATACAATAAAGAAATGTAACTTCCTAAACAGTTATGTTGGGAGAGGTTTACCCCCAAGATATTGCTAGTCATCATGCCTTCTACCACCCCCAAGATATTACTTTCCACTGCTTGTATTATCTTAGGGAGGTTTACCTTTATGGCATCCCCCACTTCTATAGCTACCATTTCTTTTACTTCATCAAGATGGGTACGTTCCCCCGTCGAGTTATCACCTTCATCCGCCATAATTCTGAAACAAAATTTAAGTACCACACACAATAGCATTTCAATCTTTAAAATTTCAATGATTCCCACTTATCACATTCTTGGTTTTTATAACCTTATCCTCCGCATAACATAGTGTACATTCCTTGGATCTATACATTCAATCCATGTTTCACTATGTTAATACACAATTAGACCCGTTAATTGTATGTGATTTGGAAGTGCACGGTGGTGAAAAGCATTAAATGGAGCACATTTGAGGGTTTTGGGACAAATTAAAAAGGATTAGAAATCACCCGAGAGCACTAGGAATGAAATCGCGAAGAAAGGAAAAATTTTGCTCAGGGGCGCAACCTACTGTCAGAGTAGGGCGCAACCTACCTCTGATGGGCGCAACCTTGCGCCTTAGGCCAAAAATCACTTGATTTGCGCCCCCTTGCCCATGAGGGCGCAAGGTTGCGCCCCTATCTGATAAAACACACGAAAATTTGTGTTTTAGCCCTCCAAACCCTTGTTAACTCTCAATTCATCACCCACACACACCACCCTACCTTATAATAAGCATCTAACATACCGTGATCAAGTCTCGGCCCGAATGCACACTTCCCTTGAGCTTCGGGTTTGAGTCCAAACACCTCACCGTGCTTGAATCGCTCAAACCTTGGCTCTGATACCAACTTGTAAAGACCGATTTTTGTTTTTAAATAATACATTCACAACCAAATACTTACATACCAACCATTATCATTTACAACTAGTTCAAGTTTTCAAAATATAGTTTGGATAAGTTGTCATGGGGGATTTATCCCAACATGTATCAAACACTAACCAAGGACATTGTAGATTATCAAAACATTGTTAACGAGACAAATCCCAAGACGTTAACCATGACACCCAACCCAACAAAACGCGTGTGCATTCCCACATCCGATCCGCGACTTGATGTTCAAGCATGCGCCTTACCTAGTACATAACACAACCAAAAGAGAGTTAGCTATGTATTCTACCATGGATTATTCCATTATTGACATTCACCATTCTAAAACATCATACATACTTCCATGTTGATCCATTAAGATCTTTCCACCCTTTTTGACCCATTAAGGTCCTTCCACCCATTTGACCCACTAAGGCCATTTTATTCATCCTACATAATTTCCACCTTTGACCCATTAAGGTCTTTCCAACCATTTGACCCATTAAGGCCATTTGATACATCCTACAAAATTTCCATCTTTGACCCGTTAAGGTCTTTCCAACCATTTGACCCATTAAGGCCATTTTATTCATCCTACAAAATTTTCATCTTTGACCCGTTAAGGTCTTTCCAACCATTTGACCTATTATGGTTATTTCATTCATCCTACTAGATTTCCATCCTAGACCCATTAAGGTCTTTCCACATACTACATAACCCAACTATTTCAACTCATTTATTCAAGGCACAATAATATACACAAAAGTGACTAGTTGCAAGTCAAACCAACTTACCTTTGTCTTGCGCGTCGTGTCCTGCTTGTTTGCTTGATCCTTCCGTCTTAATACCTACACTTGATGAACTCATAGTTTAGAACTCATGAACTCATTTTTTCTTCAATACAATTATAGCCATAACTTAGTAATGGCTTCACATTTGCTAACCATTTTCAATTAATCCGCATAATATTAAACATGATGCTTTTCTATTCATTCATTTAAGCATTTCAACATACACTTGGTGTGCATAAATTTTAATTAACATTCATACACCAAATTATGGACACACAACCCTCCTATCAACATTATACATTTCTACTACCATTATAACTAGCAAAATCACAACATAAGATTTCATCTTTACTAAGCTATAGCCTTGTTTGACCTACACAAATTCAAACATGGACTCCTTAAAACCCATCTTCACATACTCACATTTTCATACAATTTACCTTCAATTAACATAAATTATACATGCAACTTAGTATATTTTCTCTATTAAACAAGCTACTTCCAATTTCTAAGCTAAATTATCAAGAATCATACATTTCTACCCTTATCCAAGAATTTCATCAGCATCAAACAACCACTATTATCATCCTACAAACTCACCTTGTGTTTTTTATGACCTAAGGACTTGAAATCCCTTCACATGCAAGTGAATTGGCCGATATTGCTTGGGTTTTGGGGCTGATTAGTGAGTTTGGGGTTTGGGGTGGTTTTCTTCTTCTTCAAAACCGTATACTCCTTTCCAGGAGTTTGATTTTGCCTTAATCCTCCCCCATTCAACCCCTAGATAATACATTGTTTCAATTCAGCCCCTCCCTTTTAGATTACTAGTCATTTTAAGCCATAACTTGAATTACTAGCCACTTAGCCCTTTCTTTATTCCATATTAACAATTTAGTCTATTCATTTTTCTTTTTTGTACATATTTACCAACTACCCTTTATTAATATTATTTTAAATTTTTGGGGTGTTACGTTTATTTATTGTTTCACTTTCTATGTTGTGTTTTCTTCTGTTGTTTGTTTCGAATTTTTTGTTAGTTGGCTACCGTGTTCATTGTTGTTGTGAATGATTGTTATGCACATGTGGTTTTGTAACTGGCATTACAGACGGGCTCCGTAACTCATCCTCGGTTAGAATTATGTATTTTTTAACCTTTATGATAGGTGTTAATATTAGAGTTATATATTGTTTTAGGTTAGGTATCAATATTACTTTGTTAGAGTTGTACATTTTTTTAGCATTTAGGATATGTGTTAATATTAGTGTTACATTGGAGTTATACATTGTTTTAGGTTAGCTGTTAGCATTAGAGTTGTACATTGTTTTAGGTTATGTATTAATATTAGAGTTATACATTGTTTTAGGTTATCTGTTAACATTATAGTTATACATTGTTTAAGATTAAGTGTTAACAATGGAGTTATACACTATTTTAGGTTAGGTGTTACTCGAAGCTTTCCAGCATGTAAATGTGAAACGCATCAGTGTATTTCATATGTAAAGTTAATGTGTCATATTAGATTCTTTAACCCCGGGAAGTGATTGTTTAGCTTATTACTAATTAGGTTATGGAATATGAGTTATTACTGATTAGAATACTATGGACATGCAGTGATTGAGAGGTTTTGTGGTTAGTTAACTTGAGCCATTTACAATAGGTTTATCACGTCATATTAGATTTTTCAACCCCGAGACCTTCCCAGGGTAATCAGCTAGTTCAAAATAAAGAAATTGCTATTTAAGGGCTCAAGTTGTGACAGAGAGAAAGAGGAAAGTTAGAGATAGAGATAGAGATAGAGATAGAGATAGAGATAGAGATAGAGAGAGAGCTGAAGGACCCGAGAGAAAAAGAAGAAGAAGCCGGTAGGTCTCCGGTCGACCGTCCGTTCGTTTAGGTATTTTTCCTCGTCTTGATCGTCGGTTCGGTGTGTCTCGTCGTTCGTTCAGATTGTCGATTCGTCGGTTCAATATTGTGTTTCTCGTACGTTCAGATCATCGGTTCAGGTGTGTTCCAAATCATTTCTTGTTTCGTCTCTTCTACCACTGAACTGAACCGTTCGGATCGGACATACAAGTAGGAATCTATGTCACGAAGGTGTATGTGCGTGGGAGCCTCTTTTGTTACAATATTCCATGGTTATTTATCTTTGATTTGGTGGTCTCGGGATATTAAGGTAAAATCTCATTCCTTTCTTCTAATCATATTTTAGTTATCTTCTCTGTTTTGCCTTGTTTAAAATGATACATGTATTTGCTTTTGAGAGTCTAGAACATATTACTCTATCTACTAAAACATAACATAACGTAACGAAGAACAGTAACATAACGGTAACACCGTTATGTAATTTTAACCCATCGAGGTTGCCGGCCACCCGCTGAGGTAGAGAGCGACAAAGAGGTAGTGAGGGACAAAGAGTTTCGGTGTGTGTACAGACAGATGGAGAGTATAAACAAAATGTAAAACACACAAGACCCAAACTGAAAACAGGCATCAATTTATGAATGAACCATGTCACTACCAAAATCACACCTATCTTGGTAGTCGCAGTATGTCAACTCACACTCAATTCTAAATCCTTAAGTTCCATTCTTTAGTCAAAAAGCTCCCCGTTCATCCCAAAGCCATGAACATGGTATCACTGCTATTGTGAGCTTGTTTTCGTCTCAAAGAAATCCTATCTCATGCTATGGTGAGCTTTTTTCGTCTGTCAAACACCTGCATTACAACGCCCTAGAAACTAATTATACAAGTTGTATGTAACTGCAATATATAAAAACAACACTATTTTACTAAAGGGTCAAGGCGGGCACGAGGGTTGGGTACTAGGATAAAACAAGAAGTCTTTCTTACTTAATCTAATACCATTTTCATATACAAAGTTTTTGTGGGTCAACCAATCCCACTTGTTTTGACCTCGCAAACATCTTTGTGTCCATTTTCCGTGAACTTTTTCACAAATAATCAGATGCATTAATCAGGTTTACAAAAACAATGTCATTATAACAATAATCTAAAGCTCATAATAAAACGATTTAAGAGGTTGTATTATAAACTCTCAGCAACTTTCAGCCTGTTCGATGAACCAAATGACAAGTACCCCTTTTAACTAAATTTTGATTCGACCCATTTGACGCACTTCAGATAAAACAAAACCCAAATCAAATATTAGTAAATTGATCACCTGTGTATTTTACACCAATAAAAACAGGTAACCAACAGTAAAAATAAACAAACAGTAGATAGCATGGGCAAAAGAATATAACCAAATTATAAGACAGTAATTAAACATTGAATAATCCTGCCATTCTAATGAGGACTTGTTCTTAAAGTAAACATTTACCTCTGCATCTTTCTGTACCTGATTATGCGAATGGAATATGTATTGAGTGATTATAAAAGTATCATAGTGCTTATGGGTTAGTTTTCTATATACATAGTTTGCCTTTGATAGGGGCCAAGCTAGCTTCCTTTGAATCCCAAGACCAGTCACGTGCTCCACCCTTAGTTTTAAAAGGTGTGCCTATTCACCTTGTGGGACATAAGGTGCACAGTGTACAAGAAGCACAAGAAAAGCGAGCTCTTTTGGGAAAAAAATCCCCCTGAGGTGCGCGCTTCTTGTACATAGGGTGTTTTGTGATTCGAAGTGTTATACATGTAGCTAAAATGGTTGTATATTTAAGTTACATATAAACCTTATTTGCATCTATATTTTGGGTAAGGGGTGCTAAAACCCTATAGGATAGATAAAGAAAATTAAATAATCGCCTCGTGCATCGCATACAAAAAGCCCATTGCTTTCGCACTTTGTGCCTTGGTTTTATACCTCGTCGCTATTTTGTGTTTTTAAAACCAAGGTTCCACTAAACCAATTTAAAAATAGAACACATATCCACTGTATTTAATTATTTCCACCTTTTCTTTTCTGGGAAAAAAGAATATGACATACGACACCCAAATATAGGATGATTCGAGTTGAAGTCGCAACAGAAGATCCTTATCTTTATACGTGTTGGAGTTTACTTTCCAAATTATTAGACTTTATGGTTATCTTACATTCTGGATAATTAGTAGGTATTATTTTATGATTTAATGACTCATGACTAGCTTGATAAGCTTAGACTTAAAATACACACACAAACACCAGGATTTTGTTTCAACATATTCACTTGATTAACCAAATCAACGTAGGAATTTGTTTTTCTCATGTTTGCAAATAATTGTCATAATAATATTTCCCTGTAAGTAAAGAAGACTAATTATGGATGATAACCTTATGCTCGATAATGAGTAGCGAAACGCCAGCAGATTCATTGTTCAATCTCTTCAACTATAAATATAAAGTATAAATATAAATATAATGGGTGTATTAATTTACGCGCAATTGTGGTGTTTAGTTGTGAGATCCAACAAAAGAAAAATAAACAATACAAACCAGCATAGACGTGAGGCTCGCAGGTACCTCAATACTGCTTTCAAGTCCGCCAATATGGGCTGGTTGTTGGGAGATTATATATTTATATAACTGCACATAAATACACCAAAAACTTATTTTATTGATCACGCTTAACATAAAAAGAACTGAAAATGCATATGAAAAAGAGCCAAACAATGATATACCTTCTTCAATTTCAAAATTTTTATTAAAATAGAATAACAAGCTACAAAGTTAAATGTTCATCATATAAACAAAATCAAATCTGCTCAATGTAGTCATATTGAGAGTCATATGTACATCACTTATTCACTCATGCAAAATTGTGTTACCTAGTCCTATCAAAATCATCCAATTTATAACCATTACAAAGAAAACCAGTTTAAAACTAAAATGTACCTTCAAATCGGTTACGGCAATAGTATCTCATGTCTCTTTCACTTCTGAAACACATCCACCCGTTAGAATTGAAATTCAAAATCAATAATCAATATTATTAATGTGAGGTGAGGGTATTAATATCCCAAATAACTTACCATATCATTCAACCGCATGTAAATTTAGTATCAAACATTCCCCATCCCCTCAACTTTAATATTCATTCATTCATTTACTTTCATCCCTCTGCAACCACACGTTTCTCTCCTCATTTCATTAATTTCACGGTATGTTTCTTTATCTTCACCCTTCGTATTTTCCTACTCCTGCAAATATTCATTCGTAGATCTATTCATAATTCATTAATATTATATAAAGTTACCGTCATCGTTCCTTTTCCAGACGGTAACTTTCCGCATAGGAAAGAGTTTAGGGGAAACAAGAAAGTTTATTACAAGAAATAAGCTTACATTTGAATTTAAATTAAACTCTTTTAAACATATAACCAGTCACACACACTTACAGAACATTTATGGTAATAGATTAAAGAAACAATAGGTAAACCCTAGAACACGTTTAACAATAAAAAAAAAGAGATGAGTTTAAAAGGTAACAAAAAACAATAAACAGGAATACGAAATGGTTGAATAAATAGAATGTTAGAGTAACAGTCTAACCATTCTTGTCGCCGTTGATTTGTTGCGTTTGGTGGAAAGAATCAAACAACAAAATATGTTATAGTTAGGTCAGTAAACATTCAATCGTGGAAATATCATCTCAGTGAAAGGGGTTTTGTGAAGAATGAGAGGGGGGATGGTCAGACGGTGAATGAATGAGAGAGAGCTGAGACTTTGAAAGTTGTTACGAGGGGGAGGGTTTATGAGGGAATTAAGGTTAATTAAATGGAAAAAAAAATGGGTGTAATTACAAGATTTAATTGTGATTAAAGGTTAAATCATTGACTTTATTTCACTTGACAGTTACGCGAAAAGTTCGATCACGGAAAGCTTGATTTTGTCAATCATCGGATTATGTAGTAAATGTAATATGAAGGAGAAGACTATATGTGTTCTTAAATGTTTTTGTCTTCTTGTTTTTTTTTTTATCGGCAAACTTCCTTCCATTTCACCCAAAATATTTACAAACTAGAGTACTAGAAAGGTTCTAGCCACTAGTCATTACATCACCAAAATACACCATATTACAAAGTACTCAAACTGGTCAAGTGATTGGAATATCAAAACCAACCCATTTGACCCAATTCCACCTTGTGTCCTTTGCTTTATCTTTGACCCATAAGAAAGTTGTCGCTTGCGTTTCAGCAAAGATTGCGTGACCGTTTACTCTTTTACCTCTAAATATCGCCTCATTACGCGCCTTCCAGATGGTCCAGCATCCCCCAAGAATAATCAGCCGCAGCAGATTTCTTTTTTCAGTTGAAGCGCCCACCGAGTCGTGTAGTTGCAGCAGGTCCCTAGTGTTGAACGCGAAGATACTCGGAATTTTGCACCAAGCGCTGATCCTGTGCCATAGTTCAGCAGCCACGAAACATGACGTGAAGAGATGGTCTGCGTCTTCATCAGCTTCCCCACAGAGTTTGCAGGTCATCGAGCCGTTAAGGATCCTTCTTCTTACCAAACCTTTAAGCGTAGGAAGCCGGTCTTGTTCCGCTCGCCACGCGAATACACACACTTTTCTCGGAGCACCTTTCACCCACTGAAACGGGTAGAAAGGTACCGCATATCTCGTCAACATCTTTCTGCAATCAGCCACTGAGAAAAGACCGTCCGAACTGTTCACCCAGACCCACGAATCGCTATTCCCGTTCCTGATGACAGCAGCAGCCAGCGCTGCTAACTGATGCAGCTCAGAGAGTTCCCGAGCCGAAGTTGGCAGTCTTTTCCAGCCCCACCCGAGTGTCCTCGTTTCGACGGTAGCGTGCTTGTTACTTTCGAGGGCGTAAAGAGCTGGAAAACGGTCCAAAAGGGGGCCGTCTCCAACCCAATAATCGATCCAGAATCTTGTATCACGGCCATTACCCACTTTCCCTTTTATCAAGCTTCTTAAGTTTAAATCCATGTTGCCAAACTCCTTTTCCAGTTTCATAATTGCAGACCAAGGCCCTGCGATCCCAGGTTTAACAGGAAGGTAGGAACCTGCAGATGGAATAAAATGGATTGCATCGATCACCCTTCTCCAGAGAGCGTTTGGCTCGTTCTTATATCTCCACCACCACTTAGTAAGGAGGCTAATATTCATAGTTTTGAGGGAGCCTAGACCCAGCCCTCCTTTCTCAGTTGGACCGATGACCCGTTCCCAAGCCACCCAACTCGTCTTCGCCTTATCCTCATCGCCTCCCCAAAAGAAGCGTCTGCGCAAAGCTTCCAGCTGATCAATAATCCCTTGTGGGGCCTTATATAGTGAGAAGCAATACAACGGGAGACTATCGAGCACCGCTTTCAAAAGAATAATCCTCCCACCAAAGGATAATTTTTTAGCCTTCCATTTTGAGAGTCGCTTTTTAAAACAGTCAACTACCCCAGCCCAAAAACGGATCTGGTTCATGTTTACTCCAACTGGAAGGCCGAGGTATTTACATGGAAATTTACTAGCCGAACAATTGATACGGGCTGCCATATGTTCAACCGCCCCGTCGTCCACTTTAATCCCAAACAAATTGGTCTTATGATGGTTCATTTTCAGCCCGGAAACCAAGTGGAAACATCTCATCAGCCGTATAATGTTCAGAATGTTATCGTCCTCCCAAATCCCCGTGAAAACCACGTCATCAGCGTACATCAAATGAGTAACTGTCGGACCGTCGTTGGGAAGTGATATACCTCGAATTAGGTTCTCCTCCGTGGCTTTCGAGATGAAACCGGACAGCCCCTCCATGGCGATAATGAATAGGAACGGGGAGAGTGGGTCGCCTTGTCTAACGCCCCTGAAACAATCAAACTCCCAAGTTGGCGACCCGTTTATCAAAACAGACGCACGGGCCGAAACCAAGACACCCTTAACCCACTTCCTCCATAGTTCGGGGAAACCCATCTGTTGCAAAATTGTGAGTATAAAGTTCCAATTTATAGTGTCATACGCTTTCTCCATATCGATTTTGAGAACAAAGGCCTGTGAATTCGACTTCTTGAGCCAACCGATGATTTCGTTTATCATAAGGGGGCCATCCAAAATATTTTTTGAAGCAAGGAAACCGGATTGGAAATCTGAGATAACCGAGTCGATTACCCCTTTAATTCGATTGGCTAGAACTTTGGAGATAAGTTTAGGAATGCACCCAATGAGGCTTATTGGACGGAAATCGTTGAAAGTCAAGGGGTCAACGCACTTTGGGATAAGTGCAATAAACGACGAACTACCGCCTCGATTTATACACCCGTTTATGAAAAAATCATCCATAATGTTCATAATATCTACTTTCCAAACTTCCCAGAAGTGTTTTAGGAAGCCGAAAGTAAACCCGTCTGGCCCAGGCGCCTTTTCACTGCCACAACTCCACACCGCAGCCTTAACTTCTTCAATGGAGAAAGGAACCACCAAGCTATCCGACTCGGCTTGAGAAAGGTGCTTGAGATTCGGACAAGAGAAAGAGGGTCGCTGAATCATAGGTTCACGAAACTTAAAGGCGAAGAACTTCCTTGCCTCCTGTTTGATTTTAACCGGGTCCGTAATCCATACCCCACCAATATCGATACCATTAATCCGGGAGGAGCCGATGTTATGATTGATCATCCCGTGGAAAAAGGTCGAATTTTCATCACCCTCTAGCAGCCACTTTACTCTAGCCCTTTGTTTAAGATCGAGACCAATCTCGTTGTTAATCTCTTCCAGATCCTTTTTATTTTCAGCCCACTCAAGTAGTTCGTCATTATTGAGCAATCGGTTTTCCATCACCTCGTCTAGCATCGATAACTTTTGGGCAGCCTCTTCTTTTCTCAACTCCCTGTAATCCCGATTATGGTGAAACCAAGCTTTCAAGCGATTTTTGACAGCCTTAAGCTTGTTTGCAAGGACCACATCGGGTGGACCGATAAACACCTCCTGCGCCGCCGCTTGTACCACAACCTCATATAAACCATTCTTCGTGAGTGCTGAATTATAGAACCGAAACGGGGTAGCGCCAAAGTTGTTGACCTCCGTATTGAGTGAGAGGGGACTATGGTCCGACACGAGTCTAGGATGAGCAATCACCGAGGCGTCTGGCCACTTGTTCCAGAAGTCACTGCACACAAAAAAACGGTCAATTTTGCTAAGTTTATTCCCGTCCCCAGCCACCCGGGTAAACCGCCTACCACCCATAGGGTATTCCAGCAGGTTATTTTCTTCAATAAAGTTGTTGAGAGCCTCCGCGCAGGACGGACTGAACTCCGTATTCAATCTTTCTACCGGACTTCTTACTGCGTTAAAATCACCCATTATGACCCACAAACCCCCTCGAGATCTTATCACCTGGGATAACTTATCCCACAACAACCGCTTCAAGTGGAGTGGTTGAGGAGCATAAATATTCCCAATGTTGATTAACTCGCTGCTCTGTTTTAGCCATCCGGTTAGGATAAGAAAATTGCGGTCACGAATCACATCAGTCTTCACGAAGAAAGCAGTGTCCCAGCATGACACCAACCCACCAGATCTGCCCTCAGCATTGACCCATTCAGCTTCCACCGGTCTGTTACCCCATAGTTCCTGTACTTGAATTCTGGCCCCATCAGCTAACATAGTCTCTTGGATCCCGACGAAACACGGTTTTTGTCTTCTAATTACCTCCCCAACAGAGAGTATCTTTCGATCCTCTCCGATACCCCGAACATTGAAAGATAGTAGCTTCATTGGACCACGACCTGCTCGCCTTCTGAACGGATCGACTCTTCCAATTGATTGTCAAAACCATCCAACTGAATCCCGATTGCATTACCCAGCAACACTGTGGATGTTGCTTCTTCCACCACCACCGGGTCTGGAGTACTAATCGAAGTTGTTTCGGCATTCGAACTTACCGGGCAGAAAGTAGGGAAGGGTATATCCGGGTTGGGGAGTTTGGAGCTCACCTTCCTAACCTTGTCTTTCTTCTTACCTTTGTGGGTGTTTTTCTCAGCAGACTCCTCAGACCTGAAAAGGTTTGGAATGGAAAAGCATTGTCTAGTGGGTGGAGAGTTTAAGTCAATAAGATCCTCAATTAGCCCAAAATCGGCTCTTGGCCTTTTCCTAACTGATGGCCCATCAGTTAAGTTTAAATTATGTGTGTTCCACTCTGCTGGCCCAATAAGAGGTGAGTGGGGACCATCAGTGTTAAGAGGAGGATCCACCTTGAGGGCTGTTTGAACCGGTTCAAAACACTCAACTCCTTGGGGCCCACTTTCAGCCGGCGCATTTAATGTGTCTCCTAGGGACCCATCCACTGTGTTAATATTACACTCTCCAATATTGTTATCATGCATGCACACGTCCCTTTGTATGGAGTTAATGTCATGACCTTTAGGCTCCTCACCATCCGTCTGCGACTGTTGGTTATCTCCGGTGATTGTTTGATCGCCGACATCATTCCCCTGCCGGAATTCACCCTCTTCCAGTTCCTCGTCCGGCGAAGTTACTGGAATGTCATTAGCCGCCATGTCACCGCCTCGGAAACAGTCAGGGTACCAAGACTGTTCCGTTTCTTCAACCCAAACTCTGATCGTCTGTTGACCCCATACTAGATCCACCTCTTCAGAGATACGATTACCGCCATTGATCAAAACTGCTACAGAATCATCGGAAAGGATAGAATCTTTTTCACTCGCAATGGACTCCTGAACGATTGAACCAAAAGACGCTGCAATGGCATTGAACACCGATTTATCCCACATTTGAATTGGGACACCCGATATTTTTAGCCAAACAATTCTATCCCGACTTAGTTGCTGACCCGTCCACCTCGTCAGGTCGTTGAACCATCCCCTCCATAACTCCTCTTTATCATTTAGGAACTCATCGGCAAGACGGTTTGTGAGGAAAGTAAGCAAGACTTTCATGCCCGATATGTACCTGAACGTCACATCTTTGATCCCTGACCCCTTAATAAAGTCATCCAATCTACACAGCCTGGTAATGTCCTTAATCGTCCCAACCAAAGAACATCTACCAAGTGCAGACTGTACTTGGAACACCTTGTATGGAATAAGAACAACTTTGTTTTCTTTTCTTCTCCCCTCTCTATCTCCCATCGTGTTGTCAGCATTGAGATTGTTGGCCACCTTCCATACCCTGTTTCCTTGCACGTGGTGTGACGAGTCTCTTTGAACATGAGCGGCATCGTTTCTAACTTCTCCACGTTGTGGTTGCTCAAAGTTTTCTTTATCTCTCTTTGCATCCTCTTTGCTAAATCTAGCCACATGTGCCCGGATTTTTTCCTGACCTAGGTATATATTTGAGATAGCCTTCATCATCGCCTCCGTGTTTCGGACGTCTTCGAATCTTAGAAAAGCAAAGAACCGGCCAGTCTTGTCCTTTCTTCTTGGGAGATAGGCATCGGTCATCTTTCCGCAGACTCTAAATCCTTCCCACAACATACGGAGAGTACAGTTGCTGGGTAGGTTAGAGACGTAAAATGTGGTGATGTTCTCTCCCAGATGGTGTTGCTGTTGATAGGATTGTTGTTGCCGGAAGTTAGCTGCTCTCCCGTTGACGTTTCTTCTTCTTCTCCTTCTTTGTTGCTCCCATTCGCCTTCGTCGCTTTCTCTCTCCATTAAACTTGATTGGGTGTATTTGTTATTCTTTTATTGTTCTATTCGTTTTTTATTATTTTTTTAACTAGATAATAATTAACGCGTCCTGAAGAATTTGTTTAGTTATACAAACGAATTAGAATTGTTTGAGAAAATCCGATATAACCAAACGATTATATATGTATATTTTTTTATATAGTTCTACCACAAAACGTTACATTAAATTTACATTTGAGAGATTTTCCAATTTTTTTAGTAGCTGGATCTCATTCACAAGGGATGCCTTCTCAGCCTCCAGTGCCGCGACCTTCTCCTTATACTCCGCCAACTCAGTGTTTTCCAACTTTGAGTTTTCGTTGGCGGAGTCAGGGCCACATCCCGTTGCTCGATCACACCATATTGGCGCAATGTATTCTGCGTTTCCTCATGAATTTCAACCTTGAGCTTTTGTTCGTGTTCTGATGCCGCCTGAAGTTTCCGGTTGGTCATCGCGCAAGCCTCCTCCCACACGGCCTCGTGACCAGCCAAGATCTTCTCAGCCTTCTCCTATTAAAAGACAAACAATTCATGGAATCAGGCATACAAACATTGGGGAAAGATCCGGTACAAATAGTTTTTTTGGTAAGAACTGTGAGAATCAAAGGAGGGTATTTTTTTTTTATTTTTTTTTTCAAATTTTTTTTCCCATATTGTTAAACATGTATTATAGTATTGAAAACTAAAAAAAAATTTGGTGTAGAGTAATTACGTGTAGAGTAATTACATAATTACTTTAGTGTAAACTAATGTATTTACCTTAATGACGTAATTACACTAAAAAATTTTTTTTTTGTATTATTCATCTAGAAAGAATGTTTAAGCACATGGGAAAAAAAATTCTAAAAAAAAAAATAAATTTTTTTACCCCCTTTGATTCTCACAGTTTTACCAAAAAACTATTTGTATTTGATCTTTACTCTACAAACATTTAAGTCTTTCTGACAAAATAAGTGTGGATGCCGTGGCGGGTTGTTCTGTTTGTTTTATGTCGTTGTTGGTTTTGGTTTGATGTTGTTCCCGGACTTCTTTGCTAGCACCTTGTTGGCGTTATCAATAAAGTTTGATTTGCCGTTCAAAAAAAAAAAAAGTGTGGATGCCATGTACAAGTATTAACAACGCAAAGAAAAAATATGCACTTGCAACAAGTTACACACTCGTGATCAATAAATTTTTTGAGGCGATTGACAACATTCTCAATCGTTGATCGTTGCTCGTACTCTTTGATGCAGTCATTTGCATTATGCGAAAACTCTATCAATGATCCTGGCTTCATTTGTTCCTTTAAACTTGGGAACACAATGTCATCTAGTTTGTTTTTTTCAAATTTGGTTATAATTATTTCCTTTATAAATCCTTTCGCTGTGCTGAGAGATCTGCCACACAAAATTTCGAACATTACTAGCCCAAAAGAATACACATCGGTTTTCTTTGATAGGCGCCGTTTAACTACGTATTCGGACGCAACGTAATTTTTTGTGCCGCACACATCTGAGATTATTCCGATGCAGACCCGTCTGAGAAGCACCTTTTGGCAAGACCAAAATCTGAGATTTTGGCTTTCCATTCATCATCTAAAAGGATGTTCACAGGTGTGGAAAACACTGCAATTTCCCCCTAGATCATGAAGAAGGTATTGTAGCACGATGGATATATCAAGGCATATCTTCACTCGTTGGATCCACAATAACTCAGGGCTTCCTAAGTGCCTGTCAAGACTACCTTTTGGTTTAAACTTGCTGACGAGGATATTCTCGCCATTTTCCATACAAAATCCCAAAAGGCCAGCAATGTTTCCGTGCTTATACGTGGATGCTAAATTAATCTCCATGGTAAATTGAGTAATTGATTGTCGACCATGTATATTTCGCCTCTTCACGGCGATAGTTCAAGTTTCTCGGTGTAGCCCTTGTATACATGCCCGGTGTATAGATCAGATAAAATGCCCAAGTTATTTGAACTATCGTCGTTATCTTATCTGATCTATACACCGTTATCTTATTTTGGTAACTCAGCGGGCATGTATACAAGGGCTACACCGAGAAACTTGGAACTATCGCCGTGAAAAGGCGAAATATACATGGTCGACAATCAATTACTCAATTTACCATGGAGATTAATTTAGCATCCACTTATAAGCATGGAAACATTGCTGGCCTTTTGGGATTTTGTATGGAAAATGGCGAGAATATCCTCGTCAGCAAGTTTGAACCAAAAGGTAGTCTTAACAGGCACTTAGGAAGCCTTGGGTTATTGTGGATCCAACGAGTGAAGATATGTCTTGATATATCCATCTGACTACAATACCTTCTTCATGATCTAGGGGGAAATTGCAGTGTTTTCCACATAGACATAAAACCTGCGAACATCCTTTTAGATGATGAATGGAAAGCCAAAATCTCAGATTTTGGTCTTGCCAAAAGGTGCTTCTCAGACGGGTCTGCAGCGGAATAATCTCAGATCCTTGCGGCACAAAACATTATGTTGCGCTCGAATACGTAGTTAAACGTCGCCTATCAAAGAAAACCGATGTGTATTCTTTTGGGCTAGTAATGTTCGAAATTTTGTGCGGCGGATCTCTCAGCACAGCGAAAGGATTTATAAAAGATATAATTATAACCAAATTTGAAGAAAACAAACTGGATGACATTGTGTTCCCAAGTTTAAAGGAACAAATGAAGCCAGGATCATTGAAAGAGTTTTCGCAGATTGCATTTGACTGCATCAAAGAGTACGAGCAAAGATCAACGATTGATAATGTTGTCAATCGCCTCAAAAAATTTATTGATCACGAGTGTGTAACTTGTTGCAAGTGCATCATTTTTTCTTTGCGTTGTTAATACTTGTACATGGCTTGTACATGATGTATTATAGCTTGTCATATGCAATCTGCGAAGAATGATATTGAGAAAGCATCTTACAAATACCCAACTTTTAAATCAGCCTTTGATGGTTATATCATTTCAATACTTTAAATCACCACGAATCCATCATAAAATCATATAAATACTTTTGGACTTTTATATGATAAATAGGTTTTAAAGCTTAACAACCATACAACCTGTATGGATTCAGGCCATACGATTCAGTATGTTGCTCGGGTCACACCACTCGTGTCTTAAAAGGTCGCCCGAACCGCACAACCATTTGAGCTTTGTTTGAACCTGTTATCACATTACATATCCTTTATAAACAGAAATGGCGTAAAATCTTGTTTTTATTCTTTTATACTAAATCAATAGAGTGTTACTACTGAACCCATATTTGTCTATAAAACTTATACATTTGATTCTAGGGTCTTACATACAAAATACTAGAAGACGATCCAAGTCAAAAAAAAAAAAAAAACTTTATGTTTTAACTCCTTTCTTTGTTTCAATATAAAATACCAAACAACATTCTCTATTTAGATCTTTAAGTTTTGAGGGGATTATTACCCATGAAGATGATGATGATTTAAAATTGCTCCTACTGTTCCAGTCCTTCCAGGTCACTACACATACAATTTGATAAAACTGCTACCCTTGGTTCAGATCTACAAACAAGTAAACATTATACAACATTATGTACACAGAAGGGTATGGGGTTGGGATGACCTAAACTTGACCGAAACCCGACCCATTGCCATCCTAGACTTCATCCTCATAGTCATAAGTAAGCGTTATTAATTAGATTAAAAAAAAGTAACCAAACACTTGTTTTATTACTTCTTTTGTACTTCCCGTGCTTATTCATAGCTTCTTGTGTCTTGCAGGTTTTCCTTTTCAACTAAAGTGATGTGCCTTTCAAAGAAAAAGTGAAACTCTACTCTACAACGCAATGCTATCATTCTGCAATCTGGCTTAAGCAGTGAGAAGTCACCGTCATGCAAAACAAAGGAATGATATCATTTAACTAATTTCTTTTTTAAAAGGCAAATTCATTCCACTAAAAACAAACACCCAAGCTGCAGCAAGGAGCTGGCAAACTAAGGCAGCTGAGGACAAAAAAAAAAGACAAGGAAAGACCAAAAGAACACCAAGAGTTCAAAGAAATTATACCAAAAAATATTATAACCCTCCAACCCACCCAGGCTGCCCAGTTTGGATCTATGTTCTTCCTACCGTGCCCCTAAGATTTTGATGCTTTCAATTTTCTTCAACATGGAACTCTGAACGTCCATCATTTAACTAATTAACTGCCTATTTTCATTTTGTAATAGTATATAATACTTGATTTACTTGTATAGAGTTACAAGAAACTGGACAAAAAAATCGTTTTGAGGATAATTCTTCCCTACCGATTTCGTTTTGAGTTGTGTTAAAAATCACATGTTGTGACCCACCCTACGTCCCTACCCATCTTGACACCTATACATCTGATTCATGGTCACAACCGGCAAAAACATTACAGAAAAAAGTTTTTAAAGTAATTAATAATCAAGAGTATGTAGCATAATCAGATCAATTCAAAAAGTATATCTCTAAGAAGACTCAACCACAAGTCACAACATCCAACTTTATATGAGTTATAGAATCCGAATTTCATACCCACATGTATAATAGTGACTAAATTTCATCTATAAATTTAAAACAGAAAGTTAAAAGGCCAAACATAGGAAAAACTTTACCAGGATTACTATCGGCTTAGCTATATAAATTATGTTGTTAAACATACAACTTTATAAAAATATATTAAATCATTTCTTTTAATAGTAGTCAAACTGTATAAGAATGAGATTGACAACAATATCTTGGAAATCGACACTTGCGCTTGTCTCTAAAACAAAGGTATCAACAACTTCAAGTCGCTCAAATCCAATTATTTTGGATCTAACTAATCAAAACTCAAAATTAGATGACTGATTATACCTTGTCAAACTGACCAAGAACCAAATGTTGAGAATCTTGTTTCTTGCCTTGGTCCACATCGTCAAGATAATCTCATAATCATCATCAGTTTCATTCAAAGGCTCATCTTCACCATAATCTATTGAATCCTTTAGCCACCATAAAGAACATATATAAAAGTTCCTAACCCACCATGTTGCATGCTATGTGCCACTCGTAATCGTGGTCTAAACCATATTCTCAAATACTCCACGCATCTACTTCTAATATTAAGTACTTGTGATTAAACATGTAGATAAGCAATGAGCTTGACTGATGTAATTAAATTACCCCTTTTTATATGAAGATTGGAAAAAAAAATGAAAATATATTAAGTACCTGTGATCAAACCTCCATCAAGCCGACCTCTAAGTCCTCAAGTCTATTAAAAAAACATATCAAAAAGAAAAAAAAAAACATAAAACTGAAAATATATTATTTTGTTTTACCAAAATCGGCATCTACCAAATGAAGTGCGTAAACACCAAATTACCACGAAAGTACTTTCTATAAAAGCATAATACCTTTATATCTGCATCTTCCACCAGATTTGAAGTAAAGAAATAGGTGGGAACTCTAGATCTGCATCTTCCTCACCATATTTGCGAGTGTAGCATGAAGATTTCCCCATACCTGTGTCAATACCTGCAAACCATGAGAGAGAATGATGTTTGAATGTTGAAATGGTAGACAAAGAACAACGCCAGATCCCATACCTTTTGTTCAAGTTTGGAAGATGAGGATGAAGAGTCCTACACTTGATTTCAATTTCAATTTGAAATTTGTAGATCAACAACACAGCTGTGATTTAGATTGGAGAAAAACAAAGGAAAGAGTCTTAGGGTTTTCAGAGAGGATGGATGAGTGGCTGTGAAATGAGTAGGGTTTGCAGATAGAGAGAGAGAGAGAGAAACATTATATCGGATCCCGAAGAGTTAAAACGGGTCAAAAAGATCCGTTAAAAGATCCATGCGGCTTCACAGCATGTTTAAGATACTTTCAACATATTGGCGCTTGAAGTTCTTGTACATGTGTTTAAAATACTTGTACATGTTGAGAAATGGGTGAAATGCCATATTGTCCTTCTAATATGCTTTATAATATAGTATGTATATATATACACTTTCCCTAATAGTTACCATTTAAGAAAGTGGAAAATGACCATTTCTGCCATTTCTATATGCTTATTAATATATATATATATATATATAGGGGATGGATAAATTGAAAACCCTCTTGAGTTGAGAAAACCTTGGAAACCCACGTAAAAAATCATTATTTTTTTTTGAAAAAAATAACCAATGTAAAAAACATGTTTTTAAGCATCTTGGGCCAAAAAAATATAAAAAGCGCCGAAGGGATTTTTTTTTTAAAAAATAAACAAAGTTGCTAAAAAACATATGTTTTCAGCTATTTGTTGTTATAAAAGCTGTTGTAAACATGTGTTTCGCAGCTTTGTTTATTTTTTTTAAAAAATCCCTTCGGCGCTTTTTATATTTTTTTGGCCAAAAACACTTAAAAACATGTATTTTACATTGGTTATTTTTTTCAAAAGAAAAAAAAATCATTTTTTACATGGGTTTCCAAGGTTTTCTCAACTCAAGTGTGTTTTCATTTTATACTTGACCTATATATATATATATATTCCCTAATAGGAGAAGCGTGAGTGACATCAAAAAACCGATGTGTCAAGCGGAGAGACAGGCCACTAATGCATGTATGATGCAAAAAGTGACGTCATTATCCAGCTTAAAATATTCAAAAAAAATACGTGGGCCACGTGAAAGTACCACTGTTGTTCTCAACAGCGGTTCAGAATCATTGGATCTGCCGTTAAGCAGTAGATGTTATGCACATATGTTGCAGCTGTTTAGGCCCTAAGTTTGACTTTTAAGGGGGAAATTTTAAATCGATGTAGGGAAACGTGCCTCATTAGCTCCTTATATATAAGCACATAACGAATCCAACCATTTCTAATATTAGCTTTGAATTTTCTAAACAAAGATTTTCAAATTTCCCTCTTAAAATTTAAAACCATGTCGACGTCAATGAACAATGAAAAAACCATGTCACTTTTATTCGTGATCTGAATCCAGCCAAAGACATGTGGCACATGAAGGCTCGAGTCATAAGAAAGTGGAAGACAGCTTATAAGTTGGAGGTGATATTCATTGATGAGCAGGTAAACTTTATAACTTGGTTTTCTTTCTTATTCTTGAAGACGTGTTCTTTTTTGCATACTTTTTACCTTATGTTATAAGGAGCTGCAGGTCGATAAGATTCAAGGTTCTGTCAAGGCACCTTTTATGCAACTTTTTGACAGTCAACTTGAAGAAGATGGTGTGGTTGTCTTATCGAAGTTCGGTGTAGGTGAAAACAAGGACATCTACTGAGTTGTAGGACATCAATTCAAAATCATTTTTTTATCGTTGTACAACTATGAAACATGTTAAGGGCTGGGAATGTGTTGAGTATGGTTTCAACTTCTTACCTTTTAAAGAAATTCTTAACGGAGAAGCCAAGAATCTGTTCAGCGTTGGTTTGGATTTTATTTTTTACTTCAGAACAAGCTTTAACATTCAGTTTGGTTGAACATTGTTTCTTTAAAGTTAACAGATGTTTGGCAAAATTATGTGTTTTGTTTTTATTGATGTTGCGGGTAGCGTCATTTGGTGTGGGGACTTAGATGTGTTTGGACGAGCTCCTAACAAAACCAAACGGATGAATCTTGATCTTCAGGACTTAGAGTAATACATTGTTTGATTATGTGTTTTGTTTTTATAGATGTTGCTGTCGGGTAATACATTGTTTGATTTTGTCCTTGTCGGGTAACTGGTTGGGAATTCTTGTTCAATTGCATGGATTTCGTATAGTCTAGTAAGGTACATTTAACTAACTGAGGCCTTCTACTAACTAATGTGTCTACTGTTAGATTGAATGTCTCGGGATTGTCTCGTTGGAACCCTGTATGATCCAATTTTGACAGAATAGATGGCATGAAATACTATGCACAATGTATTCACGTGTAGTTAGATGTACGGATATGACCTGTGATTTCGACGGGTGTCACACTCACTGCAGGGGGGACTAAGGAAGGGTGTGAAATAAATGGTGGCGAGTACATCACACTGCTCACAGAAGGGTTGGGCATCTTGACCACCGAGGTCAAGGCCACTTTGACTCTCGTCACAGAGGGGTACGACCTTGATCTCTGATCACTTAGATCCCAGGGTGTCATCGCTGATACAGATCAGGGACCACGCCTCATGTCGCATGGTGTGATATGGGACCCCGTGGCTCCCGTACCCGCAGAGGATGAGGAGATGCAAGACCAACCGGGCGGTGACGGTCCACGTACACCAGCAGGGACACCACCACAGACTCCTCCTTGCCCAGATCAGCAGCAGTGGCCACCAGGCATCCCATCATACCTAGAGTTCTACCAGCAGTTCCAGACCATGGGGCTTAACGTGCAGAACATCAGCACGCAGCAGGGAGTGTTTCAACAGGAGCAGCAACACCTGCGTGGCGGTCTAGAGCGTGTTCAGCAGGATGTCCAGCGTGGGTTTGAGTACCTTTTCAGCGGTTTGGAGCGGGTTCAACCGAGTTACTTTAGTAACCCCCCTCGTACCCATATGGAGCACTACCTGGCGACCAGCCAGGAAGCTACGGTTAGCACCACAGGGACGGGGATCACCAGTAGCCGCTCCCACAGCATGCCAGCCTTTGTTAGTATTTCATATTATTTGCTTTAGTACTTTATTTGGTTTGTATTGTATTTGAACATTTTCCTTTCAGTATTTTAGTATTTTTAATTTAGTTTGTTTTATTTTGTGGATGATGATGTATGGGTTTGATATGTTTGTTATGTCAAGAATGTTGACCATGCAGGTAACTGTCGAGCACCGTTGTCGATGCTCTTGCCGTTTATTTACTCGGCTGTTTCTTTGACATGAGGGTAACTGTCGAGCACCATTCTCCTTTTTCACACTATAGATAGCTAATTTATAAACGCTTTCTATTGTCACATTGGGGACAATGTGAATTTCAAGTGTGGGGAGGGGTTATATCTTGTTTGTCCTCTTGTATATATATATATATATGTATATATCTAAAAAAACCTTTTAAGGTACATATATGTATATATACTCATATAAACATCAAGCCTAACTAATTTTTGATAAAGATAACTTGAGGCGAGACAAACAGACAAGATACGAGCGTGTTAAATTCGTACACTTGCACCCATTTCCTTCCGGATACGTGAGCATTTGAGCCTTAGACCATGCGTAGTGGGGAGCTTTATATATAAAGCCCCCCTTTCTGATTGGCCCACGTGGCTGCTGAGTCAGCATGGAGAGAGAAACTGAAAAAGGGGTGTAGTGGTGGGGCTTTATAAATAAAGCCCCTGTTTCTGATTGGGCCACGTGGATTTTTTTTAATCTTTTAACTCAAAATAATTAAAATAAAAGGCAAATAAATATAAAAAAATTACAAATAATATTAAATACACACAACTAATATTAAAAAAAAGTTACAAATAATATTAAAAAAAATTACACACCTCCTAAATTACTTATTTAAACATTACATATTCCTAAATTACTTAACTAACCACTAGATAATTCCTAAATTACTTATTTAATCCTAATTTTCTCCACTATGGAGAGTAGTTGTCCTAGTCCTCGAGTGTGTAGTACTCGGGGGATAGGGAACGTGAGCTGTCCCGTCCATCGGATCTCGCATCCGAGGGGAAATAGTAGTACTCACGAGGAGGGGTAGGCATGCTCCAGAGGCGTTCCTGCTCCTCAATTTCCCTGAGGGCTTCCAAGTCCTCAGGAGTTGGGTCCCCATATTCACGGGGTGGGGTGGTCTGGTGGTGGGGGGTGGGGATAGTCTGGTGGTGGGGGTGGGGGTAGGTTGGTGGTAGGGGGCGGGGGTAGTCTGGTGTAGGGGGTGGGGGTAGTCTGGTGGTAGGGGTGGGGGTAGGTTGGTGGTGGGGGGTGGGGGTAGTCTGGTGGTGGGGGGTGGGGGTAGTCTGAGGGGTGGGGATAGCAGCAGCAGTTCGGGGGGTGGGGGCCGACAACATTAGTCGGTCCATTTCATTAATAGCCATGCAATAATCCATGGCCCAGGCCCATTCTTCATCCGTGAAGTCATCATCGACTTCAGGATGAGGAAAGGTTGGTGGTGCCGCGGCAGGAGGAGGAGGGGTGAAGGTTGGTGGTGCCGCAGCAGGAGGAGGAGGGGTGAAGGTTGGTGGTGCCGCAGCAGGAGGATGAGGGGGATATAACCAATGTTGTGGAGGAGGAGGAGGAGGAGGAAGAGGAGGAAGAGGAGGTTGTGCAGCAGCAGGAGGAGGAGAGGAGGTGAATGGTAGTCTCCGGGGCCGGCCCCGTCCCCGGACTCGGCGAGAGTACTGCCGGACATTAGACGGTCTGGCAGCTCCTGGTTGAAAACCGCCCATGTTATTCATTGTGTTGAGGATTTGAGGATGAGGAAAAGGTGTGACTGAGAATTGAGAGGAAGTGTTGTATTTATAGGGTGAGAAATATGACCGTTTGGGGGGAAAACGTTTGAATTTCAAAATTTGAAATTTAAACGTTTGGGGGGGAAAATTTGAATTTCAAACGTTTGGGGGGGAAAAATTTGAATTTCAAACGGTTTGGAACAGTAACCGTTTAAAATTCAAATGTTTGAATATAATTTTTTAATATAATTTAATTTTTTTATTATTAATTTTAATAAATATTATTTTTTTATATAATTTATTTTTTTATTATTATTTTATTTAATCTAATAAATTTTATGTTTAAATTATTATTATTATTATTATTATTATGTTTATTATTATTATTATTATTATTATTATTATTATTAAAAAAGAATGTTTGACCTTGCCACGTGGCAAGGTTTGATTGGTCCAATTCACAAACACATAGCGTTATTTTTATAAAGCCCCAACCGGTTTTTGCTATATAGCGCCCCTGTGTTCTGGTGTGGGGGGGGGGGGGCACTATTTTTTAAAAATTTTGAAGGGTAACGCCCAACTACGGTGGGTCTTAGAATAGATTTCATTTCTTTGACATCCATTCGAGTGAGCCGGATGTTTTGCGTAATTTAGAACCTGTCATTAGCATACTTGTTTAGATCATAAACGTGTGAGACTGTACGAATATGATTGAGGCATTTAGGATACCCTTTTGATTTAGCCTTTTCTTTTCGTTCTATCCTCAACCATTTCACCACTTAACCAAATTTGGCCTTTTTCTTTTAAACCTTTTGTGTTAAAACTCAGTTTAGGTTAATGTCTTGACGGGTGGTTCAAGGAACAACCCTTTTATATCATTAAAACGCTTATTTTATCCACATTTGATCATGTTATTGCTTGGAATTGGGTGACTACGAGTGCTTTGGTTGCAGGTGCATTAAGGAGCTAAAAACGAAGAAATACGGGCTTTGGAACGGACCGGAACGGATCGGGACAAGGAAGAATTGATCGAAGAAAAAATAAATTTTTAAAGATCTCCACCGTACCTTACGGTAGCCACCGTAAGGTACGGTGGCTTCTGGGCTCAAAACTTTCACCGTACGGCAGGCTCTATTGGCCGTCAGCTTCTCTTTCCCACCGTACCTTACGGTGGCCACCGTAAGGTACGGTGGCCTCTGCACCAAAAATGTAACTCCCACCTATTTGAACGGTTTTTGAGGGTCTTTTCAGATACTTTCACTTGGGGAACGTTTCTAAAGACTATTTGGGCGATTTTGGCTGGGTTTTATCATGGGAGAACAATTCTAAACATTCGGTTTATGTTTTTGATGCTTATGAACATTTCCTTGATTGTGATGATGATTCACCAAACTATGCTTGGCTAGAACTCTTGGTGATCATTCCTTGGTGAAGTTTTTCTTGAACTCTTATGTATGTTCCTATGAATTTCTTGAATGGTAATCTAGTATGTTTGCTTGATTATTGTGGTGTTTGAGCAATTGTTTGTAGTTGTTAATTAATTTACCAATATTTAGTCTTAATCGTACGTTCTTGGTGTTGCTAACAATCGAGATATTGCGGGTCGGATTTGGGTTGGTTAATTGATTAATTGGTCATCGGGAAACAACCTCGCATTAATATAATTAATCCGAGTACTTTGTTCCCTTTTATCACAACAATTGTTTATGCACGAGTTATGTCTATGTAACTCTTTCTAGTTGGAACTTTTGCATAAGTGTTTAGGGAAAACGGATCCTGGAATGGTCATTGTTTTTATAATCTTAAGAACAAACCCATTTTGATTAAGTAATTAGTTTATAATTTAGTTCAAATCTAAAACAATCAACAACTCTTGATCTTTATTTTTATTTAGTAGATTAATTTTAGTTACTTCGCAAAATTGTTAGCTTACACACATTCCACAAACTCCCTGTGTTCGATACCCTCTTGCCACTATTCGTTAGTTGTAATTGGGAAATTTACGTGTACCACGACAAGCACGTCATGTTTCACTAGTTCTCTGTGTTGTAAATAGTTCGTGTTCGGGTTTATATATTTAGAACCCGTATGTTGTTTATATCAGTTATATCATAGATATATATGTTGAAAAAAAAATTCCAGAAAAATAGAACACCCTAAAATAGGGTGAATTAGCAGTGTTCGAGCAATTTTCGGGGCAATAAAGTTAGAAGTTATATGTTTAGCTCGATTTAGATAAAAATCACGTATATTCGCGTGTGTTTTGTATAGTAGTATTTGTTTCTGTTTAGTTAGACTTAACCGTCGAGTTTTAGCCGTTTCGTCACTTTAAATATCCTTTCCACACCCTTACCTTTGCCTAACATTACAACCCTTATAAGACCTCTTGATTTGTGCTTTTTCACACGTTAGTTGGTGAAGATTAGATCTTTTGACAAGCTTATGATATTGCACGATTCATTGTCTTGGCAATGGAGCAATTTACACATACACATTACACGTATGTATCATAAATAAAACTGAGTGTGTGTGAACATTGTGAGTCGTGTACGGGTTAGCGTGCCTTGTAGATCAGAAGTGAATCGTTGCTTTTTAGTTATCTTGTCGCCTGTTTTTATATCTTTGTTGGCTTGATTATTATCGTCTGTACAGGTTGCTTTGTCTTTGTTGCCACTTGGCGAGTTTTTCGTTTATTTCTGTTTTGTTGTTTGCTTGAGGACAAGCAAGGTTCATGTGCGGGGAGGTTTGATATACGTTAAAATATACATATATAAATCCCCGATTAAACTCCCAAATTACGCGTTTTCGACCATAATTTCACGAATTCGGTACTTAACCGCTTTGTATATTTATTACAGGTCATAAACGACGCCCCAAAGACAAAGTCGAAGAAATCGAATGAAATCTGAACTGAACGGACAGTTTCTGCACAATCAGGCGAATCTGGAAGATGTGCACGACCGTGCAGACTCACTTGACTCGGCAACAGGAAGCTGCACTGGCAGTGCAGCTGCTCGTGCACACGATGATTCTGGTCACCCTGATCAGCACTCCCGTGCACGTGCCCATGCGACCCAGTTTCCTCGGCTACACTACCCGTGCACCAGGCAGTGCTGCCCTTATACTCGGACACGACCTGATCAGCACGACCGTGCACCCCAAGTGCACGACCGTGCGAGACCCAAGATATTTCCAGGAACCACGTAGCCACTTGCCCACTTGCACGTCACCATCAGAAAAGAAAAAGTGCACGGCCGTGCACTTTACCCTGCAGGTCTTCAAAATTTGTATAAAAACAGAGCAGAAGCTGCTGGTCAAGTATTGGGTATTCTCTGGACGATCTGAGGCGATTTCTAGACCAAAGGAGCTGCTGGAAAGCCGTTTAACAATCTCGGAATTCTATCCGGATCATCTATCATCATCCAATCCTTCACATTCAAGATTTATGGTTTGATCTATAAACTATTAAGTAGTTCAAATCTAAATACTTTGGCTTGTATGTGATGTTTTATGTATTACATTATAGTCTACGGATAATATTTAGTAATCTTTAGTAGTAAAAACAATCATTTGTATGTTAATCATGTTTTGTATGAATTTGATGTTTTTCATGTTTGAATCTTGATGATCATAGTGCAACCTTGTTTCATTGTTGCTGGATTTGTGATTGTGTTTGAATGATTTTGATGATTGTCGTTTGTGTTAGGCGGATACATGTTGAAAAACCGTCTGTTTAATCAACCGGTAGTAGACTAGTTAACTTGTTAATAAGTTTACACCATGAAATTGTAACCGGGTATTGGTTTGGTTAAAGTCACTCGGATAATGATTATAAATGTTTACCGGCACGTTAAAGGGTTTAAAAAGCTTAATGGTGTTGTTACTGATCTTTGGCACGGTTAATGATCATTGCTAGTTATTTTGGTTAAAATGGCGATCTTAGTAGATTGTGTTCAAAGTTGGTAAAATGGAATAGGTTGTGAAATGCTCTACTTTATGCTAGTCTCGGTGGTTGTATTGTGTATTCGGTATTGCTTTCCTTGATTAGTGAGGTTAGAAAACTCTTAACGGATGACTAACTTATCTATAGAAGATTCTCATGAGATCATATCAGCTGCTCGCTAATGAACAATTTGAGGTTGTTAACGTGTGTTTATCGTGTTAGCTTTCCGTATAGTTGTCATGTTTGGATCCCCAAAGGGATACTAATTGTCTGAAAATGGGAATGTTGATCACACGCCTTTTTATCATATGATATGTAGATGACATGCTAGGGTTGGTATTATATAGTCTTTATAGTTATATGTTGTATTTGGTGTCTTACTTATGTTATTTAAATGTTTTAAAATTAATTTAGTTTAAACAAAACTTCAACTATCTTTTCCTACTGGTAAATCAGGGATATAGTTTTAGTACTATTGCATCCGCTTGCGTCCATGGATCGATATCTAGTTCTTATATCAGCTTACTACATATATGATAGGGTACACTTGCTTTTTTTGTGTGTTTTAATGTTAAGGTCTAAACCATTTTTATAAATATTAAAACCAAACGTGTGTTAAAATCGGTGCAAAATTATATGTATATCCGCACACGTTAGTTGCAATACTGAGTATTGATATTGTACTAATAACGTAATTAACCAAACAAATACCGACTAAATTTCCGCGACAAAACGCGGGAGGAAATTCCATTTGCTGTATGTTTCTGCTGCGCTACCCGCGGCGAATAATATACTAACATTACCAATAGTATAGTATAGGTATAAGTTTTATAAAATGAGAAAGTATACAATATAAAGTCCCTTAAAATAAGAAGCATAAGAAGCCACCAGAGATTGACACTTGTCAATTTAACGTAACCACAGTTAAACACAATTAAACCTATTTTCTCTGTTCTAAACCTAACCCATCCTCATTTTGAAACAAACTGATCGAGATCTGACCACCACCACCATCACCACCACCACCACCACCACCACCACCACCACCACCACCACCTGTCGATGGCGGAGCTCCGGCCACAACCCGGTGACTCATCGGGGAAGAAGACGGAGACGAATCATCCGCACCAAAACCCTCTATTGACTATTGGCGGAGGAAAACTGATAACAGTGACCAAATGACACTAGCTTTACAAAGAATGCCAGCATAATGCACTTCAAGTCAGATGTTATTGCAGCAAGCAGCAGAGTGAAAGCAATTCTTGTTCAGGTATGCAATTTACAACAGTCACAGCATATTCAAGAATTTTAAGGATATCTTGAAAAGATTGAGGAAAGCTGCCCATATTGAGGATGAACAATGGAACAGTTCGCAACTGCTGACACAACGTATAATAGAATAGTGCGTTTTTATTTTCTTTTGTCAAATACATGATTTTTAAGGTGCGCTTAAAATATTTTTGTACAGAAACCATTAGTGCGTTTAAAATTTTTTTATTTTGTTTGTCAAATACAAGAGTGCGTTTAATTTTTTTTGTTGGTGCGTCTGAAATTTCAATGAGTGCGTCTGAATTTTTGATGAGTGCGTCTGAAAATTTTGATGAGTGCGTCTGAATTTTTTAATGAGTGCGTCTGAATTTTAATGAGTGCGTCTGAATTTTAATGAGTGCGTCTGTTTTAACCCAGGTATGGTTAGGGTTTTTAATCTGCATCCTTAATCTAATGGCTGAGATTGCTTCTTACGCTTCTTACGCTTCTTACGTTAAGGGGGCTTTATACGTTATCTCTCCCCTTGTAAAATAGTCCGCTATAACATTCCTCCCTTATCTATCCACCAACGGTCGACGGTGCACAAATGGCCACCACCACCCTCCCCTCCCTCCTCTCTCCACCGACCAAACATTCCTCCACCGTCTCTCCGCCACCACCACCACCACCGTCCCACCACCAACCCACCACCATAACACCATCATCTCCTTCCAATACCATCAACAACCACACTTCCAAACCCATCCAACAACTCAACATAACAAGAAGACAAACCTTAGGATTCGGTCTGGTTCTAACGGCTTTTAACGCCGTTACGTCCCCTCAACTAGCCGTAGCAGAAACGACACTGTGTGAGTTCACGGTGACGGATTCAGGACTTGCATTTTGTGATAAAGTTGTTGGGTATGGGTCTCAGGCTGTTAAAGGTCAACTTATTAAGGTCAACATAATAATATTTTTTATATCTATATATTGTTATGGTAGATTGTAATTAGATTATAATTTGATGTGGTTATTATTGGAATAGGCGCATTATGTAGGCAAACTTGAAAGTGGGAAGGTGTTTGATAGCAGCTACAATAGAGGAAAGCCTCTGACGTTTCGGGTCGGTGTCGGTGAGGTGATTAAAGGATGGGATCAAGGTATTCTTGGTGGCGATGGTGTTCCTCCCATGCTACCTGGTATGAAACTCCGTTTAATTGGATAGTTACGTCTTAAAAGGGTCGGGTTGGATTGAATTGATGTACTTACAAAGGTTAGGAAGGAATTAGTTAAATAACACGAATGACATGCGAATTCTAACACGACTCATCTAACATAGGTAATAAATAGACAAGCAGACGACAGTTAAACGACATAAAATAAAAATTACTAAGGTCTTGGGTCATGTACCTTAACACCAAGGATGTTAATGCTGAGGTGGCATTTTAACATCCATTGCACACCACTCCCCTCGTGTGTTAAGGGACGCTAAAATGATTCTAAGTTAACATGTTCACAAAAATCATAGGAGATAAAATAAAGGGGATTAGGTAGAGTTAAAGAGCGTTAAACCATTTCCTTGAAACGAGATAGAGTGAAAAAGGATAAAGTTCAGGATGTGGTATTTAGTTGGAGTTAAAGTATACGGTATACCCAATGGCCTAAAGGCTGCAGTTAGAGGGGCACAAATCCGGTTCTGGTCCCAAACCAGTTCAGGTTGGAAGCAGTTTCGATTTGGGTCAATTTCAGTCAAAGCGATTTTTGTTGCAGCCGGTTTTGAGGGGGTTTCCCAACTTGAATACAACCTCAGGTCCTGAACTGGGTTTTCTTTGTCACTTCCAGCTACAGTTCATAAAATGCCAAAGAACGTGTTGTGTTGAATTATGATATGTTTGAATGTTTGATTATTTTTAAAACTATACAATTGTTTCATCTTAACCAATTTACCTAAACTGTTGATACTCCATCTTAATTTTTTGTTGAATTATGTTAATGAGTCATGTTATAAATTGTGAAATTAGGAGGAAAACGGACATTAAAGCTTCCTCCAGAACTCGGATATGGAATGCGAGGAGCTGGTTGCAGAGGAGGTAAACAGATTGTTTTGAATATCGAAATTGACAATCAAAACACTGAATCTGACAATGTTCAAATCATGCATTTGCAGGCTCCTGCATCATTCCACCAGATTCAGTTCTCTTGTTCGATGTCGAGTTCATTGGAAAAGCATGAAGATCCTAACAGAATCTAGGATACAAACATATCAACAACTCCAAAGGGCTGGCTGTATTGAATTTGATGCAAAATGTTATTATATAAATATGTGTTGTTCATACGATTACGAATTTAGCTAATACAAAATACCAGTATTTTGAAATCTCAATCCTACGGGTCGTTTTTTAAATAACCCGCACTAAACGGGCCAAACCGCTGAACTGCTTGGCGTACTAATAAAAATCTGAATAACAACAGCACCTATAAACACTTTCACTGTAAGACATTTTGGTTCTTAATCATGATTTTGGCCTTCATAATAGCCTGCTAAGTGACTTGATGACTGCCTTCAAATTTTTCCGCGTAGCTTCATCGCCAGTGAATCCCAAAATATCGGAACTTATACTCTGAAAGATGCAAATATACATCAAGAAATATAACAATATAAGTCAAATCAACCAACCCAACCCGAATCCCTTTTGATCTGTAACCCAACACAACCCGCGAAAATGGGCCAGAAAGAATAAGAAAAAAGATTAATTGATGACTTTGCGAACCTCAATGTTCTTCAAAGTAAACACAAGGGTATATATGGATTTCTGAATCAACTCAGTGTTCTCTGGAGTCATAATAGATGCATGTGCCTTTCTGCAAATTAAAAACGTATAATGTAAACATGATCCATGAAAATGTATACGTATAGAATTCCATATGATACCTCAAATCCTCTGATGCTTGAGTCAGGCTTTTTGTTAAACTTTCAACTTCCTGCAGTAAACCGCTTTCTCGAACCTCTGCCAGCATAGGTTGAACATCCTCAGCCATGGCCTGGATCTGAGAAAGTAGTCAAGAGAGAAAGATGGCCCATGAAAACGCATTAGAACTCCTCATTGTGTGAAAGAATGTCGAGTTTGAGCCCTATTTGTTTCCTATTCCACCTATCTTCACTTGGGTCAAGACAGGTCATTGTATCTTACCAAGTCATGACGAACACCACATTCAACATTTCAACTGTTTTACTATGACATTTCATTAGCTAAGACAATTTAGTACTTGCTCATTTGCTTGGTTTAGAAAGTGTGAGCCGCTCCGAGGCATTTAGGTCCCAAAGACGACACGAGAGGCAAGATCTTCACGTACATGAGGCATTGCTCTATGTACAACCAAATAAGTTTTATGTGCAGCCTATTTTACATATCAGCCTTTTATCTACTAAATCATTTATAATTTCTCCTATGGTTATTTTTACATATCAGCCTACTAAAACCCCTAATATTAACCAAAATTTACCTAAATGTGCAAGAATCTTTCATTCATCTCCTGCCCTTTATAGTCGTAATCGCTAGAAACTCTATATCATTGGCAATTGGCATTGACGTAATCTTTTTTCTCCTGTCAGAAGGGGGTCCTGTTGAAAGCAAGAAAAGGCATTGCAAATGGTGTGCCCGCCTCAAGGCCCTTCGTGCTTTATAAAACCAAACTAAGTCATGCCAAGAGTCCAATCCAGACGAGTGTACTATGGGTAAACTCCAGTTAACACCAAGGATAGTGCGCACGAGCTACCAAAAATCACGCCATAACCTCCTGTTTCATTTAAGAAGGAACCTAAGCATGTACTCGACATCCTAGTGTCCTATATTATGAGAGTTGTAGCGTGCTCACGTGTGCAAAAGGCATCGCCCCTAAGGCATTTATTATTTTGCCCGAGGCACAGTTTTTGAAACCAGGTTTATTCATCATATGAAATGCAGGCATTAAAGTGAAAGCTAAGCTAAATGCTGAAAAAAACAATGACATCCTAAAAAAGTAAAAACCAAGAAATGAATGTAAAATGGGCATACCACACCTTCAAAAGCAACGGTCTTGCTTCATCAATAACAGCCGCAGCCCGTTCCGCCAACGCATAAGTATTAGCAACACCAATTTGTTCCACTTC
This sequence comes from Ambrosia artemisiifolia, assembly GCA_032199755.1. NCBI lineage: Eukaryota > Viridiplantae > Streptophyta > Magnoliopsida > Asterales > Asteraceae > Ambrosia > Ambrosia artemisiifolia. The sequence goes on from CM063516.1 coordinate 21,003,151, forward strand.
TCTTCCAAGACGCGTGAAGATCCCAACCAACGCATCCAAACTCACACCCTGGTATCCTTTCAACTTTTGTCTATCACACACAATCAAACCTTCCTTAACACAGTTCGGATCCAAAGGCCCAAACGAAGGTGCGGGGACCGGATCTCGAGGCGTTATATCAATCATCGTCTCCATCAAAAGACCAGACTGGTTCACCTCAATCAATGAATTCCTAGGTATAACTGTCTTGTCATCTTCAACCTACATTACAAACACACTTCACAATCACAAAATCAAGAACACAAAAAACCTCATAATATTTGACAAACTTGGTTTCAAAAAGCATGTGGCGCGTTTTTATCACAAAAGCTGATGCGCGAAACACTATTATATAAAAACTGCTAAAAATATTTATGTTTGTTAACTTTTAAACACTAAAACATACCCTGTCATCTCTCATCAGATTTGTTTCATTATTGGTCTAATTTATTAGGAAACTCAAATTTATTAAACCCATTGCTCAATCGATCGTCAAATTTGTTTAACCAAAATTTAATAACTCATACCCATCGTAATCAAACAGCCTAATTTGTTCAAATACTAGTTAACTACTTAGGGCTACCACATCAATGCAATCTCATCAACGCGACATTATATCAAATGCAGCGACATGATCTCATCAACGTATCATGTAAGCGGACATTATATGCTGCTAATGCGCACATTAACCGCTACTAAAGTGCGCATTATGCACGTTATAATTGAACCAAGTAATCATCAAAACACAATCAAGAATCATTGATCAAACAAACCTCAACAACGGCTTCGATACATTTCAAAGACGGATTAACCCGAACAACACTACCAACATTGACTCCTCTAATCCGAACCTGCGTACCGGTCTGAATCCCACACGCCTGCGAAAACTCAAACACAGCAACATACTTCCTAAACCTAGACCTCAACTGAAACGCCCTTAACCAAACCAAACTAACTGCGAGCAACACCGTACTCGACACCACAAACAACCCAACCCCACCTTCCCAAATACTCCTCCTACCAAACCCAAAATCACTCAAAGGGCGCAGAGTCTGTTTCCAGAGTGTCCCAGGAATATCAACAATAACTGCAAGTGGACTTTTCTTAATATTATTATTATTATTATTAGTGTTTTCTGTGTCTTGAGTTTGAGAGGATGATGATTTGACAGTGAATTTTGGGGGTTTGGATGGGAATGTGTAAGTTAGGGCTGAGAATTGGGGTTTGGGGGAGACCCATTTTGAAGGAACCATTGTGGGGGAAATGGAATTGGAAGCCATTGGTGGTGATGGGGTTATGATGATCAATGAGATTTGGGTGAAGTGTTGGTGGGAGATAGAGGAAAAGATGGTTAAAGAATGAAATAATGGTGTTTTTGGATGGATACACTTTTGTTGCACCATGTAACTCCACTTACAAGTACCAACAGCTTCTAATTCTAGGTCTTAGGTTAGAATTAGTATTTTTGCTGGTCATGTATTGGGACCGGTTGAATCGTGGATTAACACATGTATTGTAAAACATAATGCGTAAAACACAATGCACTATACACGCTTTGTAAAACACAATGCGTAAAAGATAACCCATCAAACTTACTTTTAATTCTACGTGTGCATATCTTGCTTGAATAAAGTCACTATACAACTTTGTCACTTCCTTAAGACATTCTAAAATTGTAATGTGAACCTGAAAAAAACCCAGCTAAATTGGTATCAAAATGTCATGATGATGATTGATTTAAGAGGCGTGCATAGTGTGATGATTAATTATCACTTATCAGCCAGAGATTTACCTGGTGTTTAAGAATCATAGGTTACATCTAATCGTATGATCCATAGCCTATATATATATATATATATATATATATATATATATATATATATATATGGTAGTGAAGAAAACAATAAGTATCCCGGTGATTATCTCTAATCACCGAGGGGGTTTATACTTACGTAACTACAAATACTAACCTTTACCCAAACCGTTAGGTTGAACCCGGGTGAGAGATATGTATGAGTGAGTGTGTGTGTGTGTGTGAGAATAAAGACACAAGATGTAAGTGGTTCGGTCGAGTAGTGACCTACATCCACTGTGAAGAGCCGGTTAATATTACTTTATAGTGTACAAAGTGTTACAAGTAAACCTAGCTCTCTATTACAAGTAAGTAATTTCGGATCCTTTGCAAAGGAGATGAACTCTTCTACTTATAGGAGAACTCGTGGGCCTAGACGAGAAGCCCACGAGTAGTGGATCTGGCTTGGGCCCATCAAAAAGACCAAAAGAAAGCCTTCCAGAAAATGGCGGGAAAAGCGGAGTACTGTGGATGACGTCAGGCTACTGTTCAGTCATCACTTGAGGCGGGCACGTGGCAGCTCCTGACTGGAGGTCGGCGGCATTCGTCTGGCTACAATTGATGACCCACCTGTTTCCGTCTGATATGACGTCTAACAACAACATGGGGATGTCTGCTGGTTACTATTGACGACGTTATGGAGGAAGCATAGAAGCAGTCACGTCGCCGTTCCTGTCAGTGTCTGTTGTATCGCCCATGCCACGTGTCGCCAATCTGTTGGCGTGTGCTCTGTCCAGGATCTTGCTGAATCTTCTTTTTGTTATCTTCCGTGCCTCGTACGAAAAGTGAGTGAAGGATATTCCGCGCGTGGGCGCACACGCGCGACTCTTGCTGTGTGCTATTGTTGCTTGCCGTCTTTGCGCGCCGGCTTGTGGCCTGTCCTCCGCCGAGCTGGCTCCGCAGAGTTCAGGGCCATTGGCGCCTAGATCGTGGAGTAGAGGGATAGGGACGCCGCCTCCGCCTGGATTAGGCTCCCTATCCCTTCAAGTCCCCATAGTCTAGGGCTTCTCCCGCCCTTGGAAGAAGAGTAGGTGGAGCGCTAGATTGAATAATAGTGAGTCGCGGATGACAGCTCGTCTGCTCCTGGTTGTTGCTGAAAAGACTTGTTCCGCCCTGGCCTATGGGGGAATTGAGCGGGAACGTCTTTTATTGCTTTACGTCAACTTATCGCTGGAAAATACGTGTTCCGCCATGACCTGTGAAGGAGTTGGGCGGGGAACGTCTTTTATTGTTTTACGTCAACTTATCGCTGGAAAAAACGTGTTCCGCCACGACCTGTGAAGGAGTTGGGCGGGGAACGTCTTTTATTGTTTTACGTCAACTTATCGCTAGAAAAGACATGTTCTGTAGCATCCCACATCGGTTGAGAAGGAGAACAAACACTTCCTTATATGGGGTGGGGGAACCTTCTCTACCAGACGCGTTTTGGCCAGTCCTTCGGGGTGAGATCAATGCAAAACCGTGAGTCTGCCACCAGTTTGATACGGCTGGGCGGGCAAAGCGGACAATATCGTGGTACGGGTTAGCTTGGGCTGTTATAGTTGGTATCAGAATCGGGGCCCAGATCGGTGTGCCAGTCGTGCCTGCGAGGACGTTGGGCTCCCTAAGGGGGGTGGATTGTAGCATCCCACATCGGTTGAGAAGGAGAACAAACACTTCCTTATATGGGGTGGGGGAACCTTCTCTACCAGACGCGTTTTGGCCAGTCCTTCGGGGGTAAGAACAATGCAAAACCGTGAGTCTGGCACCAGTTTGATATGGCTGGGCGGGCAAAGCGGAAAATATCGTGGTACGGGTTAGCTTGGGCTCTTACGTGTTCCGCCATGACCTGTGAAGGAGTTGGGCGGGGAACGTCTTTCATTGTTTTACGTCAACTTATCGCTGGAAAAGACGGGTTCCGCCATGACCTGCGAAGGAATTGGGCGGGGAACGTCTTTTATTGTTTTACGTCAACTTATCGCTGGAAAAGACGTGTTCCGCCATGACCTGTGAAGGAGTTGGGCGGGGAACGTCTTTTATTGTTTTACGTCAACTTATCACTGGAAAAGACGTGTTCCGCCATGACCTGTGAAGGAGTTGGGCGGGGAACGCCTTTTATTGTTAACGTAGAAAGTTGCGCCAACGCTATCGTAGTAATAACTGCTCTAGTAGTTAATGCGGGTTCAGAGTTGTAATAAATTTGGAATCATTGACATTGAATTTGTCTCCAACGATTTGGAGTTAATGCGCTTGGAATTCGAATGATCCTTTACTTCGGAAGGAAGCTTGGGGGGTGCAGACGTGTCAGGAAGCCATCTGACACATTGAGTGGTGTCTGTCACGTCGTCATGGTGCAGTTACCAACCTTTCGTCTGGTGTCAGGCTCGTGTGCAATCACGCGCCCCACTTGGTTGTTCTGTGGTGGAGGTTGTGCCACATGTCTGGGAGCACGTGGGGGTTGTCAGGCGCGTGGCCACCCACGCGACTGGATTGTTGAAAGTGTGACATCTGCTGACACGTGTCGTTCATCCGTGGTGTTGACAGCTGTTGAGCAGTTCCACGCGCCAATGTGAGCCGTTCGATGATGCATGCGACACGTGTCATCATCTTGGCTTTCCATTTAAAAAATGTGTGATGGTTGCTTTTCTTCTTGGGGGCCTACCGCAATTAATGCGGTGGGTATATAAACCACTTGGAGCATCATTTGGAGGTTACACTATCAAAATTTTCTTTAACTTCCAACCTTTTCTTCTTCTCTTCTCCGGCGAGTTATTGAAGTTTCCGTTCAATCTTCAGAGATTCCCTCGAATCTTGAAGATTTATTGTTGAAACTTCATCGTTTCTTCAAACTCGTTGTGTTTTTCCCTGTATTTCTGATTTTTTTGAAGGATAAGTAAGCTTTTTCCGACTGATCTTCAAGTATTCTGTTGAAGGTGTTGAAGATTCTGGTGGTTCTTCAAGTTTTCCGATGGTTTTAGAACTTTTTTCCAGTTTCCGTTTGTGCATTCCTTGAAGATGTCTGATCTTTCCACCGGTGTCTCGCCGTCTGGTGAGGCACGTGACAAGGATCTGGTGACGAAAGAGGTTGAAGAGGAGGAGGTGACGGTGGAGCATGGGAAGATCAAAGAGAGAAAGTTGATGACTAACACTTTCTGCTCTTGGTCTCAGCCTGCCTTTGAGGAATTTTGCAGGATGTATGACATCCTGCCGGAATGGGAGCCGGAGTTGCCCTCCCCTACCTAGACGGTGCTGTCTACTACAGGGAAGATTGCCCTGTATGAGGCCCAATTCACTAAGTGTGGGTTCCGCATCCCTTGCACCCGCATTCATGTAGATACACTGATAGCCTATGGCGTTGGGGTTACTCAGTTAAGCGCCTTTGGGATGCTGAGGCTAGTGCACTTTGAAGCCTCGTGCCGCGCATTAGACGTTGAGCCCACAGTTGATCGGTTCAACGTCTATTATTTCTTGGCGCGGGATGAAAGTTGGTTTTCCTTCAAGCCGCAGCCGAAGGTGCCACCAATGGCCACCAACATTCCTAAGTCCCTGCACTGGGCTAAGGAAAAAAATTTCTTTTTGAAGAGGGGAGTCATCCTTGTGGTGCTGCCATGGAAGGTGGTTGCTGATGGGCAGCGGGTGGCGGATCGGGCGGTGATGAAGGATTTCACGGCACAGCCTTGGTTCACAACTCTGACCTCCAATGCCATAAGGCTAGAGTTTAAAGATCTAACCGAAGGGATTTTCTTGCTGATGGGCTTGAGCCGCCTTGGGATCCGCGAGGGCAAGGAGCCTTACATTGCTGTGGAGGGTAAGTAGTCTTTGTTGGCATTTATTTGTGTCTTGAATTGTTAACTGATTAACCTTGTATGCAGGTGTGAGCAAGTTCCAGTTCTATGCGGCCCGCAAGGAGAAGGGTATCAAGTGGTGGCCCTTGGTGGAGGGGCATGCGTCTTGCCTGGATGCTTTTGCGGGGAATTTCTACTACCCTGATTTGGAGAGCCCCATCAAGCCTTACTACACCACTAGTGAGCCTTCTCACTCTGGGTTCCATAGCATGTCTGGCGATGAATCTACTGACTCCTTAGTGTAAATAGTTCAACCGCCCAAGGTCTCCGCGGGGCGTGGACGATGGAAACATGCACCGCGGAGACACGATTATACAATTAAGCCCTCTTTTCCCACTTCTGATGCTGAGTCTTCTGGCTTAGTACGGGAATCGGTGAAAGGCCGCCGCAGGAAGCGCGACGGGCCCCCCTCCACTGATGAAGTTGAGGATGACTCCTCAAGGTTGAAGAAGAGGAAGTGCCAGACCGATGTGTCTTCACGCGGTCGTGGTGGCTCCAAGGGTGGAGCTGGGAGTGCTAGCGGCTCCACTGGTGGCGATGGGGGAGCCAGTGGCTCTAAGGATGGAGAAGGGGTTGCTGCTGGTCCCCATGTTGAATCTAGTGGTGGGGGTAAGGATAAGTCCCCTGCCCACAGCTCTGGGCCGCGGGAGGAGGACGCGCCCATGTTTTCTATAGGGATTGGCGCTGCTCCTGCCCGCCAGCCTCTTTTTCAAAAGCTTATTAAGAAGAAAACTCCTGGTAAGCATTACGTTTTTGTCCTTTTTGCTTTTAAGTTTTGATTATCTTTGAATTACTAAGTCCTTCTTTGTCTTGCAGTGGCGCCCAAGATTATTCCTACTCCTCCCCCTACGTCTCCGTTTGCGGAACAGACTGTGGAGGAGGCCAAGAGGGGGGAAGAGAAGCTATGGAGGGAGAAGGAAGAAGCCCAAAAGCAGGCGGCTGCCGATGAATCCCGTAGAAAGGCTGAGGCAGAGAAGAAGGCGACCTCTTATGAGGCGATTAAGAATGCTGCAGCGGAGAAGGCTGCAGCTGAGATGGCTGAGGCGGAACCCCTCCGCCTGCAAGAACAGCGCTTCTAGGAGGAGAAGGTTCGCCTCCTTAAGGTGAAGGAGGAAAAGGAGCGAGCTGAAGCTGAGGCCAAGAAGCAGGCCCATGATGCTTCGGGTTTTGAGAAGGCCATCTCGGCGGGAGGCGCCGGAGGTGGTGAGCAGGGTTCTCACCAGACGAGGCGAGAGTCGTCTGGTGTGGGGGGTAGGGACTCAGCTGGAACCTTGGGTGATGCCATTTGGCGTCCCCGCTGGGCGGTCAGAGAGAACACTTTGTTCTCCAACTCTTTCGCCGCCGAGGAGTTTGTCAGCGGGGCGGTGCCCCCATACGAGCAGAATTACTAGGACATGTTGAGTCGTCCTGACCTGATTGCAAGTATGTGTATGAATCAGGTGACTCAATTGTCCATGATGGACTCGCTGTGCCGCCGGGATGCGGCGGTGTAGCGTGATATCAAGCGCTTAGAGGCTGAGAAAGCCAGCCTTGCGGAGAAGGATGCAGCCTTTAAGGCTGATGTGGAGAAATATCGCCGCCGTGCTCACAAAGCAGAAGACTTAGAAAGTGACGTGGTGGCTGATAAGAAGCGCTGGACCGAAGCCTGCAAGCGGACCAACGATGACACCATGCGCTTGAAGGAGCTCCTGCAGGAGGCCAAGGAGGAGAGGCGGGCTAAGACGGCCAAGCTGGAGGAGAAGTCTCGGGCTCTCTCCAAGAGAACTGCGAAATTTGTGGAGATGCGCAAGGAGCTTCAGTCTAAAGATGCTGAACTTGTGAAGGCTACCGAGCGTGTCTCTTTCTTGGAAGAGGAGAGGGTCCAGATCCTAAGGGAGAAGGAGGATCTGGAGCAAGACTTGGGTTCCTCCGAGGAAGCTTGCACCGCAGCTGTGAAATAGGCTGAAGCTGCCAAGCGGCTCTGGGATGAAGCTGCTTCCGTCCAGGAGAAGATGCAAGATTGCCTCCGCTGGTTGATGACCAGCGGAATTGAGGGGGTATGTCTGTGCCTGCTTGTTATGTTCCCTACTCTTACTTTGCTTTGTTTTCTAACCGTTGTGTTTCGTTTTCAGATCTTCAAGCGCTTCTGGCAGGAGCCCAAGCTTGGCGAACAGGTTGCCGCCATAGCTGCTACTGCCAATGCTTATGGGTACGGAGAAGGCTATGAAGATGGCTTTTTGGCGGCCCAGAACGCCGAGGGAATCATTGATGCGGAGCACTATGGAAAGCTGTTGAAGGAGGAGTATGAGGCTGAACTGCTCAAATTTGAGAAGATAGACTTTCCTGTCCTTCAAGCGGTGGCGGATTGTAACCGGAACCCAGACCCTCCTGCTGCCTTGAAGTATTTCATTGAGAAATCTGATGACTTGGCCAGGCAGGCAGAGCAGGAGCGCCAGGAGAAGGCGCGTCAGGAGGCCGCCGGCGAAGGTTTTTCTGGTCACCAGCTTGACCCTGAAGAGCAGCTGGTAGACTTCAGCGGTTCTGACAATTAAGCGCTAGGTGTATGTTTGCCTTTTTTGCACTTGTAAATTTATGTAAATATTGATGGGTTTTTAATTCCCGAGCCTAAATGAAAATTTTTGATTTGTTATATCATGTGTTTTCTCGCGCTAACTTCTGTGTAATTAGGTAACCAAGTCGTCACCCGGTGTGTAAGTAGAAGTTAGGGCGTGTGTTCGGCTGGACAATCCGACGCTTAAGTGTTATACTTTTTCCTTGAAGACTGTAGCGAAACATAACTTGTGCCATAATGTCCGACCTAGGCACGTGAAAGCCTTGTCTAGAAGACCATCGTCTGCACTTTTAGGTAATGTGTAGTCCTCCTGTCCAACTTGTGTTCAAACAAGTCTTGAAGACAAGGGTTTGACATGTACCTGTTTTGCGTGTCGTTTAGGTCCGACAAGTAAACCCGTCTTGAAGACTGTAGCGCGGCATGTTTGGGCAAAATGTGCAAGTACGACGTGCGCTTAGCATGTCTTGAAGACTGTTATCATTTTGTCCTAACAACTGGCTCTATTAGTCCGACGTGGGTTTTACCTAAGTCTTGAAGACTTTGGCGCGGAAAAAAAAAAGTAGAAAAACAGATATAGGAAACAAATTTTCACTGATGGAATAATTATACCGGCATGTGTAGCCGGGATTACAAGTACATCACAAGTAGCAAGGACGCAATTGTGCAGCATTCCAAGATCGTGGGATCGGCGTACCGTCTAGTCTTTCTAGCGCATAAGCACCCTTGCCCAAGGCTTCTTGTATTTTGTAGGGGCCTTCCAAGTAGGAGCTAGTTTTCCTGGTTTTTCGTCGTTGGAAGCCTCATTGTTGCAGAAAACGTAGTCCCCGATTTTGAATGTGCATTCTTTGACGCGGTGGTTGTAGTAGCGCTCTAGCTGTGTCTTGTACTTAGCTTCTTTGATGGCGTCGAGGTTGCGGCGCTCTTCTAACAGGCCAAGGTTCAAACGGAGTTCTACGTCGTTGTTCCCCTTGTTGGCCAGCAACACTCTTGCGGAAGGGCAACCGATTTCTGCGGGAATGACTGCTTCAGAACCGTATGCTAAGCTGAACGGGGTTTCGCCGTTACTGGTTTCATAGGACATGGGAAACGTTGTCTACCCACCCGGTTCGCTTGGTTCCGAGCCGCGCTTTGATTCCTTCAACTATAGTGCGGTTAGCCCTTTCTACTTGACCATTGCCTTGCGGGTGCGCGACTGATGTGAATATTTGTTGGACGCCCATTTGCGCGAACCATTCTTGTAGGGCTTGGTCTTCAAATTGCGTACCGTTGTCACTCACGAGTTGCATTGGCAAGCCAAACCTATAGATAATGAACTGCTAAATGAACTTCTTGACATGCGCACCGTCATTCTTGGCCAGAGGTTTTGCCTCGACCCACTTGGTGAAGTAGTCGATGGCCACTATTAGGAACTTGATGTTTCCTGGTGCCGTCGGGAATGGGCCTACTAGATCAATGGCCCATTTCTGGAATGGCCATGCCGCCGTGACGGGCACCAGGTTGTTCTTGGGACGCAGGGTATTTGGAGCATGGCGTTGGCAGCTATCGCATTTGCGTAGTTCTTTGACCGCGTCTAGGTGCATGCCTGGCCAGTAGTACCCTGCGTTGATGAGCTTTGCCACCACCATCCTTGGGCCCGCGTGTAACCCGCATGTTACCTCATGTATGTCTCTGATGAGGAAAGAGGCGTCTGCAGAGTCAACGCAACAGAGTAGCGACCCTAGGTAGGAGCGACGGTACAGGATGCCGTCTGTAAGCTAGTAATGAAGAGCCTTGTGTTTGGTATTCCGGGCTTCTGACTTATCGTCAGGCAAGGTACTGGAAGATAGGAAGGCTTTGATCGGGGTCATCCAGGACGCGCTGCCTGTTTGGATGACGTTAAGTTGTCGCAGCGGAACAGATGGTTTGTCGAGAATCTCGACCCGGACTTCCTTTGCCATGTGTTCAAACACTGTGGAGGCCATTTTACTCAGCGCATCGTCTGGTTTGTTTTCGCTGCGCCGAATATATTCGACCGTGCAGGAGTCGAGTCGGCGCATAAGTTGTTTGGCCTGCTCCAAGTATAGAGCCATAGTTTCGTCCTTTGCATCGTAGGTTCCGTTTATCTGGCGCGCGACCAGTAATGAGTCCACGTGTGCCTCCACGTGCTTGGCCCCCATTTTTTCTGCGATGCGGAGGCCTGCCAGCAACGCTTTGTATTCCGCCTCATTGTTTGTACTTTTGAAGTCGAGTCGGATGGCATACGTGAACTCATGCTTATCTGGGCTGATGAGGTGTAGACCCGCGCCGGCGCCATCATCATTGAAGGCCCCGTCCGTAAAGAGGGACCACTTTTGCGATGGGTCGTGTACCGGCGCAGGGGACTCTGCTGCTTTGCATTCTTCAACTTTGTCTGCGGATATTTCTGTGGCGAAATCAGCTAAGACTTGGCCTTTGATTGCAGGTCTGGGCTTATAGTAAATTGTGTGTTCCCCCAATTCAATGGCCCATTTTGCCAAGCGGCCCGAGTGTTCAGGCGTGGCGAGGATATCGCTTATCCGATAGTCCGTAAGGACATTAATCGGGTGGCCTTGAAAATATATGCGCAGCCGTCGGGATGCATGTATGAGAGCAAGAACCAGCTTTTCCATGATCGTATACCTTGTTTCCGCAACTGATGTAGTAAATCGGTGTTTGCACACTCTTGCTATCTACCATGAGGACCGCTCCTACAGCGCGTTTGGTGACAGAGAGGTAGAGTGTGAGCGGTTCCTTGGGCAGAGGCGCTGTTAGAGTCGGAAGGTTCATTAGGCATTGCTTCCTTGCCTGGAATGCTGATTCGGCTTCCGGTGTCCAGCGGAAGTTACTCTTTTCAAGTAATTTTTCAAAGTATCCATGAACGGGAATGACTTTGAAGCGTAGTTAGACAAGAACCGATTGAGGGCGACGAGGCGGCCCATCAATGTCTGAACTTCCTTGACGGAGGCGGGGGAAGGCATCCTTTCGTTAGCCTGTACCTTTTCTGGATTGGCGCGAAACCCATCCCGCGTCACGATGACGCCTAGGAATTTGCCTTCCTCCATCCCGAAGGAACATTTGCTCGGGTTCAGTTTCATGAGATCCTTGCGTAGTTGGTTGAATGTTTGCTGAATGTCCCGCAACATGTCTCCTTCCTCCTTGCTTTTGATTACGAGATCATCGACATACACTTCAAGCCGTACGGCGATTTCGTTCATGAAGGCGGTGTCCATAAGACGCTGGTAGGTGGTGCCCGCATTTTTTAACCCGAACGGCATCTTGGTGTAGCAAAAGATACCCGTGTCGGTGCGGAATGCCGTCTTGTCCTCATCTTCCTTAGCCATTTGTACCTGGTGGTACCCCTTGTATGGGTCCAAGAAACACTTGAAGCGGTAAGGGGCAAGGGAGTCCACCTTTAAATCGATTTCCGGTAAGGGATAGCAGTCTTTGGAACACGCTGTGTTGAGATCTTTGTAGTCAATGCACATGCGCCAGCCTCCATTGGCTTTCGCGACAATGACGGGGTTAGCTACCCTGGTTTGGTACCGTGTGGGGCGGAGAATTCCCGCGTTGAGCAGCTCGGTGACTTGTTCGTTCATGGCCTTTGTTTTCTCCAGGCCCATACTTCGCTTCTTTTGGACTACTGGTTCTATGGAGCGGTAAAGGTTGAGCTTGTGTTCCGCTATCTCTCGTGGAACGCCTACCATGTCTGCCGGCTGCCATGCAAATACGTCCATGTGTTGATTAACAATTGTTTCAGGTGATTGCGTATGGTCTTGGAGATTACATGGCCAATAACCACCGTTTGCTCCGGAAATTTAGGGTTGAGTACCCATTTTTCCGGCTCTGTGGGGGCGTCAGTTTTGACCATTTTCGGGGTTTGGCGGTTTCCGCCGAATGGCAGTCTTTGTTTCCCCGAATGAAAGCTATGCCCGTTCTGGTTGGGAAGCCGACCATCGCATGCGCCGTGGAGGCATTGGCATTGAAGCGCGCGATGCCTTCTCGCCCTAGAAGAAGATCGTGGTTGGAATTGGCTGGCAGGACCATGAAGTCGTATATTTCTGTGCGCTAATGGGTGCCGTCTGACCATGTAACGGGCATGGAAATCATGCCGCGGGGCATGATTGTCTCATTGATGAAACCGGAAATAGGCTAATTGACTCGCGTGAGCTTCGCCTTGTCCTCCTCGTCCAACTATTGAAAACACTGATCGTACATGATGTCTGTGCTACTGCCGCCGTCTAGAAACATGTACCGCATGCGGTAATGCCCGAAGACCGCGGTGATGACTAATGGGGCGGTGCAAGAAGCGCCGCCACGGACCTTGGGAATGAGGACATCGGCTTCTTTCCATGAATCATCAGTTTGTTGCATACGGGGGCGTTTCCCATATTGTCTTCTTCCCGCGCTTTGTGATGTTGCAGTGGTGGCGGGGGATTAGTGTGGCAACATGGGTTTTGAGATCTCAGATTTTCTTCCGTGATCCCTCCGCTTGATTGTCATCACCCACGTGCCCCTTACCAGCGCGGTGGACGTTTTTGACCGAATGAACGAGTTGACCAGACTTCAGCGCGGCCTCAATTTCCATTTTCAAGTTGTAGCAGTTGTTTGTGAGATGACCGAAGTCGTTGTGATACTCGCAAAACTTGCTTTGATCTACATTTCTTCTCTTTCCAATGGGCTTGGGCTCCTTGAGAGTGACTTGTTCTGTTATGAGAACCTGAGATGGGGTTTTAGTTAGCGGGGTCCAATCGTAGTTCTTCTTGGAGTGACCATGTTCTTCCCGCGATTGCTTGGTATTGATGATTTGGCGGGCGTCACCTGCGGGGGAATATTTTCCCTCGTCGGTTGAGCTGGTGATGCGGCTCTAGACATATTTGTTTTTGTGTTTATTATTATTATGATGGTGGTGCGGTTGGAAGCCGTGCATCTGGTTGAAGGATTTCTCGGAGGAAGCATATATTTTAGCGGAGTGGATGAGTTCATCCCAAGACTCTGGGATGCCATCCTTGCCTGTGAGGCATTTCATGAGCTCTGGGCTGCGTACATTGTGGATGAACGCAGCACGAGTGAGTTTCTCCCCACAGCCTATTTGCAAGGCTTCTTTGTTGAACCGGACGATGAAGTCCTCGATAGATTCGTGATCATGACGGCGACACAATAGTATGTACACCTTGTCTTTCTTATGCTTGCGCAAGTGCGAGAAATGGTTGCCGAATTTGTCGGTGAGGTCGTCAAAGTCCTTAATGCTCCTCGCGGGGAGATCGTCGAACCAGATTCTGGGTGCGCCCGTGAGGGTTTGGGCGAAGAGTTGGCACTAAACCTGAACGGGACAGTCAACCGACATCCCCGCGCATTCAAAATCATGAACGTGGCTGTCGGGGTCAAGCAGGCCATCGTACCTGCCGATGCTGCTAGGAAAATTCCGGCTATCGCTATGCGAGCGACGAACTTTGATTTTTTGGTGAAAGACTTTGGCCTAAACGGCTTAACCAAGTCGTCGTCCTCATCGTTGTGATGTGATCGATGGGTGTGTTTCTATTAGGATCTGAGTTTGATTGTTTTGATATGTTTAGATGAACAATGAAATAAATGAAGTGAAATATAAATGGAAAGTGCAGCGGAATGATAAACTAAAAATCAAAACAAGAGAATAAATGTTTTAATCGAAAGCTTTCATTGATTGAAAGATTACAATATTACAAGTACTCCCCCTCAGCCTGATCACTCAGTGATTGTTTGTCTAAGAGAATGATTCGAGTGATAAATAGAACAGTACAATCACTGTTCTATTTATAGACAAATCTAAACCTTTGATGATCTCAGCTGACGTCACCTAAGACAACGACCTCTAACAGAATAACAACATAAAACATCTGCTAACTAACAACTACTGTTACATTCAAAACACTGCTAAGATAAACTGCTGTAAAGGAACACTCTGATGGTCTTGTATCTTCTGTTGGATCCAAAGTGCTGTTGATTCCATCAGACCTTTAGTCTTCAGTACTTTGATCAGCATTCGTTTCTTCATTAGATCTTTAGTCATCAGTTGTTTATTCAGCAGACCTTTGCAGCAGCAGTTGTTTTCATCAGTTGTTTAGTGTAGCAGTTGTTAGGATCAACAGTCTTTTGGGAGAAGTATCTTGAAACTACTGATTATTCAAAGGATCAATTAATAGAATATTTTGGCTTTCTAATCGTCTGTTCTTCTCCAGGTCAGTAGACCCAACAATCTCCCCCTAGAACAGATGATGCCAAAACTAGGCTTTATTCTTGATCTTTATTTCTCATCAGGCTTTCTCTAATTTGACCTTTGAGTTGTAACTCAAAACTCAATGAGAAGAGGTCTTCAGCATCTCTTTCTAGCTCAAGATTCAGCAGTGTTTGGAGATCTTCTGCACACAGGCCATGAGCATCATCCATGCTAAGTTTCTGAATCTTTCCATCTGATCTGAGCAGAGTCAATTCATGGGTGTCTTTGTTGACCTTCCATTTTAGAATTTTAGAATCAGTGGATTGGCTGAGATGCACCTTTATTTTGGATGAGTTTGGTGAAAGAGGTCTTCCAATGATTTCTCTGAGTCTTTGGTTGAAGAGTCCCTCTTTTACAAAAGTATCAGCAAACCTTTTCTGATCTTCTTCTGACATTTCCTTCTGCTTTTTGAATTGTCTTCTTGCAGCAATGGATAGATCAGAAGTGTCCAGTAAGCTGTCTAAGGTAAAAGCCTGTTGAGGTCTCTTTAACACAAGATCATCAGCATTGACAGGTTTTCTAGGCAAGGTGGGGTCTTTCTTCCTGTTTTCTTCTAACTTTTTATAAGTTTCAACCAACCTCAGCTCAGACCATCTTGCAACAGACTTCATCTCTCCATAATCAGCAGCCACAATCTCTTGTCTCATTCTCTTGAACTTTAAGGCTCTGGCTGGATCTCTGCCTTTGCTGAAGTCTGGGGCAGAGACCTTTGATGGAGGATTCTTAGCCATGTCCTCAATTCTTATTAGTTCTTCTCTGAGAGCATGAGTGGTCCAGCCTGCAAACTGTTTCTTGTTTGCTTTATAAGGCATGGTTGCCAAGATTTGTTCAAGAAGTGAATCCCTGACCTCCCTTTCCAAGTCACTGCTGAGAGGCATGGAAGACATTGAGTTGCTCAGGGTCTTAGCAAAATATTCAATCCTTCTCAATTTGCTAAGCTCTGCTGAATGGATGCCCTGAGCACTCCTGTCATCTTTCCCTTTGCATTTCTCTTTGATAATGGCATCTGCCTGTTCAGCCTTGTATTTCAGATAAGTATCCATGTTTAAGGGAACAGGAAAATTTGGAAGAGATGGGAAAGATCTTTCTGATGGCTGATCAGTATTGTAGAAGGATTGTAGTTCCCCCTTGAGTAGATCAAGTTCAAGAGGATACTTCTCAGCCAATGGTTTAATGGTTGGTGGTGGTCTATGTGATTTGAATTGTGAGGTGTGTGGTGAGAATGATGAAAGTGAAATGGCATTTAAGGGTGTAGATTGTGTGAGTGGAGTATTAGGTGGTGTAGTGTGAATGTTTTCATCTTGTACAACAAAAGTAGATTTTCTCTTTCTGCTGTACAAGATTTTTGGTGATGGTGATGTTGTAGCAGTGGTTGTGTTAACCTCTGTTGGTTCTTTTGTAGAACCAGCAGTTGTTTGGGATTTTGGTTGTGAAGTGGGTGTAGTAGTAGGTTTGGTGGTTGGTTTGGTGGTTGTGGTGGTATCAGATGTTTTAGTGGCAGTGGTTTTGGTAGCAGTGGTTTTGGCAGCAGTGGTTTTGGCAGTAGTGGTTTCAGCAGCAGTGGTTTCAGCAGTCAGTTTAGATGGTGGTTTTCTGGTATGTTTAGCAGAGATTTTCTTTCTTTTAGAGGAACCTACATCTTCAACTTCTTGCTGCTGTTCCCTTTTCAGCTGAATCAACCTTTCTGCTTTAACCTCCAGAGTGTCAGCCCTCTTAAGCTTATCTTCAGCAGCCTTATCAGCTTTTTCATTAGCAGAGGTGTCAACTTCCTTTGCTTTGCTGGTCTTGACAGTTTCAGTAGCAGTAGAGGTTTGAACACTTGGTTGTTGTTGTTGTTGTTGTGGTGCTGTTTGGGTAGACTCTAGTTTGTTAGCAGACTTTTATTTTCCCTTTTGTGAGGGTGGACAACCAAAGGGATCTAACTTTGGCAATCTATCTCTGCCACTCTCCCCCTTTTTGGCAGCATCAGCAGTAAATGCATCATCATCATCATCTCTGAGAATTATGGTAGGGGCAGAGTCAGTAGTCTTCAGCAGGTGGTCCTTGATCACTTTGATGTCATTGAACCTGGCATCCACCATGTTTCTGATCATTTGCATGTAGGTCTCTTGAGTCTGATCTGCTAGTTTTCTGTGAGCTATGATGATGGGGGAAACAGATTTCCATAGCTCACCAGCAATATCAGCTGTGGATGGTTGACTCTTGGTGAGAGTAGCCAAGGATTCCAAAATTGACTTGACATCAGATTTGATATCAGCAACAGAGGTTTCAATGGACTGGACTCTATCCGTCAATTCTTGGTATTTTAATCCATCACCTAAGTTAATAGGATCATCTGAATTCCTACCAGTGGTAGTTTTAACTAGTACAGTCCTAGGAGGTGAGTCCAAGGAATGAGAACCAGATGCCCCTTGGTCTTGGTTCTGGGGACTTCCAACTGATTTTGGGGACACAATTGTGGCCTCATCAGTTGTTGCCTTCAAGGAAGTCTTAGTTATGTAACCACTGTCCTGTTGTGAGACAATGGTCTCTACATCAGTAGTGGCTGCTTCTCTTGAAAACTCACCTAGAGTTGCATTGAACTCTGGGAGTATAACCTCCTCTTCTGTTTGTTGGTTAGCTGATTGATTTTCCTCAGTCCCAGTCACTTGTGGAGGTATACTCTCATTAATGGGTGAAGGAGA
Organism: Ambrosia artemisiifolia; assembly: GCA_032199755.1. Classification (NCBI taxonomy): domain Eukaryota; kingdom Viridiplantae; phylum Streptophyta; class Magnoliopsida; order Asterales; family Asteraceae; genus Ambrosia; species Ambrosia artemisiifolia. The sequence continues at coordinate 21,020,330 of CM063516.1, forward strand.
GGAACTGGGATTGTCCTGAGTTTTATCAATAGCCTCAAACAGAGGTTGCATAGTTTGAGGGACATGTGGTGGTGAAGGTGGAGGAGTGAGAAGAGAATTAGCCCTGGGAGAGGGGCTAGTGAACATATGGTCAAGTGACTCATATGCTTCATTATGTGGTTCCCTTTGGCTTACAACATGATCCTTTTATGAGGATGCATGAGGAGATTGTTTAGGTTGAGATGTTTCCAACTGTTGTGAGGAAGTAACAACAGTGGTTTCTGGTTGCCGTTGTCTTGCAACAGGGTTTTCTTCTGGTATCTCATCTTCCAGAAGTCCCTTTTTAGGTGTGGAGGTGGTTTTTGTGGATGGACGTTTTCTTTTGGATGTGGCTGGTGTGGGTTTCACAGCACTGGATGTAGTGCCATGATCACCAGGAGCAGTGGGCTCAACAACAGAGGTTTGAACAACAGTTGTTGTCTTGGACCTCTTTGTTTGTGTTTTAGAAACTTTTGACACTTTTGACACCTTTTCTTGGGTAGTAGAACCCAGCATTCTTGTGAAAGTTTCATCAGTTAAACTTTTCATTTGAAAAGACTCACCCTTTTGAAAATCTTTTTCTGGTAAAACCTTTTGAAGGATTACACTTAGAATTCGTGGGTAAAGCAGAAAAGCATTGTTTGATCCAGATTTTATGGCTTTCACATTTGAAACTAAGTCCATAAACAGGCCTTGGGATAGATTGAAGTCAGAGTCTGACAACATAGCATACCCCAAGTACTGAATCCTTAATGGGATTTCATTAAAGGACGTGGTCTTAGCTGAGACACAGAGAAGGAGAGTATGAAAGAAAAATTTCATGACTGGTGGGAAAAACTTTTTGAAAAGAGTTGACCCAGTCATTTGAGCATCATACCCTCTTTCCTGAAACTCTGTGTGAAGCTCTATTTTAGGGAAAGAGTCCTTACCTGTCAAATCATTTAGGGAGAAGGTTGTGGATATTAATTCAGGTGTAATGGAGATGCTTGTGTCTCCAATTTTTGAAATAATGGATGTAGGCTTTTTGTCTTGAAGCAAGACTTCAGCTTTTAACCAGAATTCTTGGAGGGTTTCAAGATGAATGGGAGCATCAGCAGTGAGGATGGTTATGTATTTGGAATTTAAGATGATGTCGATGGTGGAATGAAATGGAACGTTGTCGTCTGTTTTTACCAGATATGGAAGGTAATTATGTGTGGCTTTGGTTTGAAGATACATTGTAATGGATTTCGAGTGTGAGAGTGAGTGAAATTTGAGTAAGGGTTTGAGGAGGAAGAAGGCGGTTTGAGTATTTTGAATACAATGAGACAGTAAAACAGCTGTTGTGGTAAAACAGGGTTTTATAGCCTCTGGTGAAACCGCTGATGTGGCCAAACTCGTCTTTTGAGAGCAGACGTGGCAAACATCTGATGGTAAAACATCTGGTGGTATACAGCTGTTGCAAAAAGTCTGTTGCTAACAGCTGTTGTGTAACCAAAGCACTGATGCTATCAGCACTTTAAGTTTTTTTTTAATTATAAGTAAATATAGATATATATATATATATATATATATGAAACAACGGTTGTTTTATCTGATCAGATGTTTGAAACAGATTTTTCAACCAACAGTGGATAGGATGAAACAGTGGTTGTTTTATCTGATCAGATGTTTGAAATAGATTTTTCAACCAACAGTGGATAGGATGAAACAGTGGTTGTTTTATCTGATCAGATGTTCGAAACAGATTTTTCAACCAAAAGAGCTATTTTTAAGGAGAAAATTGATTTTCTGAAAACATTTTAATGTTTTAATTGAAAACATTTTTGTTGTTTTAGTCCATGTTCAGCATACCAATTCTAGAGATCAAGTTTGTGAAGGTAGATGTGTCTAAAGCTTTTGTCAACACATCTGCCAACTAATCCTCTGTTGGAACATGGTGCAGAGAAATCAGACCTTTTTCATAGCTATCTCTGACAAAATGATGTCTGATGTTTATGTGCTTTGTGGTTGAATGAGAGACTGAATTTTTGATGATATTTTCAGCAGCTTGACTATCCAACATAAGTGGAGTCCTTAGTGCAGTTATCCGAAAATCCAGCAGTTGATTTTGAAGCCACATGAGTTGGGCTGTACAGCTTGCAGCAGCAATGTCTTCAGCCTCAGCTGTTGAAGTTGAAACAGCTGCTTGCTTTTTGCTTTGCCAAGAAACTAAGACATTCCCTAGAAACTGCCACCCTCATGATGTAGACTTTCTTGTGGTGTGGCAGCCAGCAAAATCACTATCTGAATAACCTGAAAGCTCAATGTTTCCATTAGCAGGATACCAGATACCAAGTGTGGGAGCACCTTTTAGGTATCTGAATATCCTTTTCACAGCAATAAGGTTTGACTTTCTGGGTGAAGCCTGGGATCTTGCACAAACACAGGTGGCAAACATAATGTCTGGCCTAGATGCTGTTAAGTACAGTAAAGACCCAATCATGCATCTGTAGTGTGTCTGATCAACCAGTTCATCCTTGTCATCAATAGTGAGTGGCTTGACTGTACTCATGGGTGTACTACATGGCTTACAGTCATTCATCTCAAATTTAGATAACAAGTTTTTCACATATTTATTTTGATGAATGAATGTGCCATTTTGCAGCTGCTTCACTTGGAGTCCAAGGAAGCACTGAAGTTCACCCATAGCACTCATTTCAAACTCTGCTGTCATGAGTTCCCTAAACTCTTCACACATTTTGTTACATGTGGATCCAAAAATAATGTCATCCACATATATTTGAACAATCATTAGATCTTTCCCTCTCCATTTTAAAAATAAGGTTTTATCAATTTTACCTCTTGTGAAGCCAATGGATAAGAGAAAGGTGGAAAGAGTGTCATACCAGGCTCTAGGTGCTTGCTTGAGTCCATACAAGGCTTTTTTAAGCTTGTAGACACACTCAGGATGGAACGTGTCTTCAAAACCAGGTAGTTGACATACATAGACCTCCTCCTGAATTTTGCCATATAGGAAAGCACATTTGATGTCCATCTGATACACCTTGATGTTGTGGTTGACAACAAAGGCTAAGAAAATTCTGATAGCTTCTAACCTAGCTACAGGAGCAAAGGTTTCATCATAGTCTATCCCTTCTTCTTGTCTGAAGCCTTCAACCACTAGCCTAGCTTTATTTTTGACAACTATACCCCTTTCATCAGTTTTGTTTTTGAAGACCCACTTTGTGCCAATTGGACAGACATCCTTAGGTAGTGGTACAAGTTCCCATACTTGCTGTCTTTTAAACTGAAGGAGCTCTTCTTGCATGGCTTCCACCCAGCTGTTGTCTTTTAGTGCCTCTTGGTACTTGACAGGTTGTATGAGGGATAGAAAGCCTGCAAAAAGACAGATATTTGAGGATTGGCTTCTTGTGAGCACACCTTCTCTGATGTTGCCAATGATTTGGTCAGGTGGATGAGCTCTTAGGTAGATTAAATCTCCCTGATATGGTATGATGGCATTTTGAGGTGAAGGACAGAGGTTTGGTGACTCTGTTGACATAACATCTGTTTGCACTTCTGTAGTGTCAACAGATGTTTGAAATGGTGGTGGAGGAATGGGTCCAAGTGGTGTAAAATTGGACTGACTCTTGTCAACAGATGTTTGACTTTTGTCAACAGATGATTGAGCAGTGGATGTAAAAGGTGAATCAGTGGTTTGAGAGTAAGACTGGCCAACAGTGGCTGACTCAGCTGTGACAGAGTTTTGACAATTGTTTTGAACAACTGCTTCCTCTGAAGCAGAATAGACTTGACAGTGATTTGGAATCACAACATCTGTTCTGTAGTCTTGTTGTGGAGATTGTGAGATACCTGCACTATTTGTTTTGATAGTAATATCTTCAAATTTGAATTTATCTAAATCAAACAACTCAGCATGATTTGCTGGGATTTTTAAGGATGAAAGTTCATTGAACTTAACATTCAGAGTTTCTTCTATTGTCTTGGTCCTTGTGTTAAACACTTTATAGGCCTTGGCAGTAGAAGAATATCCCAGAAAATATCCACAATCTACTTTGGCTGCAAATTTTGAAATGGAATCTTTTAGATTTAAAATGAAACATGGGCAGCCAAAGATTTTGAAAAATGAGATTAATGGTTTGATTTTGAACAAAATTTCATAAGCAGTTTTCTGATGTCTTGGGTTGATCAAAACTCTGTTTTGAACATAGCAAGCAGTGTTTACAGCTTCTGCCCAGAAGGACAGTGGCAAACCAGAATCTGCTAGCATTGTTCTTGCAGCTTCAATAAGAGTTCTGTTCTTTCTCTCAACCACCCCATTTTGCTCTGGTGTTCTTGGGATACTGTACTGCCTTACAATCCCTTTTGACACACAGAAATCATCCAACTCCTTATTTTTAAATTCTGTCCCATTGTCACTTCTAAAGACTTTTACTGGCAAGTCATATTGTTTTTCAACTTTGGTGACAAAGTCCTTCAAAATACCTGCAGTCTCATCCTTAGAGTGTAAAAAGTAAGTCCATGTAAACCTAGAAAAATCATCAACTATGACAAGACAAAATCTCTTTCTTCTTAGACTCATGATTTTAACTGGGCCAAACAAGTCCATGTGTAACAGTTGTAAACATTGACTGGTTTTGGACTCATCAATGGATTTGTAAGAGCTTTTGTGTTGTTTTCCTTTTAAGCAGGAAACACAATGCTCATCACATTTGAACTCTTTTGGTGGCAAACCTCTGACAAGATTTTGTTTAGAGAGAGAGTTGATAGTTTGAAGGTTGGTGTGACCTAGTCTCCTATGCCACAATTCTGTCTCTTTGGTAGAGGCACCAGAGAACAGACAGACATTTGCCATAGGATTATCCTTCAACATATCAACTACATACACATTGCCACTTCTATGAGCAACAAGTTGTGCTTTACTCTCAGCAATGATGGTGTTAATCTTTTCAACCACTTCTGGTCCAACAATCTTACATGTTTTCTTAGTGAAGAATGACCCATATCCTTTGTCACTCATTTGTGATACACTAAGTAGATTAAACTTTAGATTGTCAATTAGATTAACTTTTTCAAACTTAAGTCTCCCTGCTTGAACAGTTCCCGAACCCAACACTTTACCTTTAGAATCATTACCAAAGGATATATCACCCCCTCCATGTGCAAGAAAGTCCAGAAGAAGGGCTCTACATCCTGTCATGTGCCTGGAGCCTCCACTATCTACATACCATAAACTATCTAAGCAAGCAGAAGCTCCCTGCACATCAGTAAAGATTTTAGTTTTGGTGAGTGTCCAAAGCCAAATTGGCTTTGGATGGGTTCTCAGATGTTTCAGCCTTAAGTTTTGGAGAATGATCAGTGGTTTGAACTAGCTTTTGAACTAAGTTCAACAGCTGTTGTTGACCATTTGCCAGTGCTTGTATGTCAACACTTGGTCCAACAGATGTTTGATCATTTCCTGTCAGATGTTGATAACCATGAGGATGTCTGTTCACTTTAGGTTTTGAAGGCCTTTTGGGCTCTTCATAAACATGTGGCAGACGATGACGAGTTGGTTGTCCATATCCTCTTGGAAATCTGATAACTGGTGGAACATCTGTTACCTGAACATCTCTGGGAGCAGAGTTTTTGCTCAGACCTTTGGTAACAGCTGTTTGGACTGGTTCAAAAGTCTGTTTGGGTTTTCCTTTTGAAGTACTAACCACTTGACTTTCAAGAGTTTTAGCCTTGTACTCTTTTATTTTTTCATCAAAATTTTTGAGATACATGCACTCTTTTGTTTTGTGATTCTTTTTCTTACAAATTAAACATTCATTGGTTTTAGAATCACTTAAACTTGTTCCTTTGTTGATATCATATGCTTTTAGAAGAAAACAATTTTTGGTAACATGATTCTTCTTTTCACAAAAATCACAAAACAAGTTATCTTTGGATTTCCCTTTTCCTTTCTTCTTTTCAACAGATGTTTGATCATCTGTTGGAAGATCTTTCAAGGGAATGATTTTGGCCTGTGGTGCCTTTTTACCATCAGGAGTTTTGAAGGTCATTGGTTGAAAATTTTCAAGGACATCACACTCATCTGACCAGGTTGGTTTGAATTGATATTTTTCAATTTCATCAAATGAGGGTGTACCTTCCAACTTTTCAAGAATGATTTTCTTGCCATTGGGTTCAGTAACCTTGATTTCTTGACCTTTTGAATTGGTTGGGATGATTTCAACCAACTGTGGTTCCTTTTTGTCAGTGGTTTGTGAACTTTGAGCAGTGGTTTCTTTAAAACCAAAGCCAAATTTCACATGACTTTTAGACTGTTGGTTAACAATCATCTCAAAACCGTTAGATGATTCCACCCATTTCTGACATTCAACTTGGGTGGACTCAAGCTCCTTTTTACAACAATGATATTTGGGTATCATAGTTTGAAGCTGGTCTTTGGTTATACTTGCTTCATGTTTTAAACTGTTGATTTCAGATTCTCTTTCAGTTATTTTTTATTTTAACTCTTTAGTGAGTTTTTCAAACTGAATTTCATCTTCCAAAATTTTCTTTCTAAAGTTTTCATTCACCTCTTTTATCTTAGCAAATGCTATGATACATTTATCTGAGCACAAGTCACTTAAGATTTGAGGTGATACCTTAGCAGCAACCATCAAGGCACAGTTACACTGGCAATCACAGTCATCAGTACCTCATGGGTCTGAGAGATTCACAACCTCTACTTCAGATTCTTCAGCTAAAACAACTTCATCAACAACATCATTAGTCACATTTTCAGACATAGACACCACTCCCTCAGAATCAGTCTCTTCAACAATTGTTTCTAGTGCCACAAAGCAGAAATTATTTTCAGAATTGGCAACTAAAGCAATGTTTTCATCTGTTAGCTCATCTGGTAGACTACTCCAATCAACAAAGCCTTGAGTGAAAAAAATCTGTTGACTTTGCTGACTGGTCTCTGCAGGAGCAGAGGATGAAGCAGCAATCATTGGAACTTGTGCCTGAGTAACAGGTGTTTGGACATAATGATACTGAGGAACAGTGGTTTGGACATAGTGTACAGGAACAGTGGTTGGAGTCTGTGCAAAGTGAGCAGTGTTTTGCACATTTGGTCCAGGGGTGTTTTGAGAAAACTGATAAGTGTTAGTCTGAGGTCTTTGGTTTTGATAGGTGATCATAGGTGTACCATTTTGACTCCTACATTCCCTAGCAAAGTGACCCATTCTATGACACTTATAACACTTGATCTTTGATTTATCTAACCCCACTTTTGACCCACCATGTAAACCTGGATACCTTCTGCCAGTTTTCTTATAGAAATTATTAGTTCTAATACTGAGCAGGGCCAATTGATGCAAAATGTCCATTTCTTCTAAGTCCACAGGGTCAATGTATTGAAGGTCATTATACACAAAGGATGTGTTATCAGATGCCTGGATATCACCACTTGCTGTAAAAGCATAGCTGGGTGATGAGTAAGAATCAGTGTTAAAACCAGTGGTTATATCAATGTAATGATCATAACTGTTGGATCAGTGGCCTCTTTTAACAACACTTATGTGTTACAGATTTATGTAAGAGTTAATGAGCAGCGGAATAATAAGTGTTTAAAGATTAAAAGATCACTTTTAAGAGGAGTTATTACTCCCCCTTGACTGAGCAGTTAATGAGAAACAATAAAACAGTTCAAGTATAAAGCAGTAAATGCAGTTTATGTTTCTCAGATGTGAAATGGATTATAAGTTCAAAGCCCGATGGATTTCAATTGATTTCAAAGGAAATTACAAAATATCACATATCTAAAATAGATGAACAAACTCATCTATTTATAGACCAACATACTAAACTGTTGTCTGAAGTAATCTAAGATATTTAACAAAGATATTATGCTAAGATAAGGTTACAACAATCTGTACATTGAAACTTGAAATCAAGACTTTAACAAAACAATATAATAATAAAACTACTGAAGTATAGGTCGGTTAGAAGCTTCTGATGACAAAGTGCTGATGAGTGACAAACTGCTGATGAGTAGTTTGTCTTCAGTAGTTCTTCAGTGTAGTGTCTGGTTAGACTTTAGAACTTCTGATGAGTTACTCTTCAGTACTTTGTGAATTTGTTCTTCAGTACTTCTTGTTTCTTCTTCAGCAGTTCTTTCCATACTTAAGCAGAATATGATTTGGACTAAGGTTATCAAAAGGTGGTTTCTTCAATCCTCTTTGTCCCAACAATCTCCCCCTGGATTGATGAAGCCAAAACCTTATCCAATCTTTATTGCTGATTCTTTCTCTCTTCTAATATCCTCCAGATTTCTGCTGTCATCCGGGTAGTAAGAGTACATCTTTGTTGCTCAGTGAGAGATCCCAATTCAGGTGTAAGATATTGAATTGTGAGAAGGTCTTTGGAAGATAGAACACTCAACTCCTTTGAGTTCTTGTAGACCTTACTTGAACGATCTCTCCTGGTCACTAGTACTGAGTTGGAATCAGTAAATGACCATTTGATTATGTTTACCTTTGACATGTCAAAGTCAGAGGCATAGGAAACCAAGCCTGTTTCCTGGGGTAAACCTGAGGATGATTGTGGAATGTCTTCGACTTCAGTGACTCTCAGGTGAGATTCTTGACTACCTTGAAGGTCAACACCACTTTGAATAGGCATGTTGGGCAAGTGATGTTCTGTTACAACTCTTGTATGTGACTTCTCTTGAATGGATTGTTGTAACTGATAAGCATAGGTAGCTTTGTCTCTGAATTGTGTAAGCAGGGGTTTTTCTTCTACATCAAAGTCTCCATGCACCAACTGATTTCCTTCCAAGAGTACCATCTTGAAATCAGTCTTCACAATGGGTTCTCCCTCTGCTTTTCTCTTTGTGGCAGGCTTTCTTAGTGCACCAGAAGATCTCCTTATGATTGAAGTTGGTTGGACTTCAGGAGTTTCAAACCTTTCTGGCTCTGCAGCTTTGCTGGCCTTGTACTTCTTGTAAGTCTCATATAAAGTTTTCTCTTTCCACTTTGAGACTGAGGCCTTTGAACCATAGCCATTTGCCACCAGTTCATCTACAATCTCTGCTCTTTTGGCTTTCCTCTCTTTCTCTGTTGCTAACCTATCAGATAGCATTTGAGCTCTTCTTGTCAGTTCTTCAGTAGAGAGTCTTTTGAGAGCAACTTGTTTGGATTTGGAGTTCTTTGTTATAAATGTGATCAGCTGTGCCCTTTTGTCTTCTTCTGCAACAGCTTCAAGTGCTCTCTCTTCAGCCTCAAGCTCATCAAGCTTTTCTTGATACTTGATTAGTTTTTCTTGAAAGTTCAGATCATCTATTGTTTCCAGGCTGTTCCATACTTTGTCTTCTTTAGCCTTCTTTGCAGCCTCTTTCAAACTCTTCTCCAACAGTTCTTTTGACATGGCAATGGGAGTAGGGTTTAAAACAGTTGTGGAAGTTTTAGTTGGCATAGGAATGGAAGCAGGTTCTCTTTCAGGTGCCTTAGAAACTTCTGATGTTGGTTTGGAAGGTGAAACTGCTGATGGTTTGTCTGTCTTCACAACTACTGAAGGATTGTCTTCAGCAGTTTGATAAGTCTGATAAGCAGTTCCTTCTTGTGCCTTAGATGATGAGAACTCCTGAAATACTTCTTTTCCTGGTCTTTGGATTGGCTTTTCAGCTTCAGGATTTTCTCTAATAGCAACTTCAGGTTCTGGTTCCTTAGTCTTCTCCCCCTTTTTGGCTTCATCCACTTCTGGAAGCCTTAGTGAGTGAGAAGTTGCAGCAGACAACCTTGCTAATTGATCTTGTGTTTGATCCATCTTCTTGTTCAATTCAGCAAGTCTGGAATTTATCAACCCAAATTGGTTGTTGGCTTTCAACTCCCAAGCAGTTGTGAATGTTTTGAGTTGATCAGTTAAGATTTGTTTCATTGTCTGGAACAGGGGACCATCTGGGCTGCATAGCTGGTTGAAGTCTATGCTTGAAAACCCAGAGAATTGGGTAGGTTGTTTTTGTGAAGGGTGAGTTTTTGGGTGATCTTCAGACTTCTCTGAAGATGCCACTTGTGGGGATTTTTGGGCTAAGTGGTCTTTAACCTGATCCTTGGTGACCAGCTTCTTGAGCTTGGAGACCTTAGATACAGGATCTTCAATTTCAACCGTCAATTCTGTTTGTGGAATGTTTGATTCATCAGCCAAACTAATGGAATCATCTGAATCCGTGATAGTGTCCTCAGAGAGGGCAGGATCAGTTAAATCATGAGCTAGCACCAAACTAGTCTTCTCATGAACCTCTTTTTCTTGGAACTGAGGTTTTCCTACTTCAGGCACTAGGCCTTCATCAGTAGTTGCCAAATTTGAGGTCTTAATTATGTTACTACTATCCTCAGGTCCACCACTGGGTGATAAATGAGTAGTAGCAGCCTCAAAAGTACCAAGAGTTTCTAAGTTTGGGCTTATAAACTCTGGTCCATCCTCATCTCCCTGGTTTGGGCTAATAAGGTCCACATCCATGTCAAGTGGAGAAGGCATCTCCCCAATTTGATGTGTTGCTGGGGGAGTGACATGTGTTGGATGGGATCCTTTTAGTCCTGAGAGAAGTTGGGCAATTTCTATGGTTGTGTGTGAAGGTTCAGGTTCAATAGTTGTGAGGGGTATGTGTTCAGTAGTTTGTATGGGTTCAGGTTCAGGTTCAGCAGTTTCAAAGGTTGGGTCAGTTGTTACAGCCTTCTTAAATCTTTTTCTTTTGAAAATGACTGTAACAGGTTTTCTTTTAGGAGGTGGAGAAGGAGTGTGCTGAGAGGATGTTTCAGCCACTTCCTTATCAAGTGCAGATTGCACATCAGCAGTTTCAGGGATCTCCACTTCCTGAACTGTCTTTTTCAAAGGTTTGGTTGGTTTTTGTTTTTGCTGTTTTGGCTTTTTGGATTTCTTTTTGGGTTTGGAAGATGTGGGTTCCTTAGGGATTGGTTGTTCTTCCCCTTCATCATCTTCTAGCACAAGTGCTGGTTTATTGTGCCTAGAGAATACTTGTGAAGTCAGTGGGTTTAAAGTTGTTGACTTACCCACAAGTACTCCCTCTCCAAGTTCTTTGATTATGCATTGCATAACAAATCTTGGGTACAGTAAAAACTTCTTTTTGTCATTTTCATGGTGTAGAACCAACTCATTGAAAAACAGTTTAGATGCCTTAAAAGGTGTTTCATTTATGATTGAATGAAAATTTGGTTGAAAAGTAGAAGGCATCTGATCAATAGACCCAGTTTTTGGACTTAAGCACATAATTATATAATGAAATAACGGTTTATATTTTGGGTCAAAATATTTCTTATAAACTGTTGCTTGTGCTAAAGTACCTTGATAGCCACATTCTGTCATGGTCAGATGGAAGTCAGAGTTTGAGATGTGCTCAGGAGCATCAGAATCCTTCAAACCAAGCCTTATGCTTAATGTTTCTGGTGATATGGCCATCAGTTTCCCTTTTATTGAAGATTTAAGGGAGATCACTTCATTATTTACTGTCACCGTCTCTGTGTTAGCCCAGAACTCATTAAGAGTTTCTTCATGAATGGGTGGATCGATGGTGAAAGCTTCATAATATTGGGATTTCATGATGAGATCAATGATTTCATCATACTGGGACCAGGCTTCATCTTTCTCAAAGTAGCCTCGCTGATTATGTCCCTGTTTTAGAACGAGAGCCATTGTTGTTTGATCGAACAGTATTTTTAGGTTAGAGAGGGGGTTTTGGTTTTGATTTGAGAGAGAGAGAGAGGGAATTTTGCTTTTTGAATGGATAAGTGTTTGAAAAAGGTATTTATCAGAAGTTTTTAACCGACTAGGTCAAACTTCTGATGAGTGAAAAGTCTGTTTTACCCTTTTTAATGAAACTGCTGATGAAGAAGGTTTCTTCATCAGTGGTTTTGGTCATCTCTTCAGTAGTTTCAACTGCTGATGAAAATGACTTTTTGAACACTTAGATAACTTCTGATTCTCATCAGTAGTTATTTCCATTTTGAAAATTTCCCATTTTTGATGTTCATCAGTAGTTTCTCTCAAAAATTGTTCTTCAGAGGTTTTGAGACAGATAAGTAAGTAAGTGAAAAATAAAATATGTGCAGAACTAAAAAGTGAAACACTTACAGACTTTCTTCCAAGTTTAACATCCCAAGCATAGATACTAACCTCTGAAAAGTTGTTGAATCAAGGGGTTTGGTGAAAATGTCAGCTATTTGATTGGCTGTTGTGACATGCTTCACCTCAATCTTGCCTTTTTCATAGCAATCTCTAATGAAATGATACCTGATTTCAATATGTTTAGTTTTTGAAAACTGAACAGGATTTTGAATGATGCTAATGGCAGATTTGCTGTCTACTAAAAGAGGAGTCTTGGTCTCTTTGATTCCATAATCAAGCAGTTGATATTGGAGCCATTGTATCTGTGAAGTACAGCTTGCAACAGCAATATATTCAGCTTCAGCTGTTGAAGTTGCCACAGATGTTTGTTTCTTTGATTGCCAGGACACCAGACAGTTTCCTAAAAATTGACAACCACCAGATGTTGATTTTCTTGACATCTTGCACCCTGCATAGTCACTATCTGAAAAAGCTGTTAACTTGGTATTGCTTGATGCAGGATACCAAATTCCTAAAGTAGGAGTTCCTTTCAGATATCTGAAGATTTTTTTGACTGCAATTAGATGTGATTCTCTTGGTGCAAATTGGTATCTAGCACAGACACAAGTTGAGAACATAATATCTGGTCTAGAAGCAGTTAAATACAAAAGAGAACCTATCATACATCTATACATGGTTTGATCAATATGTTTCCCTTGATCATCTGGTTCAACTTGTGTGATTGGTGTCATGGGAGTGGAACATGTTTTGCAGTCTTGTAAAGAAAATTTGTTCAATAATTCTTTAACATATTTTGATTGATGTATAAATGTTCCATTTGATTGTTGCTTGATTTGCAGTCCCAAAAAGTACTGCAATTCTCCCATTGTACTCATTTCAAATTTTGATTGCATGAGTTTCTTAAAATCTTCACACAGTTTTGAGTTTGTTGAACCAAATATGATATCATCAACATAAATTTGAACAAGTAAGACATGATTTCCAACATGTTTTATAAAAAGAGTTTTATCAATGGATCCCCTTGAGAAGTGATTCTTAAGTAAAAAGTTTGAAAGTGTTTCATACTAGGCTCTTGGAGCCTGTTTTAGCCCATAAAGAGCTTTGTCAAGTCTGTAAACCCAGTCAGGATGAGAAGGATCCTCAAACCCTGGAGGTTGACAGACATACACTTCTTCTTTTATTTTTCCATACAAAAATGCACTTTTGACATCCATTTGATAAACTTTAATGTTGTTGGAAATTGCATAAGCTAAAAATAACCTGATAGCTTCAAGTCTTGCAACTGGTGCAAAGGTTTCATCATAATCAATTCCTTCCTCTTGAGAATAACCTTGTACCACCAATCTTGCTTTGTTCTTGATGATCATACCAGCCTCATCTGATTTGTTTCTGAAGACCCATCTTGTTCCAATTGGTTGCTTGTCTTGAGGTAAGGGACAGATTTCCCAAACCTGTTGTTTCTTGAATTGAAGCAACTCTTCTTGCATTGCTTGCACCCAATTGTTGTCTTTGAGGGCTTCTTGATATTTCTTTGGTTCCAACTGAGAAATAAATGCTGAGAAGAAGCAAAAGTTGTAAAGCTGGTTTCTAGTAAGTACCCCTGAGGCAATATCACCCATGATTTGATCCAATGGATGATCCTTGTGTTCAATCAGTTGTTGTAGACCTGTACTAGAGGATGGCTCTACTGGTTCTTCAAATAAACCACTGAGATTGATAATATCTGGTTCAGCTGTTGTTTGAACTTCAGGAGTTTTAGGTTCAGCTGAATCAGTACTTTCAAAATGTTCATCAGTAGTTCCTGAAGTTGAAGCTATTGAAACTTCTGAAGGTCTAATAGTTGGTCTTCTGACTGTGTTTGGAGTCCATGGTTCAGGACTATCATCTTCAAATCCTTGAAAACCATTTTGAGGAGGTTTGGATGATTCAACAGTCTTTTCAGGTCCGAAATGAAAGTTGTCAAGATCAAATAATTCAGCAGGATTTGCTGGAATAAGAGTGTGTTTTGATTCATTGAACTTGACATTCAATGTTTCTTCCACTATCTTGGTTCTTGAATTAAAAACTTTATAAGCTTTTCTCAAAGGAGAGTAACCAAGAAAATAACCTGTATCAACTTTTGCAGCAAATTTTGAGATAGAGTCTTTGATGTTGAGGATAAAACATTGACACCCAAAAGCCCTGAAGAAGGAGATAAGGGGCTTTATGCCATGAAGAATTTCATAGGCAGTCTTGGTATGTCTCTTGTTGATAAGAACTCTATTCTGAACATAACAAGCTGTGTTGACTGCTTCAGCCCAAAAATACAAAGGTAGGCCTGAATCAGCTAACATTGTTCTAGCTGCTTCTATTAAGGTTCTGTTCTTCCTTTCTACCACACCATTTTGTTCAGGAGTTCTGGGAATGCTGAACTGTCTAACAATCCCTTTAGACAGACAGAATTCATCCAGAGTTTTGTTCCTGAACTCTGTCCCATTGTCACTCCTGATGACTTTGACAGAAAGAGAATATTGCTTCTCAACTTGTAGAATGAAGAACTTGATGATTTCAGCTGCCTCATCCTTGGAATATAAGAAGAAGACCCATGTGAATCTTGAGTAGTCATCAATGATGACCAAGCAGTACTTCTTCTTACCAAGGCTCATAATCTTGACTGGTCCAAATAAGTCCATATGGAGTAGTTGAAGACATGCAGTTGTTTTAGATTCTTCAATAGACTTATAGGAGGACTTATGCTGTTTACCTTTAAGACAGGAAACACAGTGTTCTTTGCACTGATATTCCTTCAAAGGTAGACCCCTGACCAAGCCCATTTTTGTGACTTTATTGATGGTTTTAAAGTTCACATGGCCAAGTCTCCTGTGCCAGAGATCATTTTCTGAAGTTGATGCCTTTGAGAAGAAACAGGCAGTCTTGTTCAATACTTTGTCTTTTTCAATGTCCACTGCATAGACATTGCCACACCTTTTGGCAATCAGCAAAGTATGATCTTCAATAATCTTCTCTATCAACTTCTGGCCTTCTGGTGATATGATCTTGCATGCTGTCTTGGTGAAAAAGGAAGAATATCCTTTGTCACACATTTGTGAGACACTCAGCAAGTTGTACTCAAGATTTTCAACCAGATTGACCTTGTCAAACTGCATTTTGCTTGAGGATACATTGCCATATCCTAGCACATATCCCTTGGCATTGTTCCCAAAGGACACAGATCCTTCTCTTTGACTGATAAAATTGTTTATCAGGTATCTGCATCCAGTCATGTGCGTTGAGCCTCCACTATCAACATACCATATGCTATTTAAACCTCTGGAGACCCTCTGCACAAGATAGCAAATTAGTTAGTTTTGGCAACCCAAGCCAGTTTGGCTTTGGGTTTGCTCTTGAGAACAGGTGCAGCTTGTTGTGGACCAATTTTAGAAATCCATGTCTTTTTGGCAATGGATTTGTCATTAAGAACAATGGTGGGTTCTTTTTGGTGTCCACCATCAACTTTGGTCATCAGAAGTTTAACCAGGTTTATCAAATCTTTAACTTCAGTAGTTTGTGAAACTACTGATGAGTTAGGTGTAACTTCTGAGGATGAACTTTGAGAAGATGACTTTTGTTGAGATAAAAGCCTCTTCTTAGAAAGGTTTTTGTTTGATTGTTGTTTGTTGGGAAAAAAGTATTTTCAAAATTTTGTTTTATCTGTTTTCCCACAATCAGTTGTTGTCTTTGTTTGTTTAACAGATTTACCTTTCTATATCTGCAAAGTTCAGTTATGTGGTTAAACAGACCATATAGTTCACATGCTTTTGCCTTCTCTTTCTTTTTAGATAAATCAAGAGAGCTGGAAGGCAATTTACTGACAATATCAGCATTTTGAAATAGGCCATCAGCAGTTTTCAGGATCTCAACTCCTGATGTAGTTGAAACTGCTGATGGCTTATTGTCAGTAGTTTTAATTTCTGCAGTACTTTCCTTTTTGAGAAAGTTCTGATGGTAGGATGTGCATTCCTCCATGTCAGAAGTTTGAATCAATTTCATCCCATCATTATCAGTTTTGTGGGTGAAATCTGTTGGTGATTCAGTGTGGGTATACCCAATGCCAAACTTAACATTTGCTGCAGTTTGTTTGTTAAGCAGCATTTGGTACGCTTTACAAGACTCAACCCATTTTTCACAATCAACCTTGGTGTCAGCAAGCTCTTGTCTGACTTTTCCTAGGTTGTCTATCATTGTTTTAATCTGTGCTTGGGTTTCTATGGATTTATCAGTTAATTTAGAAATTTCTTTATTTTTCAAAGCAATTTTTCTTTCTAAATCACACTTCATTTGAGTATATTTTCTCTCCATATCATTGGACTTTCCTTGTAAATGCACATTTGTTTCTCTTATTAAAGCAAAAGATTCTTTGCAAGATTTAGAGCAAAGCTTTAAAAGAGATTGCTGTGATACCTGAGTGAGTGCAGAATTTGAAGAGTATCCTTCAAAAGCCATTAAGGCAAAGTTCTTTCTGCCATTATCAGGTTCTCCCTAGTTGACATCATAGACCTTATTGTCTGCATCCTGACTGCATTCTGATGTGTCATAAGGAAGACTGCTCCAGTCAACATACCCTGATGTAAATAAGCTTTGTTGCTGAGGGGGTTGTTGAGTTTGTGCAGGTTGTTGTGCAGTTGGAAAAGGAGGCATCAGCTGCTGTTGTTGTTGAGCAGGCAACTGAACATATTGTACTTGTGGCACATATTGAACTTGTGGAGCTTGTGCCTGTACAAAATGAGCACTCCCTTGAGTTCCATTATTCCTATTATAAGAGGGGTTAAATTGATTTCCAGACATGGGTTGGTTGTAGCTAGAGCTTCTACACTCTCTAGCAAAGTGTCCCAACTTTTGACACTTGTGACATCTAAGTTTAGATTTGTCAAAACCAACTTTTGTTGAATTGTTAAGTCCTGGAAATTTCCTTCCTGACCTTTTGTAAAATTTGTTAGTTTTTAAGCTTAACAAGGCCAGTTGGTGCAAAATCTCCATTTCTTCCAAGTCATCACTGCTAAAATATTTTAAATCATCCATGATGAAACACATGTTGTCAGCAGTTTGACTTAGTTCATCATTGTCATAAGCTGGGAAAGATCCATCTGATGAGATCCCAACTGTTATGTCAATGTGGTCAAAAGAACCAAAATTATTAGAACAAGATGGTGAGTCATGTCCTAATAAGGCTGTGCTACCTGGAGTATAGTCATCAGCAGTTTTACCAGATTCTTGTAACTTTTTCTTTTGATTGATTTCTCTTTCAAAAGTTAGTAATTTTCCATGTAACCTTGTTAGGTTCAGGGTGTTAAAATCTGAACTTGTTCTGAGGACTATAGAGTAAGTTTCCCATTTTGAAGGTAAAGACCTTAAAAATCTATGTAACATAGACTCATTTGAATAGGTCTGATTATTAATTTTTAACTCAGAGATGAGTGAAGAAAATCTTTCAAATTGTTGTGTTAAGTTTTCACCCTCTATGTGAGTAAAAGTTTCATATTGCTGAGCCAGGATTTCTCTAATGTTGGCTATCACCTCAGCAGTTCCTGCAAACTGCTCTTTTAGGCAATCCCACAGCTATTTGGCACTTTCACAATGTAAAAGCCCAGCATATATTTCGTTTGGGAGAGCCATAGCCAACATAGAAAAAGCTTTTGCATCTAGCTCAAACTTTTGGAAATCTTCTTTAGTGTAGTCTTTTGGATCTTTTGGTCTCTCAGTTTTTCCCTCTGGATCAGTAATAACTGGTTTGTGAGGTCCAAAAACTACAGACCTCCAGCAACCAGTATTTGTTTGGGAAATAATGTGTGCCAACCTTTTAGACCATATGTTATATTCATTTCTGACTAACATAGGAGGCTTGTTGGCAGATCCAGTATTGTAAGGGTCCATTTTTAAGAAGTTTGGTTTTGTCAATGCTTCTTTAAAGTGATGGATGAAAAAGTGAGCCTTTTAATCCTTTATTGGATATCAATAAGAGCCTGTGTCTGAATCTCAATTTGTTAGATTGATATTTGATCAGATTAACCAGATGCTCTGATACCAATTGTTGGATCAGTGGCCTCTTTTAACAACACTTATGTGTTACAGATTTATGTAAGAGTTAATGAGCAGCGGAATAATAAGTGTTTAAAGATTAAAAGATCACTTTTAAGAGGAGTTATTACTCCCCCTTGACTGAGCAGTTAATGAGAAACAATAAAACAGTTCAAGTATAAAGCAGTAAATGCAGTTTATGTTTCTCAGATGTGAAATGGATTATAAGTTCAAAGCCTGAAGGATTTCAATTGATTTCAAAGGAAATTACAAAATATCACATATCTAAAATAGATGAACAAACTCATCTATTTATAGACCAACATACTAAACTGTTGTCTGAAGTAATCTAAGATATTTAACAAAGATATTATGCTAAGATAAGGTTACAACAGTCTATACATCGAAACTTGAAATCAAGACTTTAACAAAACAATATAATAATAAAACTACTGAAGTATAGGTCGGTTAGAAGCTTCTGATGACAAAGTGCTGATGAGTGACAAACTGCTGATGAGTAGTTTGTCTTCAGTAGTTCTTCAGTGTAGTGTCTGGTTAGACTTCAGAACTTCTGATGAGTTACTCTTCAGTACTTTGTGAATTTGTTCTTCAGTACTTCTTGTTTCTTCTTCAGCAGTTCTTTCCATACTTAAGCAGAATATGATTTGGACTAAGGTTATCTAAAGGTGGTTTCTTCAATCCTCTTTGTCCCAACAATAACCCTGATCCTTACTACTTCCAGGTACCTCATCTTGACCCAAAAGTGTTGTATTACCAAATACATAATCATCAGACACTTTTCCAGAATCCTGGAGCTTCTTTTTCTGGTTAAGCTCTCTCTCATAGGTCAAGAGCTTACCATGAAGCTGGGTCAGAGTCAAGTCCTTAAAACCAATTGAGTTTCTCATAACAATTGCTATAGTGTCCCATTTGTCCTGAAGTGATCTAAGAAACCTATGATTCAAAGTTGAATTTGGGTAAGTTAGACCCACCAGTTTTAGTTCACTAATTAGTCAATTGAACCTCTCAAATTGTTGTGTTAATGACTCTCCCTTCACATGACTGAATGTTTCATATTGTTGATTAAGTATTTCACGGTTGTTTTCAATTACATCCTCAGTCCCACCAGCTGCTCTTTCAGAGCATCCCACAACTCATTTGCACTATTGCAGTGCAACAGTCCAGCATAGATATCATTTGGTAGAGCCATGGCTACAATACTGAAAGCCTTAGCATCTAACTCAATTTTTTGAAAATCTTGCTCGGAGTAGTTTTCATCACTTTTAGGTACTTGGACCTTGGGATCTTCGGTACTCGGCACCATTGGAACATGTGGTCCAAAGACAACCGACTTCCAACACCCAGTGTTTTGTTGTGCTAGCACATGACTCATCCGACGTTGCCAGATATTGTATTCAGATCTGACAAGCATCGATGGCTTGTTGCTAGTGCCAGTGTTATGTGGATCTTGATTAATTGAAGTCATTCTCTGATTTTTACGAAAACAAAATCTGTTTACTAACGGTTGAAACGAAAATAAACTATTACTTTGTTTTCAATCTGACAAACAAACGATATCAATAAATTGTGAGCTGATCTGTTTATATTAAATTGATTGATTATATCGAATTTAATTGACCAAGCTCTGATACCAATTATTAGGATCTGAGTTTGATTGTTTTGATATGTTTAGATGAACAATGAAATAAATGAAGTGAAATATAAATGGAAAGTGCAGCGGAATGATAAACTAAAAATCAAAACAAGAGAATAAATGTTTTAATCGAAAGCATTCATTGATTGAAAGATTACAATATTACAAGTACTCCCCCTCAGCCTGATCACTCAGTGATTGTTTGTCTAAGAGAATGATTCGAGTGATAAATAGAACAGTAGAATCACTATTCTATTTATAGACAAATCTAAACCTCTGATGATCTCAGCTGACGTCACCTAAGACAGCGACCTCTAACAGAATAACAACATAAAACATCTGCTAACTAACAACTACTGTTACATTGAAAACACTGCTAAGATAAACTGCTGTAGAGGAAAACTCTGATGGTCTTGTATCATCTGTTGGATCCAAAGTGCTGTTGATTCCATCAGACCTTTAGTCTTCAGTACCTTGATCAGCAGTCGTTTCTTCATCAGATCTTTAGTCATCAGTTGTTTATTCAGCAGACCTTTGCAGCAGCAGTTGTTTTCATCACTTGTTTAGTGTAGCAGTTGTTAGGATCAACAGTCTTTTGGGAGAAGTATCTTGAAACTACTGATTATTCAAAGGATCAATTAATAGAATATTTTGTCTTTTTAATCATCTGTTCTTCTCCAGGTCAGCAGACCCAACAGTTTCTTTCCCTTGTAGCTAGAGTCGCTGCTAGATGACTCATAGCCATCTGACTCGTCGTGTGACTTTGCGTAGCCCCGAGCCCCGACGTTTCCGCTTGGCTCCCCGCTACGACTGTCACGACGACCAGCCGCTTCCTTGTTCTTATGCCCCTTCTTTGGTGGGGTGTCATAAGTGAGGGCCTTGCCCTTCTTTTTGGCTTGCTTCAAGAGCTTCCGCTAGTAGAGAGCGGCGCTCTTGGTGTTCTGACGGAGGAGCCACTGGTCTGGGTCCTCCTCGAAGCTGCCATCACTGTCGTCGATAGTGTCCACGTCACGAACCTCGAAGGCTGGCTTCTTGAATCGTGACGTGGGTTGTTTGACGACTGTTTTTGGCGTGGTTTGTTTCCGAGGTGCTGAACATCAGCCTCTCCGGTTTGGTTGATGACATATGTGTTAGGGTTGGGTTCAGCCATGGGTGGGTTTAAAAGACAAGAAAAAGGATGTTCTAACCGTTGGATGGCGCCAATGAAGAAACAATAAGTATCCCGGTGATTATCTCTAATCACCGATGGGCTTATACTTACGTAACTACAAATACTATCCTTTACCCAAACCGTTAGGTTGAACCCGGGTGAGAGATATGTATGAGTGAGTGTGTGTGTGAGAATAAAGACACAAGATGTAAGTGGTTCGGTCGAGTAGTGACCTACATCCACTGTGAAGAGCCAGTTAATATTACTTTGGAGTGTACAAAGTGTTACAAGTAAACCTAGCTCTATATTACAAGTAAGTAATTTCGGATCCTTTGCAAAGGAGATGAACTCTTCTACTTATAGGAGAACTCGTGGGCCTAGACGAGAAGCCCACGAGTAGTGGACCTGGCTTGGGCCCATCCAAAAGCCCAAGAGGAAGCCTTCCAGAAAATGGCGGGAAAAGCGGAGTACTGTGAATGACGTCAGGCTACTGTGCAGTCATCACCTGAGGCGGACACGTGGTAGCTCCTGACTGGCGGTCGGCGGCATTCGTCTGGCTACAGTTGTTGAACCATCTGCTGCCGTCTGATATGACTTCTGACAACAGCAGGGGATGTCTGTTGGTTACTGTTGACGACGTTATGGAGGAAGCATAGAAGCAGTCACGTCGCCATTCCTGCCAGTGTCTGTTGAACCGCCCATGCCACGTGTCGCCAATCTGTTGGCTTGTGCTCTGTCCAGGATCTTGCTGAATCTTCTTTTTGTTATCTTCCGTAGCTCGTACGAAAAGCGAGTGAAGGATATTCCGCGCGTGGGCGCACGCGCGCGTCTCTTGTTGTGTGCTGCTGTTGCTTGCCGTCTTTGCGCACCAGCTTGTGGCCTGTTCTCCGCCGAGCTGGCTCCGCAGAGTTCAGGGCCATTAGCGCCTAGATCGTGGAGTAGAGGGATAGGGACGCCACCTCCGCCTGGATTAGGCTCCATATCCTTTCAGGTAGGGATCATACGAAAACCAACTTTAGGGTGAGAACCAAAGAACTAATATGAACAGGGGCCATTATTGTAAATATATAGTTAGATTTAAAAAAAACCCAATGGGTCATATATGGGTTAAAAAAGATGCAGTCTTCAAAACCCTAGTTCATTGCATATCCCTCCATCTTCTACTACAACCACTACCACCGTCAATCCATCATCCTTTACAACCGCTACCACCGTCGATCGACCGCCTTACCATCCACTACAGCCACTACCACCGTCAATCCATCATCCTGTACAACCGCTACCACCGTCGATCGACCTCCTTACCAAACCGTCATCTCTCTTTCTTTGTAGTTTTAACCGTTAATGAAGTTACAGACTAAACAAGAAGCGAAGGCGGGCTGAAAGAATCATGTATGTCGGAAGGACCAAACGTGCATCTATGGATGATGACCACATAATATGAACGTTTTGAAAACCTCAATCTGCTGATTCACTCACCAGTACATGGGACCTGTTAAATCATTTCTTCAAGAGAAAGCTTTAAAGGACGGTTTCGGTTCTGGTGAAAAGAAAAAAGAAAAAAAAAGTTACAAAATGTGGGACTTAGACTACATTTTATCAAACAGAAGTTAAAACTACTTTTATAAGTGGCTTCATCATCAAAGACACTGTCAGAAGCATATGGGCCAATCATATTCCAATTACCTATTAAGAGGTATTATTTCAATTACCTATTAAGAGGTATTCTCCTGTTGCTATTTGAACAACAGAGAGGTCTTTACCAATGATATGAATCCATGACTTATAATATTCCAACGCATCTTCTTTTTCCTCAATCTTTC
Organism: Ambrosia artemisiifolia; assembly: GCA_032199755.1. NCBI lineage: Eukaryota > Viridiplantae > Streptophyta > Magnoliopsida > Asterales > Asteraceae > Ambrosia > Ambrosia artemisiifolia. The sequence goes on from CM063516.1 coordinate 21,043,128, forward strand.
CATCTTCATCATACATAAGACCAATCCCACACTCATAGTCATAGTTTCGTACATGATCTTCGAGTTCTCTGTGATAATGCACATGTGCAAAACGTAGTTTATAATGTTAAAAGTAATGTTAAAGCACATACTGTTATAATTAGGCCATTAACAATAATGCACGTGTGCATTGGTTTTGTTGTAATTAACAAAGTAATATTGTTGCACATGTGCATTCAGGTTGAAATATTGGTTTTCTTATGCATTTTTATTAATTGTAGCTAAGAGATGGAGAAAAAATCAAAGAAAGTAACATTTGTATTACAATTGAGGGATAAAGGAACAAAAAAGTTACAAGATGCAAGTGAAGATAATGACACGATTGTTGATCTGAAAGTTGAATCAGGTTGGCATTATTTATTTAGTCTGGATGTTTATCAGGAAGTTGAATCAGGTTGTTATTATTTATTTAGTACATTTATATAGAAATGCACATGTGCATATGTGCAGTTTTTTCTTATGAAATATTAAATTTTGATTGTTTAAACACACAAATTATCATATATGCAGATATAGATTTAAGAAGAAAGGTTCAAACGAGGTCAAATAAGCGGAAACATTTTGTGACGGTGATTAATGATGGTATATTATTTTGCATAATATTTAATATATATAATTGAGTATGCACATGTGCATAATTATGGATGAACATGATATAATGTGTTTTTTTGACAAATGTGTGTGCAGATGCAATTACAAGAAAGAAAACAACATCAAATAGTGTTAGAACAGTGGCAATGAAGTAAACTCAAAAGAAGGTTATGAAAAAAGAAAATTGGCTTTCAAAACGAACACGCGTTACACCACATCAACTTTGGATGGGGATAAAGAAATTGTCAAACAAACAAAGAAGTTTGTATAACATTTTGTGTAAGGTATGTTTGGTTTAACATTTTGTTAGGTTGGTGAACGTGAGGTTGTGAGAAAATTAGAAGTTTGTATGTAGGTGGTTAACATAGGTGGTTTGTAACATGGATATTTGTTTTGGTATCGTTTGTTTTATTGAGTTAATACGTTTGGTAGAAACTACATGTAGTTGTATGATAAAAACGAATTGGTATAAAAACTTTGTTATTTGAAGGATGATGCATGCACATATGTATATTTTGGGTGGCCTTATATGGTGGTTGATAGGTTGATTATGTTTGTAATTATTATTTTTAGCGTATGTAAATTGGTATGATATTGAAATTGACATACACATATGTGTGTGATTATAATAGCGAAATGCACATGTGCATACGGTATATTTCTGTATATATAACAGCGAATTGCACATGTGCATTAGGGATGGCGTCATATGACGTCATATAAACCATTTATTTTATTTTATTTTTATTTTTTTGAATTATTAATACAAACTAATCATTTTGGTGTTTTTATTTTTTTTTTATTTTTTGATGGAGGGGTTTTTGTAGACACCCTTCATATTTACAAAATGTCACATGTTCACACTAGTTTCTTGGTTCTCTCCCTAAATGGTGGTTCTCAAATGATCCAAATCCTATATATATATTTGTAGTTAGGGTGTTCTTATATGTAATGGTAGGTTCAAAAACATATATACTATCTTTACATGATTAGTGACTTGCCTAGACACGATTAATGAATTACCTGAACACACTCTGTTTTTTTCTACATGAACAAAACCAAAGTCATTTTTTTCCGTTTTTCATATAGCACTGTAGTGCTCGTTGAAAAGATAATATAACGCTCGTTAATTTAGTGTAATTTTTTTAAATGTCGCATTTAAAATATACAAACGTTTAAAAATTGTGGGGAAGTGCATGTGTGTAATGATCCCACATCGGTTGGGAAGGAGAACTAACACTTCTTTATAAGAGGTGGGATACCTTCCCTATCGTGACGCGTTTTGGCGTGGAAATTGCCTACAACCAAATGCAAAATCGGGACATGCCTGGACAATATCGTGGTACGGGAGTGGGCTGTTACAAATGGTATCAGAGCCAGGGCCGGGCTGTTGTGCCAACGAGGACGCTGGGGCTCCTTAAGGGGGGTGGATTGTAATGATCCCACATCGGTTGGGAAGGAGAACTAACACTTCTTTATAAGAGGTGGGATACCTTCCCTATCGTGATGCGTTTTGGCGTGGCAATTGCCTACGACCAAATGCAAAATCGGGACATGCCCGGACAATATCGCGGTACGGGAGTGGGCTTTTACAATGTGCCATGCAAATGAGAGAAAAACTCGCACGTAAAAAATAGTTTATTCCAGCTAAAAATACGAAAAGGGGTAAACTCGACACTTTCAAAACTTGAGTGGGTCAAAAAAATTAAACACGTCGATACATTAGTTTTTTTTTATATAGAAATTAGCAAACGAAAGTTATTGACAAAAAAAGTTAAATTATGAAAAAAACGTAATAAGTTAAAACATATACTCCCTCCGTCCCAATTTAAATGTCTCACTTCCAAAAACACACATTTTAAGAAATTTTTTGTTTGTATGTGGTAAAATGACAATAATATCTTCAAAAGTGGTGATTGTGTTTTGTCTTTTATGGGCAAAACTGGAAATTACATTTCTATTTTTGGAAAGGGACATTTAATTTGGGACAAACAAAAACGGAAATGAGGACATTTAAATTGGGACGGAGGGAGTATTATTTATTGTACTGGGTAAAGTTAAAACATTGGATACTAAAGGGTGAGTAGGGTATAAATGTGCAAAATTCAAAAGTTCAAGGAGGTGTTTTGGTCGTTTAGAAACCCCAGCGACATACCTCTTTAGGATAGAAGATATAGGGATGGGTAAAAAACTCCATTTGGTATACCTAAACCTCGAATTATTTGGATATACTTGATATTTGACGGGTATGGGCTTGGGAAACAAAATTCCTGGTACGGTTTAAGTTTTTGTAAGTCTAGAATCCTTGACCGTGGTATCAAACAAACACCTAATCGAGTGCGGAAAACAAGATAGAATGTGAATAAGAAAGAAGAGACTAGTCAAATCGAATGATTATTATTGATAAGTGCACACCTCTTTAATGAGACTTCTGGTACACAAGGGCCGATTACAATGAGAGCAAGAATGAAACAAAAGACTAGCGATAAACAGATTAACCATAAATGTGTTGTAAACAAAATATTATATAAGGTCCACTAATAGGCCCACATGACCTATCCCAAGCCTAAATAGTTGAACTAAGCCCAATAATAGTAAACATACTTGATAAAGACAAGCGTAAACCTACACAATTTCAGGGCCTTGCAATATCCCCCTAGGTTTATGATGTCTTTATCATGGCCTAGTAGGAAGAAACTCCATTTCTTGATCTTCCAGACTTAGGTTCTTTCTTTTGCTCTCGGAGGCAACTTTCATTTTAATCATCATCAGCTTTTAATTGAACATCTTGCTAAAAGAGAACGTGAGAGGAGGATTCTTAGTAACTCTTTTCTTTGTCAATTTTCTCTTTCAAGCAACTTTTTAGGTACTTCTTCAGTTGTACTTTCATTGTCAAAAGATGGTTCACTTCAAGTTCTTCTGACTCCGGTACATCTTGTCATTGAGGTGTGTGATACCCCGTAATTTCAGGTTAACACTTTAACTAGACTCTAGTTACTTATACATACTTTTCATGCATTCTGATTAACTAAGGTTAGTTAGGATGAGTGTACGTTGCACAGTTATAGGTTGATAACTGCATGAAGTGGTAATTCGAGGAACTACCAAACTATTTAAATGAGTAGTGAACCCCGGATGTTGGTGAATTGTTAAACAAGAAGATTGTGAATTAATGGTTTGATATTGATTGCAATTACGTGCTTCTATGAATTTCTGTGAAACTATGTGCAAACTGTATGTGATTACGTGAACTTAAACCGAAAACGTTAATAAAAATCATAATAGGTGGACCATTAGGATGGTTGGGGGCTTTACACATGGGGTTACACTTGTTAGGCTCCAAAATAGCGAAAACATCGAAGAAAACGCACTCTACAACAAAGCAGGCCACCCGGAACGGGCGCGATCAATCCGACCGGCCGCGCGTCGGGTCCTGACGAACCCTAACCGACTTAATCCACTATTTAAACACTCTTAAGCCCCATGCAACCTCTAAACTCAACCCTAATCGCCCCTTACTGCCTCCTTACGAATTATTAACCCCTGAACACCTGCAAAAGCTCAAGAACATCGATCGGTTGATTGTTTTGAAGTGCTTGTGGTATAATCTTCATTCTCTTGTGTTTTAATCTTCTTTAAATTGTTTTAAAACATCAAAACCTTGTTTTTCCAGGTCTGAAAGTATTTTATAAAAATTAAAACATGATGATTATGAAGATTAAAAGGGTCAAGCATATTGTTATGTAATGAATATTATGTGTTTTGCATGATCATGTGTGTTCTTGATGTTTTAGATAACTAGGGTTTGTGAATGATAATATATGCATTAACTTTGCTAGGTTATGATCAGATAATGTCCTATAGATGTTGTAGAATGTTTATTTGGCGTTGTTGATCGATAATATGCAAGTAGGGTTCAAGATAATTGACGATTATTGCATGATTGAAACTTGGATAGAATCTGAAAGTTAACTTGTAGGGTCTGATACATGGGTTAAAAGTTATTGTTTTGATGTGTTCTTGGCATGGTTGTAATGTAAATGGTCTTAGCATTTCGTAATGGGCAAAATCGTCTAAATTGGACTTCGTTTGAGTAGTTTTTGGAATTTTATTGGTTAAGAGGTCATATCAGAAATTCGGATTAACAAACTGAGTCAACTTTAAACAATCATAACTTGGGTTTTATAAAGAATTAAGTTATGAAATTTTTACAGTAAGTCAACATTGGAAAGGCTCGGCTTTTCCAAGTGGATTCATCCAGTTTGGATGAATACACAATTTTTAGAAATTTTTCTACTAAACTGACCTGTTATGGAAATTTTCTGGACATAGCTGTGTTGTACGAATTTTCATAATTTTTGTGTTTGCTTTTAAGACAAAACAAAAATATGGGTTATCTACTGATTCCCAATGAATACTTAGTAAAAATTTGGGACTTTAATTCATTCGTTAAGTATTTTAAATAATTCGTTTTTCACAGCACACAATCTGTCCTAAAAACGCAGATTGTGTACAGAGTCTTTATGTGACTATTTGGAGTCTTATATGGTATGTAATTGACGTGAACTTGTATGGACACTTGTGTATGATGTATTTGAGATACCAGACTGATAATAATCACCATGATCACCAACGGGTTCGTAGGGTCTACTTATGCATATAGAAACACTAGGTGTTATTTACACGATTTTGAACATTTAAACGTCTTAGACAAATGGGTTATATGGTGTATTGATTATACACATAAACTCACTTAGTAACACTTGTAATAGGGAGTCGGTAGCACCCTATTGTTGTTGGAGTTTGGATAATTTCGCTTGCAACCTAAGGTGAGTTTCACTACTTTTTCTCGAAGGCATGCGTCTCGGGTTTGAGACAACTTTGGTAAACGTTTTCTAGTCCGGTTTGGGACTACACTTGCAACTCAGGTTTTGACTCCTTGTGTGGGTCGGGTTTTGGACTCCTGGTGTCGGTTACGCTTTTATCAGTTTAAAACTTTACTGTCCTTTGTGAACTAAACACACTCTATCATTTAAAGTCCTTGCATATTATTGCGTTAATCGCTGTAGGCAAACGGGGTATTAGTTGATAGCGCTATTAGGTTGTGCAGCAACCTCATGCTTGAGGTGCTTGTGTCACGGGCATGAACTTTTGACCACGCTCTAAATGAGCTGAACTGCTAGTGTTGATAGACACTAGTGCCGAGGCAAAACTTATAACAACTTCTATATGTTCCCAATAATCAACTGTTTAGTTACAATGAGTGGGCTAGCTACCCCTGACAAGCTTAAACTGAAAACACTTGAACTTTTGGGTCTTAGGACCTGCGTTTTTATTTGGTTACGTGGGTTTTTTTGGAAACCTACGCGTATACTCGCTCTTTTACTTTATTTAGTGAACTCACCAACATTGTTTGTTGACCCACCGTATACATGCTTTTGCAGGTAGTTAGCTTCCGGTGTTACGATTAGGAAGCACTGCACGTATCACTGCATTTGGGGTCTTGGGCATACACCTAATCTACATAACATGCTTTTACGTCTATTTTTATATGGCATTAATTTGGGCGCGTTGTTTTGCGCATGGTTTCTAAAAGATTTAAATTTGGTTTACGCTTTCGCAGCTTAACTAAACTTGGTTTTTGAAAACGAACTAAATGGTTTGGGCCTTTAGAGTTCGTTGGTATGACTTATGGCTATGGGATCCTGGTATGTCATGCGCCTCGCGGTAAAACCCCGCAGTGGAAATTTGAGGGTGTGACAAGGTGCTTCATGCTAGTCAGCAACTGGAACTCTTCATTCTTCATCAACCCTTGTTTCTTGATTTGTATCAATTCTGTAAATTCTCAAAATTTTGTAAGCAAACAATTTTATGCAACAGAGGTTCCAATACACACCTGAACACCAAGTACATCCAAGTACTTTCATTTCAAAATTACAAAAAACCTAAATTTCTTTAAATCTTTTGAGGATCGGTCAAATCTACAAGAATGGTCAATTTTATAACAATTAAGCAAAATAAATTAATATAAAGATTAAAATTGAAAACAAAAACTCAACCTATCTACAATGCATCTTTTTATGAGAATCATGTGTAAGAAGATCATATCAGCTTTGTTAAACTACAACACACCGTTAGTATATATATGTTCTGATTAAATTATTAAAGTGTCAGAAATCAGTCCAAGACGATTACCAACATCATTTTTCCACTTAAACAAGCATACACACACATCTTCAAGTTCTTTATTTTTTTGATTTTCTAAATGTGTATTATACCTAAATAACTGTGTGTCCCACATCATGACATACCGCCGCAATCAAGGTATGGAAATAGCTTCTTTATAACATGTGAACATATGTTGACATTTGTATGTTTCATAAGGTCAAGATCATCGGTGATCAGGTCTGCATATATCTGGATGCAACAGAGAGATCAATGGATTCTCGTCCAGGGTTAGGGCAAATACCAAATTTTCTGTATGATCATTGCTTTAGGATTTTGATTTATGCCTTTATCGTGAATTCTCTTTGAGAATTTCGGCATTTCCTTATTGCTCTTTTAAGACGTCCTGACTGTGCCTAGGTCAACATATAATCTAGATGCAGCAAAAGGGAAGCCAGGACATCCCCATATGTATGAACAATGTAAAGACCTAAAATCTCACACTTTGGTAATCTATCAACGCAAGATTCAAGACCACAAAATCATACGCCAATGATGTGTTACCCACAAGATACACAGTCCTTTATCTTTAGCATGAATTTTAGGCTGAGTTCGTTGCGTAGTTTGCCTACCAATACATCATATAATGGAGTTGCAATCACAGTTGATTTAACTTTCTTTTCAATTTTAAAGTGTGAAAATTCAACCACTGATATACTATCATTTCTTCTTTTTCACATCATGAAATCGCATTATTAGTAATGGAGTCTTGGTCTCTTTGATTCCATAATCAATAAGTTGATTTTGAAGCCATTGAATCTTTGATGTACAGCTGGCAGCTGGAATATATTCTGCTTCAGCAGTTGATGTTGCCACAGAAGTTTGCTTATTTGATTGCTAGGACACCAGATAGTTTCCTATGAATTGACATCCACCAGATGTTGTTTTTCTTGACCTTTTTACACCCGGCATAGTCACTATCTGAAAACGCTATTAGTCTGGTACTGCTGGTAGCAGGATACCAAATCCCTAATGTAGGATTTCCTTTCAGATATCTAAAAATTCTTTATACTGCAATGAGGTGTGATTCCCTTTGAGCTGATTGATATCTAGCACGAACACATGTTGAAAACATAATATCTGGTCTAGAAGCAGTTAGATAAAGTAGAGAATCAATCATACATCTATACATGGTTTGGTCAACCTGTTTTCCTTGATAATCAGGTTCAACTTGTGTGGTTGGGCTCATGGGAGTGGAACATGATTTACAGTCTTTTAAAAAAAATTATTCAATAATTCTTTGGACATATTTTGATTGATGTATAAAAGTTCCATTTGTTTGTTGTTTGATCTGCAGTCCTAGATAGTACTGCAGTTCTCCCATGGTACTCATCTCAAATTTTGATTGCACGAGTTTCTTAAAATCATCACACAGTTTTGTGTTTGTTGAACAAAAAATAATATCATCAACAGAAATTTGAACAAGAAGGATATGATTTCCAACATGCTTTATGAAAAGAGTTTTATCAATGGAACCTCTTGTGAAGTGATTTTTTTAGCAAAAATGTGGAAAATGTGTCACATCAAGCTCTTGGAGCTTGTTTTAGCTCATATAGAGCATTATCCAGTTTGTACACCCAATCAAGATGAGAAGGATCCTCAAACCTAGGTGGTTGACAAACATACACTTCCTCTTTTATCTTTCATATTAAAATGCATTTTCAACATCCATTTGAAAAACTTTTATTTTATTGAAAATTGCATAAGCCAAAATTAACCTAATGGCTTTTAGCCTTGCTACTGGTGCAAATGTGTCATCATAATCAATTCCTTCTTCTTGAGAAAAACCTTGCACCATCAGTCTTGCTTTGTTCTTGATATGGATTCTCCATTCCTAATGGATGTGGTATGGAAACTGCTGTTAAAGAAAAGAGTAGACAAGGAATGAAAATATTCCTCTCGGACTATGACACCTAAATGAAAGAAAATCCGGATCAAACCATTATTTATCTTAACCTTATGTTAATTTACTTCGCAGAAAAGGAGCAAAGCATTGGTCCTGACAAACCCCAATTTATTGCTTCCTCTCCACCAATAATGCCTACTCCTTCAACTTGTTCTAAAAAAATGGGATTTCGTGTAATAAGCTTTTGATATTCAACAATTCCTGTTAAAAAATAATCGCAAAATTCCAAACATTTATCTCCCCAGCCATGAGGTAAATCAGCAGCGACTCCACCAATACGAAAAAAAACTGTGCTTCATTCACATACCGGTATGCTAATAAGGTATTTCACCGGAAAAAGGAGGAAAAGGATTGAAACCGGGAATGGGGCGAGCCGGATTTCTCGCGGCTATCCGAGAATTTCAATGTTTGAATTGAAGTATCTACATACACTTTTTCTATTTGGGTTGCTAACTTAACGGTAGATCAACTCACATTGGACATATCACTTTCATTCTTATGATACTATATAGTATGCATACAAGATGTATTGGGACCAATAATTAGAGTCCGTTAGAGTATTTAAGATAAATATAGTTTAAGATAAATATAGTAAGATAATATACTAAATAGATAAGGAAATAGAGCGGGTAGCAGGAATCAAACCCGCATCGTTAGCTTGGAAGGCTAGGGCTCTCTGTTCCTTCTTTCACAGAAAATGGAGAGGTTTGAGATCTCGCTATCAACCTCTTGACCTAAAAAAGTAATCTTTCTCGATAAATTCGGTTGATTAGGGTAAAGTTGTATCCCTTCGAAACCGTACAGGCCCCTTTTGACGCATACGGTTAAAAAAAAAGAATCAATTTGTAGATTCCAATGTATCTATTGAGCAAATATAGGTTCGATTAAGATTTGCTTCTCCGGAGTACCAAGGGCAAGCATGACATCATTATGAACATAAAGAATCACACCAGCTTCATCTTGTTTGTTTCTAAATACCCATCTTGTGCCAATTGGTAGCTTTTTAGGAGGCAAGGGACAAATTTCCCAAACCTGTTGCTTCTTGAATTGCATCAACTCATCCTGCATAGCTTCCACCCAACTGTGGTCTTTGAGGGCTTCTTGGTATTTTTTGGGTTCCAACTGTGAAATGAAGGCAGTGTAAAAGCAGAAGTTTGAAAGCTTGTTTCTTGTTACTACCACTGAAGCTATATTACTAAGAATTTGATCTAAAGGAAGATCTTTATGCAAAATCAGTTGATCTTGAACTATAGGCTCTATTGTGACTTCAGATAAACTGCTGATGTCAATAACTTCTAAATCATGAGTTTGTGGAGCTTCTTCAGAAGTTTGAGGAATGTCTTCAGTAATTTGAACTACGGAGTTAGCAGTTGTTGTTTTTGGAGTTGATTTGCATACTGTATTTGGAGTCCACGAAGGAGGACTATCATCAAACCGTTGATCACCATAATAAGTGAGTTTGGATGAAATGGTAACAGTCTTATCAAGTCCAAAGTTAAAACTATCAACATCAAAGAGTTCAGCTAGATGTGCCAGAATAATTGCATGAGATGACTCATTGAACTTGACATTCAGTGTTTCTTCTACTATATTGGTTCTGGAATTGAAGACTTTGTAAGCTTTTCTTGTTGAAGAATAACCAAGAAATTAACCTAAATCAACTTTAGAAACAAACTTTGAGATAAAATCCTTAATGTTTAGAATACAACATTGACATCCAAAAGCCTTGAAAAAGGAGATAAGAGGCTTGATACTATGAAGGACTTCATAAGCAGTCTTGGAATGTCTTTTATTGATAAGGACCCTGTTCTGAACATAACATGTTATGTTAACTGCTTCTACCCAGAAATAAAGAGCTAGGCCTGAATCAGCTAACATGGTTCTTGCTGCTTCAATTAGTGTCCTATTCTTCCTTTCTACAACACCATTTTGTTTAGGAGTTCTAGGAATGCTGAAATGTCTAACAATCCCTTTAGACAAGAAAAATTCATCTAGAGTTTTGTTCCTGAACTTTGTCCTATTTTCACTTCTGATGACTTTGACAGAAAGAGAATATTGCTTCTCTTCTTGTGAATCTTGAGTAGTCATCAATGATGACAAAGCAGTACTTCTTCTTACCAAGGCTCATTATCTTGACTGGTCCAAATAAGTCCACATGAAGTAGTTGAAGACATACAGTAGTTTTGGATTCTTCAACGGACTTATAGGTGGACTTGTGTTGTTTTCCCTTACGACAGGAAACACAGTTTTCTTTACACTATTCAAGGGTAGACCTCTGACCAAGCCCATTTTTGTGACTTTATTTATGGTTTTAAAGTTCACATGGCCAAATCTCCTATGCCAAAGGTCTGTTTCAGAAGTTGATGCATTTGAGAAGAAACAGGCAATGTTGTTCTATACTTTGTCTTTTTAATGTCCACTGCATAGACATTACCACATATTTTGGCTTCTAGCAAAGTATGATCTTCAATAGTCTTCTCTATCAACTTTTGGCCTTCTGGTGAAATAATCTTTCAAGCATTTTTGGTGAGAAAGGAAGAATATCCTTTATCACACATTTGAGATACACTTAGCAAGTTGTATTCTAGATTTTCAACCAGGTTGACCTTGTCAGACTGTACTTTACCAGAGGACACATCACCATAACCAAGCACATATCCCTTGGCATTGTTCCTAAAGGATACAGATCCTTTTCTTTGACTGGTAAAATTGTTGATTAGGTATCTACATCCTGTCATCTGCATTGAGCATCAACTGTCAACATACCATATGCTACCATGACCTCTAGAGAGACCCTCTGCACAAAGAGTAGATTAGTTAGTTATAGGAACCCAAGCCAATCTGGCTTTGGGTTTACCCTTGAGTACAGGAAGAGTATTAGTTTGATTAGGACCATTTTTAGGAGTCCATGTCATTTTTGGCATGGATTTGCTTTTAGGAGCAATGGTGGTAACCGTTTGAGGTTCACCATCAACTTTGGTCATCAGAAGTTTGACCATCTTTATCAAATTATTAACCTCGGCAGTTTTTGTGAAACTCGGCAGTTTTTGTGAAACTGCTGAAGGTTTGGGTCTAACTTCTGAAGAATTTTGAGAAAAAGGCTGATATTGAGTTTCAGTCTTTTTCTGAGAAAAGGTTTTGTTTGGCTGTTGTTTGCTGGGAACAAAGGTATTTTCAAAATCTTGTTTGATTTATTTTCCGACAACCAGATGTAAAATTTTCTTGGTATATTTTTTTTACCTTTTCTATATCTGCAAAATTCTGTTGTGTGGTTAAACAGACCACACACTTCACATGCTTTTGCCTTTCCTTTTATTTTAAAATTTTTAGGAGTTTTGGAAGGCATTTCTCAGATATTTTCAGTATTTTGAATTGTGTCTTCAGTAGTTTTCAGGGACTCAACTCCTGATGTAGATGCTACTACTGAAGGCTTAATATCAGAGTTTTGATCTTCTGATGAGCTCTCATTTGAAATGGTGAGAAAGATTTGATGAGAAGATGTGCTTTCTTTAAATCTAGAAGTTTCATTTTGATTCATTTCACTCCCATCAGCATCAACAGCTTTGGGAGTAAAATCAGTTGGTGATTCAATGTGGTTATAACTAATGCCAAACTTAACATTTGATGCATTTTGTTTTTTAAGAAGCATCTGATAACCTCTACATGACTCAACCCAATTTTAACAATCAACCTTGGTGTCAGCAAACTCTTTTATGACATTTCCTAGATTTTCTATCATGATTTTTATTTGTGCTTGGGTTTTAATAGCATTATTTGTTGCCCGTCTACCTTCTATTATGATGTAATTTTCGTATTTTGTTTTAATGAATAAAAAAAATTAGAAATTTCTTTTGATTTTGAAGCAAGTTTTCTTTCTAAATCACACTTCATTTGGCTAAATTTTCTTTCTGAGCCATTGGCCTTGCCTTGTAGATGCACATTAGTTTCTCTTTTTAAAGCAAAAGCTTATTTGGAAGAGTGTGAACCAAGTTTTAAAAGAGATGCTTTAGAAACTTGTGATAATGCAGAGTTAGAGGAAGATCCCTCGAAAGCCATCAAGACAAAGTTCTGCCATTATCATGTTCTCCCCAGTTGATGTCAAAGATCTTGTTGTCAGCATCTTGACTACATTCTGATGTATCATATGGAAGACTGCTCCAATCAACATACCATGACGTAAACAGACTTTGTTAGTTGGGTTGTTGAGGTTGTGGAGGTTGAGTAGCAATGGGAGGCATCTGTTGTTGGCACTGTTTTTGAAAAGGCATCTGAACATATTGTACTTGTGGCACATATTTGATTTGTGGAGCTTGTGCCTGGACAAAGTGTGCACTTCCCTGTGATCCTTGATTTCTATTATAATTGAAGCTTGGTTGATTTTCAGATTGTGGTTGGTTGTAGCTAGAGCTTCTACACTCTCTAGCAAAGTGTCCCAACATTTGACACTTATGACATCTAAGTTTAGATTTGTCAAAACCAACTTTTGTTTGATTATTAAACTTGGAAATTTTCTACCTGACCTTTTGTAAAATTTGTTTATTTTTATGCTTAACATGGCCAGTTGGTGCAAAATATCCATTTCTTCTAAATCATCACTATTGAATTTTTTTAAGTCATGAAGAGTGAAACACATGTTATCAGTAGTTTGATTTTCAATATTGTCATAAGCTGGATATGATCTTTCTGATGAGATCCCAGCTGTAATGTCAATATGGTCAAAAGAGCCAAAGTCATTAGAACAAGATGGTGAGTCTTGTCCCAAAAGAGCTGTACTACCAGGAACATAGTCATCAGTAGTTTTGCCAGAATTTTGTAACTTTTTCTTTTGATTTATTTCTCTTTCAAAAGTTAACAATTTCCCATGTAATTTTGTAAGTGTTAGGGAATCAAAATTTGCATTTGACCTAAGGACTATGGAGAAAGTTTCCCATTTTTCAGATAAAGATTTAAAAATCTATGAAACATAGATGGCTTTGAGTAGGTCTGGCCATTTAATTTTAACTCTAATATTAGTGAAGAAAATCTTTTAAATTGTTATGTTAAAGTTTCTCCATTAACATGAGTAAAAGTTTCATATTGTTGAGCTAAGATTTCTCTGGTGTTGGCAATCACCTCATCAGCTCCTCCAAACTATTCTTTTAGACAATCCAAAAGTTCTTTTGCACTCTCCGAATGTAAGAGTCTAGCATAAATTTCATTTGGCAGAGCCATTGCCAACATTGAAAAAGCTTTAGCATCTAGCTCAAGTTTTAGGAAACCTTCATTTGTGTAGTCTTTTGGTTCTTTTACTTTCTCAACATAAGTTTCTAAATTCTGCAGTCACTAGTTTATGGGGTCCATACATGATAGACTTCCAACAACCAGTGTTTTGTTGTGATAAAGTATGTGCCATCATTCTTTTCCAGATATTGAATTCATTTCTCACTAACATGGGAGGCTTATTTGCATATCTCGTATTATGAGGATCCATTTTTAAGAATATTGATTGATTAACAACTTCTTAAAGTGATGGATTGAATAAAGTGAACTTTTATCCTTTGATTGAATATCAATAAGAGCCTGTGTCTGATTCTTAATTTGTTAGATTGATATTTGATCAGATAAACCAGAGCTCTGATACTAATTGTAGGATCAGTTTCTTATCACAGTTTCTTTTAGAACAGTTTAATCACAGTAAATGCTCCCCCTCAAATATATAACTAAAGTAGCACAAGTGTATATGAGAATCAAAGCAGTAAATGATAAAACAGTTAAGGGTTTTCAAATGTTTCTCATATATTAGAAAATATATAATCTGCAAGCCTGTGTATAAAATAGATGGTGTGAACCCATATATCTATAGACAGAACTAAATATACATTGGAAGCATTAAAACTAATACTATAATACTACAACAGGTTGTAGTATTGGAACTTGCACATAAAGTAGACAAAAACTAATATAATACTAAACTACTAAAGATCAAGAGCGGTGGGAAGCTTCTACTGCAACTGCTGAAGACCAAACAACTTCTGATGAGTAAACTGATCAAAGTTGTTTGTCTGGTTCACCTTCAGGACTTTACTCTTCAGCACTTTGTGTTAGCTTCTTCAGTACTTCCCTTAACTTCTTCAGTACATTCAATATTTAACCAAAATATGCAGAGAGGATATTAGACTAAGGTTAACAGGCTTGTCAATCCCTTTTTGACCCAACAAACCAGTACGATTTTAAAACCCTAAAAGTGAGTCTTCAACCCATATATACCCGGTGTTTTTAATGTTTTCCTTCATGTTTGGTGTCTAGATTTAAACCACTTAGACATGGTAATTCTTTATTTAGTGTTATGAGTTTGGTATGCGACTTTATTTTCTATTTTTGCTTATTATTGTGTTTTCTTCACGTTTGTGTTGTTTGTATATCCTTTTTGTGTTTGGATTAATGCTTATTTTTATGCTTATGTGGTTAAACCTTTGTTTTTGAGCTGTTATATATATATGGGGTTTTGATATTTTGTGTTAATCAACCGACTTATGATTTTAGGACAACAAAAATGTGTAACTTTGTAGTTTTACATTACGAAATTGGAGCCCTAAAACAAGAAGAAAATTTTAGGGCTAGTAGACTAAATAACTAAGTTAGACCAATGTAAAATTATTTAAATCAAGCAATTAAGAATCGCCAGCCGCATAGAACACCCAATTATGGATGGGGTCTTGAATTTGTGGGAACACATACATGACAGAAATATCAAAAACAATCTAGAAAGTATAGAAATTTACGAAAAAGGATTCTCATTACTTCAAAACTAACCGAGCAATTTTGTCTAACAAGTTAGACCCAGGCGATCATGACTCACATTAACACATATTGGAAAAAATATTAAAAGAATCAATGAAGAATGGTAATTTATTCAAAATGGTTCTCATTGCTTCAAAATTTGTCCAGCGAGTAGCAAATTTACTCGCTAATAACTCTGGTCATACCTCCGGTTGCTAAAGGTTTAGGACACAATCCCAGTTGATAAATTTTGGTGCCGTAATGTTGGTGGGTATTACCAAGACAGAATTCAAGTCTCTAAACAAAATATCTCATAACATTTCATTAGTATTAAATTGTAAATGAGGGTTTAAGCTAGCAGTTACTATTTTTTATAGTAGTGTATTAATAGAGATGTTGTATCACGTATGGTAATACTTAAATTAAAATTGGTATTAAATTATCTAGTTTGTAGGTCATATGGTGTTGACATAGAATTTTCTAATTACATTGTTTTTAGTAATGAAAATTATCTACTTTTTTAGTTATTTAATAGGGAAACCACTATGATTTTAAAATCCTAAAAGCAAGTCTTTATTCGATATATACCCGCTGTTTTTAATGGTTTTTCTTCATGTTTTTAGTCTAGATTTAAACGAGTTAAACATGGTAATCCCTTGTTTTGTGTTGGATATGGGTTGGCGTAACCCCGTTGGGTATGTGACTCTATTTTGTGTTTTTGATTATTAATATGTGTTTTCACGTTTGTATTGTTTGTATAAACTTTTTTGTGTTTGGATCGATGCTTTTTTTTTGTTTATGAGGTCAAACCTTTGTGTTTATGTTGTTATATATCGAGGATTTTGATATTTTGAAAAAAAAAAGTAACTTTGTTGTTTAACATTACGAAGTCCAAAACCTAAAACAACAAAATTATAAGGCTTGTAACAAAATAATTAAGTCAGACACGTATAAAATTATTTAAAACAAGAAACCAAGAGTAGTAGGCCGTATGAAACACCCAATGAAGGATGGGGTAATGATTCTAGAGGAACACATATATGACGGAGACATCAAAACAATCTAAAAACTATGTAAATTTATCAAAAAGGATTTTTATTAATTCAATAATGGCCGAGCCGTTTGGTCTAATTGGCTTGACCTAGGCGATCATGACCTACATAAACATATATATAGGACAAATTACTAAAAGAATCTATGAAGAATGCTAATTTATCAAAAATGGTTTTCATTGCTTCAAAATTGGTCTAGCTAGTAGAAAATATATTCACTAAGGACCCTGGTCAACACTCCGGTTTCTAAAGATTTAGAAAAAAAGGTCAAATGAAAAAAAAAATCTAACAAAATTTAAAACGAAATATTTGCAAAAGATGAAAAGTATGAGGGACCAAAGTTCAAACTAAAAAAATGCGTTGGTGTTCAATTGAAAAAGATGAAAAGCCTTGGATCAAAAGTAAAATAATATCAAGGAGGTTAAAGTGAAATAGATGATTTTGGGTTAAAAGTGGAAAAATCAATTTTTTTTGAAAAACCCGCAAAAAGCATGAGATACAACACTTTGAAGCACAAAAAAGTTGTAAATTAGTAGTATAGAAATAAAAACATTCACCAATATGGATTTATAAAAAAAGAAAACCAATATGATTTTAAAATCCTAAATGTGAGTCTTCATTCCCAAGTTATTAAAACAATCGATGGAAAATGGTAATTCATTAGAAAATGGTTCTCATTGCCTCAAAATTGGTAAAGATTTAGGTCACAATCCCGTTGCAAAATTAATGTGTCGTAATGTTGGTGGGTATTGCCAAGACAGAATTCGAGTTGCTGTAAAAAATATCGCATAACATTTCGTTAGTAATAAATTGTAAATGAGGGTTTAAGCTAGTAGTTATTTTTTTATAATAGTGCATTAATAGAGAGGCTGTATCCCGTTTGGTTTATGAAAATTAATGATCATGTTAAATTATTTACTTTGTATGTCATATGGTGAACATAACAGTTTCCTATGATATCTTTTTTAGTTATGAAAATTAGCTATTTTTTTGGTAATTTAATAATGAAACTACTATGATTTTAAAAAACTAAAAATGAATCTTCAATCCATTTATACCCAGTGTTTTTTATGGATTTTCTTCATGTTTTAAGTATAGCATAAAACCAGTTCAACATGGTAATCCCTTGTTTGGTGTTGGCTATGGGTTGGATATGTAACTTTATTTTGTGTTTTCTTGTTAGTAATGTGTGTTCTTCATGTTTGTATTGCTTGTATATACCTTTTTGTGTTTGGATGAATGTTTGTTTATAGTTTTCTAAGGTCAAACCTAAGTTGTTATATATACAAGGTTTTAATATATTGTGTTCGTCAACCAAGTTTTGATTTTAGACCCAAAGTCTAACATTGTAATTTTACATAACAAAGTTGGAGCCCTAAAACAACAAGAAAACTTTAGCGCTTGTAGACCAAATAACAAAGTCAAACCTGTGTAAAATTATTGAAGTCAAGTGACTAAGGATAGTAGGCCACATGGAAAGCCTAATGATGGAGGGGGTCTTGAATATACGGGAACACATACATGACAGAAATAACAAAACAATCTAGAAATTGTGGAATCTTTTCAAAAAGGATTCTCATTACTTCAAAATTGACCGAGCCATTTGGTTTAATGAGCTAGACCCAGGCAATTATGACCTATATCAACACATATTGGAAGAATTATTAAAACAATCCATGAAGAATGGTAATTTATCAAAATGGTTCTCATTGCCTCAAAATTGGTCGAAACAGTAGCAAATATACTTGCAAAGGACTCTGGTCATAACTCCGATTGCTAAATTTATGTATCGTAATGTTAGTGGGTATTGCCAAGACAGAATTCGAGCCGCTAAAGTTTTTTTCTCGTTGTTGATACCGGCAAGACCCAGCCAGATGATGTCTGCTGGTTGGTAGTGAGAGGACTCTTAGTACCTGCATACCCAAAAGGTCATTAGTAATAAATTGTAACTGACGGTTTAAGCTTGCTGGTATTATTGTTTTATAGTAGTGTAGATGTGTATCCCGTTTTGGTAATATAAAAATTAATAATGGTGTTAAATTATGTACTTTGTATGCCATATGTTATTAACATGACATTTTCTTATTTTATTTTTTTTTTAGTTATAAAAATATCTACTTTTTTGGTTATTAAATAATGAAACCACTAAAAAAAAAGCTAAAAGCGAGTCTTCAATCCATATATACCCGATGTTTCTAATAGTTTTTCTCCATGTGTTGAGTCGAACTTAAACAAGCTAAACATTGTAATCCCTTCTTTATTGTTGGATATAGGTTGGGTAGTTGACTAAATTTTGTGTTTTTTATTATTAATATGTATTCTTCCCGTGTGTATTGTTTGTATATACTTTTTTTTGTATTGGATAAATGTTTGTTTTATTCTTATGAGGTCATACTTTTGTGCTAAGATGTTATATGTCCAGGGTTTCTATATTTTGTGTTCTTTAACTGAGTCTTGATTGTAGCTAGGCAAAAGTGTAACCTTGTACTTTTACATTACAAACTCGAAGCCCTACAAAAATTTTAGGGTTAGACTAAATAACTTAGTAAGACCCATGTAAAATTATTTAAATGAAGCAACTAAAAATAGTAAGCCGCATAGAACACCCAATAACGGACGGGATCTTGAATCTATGGGAATGCCTACATGATGTAAATTGCAAAACAATCTAATAATTATGTAAATTTTTCAAAAAGTATTCTCATTACCTGAAAATTGACCAAGCCATTTGGTCTAATGAGCTAGCTCCATGCAATCATAACCTACATAAACACATATATGACGAATTACTTGAAGAATGGTAATTTAGCAAAAATGGTTCTCATTGCCTCAAAATTGGTCCACGTAGTAACAAATTTTCTCGCTAAGGACAGTGGTCATAGCTCAGGTTTCTAAGCATTGGTCACAATCCCGATTGCTAAATTTCTGTGTCGTAATGTTGGTAGATATTACCAAGACACAATTCGAGTCGCCAAATAAAATATCACATAACATTCCATTAATAATGAAACATAAATGGGGGTTTAAGCTAGTAGTCATTATTGTTTTATAGTAGTGTATTAAGAGAGATGTTGTATCCCGTTTGTTATTATGAAAATTAATAATGGTGTTAAATTATCTACTTTGTATGTCATTGGTGTTCGACATGACGTTTTCTTATTATACTTTATTTTATAAGTTAAGCAAATTATTTACTTTTTTAGTTATTTAATAATGGAACTACTACGGTTTTAAAACCCTTAAAGTGAGTCTTCAATCCATATATATCCAGTGTTTTATGGTTTTTCTTCATGTTTGGAGTCTAGATTTAAACCAGTTAGACATGGTAATCCATTGTTTATTGTTGGATATGAATAGGTGTGTGACTTTATTTTGTGTTTTTGATTATTAATGTGTGATCTTCACATTTGTATTGTTTGTATATCTTGTTTTGTGTTTGAATCAATGCATGTTTTTATGATTATGAGGTAAAACCTTTGTGTCTAAGTTGGTATATATCTAGTGTTTCGATATTTTGCGTTCGTCAACTTAATTATGATTTTAGGCCAGGAAAAATGTGTAACCTTGTAGTTTTACATTAAGAAATCGAAGCTCTAAAACAACAAGAATATTTTAGGGCTTGTAGACTAAACAAATAAGTTAGACCCACGTAAAGTTATTTAAATGAAGCAACTAATAATAGTAGGCCGTGTGGAACACCCAATGAGGGATAGGGTCTTGAATCTGCGGGAACGCATGCATGATGGAAATATCAAAACAATCTTGAAAGTATGGAAAAAAAAATTGAGAAATGGATCAATTAGAAACATGCAAAAAAAAAAAATTATTTCAAAATTGACCCAGTCATTTGGTCTGATGGGCTACATAAACACATAGAGGAAGAATTATTAAAACAATCTAAAAAGAATGGTAATTTATCAAAAATGGTTCACATTGCTTTATAATCGGTCCAACTTGTCACACCCCACCAAGGCGAAACATGGGGATGAGACCTCGAAAGGTTTTCAAGCACAAGGTTCAAGCAACACTCACATTTATTTAAATAGATACCATCTAAGGATGGATGATGTCGTAAATTATTTAATTAACACAACATTGTTTAGGAAAATAGTAAATTGTCTAGAATTCATGACTCAAATGCTGAAATAATGTGGAACTAACAAGACCCAACCCAAAATGGTACCACTTGGAGCATGCTCGAACCCCTCTCCTAAGTCCCCGCATCTCATTGTCAATTACCTGAAAAACATGCATAAAAGATTTGTCAACAATAATGTTGGTGAATTCACATGTTTAGATGTACTAAGTAAAGTACTAGTGTAATTCGTGTATGACCAATCATAGGCTAGCTAAGCAAATGATTACTGTGCAAACCATGGGTTCCATAACCAAACCTCTTGACTGTTGTGCCTCGCACATTACTAAATACAATGTAAGTATAGTAGAATACTAACACTCTTTGCATGTAACCAGTTAGAGCGACTAACCAAGAGTGGGGGTGTCAACCCAATAGATCTCTTTAAGTGTTCAATGGCTATTGATAGTTAATGGTTATAGTAAAACGTAGTACGAGGATTGTTGAGCTCATGAACCAAATGTCTCAAGTTCCACATGGTAGTCATAATAGAATTAACAGACAAATGAAATTTGTACTAGAATTGCAGCATGTTTGTCCCCCAAAATGTAAAAGTAGTAAAATGAGGCCGTGAAACTCACCTGATGATGGTAGGTATGATCTGATAAAGCAGAAGAATGGAAGAACTACTGTCCTAACAACCGGTATCCTATGATCATTCAAGGACATAGTAAGTTGTATGGTCTTGTTGTTTATCATACAAGTTGTTCACCCGACTTGTAGACCCTTGTATCAGTTATATATGGGCTATAGTTTGTGCACGTGATAATTACTACTCGATTTGTGTGTATTGTGTATGGTTTCGAGAATCTAAGGTGTCTTATTATGAAAACGTTTCTATTGCTAACACATGTTATGGTCTTCTTAACATATGGTAAAGCAATAGCCAAAAGTTTAACATGATATGTTGTCTTAATTCTGATTGTTTTACTCGACATGAGTGGCCTTTTCATGTAAATCTATGTGTATAAGAGTGACCAAGTGAGTATGTGGGTGTAGCTTCTTCGATACTACAAATAATTACATGAAAAATCAACAGAGGTTTCGATTATATAAGTATTACTATTAGATCAAAAAGGGCCGAAGCTTGTGCATCTATCCGACACTTATTATATGATCATGCTTCGGGTTCATGTGACCTTCGATTATAGTTTGAGTTTTATCACAATGGTGATGAAAATCGTGTGTTTCATGATGATACTTTAACATAGAGTTATGTTTTATGAAACTTAGTTATAATACAAATGATTGTCGATCATATTCACTAGTCTTAACTTGATTACGGGCCAGTTCTTGTAAGTCATGGTTCGTGGGTCGAGTGTATGTGATATGAATTCAAATCTTATAAGAAGTTTTAAACATTAAGGTGAGTTTATAACATACCGAAAGAAGGGAGGGCTATGGTGATCGAATGGTGCCTTCCTCGAGCTATATCCTCACGATTTGATATCCTAGCCTTCTTGTGATCATTGGATATGGTTTTATGGAAGCTTAAGAACTCATGGGACTCTATGGGTGTTCGGCCGAAAGGAAAATCAAAGGGAAATACAGTTTTGTGAGAGGTTTGTTGTGAGATGTTGGTGCAAAGAGTGTGGGTGATTACCAATGGTAGTTTCCAAATCAAAGGGAAATCCACTTAGTTCCTTATATAGGCCAATGTTGAGGTAAGTTGTCATTGTATAGGAGGTGATTACCAATGGTAGTTTCCAAATCCATATAACAAGCTTGATGTGTCGATCCATGTGTTCCAACATAGGCCGATTCCTAGGATGTTTAGGATGATAAATGTGGCAAGTCAATCACTCTAATATTGGTGATACAAATGAATAGGTCTCAAATTGTTATAAGGTTTGTATGGACATGTAGATTGTGACAACTCATGGAACAAAGATTATTTCTTATCCTTTCCTCCTAGCAATCGTGTGATGTGGATAGGTGTGGGTTGTTTTTTGTTGTTGTCCTTGTGGCCGATTCTTGCACATGGGTTTTTACTAATTTGGAAGTTGACTTGCTTTGGATTTGGGGTTAGGGATAACAGGGTCCTAAATTGTGTAAATAGGAAGTGTTAATGATTCTTGTATCATGTGGAATGCATGCAACATGAGGACAAAACAAAGATCAAGGTTTTTGTGCATGTGTGTGTGTGATTGGCCGAGTAAAGGGAAGAGGGAAGGAATGATGGGTGGTTAAGCTTCATAGGGAATTGTTTATGATAGCTATTCTTGTATAAGTGAGGAACAAGACAAATATCTCCGACATATATATATATATATATATATATATATATATATATATATATATATATAGGACAAGTATCCTATAGAAACCTTGGTGAGTTGTGGAAACCTTGAAAACCCATCCAATGATCCCCATTAGTCCACGTCTCCCTTTTCTTTCAAATTGACCAAGGGCAAGATTGTCCACATTTATACATATACCCAGCTATGATCTGTGCTTTCTCTTTCTAATTCCTGACAAAAGATCGATGGAAGCAAACATGCCTTTTTTCTCTTCTTTTTTGTACTATGTATCTTTCCACCTGCCTCCATCTCCCTCCTTATTAATTGAGATACAGTCAACTCAACTCAACCACCCTTTTAATTATCCCTTTTTCTCTCCTTCTCTCCACAATAATGGAGATTCATTAACACACAACTCATTCAAGTCTGCTTCAAAATCTCTCAACACACTCTGCATTTATGGATGATGACAGTGATATTGGCTCTCCTACCCACCTCGTCCCTCACAACTTGGATAGAAGCTTCTCCGAATTTAATGAGGATCCAATTTCGGTTGTTTTACATCTGACAGGTTACGTGATTGTTCAAACCTGAACATTTATTTTTAGTATTTTTCTTGTTTTTACATATAATGATAGTGAACATGTTAATTATTTTTAACTTTTTAATTTATTTTTTTTAACTTTCCCAGATAACAGCCCACCCTTGCCTAGCAGATCTGTGTCTCCTGTTGTTGATTGGTTCGGTGGTGACGACGTTTCAGGTCTTGTTTTTTTTTTAATCTTTTTTTTATTCCTGCAATATCTCTTCAGTTTTTACCATTTTGTTTTAGTTTTTGAATTGTTTGTTTGAAAGTTCTTGTATGAAATTATAGAACACTATAGTTGCTTTGTATTTTACTATTTTTTTAAAAGTTTATTTTTCTTAACTGTTTTTTTAGATAATTTGGTAGTTCATGTTTTGTTTTTTTAATTGTTGTTTACCATTTGTTTTAGTTTTTTTAGTTTTTTTTAAAACATGTTGTATGAAATTATAGAACACTATAGTTGTTTTTTTTTTAAATTGTTTTATAATCTTTCATTTTCTTAATTGTGTTTGTTAGATATTTTTGTAGTTCATGTGCCTTTGTTTTGTTAAATGTTATATTTTTCCTGTAAGTCTAACAAAATACATTATTTTTTTTAAGTTTTTGTTTACCATTTGTTTTAGTTTTTTTATTGTTTTTTTAAAAGTTTTTATATTAGATGATAGAACACCATAGTTACTTGTTTTTACAATTTTTTATAATCTTTCATTTTTTAACTGTTTTGTTAGATTTTTTGGTACTTCATGTTTGTTTGTTTTGTTAAATGTTACATTTTTCGTGGAGGTCTAACAAAATACATTATATTGTAAAAGTTTTCTTTACCATTTGTTGATGTTAAAGCATGTTTTGTTTTGATAAGTAGCATGTATGAAATAAAGTTTCACTATAGTTACTTTTTATGAAATTTCATTTTTTTGACAATGTTTTGTTAGATATTATTTAGTTCATTTTTGTGTTGTTTTTTGTTAAATGGTACACTTTTCCTGTCACACAGTACATCCATTTCCTTTCATTTTCTTCCTAACTTTAAAAAAAACTTTGTGTCTTATGTTTTAGTTTCTGATGAGCACCTTGTTAAGTTTAGCCCTTTAGGGTAATGGTATTTTTTTTGCTAAATAAAACCTTTAGCAAACTCCCAATGGAACCCGTATGTAACATTATGAAGGCTCCACACATGTTTATTTTTTATTTTATTTTTAAGTTAAAGATGTTCATCTCCCCTACATTTTTGTGCAGCATGGCATTGTTCAACATACTAATCTTCTTTTCATGACTCTTTGTGTTTATACAGCGATTAATCAGGAGCCCTTTTATGTCTATCAAACACCCAATGGAACCCATTTGTGGACTCCTAATGTTGATTTGAAGTATACTCCAATCATTGGCCGCTCATTTGATAATTGGGAAGATGCCTACAACCTGTATGTCCTTTATGCGCAAGAAGCTGGTTTTTCGGTTAGGAAAGGACAATCCAAGGTGTGGAACGGCGTTGCGACGCATAAATATTATCGTTGTAACAAATCTGGTAAGCCTCAAAACAAGCGTACATTTGACACATTATGCGACGATTCCCTGAAATTTCGTCAAACTACCTTCACACTCAGTGATTGCAATGCACACATTTGTGTTATGTTTTGCAAAAAAAGTGGTCGCTTTATTGTTCAGAAGTTTGTAGAGGAGCATAACCATTCTCTTGTCGATTCTCATAACCGTGATCTTACAAAGTCTGGTAGGAAGCTTAGTTTTTCAGCTAAGCAGTTCATCCATCAAATGAGCCTCAACAAGATTGGTCCAGTTAAAGCTCACAGCTGCTATGTTACAATGAAAGGTGGGCATCATAATGTCCACGGTACACCAGCCTACTTCAAAAACTTCAGCCAAAAACTGAGAATTTATATCGGTGAAAGAGATTCTCAGTTAGTTTTGGACCGGTTTCGTGATCGTTTTGACAGCTTACCAGATTTCTTTTATGACTTTGTTGTTCAAAATGGTCAACTTATTTCTGTTTTTTGGGCTGATGAAATCTCGAAGTTGAACTACAAGGTTTTTGGTGATGTTGTCGCATTCGATGCTACTTATCAAACAAACAAGTTAGTGTTTTTTTTTCATTTTTACTTTCATATTTTAACATTTCTTATTAGGTTCGCATTTTTTTCCACTATATTATGTTGTTTGATAACTCAGTTTTACATGTATAATCGTTCATAGGTACAACATGATCTTTGTTCCATTTACTGGTGTGGATTATAACAAGCAGTGTGTAACTTTTGGTGCGGGTCTTCTTTTTAATGAAACCATTGATTCTTACAAATGGTTGCTTCAATCGTTTCTCAAAGCTCATGGAAAGCAACCCCTTTTGGTCTTATCTGATCAAGACCCGGCCATGAGGCAAGCAATACTCCAAGTGTTTACTGAATCTCGCCACCGCCTTTGTATGTGGCATATCATGAAAAAGTTACCTGTTAAGGTAATAAGTCCCCCATTCATTAACAGTTTTCAATTTCCTTGGGTTTGATACTGATATTTTTTTTAATTATTTTTTGTTTGTTTTTATCCAGATTTCAGGTGATTTGTTACAGAACACAGATTTCAGGCAGTGCATACATCGCTTGGTTTGGAATGTTTATATAAAGCCATCTACCTTTGAGAGCCGTTGGCAAGAACTGTTGGATAACTTTGGTTTGCACGATCATTCGTGGCTGAATGAAATGTATGAGATCAGGGATCGTTGGGTGCCTGCTTACTTTCGAGAGATCCCCATGTGTTGCTTGATGAAAACTACATCACGTTGTGAAAGCTCTAATGCCTCTTTCAAAGTTAATTCTACGAGTGCTAATACGCATGTTCAGTTTATGATGTGTTATGAGACTAGAATTGATGCTCAGCGATACCGGCAAAGGATGGCTGATTACAAGACGTCTTCCACAGAATTTATAAACAGCACTAGTTTAGCCATCGAGAAGCACGCTTTTGAGTTGTATACTCACAGTATTTTCCTTGAAGTACTAAAGGAGATTGCTAAGGGGAAGGAATGTTGTTATGTCTCTAACACTCAAGCAAAAGATGATATCTTGGTTTTCTCAGTTACTCACTTAGACCGAATGAACGGTTACGTTAATGTGTTTGAGGTAAATTTTTTAGACTTAATAGGCAGTCAATTAATTGTGTTAGCTTTGATCAGATTTGTTATAAGTGAGTAATTATTATTTTTTTTCTTAACAGGTAAAGTTCAACCCTATTGATTCATCGGCTGAATGTTCGTGTAGGGGTTTCATCCGAATTGGCTATCTTTGTCGTCATGTGTTTTGTGTTTATCGGGTAAAAAATGTTCAAAAGATTCCTGCCATGTATATTAGTGCAAGGTGGGTTCGTGATGCATTGCCGAAGAGGATTTTTTCCATTGAGAATCGTTATGGCGTTGACAACACCCCACTAGCTGTTATGCGTAATCAGATTTTAGATTTGGTTACTGAATGTGTTGATGTCGTTCGTACTGATACGGATCTGCTCTCAAACTTGGTTGACCGCTTAAAAGATATCAAGATTAATCTTGTCGATCACAGGTCTATTGAAACGCCTACTGTTGAAACAAATGAGACTGTTGTTGAAGAGTTGGTGGGTCAACCGCTCGATGTGGAGATTGAATGTAACAATCCTGAGGTTGTTCGTACTAAGGGTTGTGGAAGGAATCGTCGTTTGAAGAATGTTGTTGCTGAAGCGAAGGCTGCGAAGCCACCGAAAGCTCCTAGACTCTGCCACACTTGCATGAAATATGTTATAAATCATGATTCCCGTAACTACAGGAAGATGTCAAAGGTTGTGGAGGATGATTCTGGTTGTGGCAGCTCCCAAAGCCATACCCCAGCTTCTGCTACTTAGGTCTGTTTATGTTAACTATCACTGAGCCATTATCTTTTTGAAGTTCTGTGTCTTTAGGTGTATCACTTAATATTTTGCTACTCCAGATTGTTACTTCTGTAACATATTGAACTTCATGGTGGTTGGTCCCCTTTTTGGGCTCAGTATAGTTCCTGTTGGTTTTATGTTGTGGTTATCTTTTATGTAGTGGCTATATGCCTATGTAGTACCTGGTTATCTAACGGTAAAACTGTCTTTTATAATTATGTGTTTTCTTGAATGACTTGATGATTTATGTTTTTTGCCCATGGAATCCTTAGTATTTTGACAATTTTTTTTTGAAACATAAAGTTGAATAACGTCATGGCTACATACCCATGGCTACATTCCATACAATTCTGCTTACACACAAACATATCAAACCATACAAATAATAAAAATCTTCACTTCCCTTGATAGGCAGCCGCCCCAAAGATGACCTTCGAAAATATTAATGATATAACAAGACAACATATTATGTAATTCTTCCTTTTTAGCTTGGTATTGAGGTAGGTAACTTCTGCTTCCAGCCTATTCTTTGACCTTAGTAAACCGGGTATTATCTTTGTCGAGCGTTCACACATTGGCGGATCAAACCAGTTGAAGTAGTTACAGCCGTTCTGATCCACAGTATACGATTTTAGTACAACATTAGGCGATAACATTGTGTCTACTCAAATATAACTTTTAAAAAAAACATTTTGTATTGTACCTGTAACGGACAAGTATAGAATCGTCGGCCCGGGTTGTCGTTTGTCCAAGAAGTCTTCAGAATTGCTTCTCTTCTACAATTACACAACTCCATCCAGTTAACACTATAGCACCTTCTTTTGTAGAGATGAATTTTGTTTACCCAAATTGTAGAAGTGTGTGAGGAAGGTAAGGAAATTAAAGGAAGGATGTGCTTTTTTTTCTCGAGAGACCAACCCAACACATTGCTTTGGACAGCTTGCCTTAACCCAATTATTTATATATTTTTTGAGTTTTGGAAGTTAGTGGCTAGGGTTGTTGGCTACTTAGGTAAAAAGTTAAAGCATGTTTGTACACATCACGTGTGTCACTTTCTTTCTTTGGGAACAAAATTTGTAAATATATCTTCCATTGTACTAGCTTGCATTGTGTGTAGTCAAATCATAGTGTCTAAATCAAGCATATTATATATTTTAGTCCCATTTGTTTTTAATAGAGAAAGATTTGTTAAATGCTTTCTAAACCCCCAAACAAACAAGCGTAATGTATTTGTCCTTTGTGTTGTGTCATTTTAATTCAAGTTTTTTTACACCCTTTGTTACTAAAAAATAAGTATGCTACCATAATAAAATTTCATACATGTAATAGGAAATGCAAAAACCAATACATCATCACCCTACTTGTTACAAATTACTTCATTCTGGAAAATACAAACATTAGAAAATACACATAGGGTCAGAATGTGTACTCTTGGAACACATTTCGGATTGTTACAAATATTTTTCATAATTCAGTTAGGTAGGCCGACGAGTTGGAAAATACAAATCCCAATCGATCTGTCTAAGCCATTTATCATCCGAATCCCAATCAAACTCACTATTTGGTGGATAAATAGGTGGACTTGTGTTAGTTTCACCACTTCTCGGTTGGGGATAAATCTTCGGAACGTTTATGTTACTTGGAAAATACGAATCCCAATCAATCTCACTCCACCATTCATCATCCGAAAAGCAATCAAGCTCACTAGTTGGTGGATAAATACGTGCACTTCCGTTTGTTTCCGCACTGCCCGGTTGCGGATAAATCTTTGGAACGTGTGTGTTAGATGGACCACTGCTTGATGAGAATAAACTTGGGAAATAATAATCCCAATCAACAGTTTTATACCATTCATCATCGTCTTCATCTTCATCGGCTACCGTATCATGGGTTTCCAAGCCTCTATGAACATTTCCTTGTTCCCTTTTAGGAATTCTTTGAACGTGTATGTTGCTTGGACCACCGTTCAATGTCCTTCTGTAACTTGAAGAACAAGACCCCCGATGATTATGTGTAGACGATTCACCATTGGCTTCAATTTTTACACCAAGAGGGATGGGCCTTTTCTGCTCCGCTTTTGGAATTTTTAATCCCCGTTCCTCTTTTTTCACAACCTTCAATTCATAGGAACAAAAATTGTATTTATCAATAGAAATATTTGTCTTTATTTTTTATTATGATAACACACACTAACCTTCATGGTTGTATATACATTTTTAGAAGTGCACATCCGCATAGATGATGTAGATGCATTTTGCTCCTCCGTTTTTGGGATTTTAAAGCCTTGCTCCTCTTTTTTCACAACCTTCATTTTCACATGATAAAAATTTGTATTTATCAATTGTTATATATTTGTCTTTATTTTTTAATATGGTAACACTCACTAAACTTCATGGTTGAATATACATTTTTAGAAGCGGACATCCTTATAGATGATGTAGAAGCATTTGTCGAGTTACTTGTAGATGTTGTTGCTAATTTCCTTAGCCTTTTCCCAACCTTCACGTATTTCACCTGGTTCGGTTTTTCCTCCATGTTCCCTTTTTTTCCCTTATGCTTTCCGTTTTTTTGTCAACTTGGAAATTTTTTTGGTTAGATTTTTTTGGAGTCTTTACTAGAATATGTAGATTTACATACTTATCAGGTATCAATATAACAAATTTCAATCCAGTAAATCTCTACACTTAAATAAGACTTGTGGTAGGCCTCATTTATATCAACCTTGAAGTAGGTAAGGAAAATAAATGTTTTAGATGTTATATTAGAAGTGTTTTTTTCCTCTATTATATTTTAAAGAAAAACGACAAACATTTTTACATTTGTTTTTTTTTTTCCTTTTTCCAACCAGTCTTATTCGAGTAGGGTTTCAGAAGATAGACTTTAGATTTTATCCAGTCTTATTTTTGTCCTTCCTTCACATGGCTTTAAGATACAATATAATATTTAAATATTTTACATCAAGCTTCATTGGTTGATGTAACATAAAGTTTTTTGGTATTATATATTTTACACACCTCTTTTACACAATGTTTGACCGCATGATGCATGTACTCTTGTAAGAGTAAAGTTTTTTTTTTATTATATTTTTTACACACCACATTACACAATGTTTGACAGCAGGAGGCATGTACCATTGAAGGAGACCATAAATAGTGTTACACAGTAATGTTACATCTCTTTCGAGGGCTAAAAAATAATAATTATACTATCCTGTTTTTAGGTTTATATTTGATATGCATACATATCATATCTTTTGTAACAGTAACATTTCAGTTTGCAATCAAAATTATTAATACATCTCACCTGCCAAAAAGTAGACTAGTTATCCTTATCTTAATGTTAACAGTAACATTTTTAACATTTATTTCTACATTTTTTTCCAGTTTATATTCATACGTAACATATCTGTATAGAACCTTCAGTATAATTAATAATATCCTATGGAGAAAATATACTAAAAAATGTTAACGTACAGTATAATATAAACTTTTTTTCGGTTAAAACATTAAAATACAAACATTAAAACATTAGACAATGTTTGACCAATTTTTTACTCAACATATAGTGTGACTCACATAATGTTAACTTAAAACATTAAAATACCATCTCTACATTATAAATTTTGTGCATTTGTTTATATTGTGTAGGTCATTTTCTTTTTTTAATAATAACCATGTTACAAGGTTTTGTTACGTATTTTGGTATAACATTATAGTGATCATGCAATATTTTTTGTACATATTAATACCCTAGGGCCTAAAGCATCTTTTTCCCCTATAGTATTTTGACATGATATCTCAACATTTTACTTATTTTTCTTTAGGTGAGAGGTTAAAAAACACTTACATTATTGTTTTCTCTTTTTTCTAATATTTATCTAAAATATTTTTTTATATGATGCATGTACTTTATCTACGAAATTATAGACATGTTAGAAAGTTGAATCAAACTACCTTAATAAAACAACATTTTACTTGATACTAAGTAAATTAACATTTTACTAGATACTAACCATTAAAAGTAGACACTAAGTAAAATAACATTTTACTAGATACTAAGTAGGCATTTGCAATAATACAAATACAAACTACCTTAATTAACGTTAACCGCACATAATAAAATACCTAAATAATTATTAGGAGACATAAGTTACACCATAAAATAACGTCTAGTAACTGAAAATTGAATCAAACGAACACTCAGAATCCGTCCCTCGTTCATCCTCCCACGGATCATGCCTCTCCCACTCCCATTCCATCTCTCGTTCATCCGCTCCGTAAGACCAATCCGCATACTCTTCACCCGGGTCTGTTTCGCAATCTTTAGCCCATGTCGGTGTGTAATGACCTGGCTGTGTGTATTCATACTCCCGTGTTTCGTAACACTCTTCGGTAACAACTCCTAGACCCGTATCATTGTTATTTTCCTGGTACATGAGGTCATAGGCCATATTCCAAAATAAGTCATCCTCATCATTAACTTCATCCTCATCATTAACTTCATCTCCCAACCTTTGGGTTTGAATGGGATCTCCAGTTTGAATGTCCCCAAGTCTTTCCTGCTGGTAATTGTTAACCTCAGGATGTAGAATCTTGAACAGTGACCACATATCCCCGTCATCTGCATCTCTAGTTTGTTCAGCATTATTGTTTACTACCAAAGGATTTGGTCCCAAAGGTTGATGGATGTTGTTATCACCTTCGTCAGGAACAACATGGGCGACAGGTTCAACAGGAGGGTGATTTGGAGGGTTAAGGTAATAATCAATTGGGTATAAGTTTCTGTTTTGCAAAACATCCTCTGAAGGTGTGTTTGGTGTGGACTCCATTTTTTAGATGTTTTTTCACATGGTATGTCTATGTTAAATATTAGAACACTGCCCATTTTTGTCCTTTTTCTTTGATTGTAAATACACAATTTAATATTGTGTCAGTTTTGTACTTTTACTTTTACTTTAAAAAACTAATAAAAAAATTGTCTATTAACATTCAAGATTTATAGTTAGAAGTACCATAAAGCTCATAAAGGTATACAACATG
This sequence comes from Ambrosia artemisiifolia, assembly GCA_032199755.1. Lineage (NCBI taxonomy): Eukaryota > Viridiplantae > Streptophyta > Magnoliopsida > Asterales > Asteraceae > Ambrosia > Ambrosia artemisiifolia. The sequence continues at coordinate 21,075,606 of CM063516.1, forward strand.
TAAAAAACCGGTTTTTTTGAACAAGTTGTTTTGATAGGTATATTGACCCAAACCCATTATACGCCTTAAAAATACACCTAAAGACATTTAAACACGTAAAATACACCATTAATTTGTTTAACACATTAGATGCAATACAATATCCAAACACAGTTAACATAAATATTACATACCACAAGGCATTATGAGCAAAGCAAAACCCATTTTACGCCTTCAAAATACTGCAATGCTTTGTAACAGTGGCACATCAGCATCAGCAGTAAAACCAAAGTTCAATACATAACATAGTTTATAAACACCACGCTAACATAATTTTTTTAACAACCAAAGTTCTACTTCCCTTGTGCTTTAACGACAATTTCTCCCTTCAAAACATTTGCATCCGACAGCAGAATACGTGCAGCATACTTTGTCCTCAGCCTTCTCAGTTCCGCTAACTTTCGCTGGCCATGCCTACTAAACCCGCAGTCAAATGGTTTGCCGACGCCCATATATTTTTCCATATGGCGCATCAAAAAAATGCCACAATCGTGCAAATTGTTTGTTGTTGACCAAGGGATGTTCTCTTTAGTGATTGGCGCCGCACTGATTTCATGACACTTCGGATGTTTCACTTGATACAGGTAGTTAACAAACAAATGTTTCTGTAACATATAAAAAAACTTTAGGTTAACTGCACTTTTTTGTTGTAACCTGTATGTGCTTTATCTTTTCAGATAATTATATTTTTTACTTACCACTTTAAAAGCCGAGTCTTTCGCAAAGTATTCATTGTTGTCATGCAACCGAACCAAGGGGTACAAGTCACCCCAATTATCAATCACTCGAATACTTGCATTCTTTAAGTCGAACCCGATTAGGTAGTAATGTTCAAATTCCACTATTGGAAAGAGAACCAAGTCAAAACGTTTTAGGTCCACCAGTTCTTCATTATTGTACACCGCCGCCTTCATGTTTTTGCTGAATTTATCCATTCTTTGTTTCTCAGTTGTATTGACATCATTTAACATCCACTCAATCTACGCGATAAGAATATATCAGTACTTTTTACTTATTCAGAAACATAACAGCTATATACATGAATTGTTACACTTTTCTTAATACTTACAATAGCCTTAGTGCCCACAAACAGCCTACTGTTGGACCCTGGTGCTTTATATTTTTCTTCAAAGTTCAAAACCTCCACCCAACAGTTAATGACTTCATCTATAACCTTTGTTTTTGGCTCTAAGCTTTTAAACCATCCCCTGCTACCTTCAACATCATATGTGCTCCTAAACAATACCTCACTACATATGCGCTAAAAATGGTTAAAAATTTTTGTGTTACACTAACTAATAATTTATATATATTGTTTTACATCTACACTTACAGGTCTGAATTGTTATCTTGTCTTTCTTCGTCGTCGGAGAGGTTGCTTGATCTGCATTGTAAACAAAAACAATTGTTACTATATGGTTTCTTATATCATTAATATAGAAAAATAGATTATTTTCTTTTTTACAAGCTTACATTTTTGCTTTCAGTTTTGCCTTTTTGTTGGCGACATTTGCAGCATCCACTCCTTTATTGTCGAATATTAAATTCCAAACATTTTTTTCATCCTTCGTTATTTCAGATGCCAAGTCCACACCATCATAGCTGAGTTTTCTGCTAGTACCTTCTTCTCTGAATGGGTTCCTTCTAGCCTTTTCCAATTTTGCTATACAACTCTCTCGGTGTTTGTCAAATGATTCCAAGTTACTCTTGTCGTCCGTACCCTCAAACTCAACAGCTATAGTAATGTAAGTTTTGTAACAACTCAAATTAAATATACATGTTAATTTAAACAATGTTTTTTATCTTACCTTTTAATTTTTCATCCACGGATTTCTTCTCAGCCGGCGTCAACCCAACACTAAATGCAGTGCCCACCACTCCTGTTACGGATCAAACACTTCCGCGTCACAAATTTTTGCTTTGTGTTTATTATTGTTTCATATCAAACAAGTAATAACAAACTCAACTGATATAGTAATATAAATTTTGAAACAACACATATTAAATGTACATGTTATTTTAAACACTGTTTTTTATGTTACCTTTTTGTTTTTCATCCACGGACTTTTTCTTAGCCGGCGTCATCCCAACACTAAATGTACTGCCAATCACTTCTGCTATGGATCGAACCACTTCCGCATCACAACTTTTTGCTTTGTCTTTCTCCTTGTTTCCTATCACATAAGTAATTCAATCAAGACTTCCATCTTTTACCCCTTTTATTTTTATAAATACAACTAGTATATATCATTTATTTCCAATAAATTGTACTCTTTTGACAATATACCTTTGGTTTCTTTCACATGGTCACGCGAGCCACATTTGTGACAAGTATTTTCCTTCTTTTCTTTTTCGAACATATATTCCGGTATAAATCCACTATGATAGATTTTGTTTTCATTCTCACACTTTTTAGCTGCATTCAACCATTAAATAATTTTTATAGTTATAATTCACCCATAAACTACTTATATACTACTACATATGTAATAATATTCGACAGTAACTCTTGTTAACATTACTGACCCGGTTTATCAATCTGTGGCTTCTCTCCCAATTGGCTTAAACCAAGGCTAAAGGTCGGACTATCGTCAATTCTAGTATTTCCCATTTCCATGGATTCACCACAACCTACCACGTAATCTAAACTTTATTTACTTGTTTATTAAACTAAAAACGAATAATTTTCGAATGTAAATAGTTTCAGATATCATTAATTTTCACATATGTAGTACTTACCGGATTCGACGACGGGTTTCTTCACTCCTATTTGGCTTAATCCTAGGCTAAAGCTTGGACTGTCGTCAACAATAGTAGTTCCTTTTGCCACAGGTTCAGTGCCAACTACATAAAACATTTTTTTTAAACTGTTTACATTTTTTTAACATACTTGAAGAGCAACATTGTTACCTTCTCTGATTTCTCCCATCTTGTTAAGTATCCTGTTTGTAGGGCCCTTTTCCACAGTTCCACGATCCCCTATTAAATATAATAACAATCAGTTATCTTATTCAAACAGAAGGTATTAATTCTACCGGATTTTAATACCCAAAATATGTACCTTCCTGATTTATAATTGATCCTCTAATATCACTTTCAAATCCTTTGTTAACACCATCATCCTCCACCACCTTATCACCCTTGCGTGTTGATGATCGACCTTCAACTCTTGTGTTTCCCACATTTTTAGAGACGCACCTACCCGCTTCGCTACGTCCTGTGTGTCATTTTTTTTAAATCAAAGCATGAATAGCAAAAACAGTTTTTTATATGGCATGTATTTTTACAACATTCAAGCGTACCGACGACGTCTTTCTTCACTCCTATTTGGCTTAATCCTAGGCTAAAGCTTGGACTGTCGTCAACAATAGTATTTTCTTTTGCCACAGGTTCAATCCCACCTACAAACAACAATAACCTTTAGTTAATTGTTTTTTTAAAGACGTTACATTTTTTTAAGATACATCAAAAACTAAATAGTTACCTTCTCTAATTTCTTCCATTTTGTTAAGTTTGCTGTTTGTAGTCCCCTTTTCCACAGTTCCAAGAGCCCCTATTAAACATAATAACCATCAGTAATCTTGGTCAACATATTCTATTTTTTATACAATATTTTAATACAAACATATGTACCTTCCTGATTTGTAATAGTTTCATCCTCCACCACGTTATCACCTTTGCGGGTTGATGATCCACCTTCAACCCTTGTGTTTCCCACATTCTTACGCATTTCGACATCTCCCATGACATTATCTTTATCTGCAGCCACTGTTTCTTCTATGTTGTCCATGACATCATCTCCACATCCATAAGCATCTTCATTTAATAAGAAGTTAATAATTAAACCTATGTACATTTTTATGTGTATACTATATAAGGCTACAAATTGTTTACTAACCTTCATCGTCATCAGTGTATTTATTATTGTCATCAGTTACGTCCTTCACGTTTTCCTGATTCGCTAGTATTACTCATTTATACGTAAATCGAATATTTGTCTTCCATTTATTTCTCAGCAATCTAACAGATTTTTTATAATTGAAATGCAAATTTATTTTTTATATATAGACATACTAGAAATACATACCGTTAGGATTGTTAGCGGTCCTGCAAATGGCTTGCTTTTGTCATGACTTTTCCACTTTCGTTTACATTTCTTCATTGATTGAAGTATGTAATCACACCAGTCTATTTTTTTTAAACTCATATCAGCTTTCAACTTGTGTAATATGTTCAGCTTACACCTTCCTTGTTGATGGCATTCAACCATAACTGCAAGGAACAACATTAAGAAGTCTAGTCTGAAGTCGAAAGTGTCCTCATCATCCGCATTTTTAATGTTTTTTACAATCTCCGTTGGTGCGACAAAACGACCCGGATGTCTATCTTTCCATTCTTGTACCTCAGGGTCCTTTAGCTCCATTTCCTCCACTTCATGTAATTTTATCCCCTTGCATGGTATCCCTAGTAACTTATGAATAGATTCCTTATCTATTTTTATTTTACTGCTCGGCACTCGGATTTGCATTTTTTTCGGCTTAAACTATCTACCACATAATGTCCTAGTCTAGCCGGTACCCCATCCACCTTGAACTTGAGTAATTTCCCAAAACCCATACGTCTAACAGCGTTTTTTTGCTGTTCTTTCAAAGCTGCAATGCCTTTAAAAAACTGTACCGGTGCTGAACGTGTCTTTATAGGAAACCATCCACTTTCTTTCTCGCTAGACTGCCCGTCTTCATCCAAACATTCGTTATGTTTAGCGTTCCTTTTCTTGTCACCTTCTTTCCGTTTCCGCTTCTTACTCAACTTCCTCTCCCCTAAATCCCTGTCCACCATATCTTCATTATCCGCCATTTTGTTCTTTATTTCTGTGGATGCAAAGTAATCTAGTTTATATGTATAATTACATTTCCTTACATTTCATACCCGAACATAGAACCAAATTATATTTAACACTAACTCCTTACCTTTACCATTCTTCTCTTTTGATCTTGTTAATTGAAACTTCACCACACTGCCACGTTTTCCTGTTTAAATCAATAATTTTCACACTAAGCATTGTGATTTTTTGAACATTTTTTACCCAAATTTTTTTGCGCTTCAAACTCACATAAATTAGTTAAATGGTATATCTAACCTTTTCGCCCTTTTAACGATGATATTATTTTACAATCCGATGATCTTCCTTCAGAAACTGTGGTCAAAGATAAAAGATAAATTGTTTATTTTGAATTGTAATATCTTTTTTCTAAGGAATGTTAATATCTTATAAATAAATATTTTCTATACCTTTTTACTTGAGATTTTTTCCTGATATTATTTTACAATCAGAAGATCTTCCATCACGACCTGATACTATCTTACAATCTGTCGACCTTCCTTCAGTACCTGTTTTGAAAGATAAAAAGGAGTTTATTTTCTTAAAAAAATTTACTCTTAATCAATATAAAGAATGCTATACCCTCTTGCTTATAGTTTTATGCCTGACATAATGTTATTGTAAATAAATAAATATTGTGTATACCTTTTTTCTTTTGATTTTTTCCTGATATTATCTTACAATCTGTCGACCTTCCTTCAGTACCTGTTTTTAACGATAAAAAGTGATTAAATTTTTAAAAAATTTGTATTTTTAATCAATATAAAGAATGCTTTACCGTCTTTCTTATAGTTTTTGCTTGACATAATCTTATTGTCCGTCTTCGCATTTTCCTGTTCTGAGGTGTCCTCTTCATACCCTGGGTTTATTATCTTATAATAATAAGTACCAAATTATATATAAACATTATTTTTATCGTCGAGAATATGGTTTTTGAACATCTTAAAGTAACTTACCTATTAACTTCCGTCTTTTGCGCGAATCTTTGTTCACAGCATTTGCTTCGTCCAGTTTATCAACTTCTATGGCAGTTTCCAGTGTGTTTGGCACACCTTTTTTTAACTTATTTCTTAGTATCTGGGGGCTTTTTCTAATTCTTCTCATTCTTCCCAATTCATACACGCTCCTGTAATGTTTTGGGAAACAAGTACAGTTTTATCAATTTCTTTCCTTCAAACTATACAAACAATAAACTTTTTTTTATCAATGTACTTTTTCAAGTTGTTACACCATTATTTTCTACTAATATCATACATGGGTCCTATCATACATTTAAGTATTATCCTCATTTTTTGTTCATAACACTAACTAAGAATGACGATGTAACAACGTTACATTAAACCCCCAACCCCTACATAAATAAATTCAATCCATGTGCATAAATGTTAGGACTAAATGTACACTTTAGTATTGTCTATTTTTGGTATTTCAATTTTTGTTAAAATTGTAGTTTACACTTTAATCATAACCAAAACTCCCTGTTTTAACCAAGTTTTTTTCCAATTTTCTTCCATCATATTTGTTAATTGTTTGACAACCTCCTTCAAAAATTTTGTAACCACCGTACATGAAAACAAAACCCCTCAATAAAATACAAAGATGTTGTCTTTTTTAAACGTGTTATCTATCTATAAAATACATTATGGATCAAAAATTGGAACCATTTTAAACGTGTTTCTTCCATCATATTTGTTAATTGTTTGACAACCTCCTTCAAAAATTTTGTAACCACCGTACATGAAAACAAAACCCCTCAATAAAATACAAAGATGTTGTCTTTTTTAAACGTGTTATCTATCTATAAAATACACTATGGATCAAAAATTGGAACCACTTTAAACGTGTTTCTTCCATCATATTTACACTATGAATAAATAAATTTCAAAATCAAAAATTGTAACCACTTTACATCAAAACCAAAGGATCAAAAATTGGAACGATTTTCGATACCCAAACGATCAAAAATTTGAACGTTGTTCGATGTTCTGTTTTTTAACGTGTTATCTAAATATTTGTGCAATTCTTCACCAAAATGAATCAAAAATTAGGGTTTTTAGTATAAAATACTTGTGATACCTTTTATCCTTTTGATCGGCACCTTTTGATGATGTTAAAGCCTCCAACCGTTTCTTCATCATAAACCCTAGTTACACAACCAACTATGAAATCTGTTAACCAACAATTTTAGAAATCAAAACAAGTTGAAGTAAATATACGAAACAACTATTTAAACACTCACTTCATAAATAATCTGATGGCACTTGAATGACAACCATAATTTCGCTTCTGTGTAAAATGAGATGAAATTTTGATGTGTTGTTTAAGAGAATTTTAATGAGAGAGAAGAAGAGAGAGAATAGATGTTTGTTCTTCTTGGTTTACGAAATAATATAAAAAGAACACAATCTTTAATGAGAGAGAAGAAGATATGGAAAGGTTTTTTTTGTCAGAAAGGAATAGTCTTAGTATCTGAAACTCTGCATGCCTAACACATATTCAAAATGGTTGTATGATGTGTTTTTACTATACTACCCTTTGTTATCTCATAGAACAAAAAGGACATTACGTTTATTAATATTAAAATCAAGGTTTCATATCAGCCTTTGATCAATCAAGATCAATGGTGGTTGTTTGGTTTTCAGAGTTTTCACAACTCAGTAGGGTTTTTATTTTAACCAAACCCTATATATATATATATATATATATATATATATATATATATATATATATATATATATATATATATATATACATATCTATACTATCTTATAAAGCATTTCACAAGGACCTCTTAATTTTTAAGTAGTACAACAATAAATGCTTAAAGTACAACACATAATGCATGTAGTAACTACTTTTTAAGGGCATTTATGTCTTTTCAAACATAACTTACACATATACCATTTATTAGTTACAATTTCCGCCCTTATCTATCTATACTATATTATAATTTTATAAATTATTTACATATTTGACCCATCAACTTTACTCAATTTCTGTTTATTTAAATAGTAATTACACTTTTGCACCTTTATTTTAACCAACTACCCTCATGATTTTTAAACGTTCATAATTTTTTCAGACGATATTATTTTTTTAATATTATTACACCGTATAAAAGAGCATTTTATTCTCTTTAATTTGAGTATAGTATTGCTATAGTTTTTTAATTTTTAAAAAATTATATGTTATGGTTAAGCAATAACCGAAACGAAAACGAACTGAAATAATCTAAACTTTAATATAATACATTTCCCAATGGTCTCTTAAAATTCAAGTTTTACAAGTATATTGACTAGAGTACAAAACACAGTGCAGATATTAACTACTTTTTTAAGACAAAAATGTATTTTAAAAAATACTTACACATGTGCCCCTCCATCTTTACTCAACTTTTTTTTATTTAAATAGTAATTACACTTTTGCACCACTAATTTAACCAACTACCCCATGATTTTTAAACGTCCGTAACTTTTTTGTGCGTGAATATTTTCTTAATATTATTACACCATATAAACGGACATTTTATTCTTTTTAATTTGAGTATAGTATTGGTTTAGTTTTTTATATAAAAAATGATATGGTAAGTTTAAGTAATAACTGAAACGAAAACCCAACCGAATTAGATGAAAAATAATAGTTACATGTTTTCCTTGTTTTAAGGAAACTACCCCACGATTTTTAAACGGTCATAATTTTTTCATACGTTAATAATTTTTAAAAAAATTGTTAGACCATTAACCGAACCAATTAACCAATCGGTTAATAAGATTATTTAACCGTTGACTTTGGTTTTGGTTAAGGCTAATAACTGAATTGAACCGAATTATGCATACCCGTAAAAGTAGTTGTGTTCCCCGCCGCATCGCGCGGGCATACTACTAGTATATATATATATATATATATATATATATATATATATATATATATATATAGGGAAAGGATATTTTGGAAACCCACTTAAGTTGAGAAAACCTTTGAAAACCCATGTAAAAAACCATTATTTTTTTTGAAAAAAAATAACCAATGTAAAATACATGTTTTTAAGCATTTTGGGCAAAAAAAAATAACAAAAGCGCCGATGGGATTTTTTTTAAAAAAATAAACAAAGTTGCTGAAAAAACATATGTTTTCAGCTATTTAACTATGTTTTTAGCTATTTAACTATGTTTTTAGCAACTTTGTTTATTTTTTTAAAAAAAATCCCATCGGCGCTTTTTTTTATTTTTTTGGCCCAAAACGCTTACAAACATGTATTTTGCATTTGTTATTTTTTTCTAAGAAAAAAATTGTTTTTTACATGGGTTTTCGAAGGTTTTCTCAACACAAGCGGGTTTTCATTTTATAATTATATATATATATATATATATATATATATATATATATATATGCGCATGTGTGTGCATGAGAGTAGATTGTGTTCCTATCACTTGGCATTGAGAAGTCCCTTTCATTCGGTTTGTATGTATGTATCCATATTGGGAACCGATTGGTTCTAGAAGGTGTGGGAAACATATGTGGTAAGTTAACAAGGATAGGTAGTGTGAGATAGCTTTGGGTGTTAGTGGTTTTGATGAAATTTAGGCTAACATTGTTAAGAAATCTAGTGGCCTTGCATTGTATAGGTGTCACATATATATACATACATAGATGTAGGTGTTAGTCATTTGTTGATTGTGATCTTAGACATGCATATGTCATGCGTATATATATGTATATGTGTTGGTGTATGAGGCCGATTTTTATATACATATATTAACATATGCATAGCTTACTAGATGGATAAGGATTTTATTCATGCATGTGTTTTTAGTAAACTCAACTTAGGTAATCTAGTGAGTTGGTTATATATATATATATATATATATATATATATATATATATATATATATATATATATATCGGTTGGATAATATCGCAGAATCAATTTAGGTGTTAATCACTCATGGACAATGTGTTGTTGGGTGATAACATAAGTTATCATAGGGTGTTTAAGCCATGATATAACTTAGTTGTGTTAAGAGATTCGATGACAACATTAACATCTATTATTTTAAAATTTAGGGTTCCATGATCACAAGTTATTGAGTGGTTAATATATGACACTATTTGTGATTCACATACATGTGTTATTGTGGGGGTTATCTTGTGTTAGTGAGTGGTAACCTCATAAAACACTTTGTGATTGCTCGGGATTGAGCAGATTGTGTAGTTATCCACTTGGACAATGTCACGTGTATTGTTGTTTTGTACTTTATGGTAGTCGTGTATCTGGTTGCTCTCTGTTGGGCGTGTGATTAGCTTGACCATTCAATGCCAATTGTTTTGTTCAGTCAGGGTGTTGTGTGCATAAACAGGCAATCCATTGAGTTTTCCTCGCATTTTATGCTTTACTAGACTGAGGGGCGGGGGTATAGTGTGTGCAAAATGTCTAATTATGCACATGAAATGACAATAATAAGTAAGATGCGTATGGATGATGACCTAGATTGTTGACTGGTGGCACATTCTCCCCTTGTTTTTGTAATTTCGTCCGCGAAATCTCCCATGTATTTCAAAAAAAAATAATAGTAATAATTTTGCTCTAAACGTAAATGCAATTACTTTTTTTATGTGTAGTTTGTTAATGTCTCCTCGTGTTAACGATCCCCAAACCAAGCCATGTACGCGATTAGTATTCAAGATTTGCCATGGTGAGCTACGATGCTGGACCACATACCCATAACGTCTATGACATTTGATCTTCTATAAAGCTTTGAATGCTTAAAGTTTGAAAATAAAATCTTTTATAAAACAAGAAGTCCTTTTACTTACCTAGTTTACAAATGTAAATTTATTGACAAAATGTGAAACTAGATCTTTTAATACAGAGGTAATAATAAGAATCACAAGTTCTTTTTTTCGCAAACATTTATAAACTTTTTTTTAAAAACCAACCATTTCCATAAACTCGGTTTCATGTTAACCATACCCACATATCTACAAATTTGCAAATTAATGAGTTAAACTATTTACCAACAATATTTTCATTTTCCACATCCAGGGTCTAAATTTCAACTACATTCTATATACATCATTCCCTACGAAATTTGAATACTTATCAACCAAAAACTTCATTTCCCATTACCATTATTCCTTATCATCATCCACTTGATCATGTATGTCCTCCATTTCTACAATCAAGATTTACGTATTGTTAATATCCTTCGATACATTCTACACCTCCATCTCCTACAAAGCATAGTTACTCCATAATTACTCTTGCCAAAGGGATGACTACTTCATTTTCAATAAACTCAAACATGGTTTCCCATCCTAATTGTCTGTAGACGTTTATCTATGTACTATACAATCGGAACTACCTCTACATATACGTTTACAATTGCATCTTAACACTTTTACAAACACACTTTCAATTTTAATACATTTATCTACCCAACAATTGGTAGAGATCTATATGCCCGCTCGAGAGTTGGATACATTTATAGATACACCTTAGATACAATTATACTTATAATACATTACATGATATGTTTTGATGCACATACATCTTTTCATAGACTATGAAACCTTATACTTGAAATTCGATGCATATTCTATGCTACTTGCAAACTTGATCATACATGAAACTTGTTTATCCATGAAACCTAATACTTGATTATGCGTAACACTAGATTTTCCAATGATATTGAAAATGGATATTCTATAATACTTGTAATATTCTACAAACTTAATTTTTCACTTAATACATATAAATCGTCATAAAAACATTCTATCCACAAATTTGAACTCGCTTATACCTAAAACTCAAAACATCCTAGTACTCATGTTGAATCTCCTTTAAACTTGGAAAAGTAAACGATCCTTTTCTATTTCAACAAATGCATAAACATTACTTCATGGATTACACTTACATCATTATAGGAATACATCTCGTTGTGATGTAGCCTTGCAGACAACCATTTTTTTGTTGTAGTCCATACCTAAATTCATACGTGCTTATACTCGTATACATGCTTGTTTTGTTAATACTTTCTTGCCTACCTGCATACATCATCATTATGTTATCAAGTCGTCGCATAGCAACGTGTTCGTTTGACAAATATAATGCCTAGCTTTTAGAGTTAGGACACATTTATGTCATATCCAATGTTTTATTTCAAGTTAGTGTCATAGAAAGACGTACCACCCTAATGTAAGGTAAATTGACGATTGCGGTCCAGAACGTAATCATGAATTTACAGGTACGTTAAGGTGAGATGAAATTTCATTTAGAGTTATTGGTAGATGCTCAGTACGGATTTGAAATACCAAAGGTGTGGTGGGTTAGCTACGGTACACCCTATATATAAACACTAATGGTGCATCAAAGATGTAACTGAGGATCAGACCAAGGACCAACTCTAGTCAACCTGACAATTACAATAAGCCATGCCCTAAGTCAAATATTAGTTAAAGCACATTTAAATATTAGTTAAAGCACATTTAAAACATTCTTCGTATTACACAAAAGCTTGTTACTCATCTAAACTCAACAATACAAACTATAAACCTTACATTCCTATTCCTCATAGTATTCGAAACCATACCTAACAGTCTTTGCCGATTAAATTTCGGCACGACATTTTCTAAAGTAGGGGAGACTGTAATATCCGCATTTTTCCACTTGTTGTAATTAAGATTCAGTGGTAGCTAAAATCGTCAAAATTTTAGATACTTTCGTTTTATCCATTTTTTACACGTATACATATACGAACAAAAATACATCCATATATATTTTTTATTAATAATAATATTTATAGTTTATAAAGGTTTTATTTATTAATATTTTCTATAAATCTTTACCAACTACTAACCACCTTCATTAACTATTTTCCACGCACCTCCTAACTCCCAACCACCTTCTTTATTACCCCAACCTCCATCCTCGTTATTAATACCAACCTCCACCACCTCCTAAACACTTCCCACAGTCTCAAATCACTCCCAAATCTCTCTAATCTTCAAGAATATCAAGCAAAAATTCTGCTCAAAATTTGTAAGTTGCAAAGCCTTAATATCCATTTTTCTTCCACTCTCTTCACCTCTCCTCTTATTCTAACCCCTTGGGGCAACCTCTAGGACCTTACTCTAGTTCGCTAAGGCTAATAAACACGAGTGGGACACTGATTTGAGGCCTCAAAGGTGCTTATTTTCTATTGTTTTTATGCACTAGTATATTATTTGTAGTGATACCAACCAAGTTCACCAACAACTTAATGTTGGATGGACTTGTGTTATGGTTAATGTTTGACAAAGGAAAGCCAAGGCTCTTTCAAACTAAGTCACCATACATTACTTTAATTTTCTAGTTATATTATATAAATACTAGAATATATACTTTCGAACTCTATTAATCTAATAACTTGGAAGGTTTGTGGTTACATCCCTACCATACCAATCTCTTGACCCATCTTGTAACTCGGAATAGTTCCATACAAGAATGGGAAAATCCCTTGTCCAAGACCCATGTTTCATATATAAACAAAGTGGTCACGACATGAAACACTCTTAAAATGGATTCACATTCCTAACTCTAACTTATACCATTCGAATCGCCTACATGGTGGTTTTGTGCTCGGTTATTAACTTTAGCTCTTGACCATCCGAATCATCTTAAAGATGATTTGTGTTTTGGTTCGCCTTAAAGGCATACATGACACTCTTGAACTTATTAAAACAACCCTTGAATCTAAAACTCATCCCTTTCCAACTCTAGTTAATCGGAGCTAAAATTTCTCTCAAAACCTGTTTCGGTAACTTAACAAACGCACCCTAAGGTGAGTTCATACTTGTCCCCTTTTTACTCTTTAACACTTTTGTGGCTCAACATGTATCCTATGCAAACATACACAAAACACTTTCATACTCACATGCTCAATCTGCTAAACATGCTTATATGCTATGCTATGCCATACTAGAATTTAGACTTCTTACAACTGCCGCTTAGCATACAATTCCTTTAACATGTATAGCGCTATATGAGTAGCACCCCGCCCCCTAACTGGGTCATGTTAAGTTTTACCGGCCTATCACTTCGGTGTTAGGTCAAGAAGTGCAAAACATGTGTTGATTATGCCTTTTGTATGATTCTGTATGTGCAAAACTATAGCATGATTATTTGAGTAAAATAATTTATTACTATGTATGTATTCAAAAACTAGTATGCTCACCAATACTTTATGTGTTGACGGATATTTTATACATGTTACAGGAAAAAGCTTGATGAGATGATACAAGAAATATCACTTAGGATTCGGCCTTAGAAACAAACGAAACAATCTTTATTTTACTTCATGTTTATGTTGATATATTTTCTCATGAACAAATTGTATACTTGTTGAATCTTAGATACCAATGAAATCTATTTTAATCTATTGTCACAAGTTAGTGTTATGAAGTCTTTAAACAATCTATCACAAGTCGCGCCTCGATGTATTCCGCCATCGGTTGGGGTGTCACAAGGCACCATGCCTAGTTACAATTTCTTTGATATACAACTTGGCGAGTTTCTCTAGCTTGTCGATTTCCTTGATTGGCAAGAAATGCACTGACTTGGTTAATCGGTCAACAATTACCCAAATCGTGTCGTTACCACTGGACGTCTTCGGTAGCTTGGTGATGGAATCCATAGATATTTTCTCCCATTTCCAAACGGCAATATTAGGTTGCTGAAGCAGACCGGACGACTTCTGATATTCAGCTTTGAGCTTTGAATAGGTAAGGCATCGGCTGACGTATGTGGCAATTTCATCCTTAAGGTTGGGCCACTAGTAGAATTCCTTCACGTCTTTGTACATTTTGTCGGCTCTGGGATGAACCGAGTACTTAGACTTGTGGGCCTCCTCAAGAATTAAATAACGCAAACCGCCAAAATGTGGCACCCAGATCCGATTGGCAAAATAAACCGTGTCATCAGACCTTGGTTCCAATGGGTTAACCATCTTGAACAATGACTCATTCTTCAAATTCTCACCTTTCAGAGCTTCCTGCTGAGCTTCGCGAATACGGGTAGTGAGGTTTGTATGGATGGTCAAACCTAGCACACGTACTCGCATGGTCTTGACTCGCTCCTTTCGGCTCAAGGTGTCAGCCACAATGTTGGCCTTTCCCGGATGGTATTTAATCTCACAATCGTAATCGTCTAGCAACTCAACCCATCTACGTTGCCACATGTTCAGATCCTTCTGATTGAAGATGTGTTGTAAGCTCTTGTGATTGGTGAAAATAGTGCACTTAGTACCATAAGGATAGTGCCCCCAAAACTTGAGCGCAAAGATCATTGCACACAACTCTAGGTCATGAGTGGTGTAGTTCTTTTCTCATGGACTTTGAGTTGTCGGGATGCATAAGCGATCACCTTATTCCTTTGCATGAATACACATCCTAGACCTTGATGAGAAGCATTGCAATAAACCAGGAAATCATTGATACCTTCGGGAAGAGAAAGAATCGGAGTACTGCACAAACGGTTCTTCAAAACCTGAAACGCTTCCTCTTGCTTGATTCCCCAATCGGATTTCTTGTCTTTCTGCGTCAAGACTGTAAGTAGCTGGGCAATCTTAGAGAATTTTTTGATGAATCGTCGGTAATAACCAGCTCGACCCAAAAATTGTCGCACTTCAGTTAGTGTTTTGGGTGCGTCCCAATCCTTGATGGCTTCAATTTTTGCGGGGTCAACTTGAATACCCTTCTCGTTCACAACGTGACCAAGGAAATGGACTTCTCGAATCCAAAACTCGCAAACAAGTTCTGGTTTTTGAGCAACTCCAAAATTAACAGAAGATGGTGCTCGTGCTCATCCTGAGTTTGTGAGTAGATCAAGATGTCATCAATAAAGACAATCATGAATTTGTCATCAATAAAGACAATCATGAATTTGTCACGGTAGGGTTTGCAGACTCGATTCATAAGATCCATAAAAACAACAGGAGCAATCGTCAAACCGAATGGCATGACCAAGAATTCATAATGCCTATAATGAGTTCGAAAAGCAGTCTTCCGGATGTCATCTTCTTGGATCCGCAACTGGTGATAACGCAAACGCAGGTCGATCTTTGAATAATAACTGGAGCCCTGCAACTGGTCAAACAGATCGTCGATCCTCGGCAGCGGGTACTTGTTCTTGATGGTCAGCTTGTTGAACTCCCGGTAATCGATGCACATACGAAAACTTATGTCCTTTTTCACGAACAAGACATGTGCTCTCCACGGAGAAAAACTTGGGTGAATGAATCCTTTGTCTAATAATTCCTACAGCTGGTTAGACAATTCTTGCATCTCGGATGGTGCCAAACGATACGGAGTGCGAGCTACTGGAGCAGCTCCTGGGACTAGGTCCATGCAAAATTCGACTTGTCATGGCGGTGGCAACCCCGTCAAATCTTCAGGAAAGACTTTAGGATAGTGTCGCACTACCGATATGTCCTCAAGTTTCCGATCTTTAGCTTTTTGTTCAACGACGTGTGCCAGGAACACAGCACAACCTTTCCCTAATGTTGGATCAGTGGCTTAGTTGTTGAACACTTATGTGTTATCAGATTTATATATGAGTTATTAAGCAGCGGAAATACAAGTGTTCAAAGGTCTAAAAGATCACTTTGATGAGGAGTTATTACTCCCCCTTGACTGAACAATAAATGAGAAACAATAAACAGTTTAAGTATGCAAAGCAGTAAGAGCAATTTATGTTTCTCAGATGTGAAATGGAATTATAAGTTTAAAGCCCGAAGGATTTCAATTTAAGTTCAAAGATATTACACAAAATCACATATGAAAATAGATGAACAAACTCATCTATTTATAGACTAATGTACTAAACTGTAGTCTGAAGTAATCTAAGATATTTAACAAAGATATTATGCTAAGATAAGGTTACTACAGTCTGTACATCGAAACTTGAAATCAAGACTTTAACAAAACAATATAATAAGTAAAACTACTGATCTTCAGTCGGTTAGAAGCTTCTGATGCAAAGTGCTGATGAGTGACAAACTGCTGAGGAGCAGTTTGTCTTCAGCAGTTCTTCAGTGAAATGTCTGGTTAGACTTCAGAACTTCTGATGAGTTTACTCTTCAGTACTTTGGTGTTTGTTTTTCAGCACTTCTTCTTTTGTTCTTTAGCAGTTCTATACTTAGGCAGATATGAAATAGACTAAGGTTATCAAAAGGTGGTTTCGTCAATCCTCTTTGTCCCAACAATCTCCCCCTGGATTGATGAAGCCAAAACCTTATCTATTCTTTATTGTTGTCCTTTTCTCTCTTCTAGTATCCTCCAGATCTCTGCTGTCATCCGGGTAGTAAGAGTACATCTTTGTTGCTCAGTGAGAGGACCAAGTTCAGGTGTTAAATGTTGAATGGTGAGAAGGTCTTTGGACGATAAAACACTCAACTCCTTTGAGTTTCTATAGACCTTACTTGAACGGTCTCTCCTGGTCACAAGTACTGAGTTGGATTCAGTAAATGACCACTTAATAATGTTTACCTTTGACCTGTCAAAGTCAGAGGCATAGGAAATTAAGCCAGTTTCCTTAGGTTGACCTGATTGAGGAATGTCTTCTATTTCAGTGACTCTCAGGTGAGATTCTTGACTTCCTTGAAGTTCAGCAGCACCTTGAATAGGCATGTTAGGCAGGTGATGCTCTGTAACAACCCTTGTATGTGTCTTCTCTTGGATGGATTGTTGTAACTGATAAGCATAGGTAGCCTTGTCTCTGAATTGGGTCAAGATGGGTTTCTCTTCAACATCAAAATCACCATATACTAACTTATCTCCTTCTAACAGTATCATTTTGAAGTCAGTCTTGACAATGGGATCTCCATCTGCTTTTCTCTTGGTGACTGGCCTTCTTAATGCACCAGATGATCTCCTAACAATAGAAGTTGTTTGGACTTCTGGAGTTTCAAATCTCTCTGGT
Source organism: Ambrosia artemisiifolia (assembly GCA_032199755.1). NCBI lineage: Eukaryota > Viridiplantae > Streptophyta > Magnoliopsida > Asterales > Asteraceae > Ambrosia > Ambrosia artemisiifolia. The sequence goes on from CM063516.1 coordinate 21,093,482, forward strand.
TCAGCAACTTTCTTTGCCTTGAATTTCTTGTAAGCCTCATAAAGAGTTTGTTCTTTCCATTTGCTGATTGAGGCTTTTGAACCATAGCCATTTGCCACTAATTCTTCAATCACTTCAGCTCTTTTGGCTTTCCTCTCATTTTCTGTTGCTATTCTATCAGATAGCATTTGTGCTCTTCTGGTCAGCTCTTGTGTTGAGAGTCTTTTGAGGGCCACTTGCTTTGATTTGGAGTTCTTTGTAATGAATGTTATAAGCTGTGCTCTTTTGTCTTCTTCAGCAGCAGCTTCAAGTGCTCTCTCTTCAGCCTCAAGCTCATCAAGTTTCTCTTGGTACTTGATCAATTTTTCTTCAAAGCTCAAATCATCTCTGGTTTCTAGGCTGTTCCATACTCTATCTTCTTTTGCCTTCTTTGCAGCCTCTTTTAAACTCTTCTCCAATAAATCTTTTGACATGCTGATGGGAGTAGGGTTTAAAACAGTTGTGGAAGTTGTTGTAGGCAAAGGAGTGGGAGCAGGTTCTCTTTCAGTTGCCTTAGGAACTTCTGATGTTGGTTTAGGAGGTAAAACTGCTGATGTGGTAATAGGAGTCACAACTGCTGAAGGATTGTCTTAAGTAGTTTGAGAAATGGGATCAGCAGTTTCCTCTGATGCCTTAGACAATTTGAACTCTGGTGCTACTTCTTTTCCTGGTCTTTGTTTTGGCATATCAGCTTCTGGATCAGGAGTTTGTCTTTGTGTTGTAGCAACTTCAGTTGGTTCCTTAATCATCTCCCCCTTTTTGGCTTCATCCACTTCTGGAAGCCTAATAGAATGAGATGTTGCAGCAGACAACCTTGCTAGTTGATCTTGTGTTTGATCCATTTTCTTGTTCAACTCAGCAAGTCTCGAGTTGATCAACCCAAACTGATTGTTAGCTTTTAACTCCCAAGCAGTTGTGAAGGGTTTGAGTTGATCAGTAATAATTTGTTTGAGTGCCTGGTACAGGGGACCATCTGGGCTGCATAGTTGGTTCAAGTCTATGCTAGTGAGCCCAGTGAATTGGGTAGGTTGTTTTGGTGAAGGGGTGCTTTTTGGGTGATCTTCAGATTACTCTGAAGATGCCAGTTTTGGGGAACTTTGGGCTAACTGGTCTTTAACCTGATCCTTGGTGACCAGCTTCTTGAGCTTGGATACCTTAGATGCAGGACCTTCAATATCAACCGTCAATTCAGTTTGTGGAATGTTTGATTTATCAACCAAATTAATGGAATCATCTGAATCCGTGATAGTGTCCTCAGAGAGGGCAGGATCAGTTATATCATGAGCTGGACCCAAACCAGTAGTCTCATGAACCTCTTTGTCTTGGTACTGAGGTTTTCCTACTTCTGGCCTTAGGCCTTCATCAGTAGTTGCCAAGTTTGAGGTCTTAGCTATGTTACTACTGTCCTCAGGTTCACCACTGGGTGATAAGTGAGTAGTAGCAGCCTCAAAAGTATCAAAAGTTTGCAAGTTTGGGCTTACAAACTCTTGTTCATCCTCATCTCTCTGGGTTGGGCTAAGAGGATCCACATTCATGTCAACTTCTGAAGGCATCTCCCCAATTTGATGTGTTGCTAGGGGAGTGACATGTGGTGAATGGGTTCCTTTTAGTCCTGAGAGAAGTTGGGCAATTTCTATTGTTGTGTGTGAGGGTTCAGGTTCAGTAGTTGTGAGGGGTTGGTGTTCATGAGTTTTGATGGGTTCAGGGTTGGTTTCAGCAGTTTCAAAGGCAGGGTCAACAGTTATTGGTTTCTTAAATCTTTTTCTTTGAAAAATAACTGTGACAGGTTTTCTTTTGGTTGGTGGAGAAGGAGTGTGCTGAGAGGATGTTTCAGCCACCTCCTTTTCAAGTGCAGATTGCACATCAGTAGTTTCAGGTTTCTCCACTTCCTAAACTTTCTTTTTCAGTGACTTGGTTGTTTTTGGTTTTTGTTGTTTAGGCTTTTGAGTTTTCTTTTTGGGTTTGGAAGATGTGGGTTCCTTGGGGATGGGTTGTTCTTCCCCTTGGTCATCTTCTAGCATAAGTGCTGGTTTGTTGTGCCTAGAGAATACTTGAGCAGTTAAAGGGTTTAAAGTTGTTGCTTCTCCCTCAAGTACTCCCTCTCCAAGTTCTTTTATTATGCATTGCATAACAAACCTTGGATACAACAAAAATTTCTTTTTATCATTTTCATGATGTAAAACCAGTTCATTGAAAAATAATTTTGATGCCTTGAAAGAAGTTTCATTTATGATGGAATGAAAAATAGGTTAAAAAGTTGAAGGCATCTGATCTATTGACCCAGTTTTTGGACTAAGACACATAATAATGTAGTGAAATAACAGTTTATATTGTGGGTCAAAATATTTCTTATAAACTGTTGCTTGTGCCAAAGTACCTTGATAGCCACACTCTGTCATGGTTAGATGAATATCTGAGGTTGGAATATGCTCAGGTGCCTCAGAATCCTTTAAACCAAGCCTGATGCTTAGTGTTTCTGGTGAGATGGCCATCATTTTCCCTTTTATGGAAGATTTGAGGGAAATAACTTCATTGTTCACCTTCACCGTCTCTGAATTTGCCCAGAACTCATTAAGAGTTTCTTCATGAATGGGTGGATCGATGGTGAAAGCATCATAGTATTGGGATTTCATGATGAGATCAAGCATCTCATCATACTTGGACCAGGCTTCATCTTTAACAAAGTAGCCTCTTTGGTTGTGTCCCTGTTTTAACACGAGAGCCATGGTTGTTTTTGATCGAACAGTAATTTTTAGGTTAGAGAAGGGGTTTTGCTTTGAATTTGAGAGAGAGAGAGGGAATTTTGCTTTTTGAATGGATAAGTGTTGGAACAGGGTATTTATCAGAAGTTTTTAACCGACTAGGTCAAACTTCTGATGAGTGAAAAGTCTGTTTTACCCTTTTTAGTCAAACTGCTGAAGAAGAAAGGTTTCTTCATCAGTGGTTTTAGTTATCTCATCAGCAGTTTCAACTGCTGATGCAAATGACTTTTAAAACACTTTTCTAACTTCTGATTTTCATCAGTAGTTATATCCATTTTGAAAATATCCCATTTTTGATGTTTATCAGTATTTTTCAAAATTTGTTCATCAGAACTTTCTCTTTCTCAAATTTTTGGTCTTCAGAGGTTTGTGACAGATAAGTATGTAAGTGAAAAATAAATATGTGCAGAACTAAAAAGTGAAACACTTACAGACTTTCTTCTAAATTTAACATCCCAAGCATGGATACTAACCTCTGAAAAGTTGTTGAATCAAGGGGTTTGGTGAAAATGTCAGCTATTTGATTAGCTGTTGTGACATGTTTCACCTCAATCTTGACTTTTTCATAGCAATCTCTTATGAAATGATACCTGATTTCAATGTGTTTGGTTTTTGAAAACTGAACAGGATTTTGAATGATGCTAATGGCAGATTTGCTGTCTACTAAAAGTGGGGTCTTGGTCTCTTTGATTCCATAATCAAGCAGTTGATATTGGAGCCATTGTATCTGTGAAGTACAGCTTGCAGCAGCAATGTATTCAGCTTCAGCTGTTGAAGTTGCCACAGATGTTTGTTTCTTTGATTGCCAGGACACCAGACAGTTTCCTAAGAATTGACAACCACCAGATGTTGATTTTCTTGACATTTTGCAGCCTGCATAGTCACTATCTGAAAAAGCAGTTAACTTGGTATTGCTTGAAGCAGGATACCAAATTCCTAAAGTAGGAGTTCCTTTCAGATATCTGAAGATTCTTTTGACTGCAATTAGATGAGATTCTCTTGGTGCAGATTGGTATCTAGCACAGACACAAGTTGAAAACATGATATCTGGTCTAGAAGCAGTTAGATACAAAAGAGAACCTATCATACATCTATACATGGTTTGATCAATGTGTTTCCCTTGATCATCTGGTTCAACTTGTGTGATTGGTGTCATGGGAGTGGAACATGTTTTACAGTCTTGTAAAGAAAATTTGTTCAATAATTCTTTAACATATTTTGATTGATGTATAAATGTTCCATTTGACTGTTGCTTGATTTGCAGTCCCAAAAAGTACTGCAATTCTCCCATTGTACTCATTTCAAATTTTGATTGCATGAGTTTCTTAAATTCTTCACACAGTTTTGAATTTGTTGAACCAAATATGATATCATCAACATAGATTTGAACAAGTAAGACATGATTTCCAACATGTTTTATGAAAAGAGTTTTATCAATGGATCCCCTTGAGAAGTGATTCTTTAGTAAAAAGTTGGAAAGTGTTTCATACCAGGCTCTTGGAGCCTGTTTTAGCCCATAAAGAGCTTTGTCAAGTCTGTAAACCCAATCAGGATGAGAAGGATCCTCAAACCCTGGAGGTTGACAGACATACACTTCCTCTTTTATTTTTCCATACAAAAATGCACTTTTGACATCCATTTGATAAACTTTAATGTTGTTGGAAATTGCATAAGCTAAAAATAACTTGATAGCTTCAAGTCTTGCAACTGGTGCAAAGGTTTCATCATAATCAATTCCTTCCTCTTGGGAATAACCTTGTACCACTAGTCTTGCTTTGTTCTTGATGATCATACCAGCCTCATCTGATTTGTTTCTGAAGACCCATCTTGTTCCAATTGGTTGCTTGTTTTCAGGTAGGGGACAGATTTCCCAAACCTGTTGTTTCTTGAATTGAAGCAACTCTTCTTACATTGCTTGCACCCAATTGTTGTCTTTGAGGGCTTCTTGATACTTCTTTGGTTCCAACTGAGAGATGAATGCTGAGAATAAGCAAAAGTTGGAAAGCTGGTTTCTTGTGAGTACCCCTGATGCAATATCACCCATGATTTGATCCAATGGATGATCCTTGTGTTCAATCAGTTGTTGTAAACCTGTACTGGATGATGGCTCTACAGGTTCTTCAAATAAACCACTGAGATTGATAATATCTGGTTCAGCTGTTATTTGAACTTCAGGAGTTTTAGGTTCAGCTGAATCAGTAGTTTCAAAATGTTCATCAGTAGTTCCTGAAGTTGAAGCTATTGAAACTTCTGAAGGTTTAATAGTTGATCTTCTGACTGTGTTTGGAGTCCATGGTGCAGGACTATCATCTTCAAATCCTTGAAAACCATTTTGAGGAGGTTTGGATGACTCAACAGTCTTTTCAGGTCCGAAATGAAAATTGTCAAGATCAAATAATTCAGCAGGATTTGCTGGAATAAGAGTGTGTTTTGATTCATTGAACTTGACATTCAGTGTTTCTTCTACTATCTTGGTTCTTGAATTAAAAACTTTGTAAGCTTTTCTCAAAGGAGAATAACCAAGAAAATAACCTGTGTCAACTTTTGCAGCAAACTTAGAAATAGAGTCTTTGATGTTGAGGATAAAACATTGACATCCAAAAGCCCTGAAGAAGGAGATAAGGGGCTTTATGCCATGAAGAATTTCATAGGCAGTCTTGGTATGTCTCTTGTTGATAAGAACTCTATTCTGAACATAACATGCAGTGTTGACTGCTTCAGCCCAAAAATACAAAGGTAGGCCTGAATCAGCTAACATTGTTCTGGCTGCTTCAATTAATGTTCTGTTCTTTCTTTCTACCACACCATTTTGTTAAGGAGTTCTGGGAATGCTGAACTGTCTAACAATCCCTTTAGACAGACAGAATTCATCCAGAGTTTTGTTCCTGAACTCTGTCCCATTGTCACTCCTGATGACTTTGACAGATAGAGAGTATTGCTTCTCTACTTGTAGAATAAAGAACTTGATGATTTGAGCTGCCTCATCCTTGGAATATAAGAAGAAGACCCATGTGAATCTTGAGTAGTCATCAATGATGACCAAGCAGTACTTCTTCTTACCAAGGCTCATAATCTTGACTGGTCCAAATAAGTCCATATGGAGTAGTTGAAGACATGCAGTTGTTTTTGATTCTTCAATAGACTTATAGGAGGACTTATGCTGTTTACCTTTAAGACAGGAAACACAGTGTTCTTTGCACTGATATTCCTTCAAAGGTAGACCTCTGACCAAGCCCATTTTTGTGACTTTATTGATGGTTTTAAAGTTCACATGGCCAAGTCTCCTGTGCCAGAGATCATTTTCTGAAGTTGATGCCTTTGAGAAGAAACAGGCAGTCTTGTTCAATACTTTGTCTTTTTCAATGTCCACTGCATAGACATTGCCACATCTTTTGGCAATCAGCAAAGTATGATCTTCAATAATCTTCTCTATCAACTTCTGGCCTTCTGGTGATATGATCTTGCATGCTGTCTTTGTGAAAAAGGAAGAATATCCTTTGTCACACATTTGTGAGACACTCAGCAAGTTGTACTCAAGGTTTTCAACCAGATTGACCTTGTCAAACTGCATTTTGCCTGAGGATACATTGCCATATCCTAGCACATATCCCTTGGCATTGTTCCCAAAGGACACTGATCCTTCTCTTTGACTGATAAAATTGTTTATTAGGTATCTGCATCCAGTCATGTGCATTGAGCCTCCACTATCCACATACCATATGCTATTCAAACCTCTGGAGACTCTCTGCACAAGATAGCAAATTAGTTAGTTTTGGCAACCCAAGCCAGTTTGGCTTTGGGTTTGCTCTTGAGAACAGGTGCAGCTTGTTGTGGACCATTTTTAGTAATCCATGTCTTTTTGGCAATGGATTTGTCATTAAGAACAATGGTGGGTTCATTTTGGTTTCCACCATCAACTTTGGTCATCAGAAGTTTAACCAGGTTTATCAAATCTTTAACTTCAGCAGTTTGTGAAACTGCTGATGAGTTAGGTGAAACTTCTGAAATTGAACTTTGAGAAGATAACCTTTGTTGAGATAAAGGCCTCTTCTTAGAAAGGGTTTTGTTTGATTGTTGTTTGTTGGGAAAAAAGGTATTTTGATAATCTTGTTTTATCTGTTTTCCCACAATCAGTTGTTGTCTTTGTTTATTTAACTGATTTACCTTTCTAAATCTGCAAAGTTCAGTTATGTGGTTAAACAGACCACATATTTCACATGCTTTTGCCTTCTCTTTCCTTTTAGATAAGTCAAGAGAGCTGGAAGGCAATTTACTGACAAAATCTGATTTTTGAAATAGGTCATCAGCAGTTTTCAGGGTCTCAACTCCTGATGTAGTTGAAACTGCTGATGGCTTATTGTCAGTAGTTTTAACTTCTGCAGTACTTCCCTTTTTGAGGAAGTTCTGATGGTAGGATGTGCATTCCTCCATATCAGAAGTTTGAATCAATTTCTTCCCATCATTATCAGTTTTGTGGGTGAAATCTGTTGGTGATTCAGTGTGGGTATATCCAATGCCAAACTTAACATTGGCTGCAGTTTGTTTGTTAAGTAACATTTGATACCCTTTACAAGACTCAACCCATTTTTCACAATCAACCTTGGTGTCAGCAAGCTCTTGTCTGACATTTCCTAGGCTGTCTATCATTTTTTTAATTTGTGCTTCTGTTTCAATGGATTTATCATTCAGTTTGGAAATTTCTTTGTTTTTCAAAACAATTTTTCTTTCCAAATCACACTTCATTTGTGTGTATTTTCTTTCGATGTCATTGGATTTGCCTTGTAAATGCACATTAGTTTCTCTAATTAAAGCAAATGATTCTTTGCAAGATTTAGTGCAAAGCTTTAACAGAGATTGTTGTGATACCTGTGTGAGAGCAGAATTTGAAGAGTATCCTTCAAAAGCCATTAAGGCAAAGTTCTTTCTGCCATTATCAGGTTCTCCCCAGTTGACATCATAGACCTTATTGTCTGCATCCTGACTGCATTCTGATGTGTCATAAGGAAGACTGCTCCAGTCAACATACCCTGAGGTAAATAAGCTTTGTTGCTGAGGGGGTTGTTGAGTTTGTGCAGGTTGTTGAGCAGTTGGAAATGGAGGCATGAGCTGCTGTTGTTGTTGAGCAGGCATCTGAACATATTGTACTTGTGGCACATATTGGACATGTGGAGCTTGTGCCTGTACAAAATGAGCACTCCCTTGAGTTCCATTATTCCTATTATATGAGGGATTAAATTGATTTCCAGAGGACATTAGTTGGTTATAGCTAGAGCTTCTACATTCTCTAGCAAAGTGTCCCAACTTTTGACACTTATGACATCTCAGTTTAGATTTGTCAAAACCAACTTTTGTTGAATTGTTTAGTCCTGGAAATTTCCTTCCTGACCTTTTATAAAATTTGTTAGTTTTTAAGCTTAACAAGGTCAGTTGGTGCAATATTTCCATTTCTTCTAAGTCATCACTGCTAAAATATTTTAAATCATCCATGATGAAACACATGTTGTCAGCAGTTTGACTTAGTTCTTCATTGTCATAAGCTGGGAAGGATCCATCTGATGAGATCCCAGCTGTTATGTCAATATGGTCAAAAGAACCAAAATTATTAGAACAGGATGGTGAGTCATGTCCTAATAAGGCTGTGCTACCCGGAGTATAGTCATCAGCAGTTTTACCAGATTCTTGCAACTTTTTCTTTTGATTGATTTCTCTCTCAAAAGTTAGTAATTTACCATGCAACCTAGTTAGGTTCAAGGTGTTAAAATCTGAACTTGTTCTGAGGACTATAGAGTAAGTTTCCCATTTTGAAGGTAAAGACCTTAAAAATCTATGCAACATAGACTCATTTGAATAGGTCTGATTGTTTATTTTTAACTCAGAGATGAGTGAAGAAAATCTTTCAAATTGTTGTGTTAAAGATTCACCCTCTATGTGAGTAAAAGTTTCATATTGTTGAGCCAATATTTCTCTGATGTTGGCTATCACCTCAGCAGTTCCTGCAAACTGCTCTTTTAGGCAGTCCCACAGCTCTTTGGCACTTTCACAGTGTAAAAGGCCAGCATAAATTTCATTTGGGAGAGCCATAGCCAACATGGAGAAAGCTTTTGCATCAAGCTCAAACTTTTGGAAATCTTCCTCCGTGTATTCTTTTGGATCTTTTGGTCTTTCAGTCTTTCCCTCTGGATCACTAACAACTGGTTTGTGAGGTCCAAAAACTACAGACCTCCAACATCCAGTGTTTGTTTGGGAAATAGTATGTGCCAACCTTTTTGACCATATGTTATATTCATTTCTGACTAACATAGGAGGTTTGTTGGCAGATCCAGTATTGTAGGGGTCCATTTTTAAGAAGTTTGGATTTGTCAATACTTCCTTAAAGTGATGGATTAAAAAGTGAGCCTTTATCCTTTATTGAATATCAATATTGAGCCTGTGTCTGAATCTCAATTTGTTAGATTGATTTTGATCAGATTAACCAGATGCTCTGATACCAATTGTTGGATCAGTGGCTTAGTTGTTGAACACTTATGTGTTATCAGATTTATATATGAGTTATTAAGCAGCGGAAATACAAGTGTTCAAAGGTCTAAAAGATCACTTTGATGAGGAGTTATTACTCACCCTTGACTGAACAATAAATGAGAAACAATAAACAGTTTAAGTATGCAAAGCAGTAAGAGCAATTTATGTTTCTCAGATGTGAAATGGAATTATAAGTTTAAAGCCCGAAGGATTTCAATTTAAGTTCAAAGATATTACACAAAATCACATATGAAAATAGATGAACAAACTCATCTATTTATAGACTAATGTACTAAACTGTAGTCTGAAGTAATCTAAGATATTTAACAAAGATATTATGCTAAGATAAGGTTACTACAGTCTGTACATCGAAACTTGAAATCAAGACTTTAACAAAACAATATAATAAGTAAAACTGCTGATCTTCAGTAGGTTAGAAGCTTCTGATGCAAAGTGCTGATGAGTGACAAACTGCTGAGGAGCAGTTTGTCTTCAGCAGTTCTTCAGTGAAATGTCTGGTTAGACTTCAGAACTTCTGATGAGTTTACTCTTCAGTACTTTGGTGTTTGTTCTTCAGCACTTCTTCTTTTGTTCTTCAGCAGTTCTATACTTAGGCAGATATGAAATAGACTAAGGTTATCAAAAGGTGGTTTCGTCAATCCTCTTTGTCCCAACACCTAAACATTTCTGCACCTTGATGCAAGATATGACTCAAAGAGTAGATCCACAACCGTCTCCTTGAATCGAAAGGTTTTCACCATCAGACAAGGGGATACGAACCAATTTCTCGTGACAGATGATCTCTGCATGATGCTTGGATAACCAATCCATGCTAATGACAACATTAAAACTACTCAATTGAATAGGCAGCAGATCAATTCGAAAAACACGGTCACCAAGTTCCAAAACACAATCCCTAACAACTTCTTTAGACGAAATTAACTTACCATTGGCCAATTCTATGGTATAATGTGTGTCCAACTTACTTGATTCTAATCCAAGGGAATTCTTAAATTCGATAGACACAAAGCTAAAATCAACACCTGAATAAAAGAGACCGATGCAAAATGGTTGTTAAGGAGAAACGTATCGGTAACCACATTAGGATCATCGCGTGCTTAATTGGCTCCTAGCATGAATTCTCAGTCGCGAGCTTGATCCTTAGCCTTGGGGCAATGCTTGAGGAAATGGCTAGTCGTACCACATTCAAAACACTCGTTTTTAGCAGGTGGAGTGCTAGTGGCCTTGGCTTTGCAGTTAGCGGTTTGGTGACCTCGATGGCTACAGTTCTTACATAGGATACTTTCACACGTGCCAACATGATGATAGTGGCATTTACTGCAGTAGGGATGGGGCCCATTGTACTTGCATTTGCGCATAAACTATGTTCGTCAACCAAGTTTGCTCCTCAGCAATTGTGGCAGCAAAAACTTTCACAGTGTACTGGCGCTCGTGGGATGAGTTCATTCCCTTCCTGGAGCCAGACCACTTGCGCTTATCTCCAGAACTCTCACCCGCAACTACAGCCTTCTAGTTCAACGAACCCATACGAACAACACCAGCGGTAAGACTGTGAGTTAGAGTAACAATATTCTGGATGGTGGTGGGTGCAGACGTAGTGACCATGCTTCGAATCTTGGGAGATAAACCCCAAATATACTCCTCAAATCTCTTGTATTTCCGAAGTGACCATGTGAGGAACTAGTCGAGAGCGCTCATGGAAACGGGTAGTGTAAGCAGTCACCTTAACATCCACCATGGAGAGGTTCCAGAGTTCTGCTTCAAGCTTTTGTAGTTCGCTCCTTGGATAGTACTTCTCCATGAGTAGAGTCTTGAGATCGGCCAAGGTAAGATTGTATGCAACGTCTTGACCCATGGTTAGTACCTGAAGATTCCACCAAGTGAGGGCTTTGTCTTGCAAAGTGCAAGTAGAGTACTTCACTTTCTGGTCCTCAAAGCAACCGCTGATGTCAAGAACTGACTCAATCTTTTCGAACGATTCCAATGGCACCCTCGGTACCACGAAAGTTCCATGGTTTACAAGCTATGAAAGTTTTGTATGAACATCCCTAAACAGGGTTTTCAACTTCTGTGTAAACAATAGTGAATATTATTAACACAAATTTTCGCGTAGGAGTAGTTAGTAGAGAATTTAAACCCAACATTCCTACCGTTATCCGTTTCGCTACCCCGTCAATGACTAGTACCTCCAGAGCCTCCGCTAGAATCGCCTCGAGCAGCGTCATGTTGAGCAATTGCCACAGCAATCACCCTAGCTAGGTCAGCGGGAGTGGCTGGTAATGTTTCGCCATTGTTGGTTCGTGCAAATTGTCGGGGTTGCATGATTTTCTTCTAATATGGCACATATCAAAAGTGTAAGACACATATTTCACAAATATTGTCGCTCATACAAATGTAACAACCAAATGTAACCACGCATAGCAAGTCAATCACAACCACAAGACTAAAGAGTAAGTAAAATAGAATAGTAATAAATCACATGCCATCATAATCCATACATAGTCTAAAATGCATAAATATCGAGTACAAAAGATGAGCGGTTGAACCGCAATAGTTTAAGCTACTAAAATTAAACACAATACATCAAACGTGAAGCATAAGACATAAAATATCACAAAGTACAACCACAAATGACCTACGAAGATGATGGTGGAAAAGTTGTAGCAAGGGCAATGACTGCCTCTCTCATACGCTGGTCTGTCTCTGCCATCCTCCTCTCAAGATTTTCCAATCATCTCTCTGCCTCCACTCTCCCCATAGCTGCCGCTAGTCTCCCCTACTTGGCCTCAGATGCAGACACCCAAAGCTACTAGATGCGCGTCGTGAGATAGGAGAACTCCACGCTCGGCGTAGAGTGGTCTCCTGGAAGATCCTCCTAGTGTCATCGCCTCGTGATCGTCCTCCTCGTCCTGATGGGCCAAGTCGGGGAGGAAAGGCCGTTTACGGGCCTGGGAAGGCCTGCTCAACCTCTGGGGTGGCTCGGGTATCGGCACGGTTGCCTCCACAGCACGTGGCTCCTATATAGGGTTAATGGGCAGGTCAGGCTCAGTTGTAGAGACAGGGTTGGCGGGCAATGAAGAAACCAGGACAGGGGCGATAATGGTGAGGACAATCATCTGTCGCACCCTCTTCCGGGGCGTATACTTCTGGAGAGTACGTCCTGAGAATTCGATGCGAAAAGAAGGGGCTAGGCTTGATGAAGAATGAGAGATAGGAGGGATCATTGAAGGGTGGACGTCCGGGTCAGCAAGGGAAGGAGGGACGTCATCCTCAGTGTCATTGTCAGAGACACGTCTCACTACGGGTGCAGGGTCCACATCCATATCGGAATCGGAGATCCATCCTCCTCCTCCGTGATGAGGGAAATCGGGGGCCTCGTAGGGTATGGGAGCAAGCTGGGTAAGCAGAAGGTCCTCCTCGGGGGTGTCATCCACTAAATAGTCAGGCTCGGAGTCGGACAAGATGGTAAGGTCAACTGAGATAGCCATGATCCTGTCATATGTGCATATATGTAAATGGACAAGTATGTTAATAAATGAACTACTATTCCCATGCGTTATCACTTGAGCAGCTTGAGACTTGAGAGGGGCAAGGCGAGACAGTGTGGTACCTTGTGAAAATGTTTCGAAAATGTCTTGGGTTATAGTTGACTAAAAAAGAACCATAGTTCGCTATAACCTTATGCTCTGATACCAATCTGTCACACCCCACCAAGGCAGAAACACGTGGAGCGACCTCGATCACCAGGATGTAGTGCCATGATCACCAGGAGCAGTGTGCTCAGCAATAGAGGTTTGCACAACAGTTGTTGTCTTAACACTCTTTGCTTGTGATTTGGAAACTTTTTTTTGATGGTTTTTCTTGGGTATTAGGACCCAAGATTCTTGTAAAAGTTTCTTGGGATAGGCTGTTCATTTGAAGGCCTTTACCCTTTTTAAAATCCTTTTCAGGTAAAACTTTTTGTAGGATTACACTTAAAAGTCTTGGGTATATTAGAAAAGCATTGTTTGAACCAGACTCGACACCTTTCACATTTGCTACCAAATCAAGAAACAGTCTTTGGGATAGATTGTAATCAGTGTTTGACAAAATGGCATATCCCAAGTACTGAACTTTTAATGGGATTTCATTAAAAGAAATGGTTTTGGCAGAGAGACATACGAGTAAGGTATGAAAGAAAAAATTCATGGTTGGGGGGAAAAACTTTTTGAAAATTGTTGCCCCAGTCATTTGCCCCTCATAGCCTCTCTCTCTATAACCTCTGTGTGAAGTTTAGTTTTATCAAAAGAATCTTTACCTGCCTGGTCATTCAGTGAGAAGGTAGTGGATATGGATTGGGGGGTTATAATGACATCTGTATCTCCAATTTGTGAAATTGTGGAAGTTGGCTTTTTATTTGTGAACAAGGTTTCAGCTTTCAACCAAAATTCTTGAAGAGTGTCAACATAGATGAGGGAACTGGAAGTGAGAGCAGGCAAGTATTTGGATTCATTTAATATGTCTATGATGGAATGGAAATGACGGTTTACATCTGTTTAGTCAGATATGGTAAGTAATTCTGGGGAGCTTTCAATTGAAGATCCATGTCTTGGATTTCAGTAAGAAAGACGATGAATTTGTGAGGAGGGTTTAAGGTTGAGAGAAAGCGGTTTTGGAATTTTGAATTCGATGAGACAGTGGAACAACTGTTGGGGATAAACAGGGTTTTCATAGTCTCAAGTGGAAACCGCTGATGTGGCCAAAACACTGCTTTTGAGAGCATACGTGGCAAACATCTGATGGAAGGTCTGTTTTGGTGGATGACAGTTGTTTATAACATCTGTTGAGTAGTCAACAGATGTTTTTGTGAAAAACAGTTGTTTTATCTGATCAGATGTTTGAAACAGATTTTTCAACCAACAGTGGTTATTTTATCTGATCAGAGTTTTGAAGCAGATTTTTCAACCAACAGATGGTACACTCAATGAAACAGTGATTGTTTTACCTTGAACAGATTTTTCAACCAAAACTATTTTTAAGGATGCATTTTTTATTTTCTCACAACATTTTAATGCTTTTATTCATGAAAACATTTTAGTTTTTATTCCATGTTTAGCATACCAATCCGAGAGATCAGGTTTGCAAAGGTAGATGTGTCTAAAGCTTTTGTCAACACATCTGCCAACTGATCCTCTGTTGGAACATGGTGTAGAGAAATCAAACCTTTTTCATAGCTGTCTCTTACAAAGTGGTGTCTGATGGCAATATGCTTTGTGGTTGAATGAGAAACTGGATTTTTGATGATATTTTCAGCTTCTTGACTGTCCAACATGAGTGGACTCCTCAGAGCAGTGATACCAAAATCCAGTAGCTGGTTTTGAAGCCACATAAGTTGGGTTGTACAGCTTGCAGCAGCAATATACTCAGCCTCTGCAGTGGATGTTGAAACGGTTGCTTGCTTTTTGCTTTAACAAGAGACCAAGGCATTGCCTAGGAATTGGCACCCACCTGATGTTGACTTCCTTGTGGTTTGACAACCAGCAAAATCACTATCTGAGTAACTTGAAAGCTCAATATTCCCATTAGCAGGGTACCAGATACCAAGTGTGGGAGCACCTTTTAGGTATATGAATATCCTTTTCACAGCTATAACATTTGACTTTCTAGGTGATGCATGGGATCTTGCACAGACACAAGTGGCAAACATAATGTCTAGCCTAGATGCAGTTAAGTACAATAAAGACCCAATTTACATCTATAATGCGTCTGGTCAACCAGTTCATCTTTACCATCAACAGTGAGTAACTTAGTGGTACTCATGGGTGTACTACATGGTTACAGTCATTCATGTCAAATTTTGTAAGTAGGATTTTTAACATACTTATTTTGGTGAATAAAAGTTCCATTTTGCAATTTTTTTACTTGGATACCAACAAAGCATTGGAGTTCACCCATGGCATTCATCTCAAACTCTGTTGTCATGAGTTTTCTAAACTCTTCACACATTTTGTTACATGTGGACCCAAAAATGATGTCATCCACATATATTTGAACAATCATTAAATCTTTTTCTTTCCATTTAAGAAATAAAGTTTTATCAATTTTACCTCTTGTTAAACCAATGGATAAGAGAAAAGTGGAAAGAGTTTCATACCAGGCCCTTGGTGCTTGTTTCAAGCCATAAAAAGCTTTTATGAGCTTGTAGACATGATCAAGATGGAATGTGTCTTCAAAACCAGGTGGCTGACATACATAGCCTTCCTCCCGGATTTTGCCATAAAGAAATGCACATTTGATATCCATCTGATACACCTTGATGTTGTGGTTGATAGCACAGGCTAGGAAATCTGATGGCTTCCAACGTAGCTATAGGAGCAAAGGTTTCATCATAGTCTATTCATTCTTTCCTTTTTGAAGCCTTGAACCACAAGCCTAGCTTTATTCTTGACAACAATACCCCTTTCATCTGTTTTGTTCTTGAAGGCCCATTTTGTGCCAATTGGACATACATCCTTTGGCAATGGTACAAGTTCCCATACTTGTTGTCTTTTGAACTGAAGGAGCTCTTCTTGCATAGCTTCTACCCAACTGTTGTCTTTCAGTGCCTCTTGGTACTTGACAGGTTGTGTGAGAGATAGAAACCCTTTAAAAAGACAAATGTTTGAGAATTGACTTCTTGTGAGCACCCTTTCACTGATGTTGCCAATGATTTGGTCCGGTGGATGAGCTCTAAGGAAGATTAAATCTCCTTTGTATGGTTCTATGGCATTTTGAGGTGAGGGACAGAGGTTAGCAGCATCTGTTGTTGTAACATCTGTTTGCACTTCTGTAGTGCCAACGGATGTTTGAAATGGAAGTGGGGGAATTGGCCCAAGTGGTGTAGAGGTGGAATGACTTTTGTCAATTGAGAATGGACTTTTGTCAACAGATGACTGAACAGTGGTTGAACTTGATGAGGTAGTGGTTTGAGGGTAAGACTGGTCAACATTGGTTGACTCAGCTGTGACAGAGTTTTGAACATCTGCTTACCCTGATGCAAAATAGACTTTGCAGTGAGACTGTGGAATCACAATGTTAAATCTGTAATCTTGTTGTGGAGACTGTGGTGTACCTGCATTGTCAGTTTTAACTGTGATATCTTCAAATTTGAATTTATCAAAATCAAACAATTCTGCAGGATTTGTTGGGATTTTTAAGGATGAAAGTTCATTGAACTTTACATTCAGAGTTTCTTCTATTGTCCTAGTCCTTGTGTTAAACACTTTATAGGCCTTGGCAGTAGAAGAATATCCCAGAAAATATCCACAATCTACTTTGGCTGCAAATTTTAAAATGGAATCTTTAAGATTTAAAATAAAATATGGGCAGCCAAAAATTTTGAAAAATGATATCAGTGGTTTGATTTTGAACAAGATTTCATAAGCAGTCTTTTGATGTCTAGGGTTGATTAAAACTCTGTTTTGAACATAGCAATCAGTGTTTACAGCTTCTGCCTAAAACGACAGAGGTAAACCAGAATCTGCCAACATAGTTCTTGCAGCCTCAATGAGAGTTATATTTTTCTTTTCGACCACCCCATTTTGTTCTGGTGTTCTTGGCATGTTGTACTGCCTTACAATTTCTTTTGACACACAGAAGTCATCCAACTCCTTATTTTTTAACTTTGTTCCATTGTCACTTCTAAAGACTTTTACTAGCAAGTCATGTTGCTTTTCAACTTTGGTGACAAAGTCCTTCAAAATACATGCAGCCTCATCCTTAGAGTGTAAAAAGTAAGTCCATGTAAACCTATAAAAAACATCAACAATAACAAGACAAAATCTCTTTTTCCTTAGACTAATGATTTTTACTGGGCCAAACAAATCTATGTGCAACAATTGAAGACATTGACTTGTTTTGGACTCATCAATTGATTTGTAAGAGCTTTTATGTTGTTTACCTTTTAAACAGGAAACACAGTGCTCATCACATTTAAATTTTTTTGGTGGTAGAACTCTTACAAGGTTTTGTTTTGAGAGTGAGTTGATAGTTTGAAGGTTGGTATGACCCAATCTCCTATGCCACGATTCTGTCTCTTTAGTTGAGGCAACAGAAAATAGACAGACATTTACCATAGGGTTATCCTTCAACATATCAACCACATACACATTGCCACTCCTATGAGCAACAAGTTGAGCTTTGCTCTCAGCAATGATGGTGTTAATATTTTCAACCACTTCTGTTCCAATAATCTTACAAGTTTTCTTAGTGATGAATGACCCATAACCTTTGTCACTCATTTGTAAAACACTAAGAAAATTAAATTTAAGATTATCAATCAGATTAATATTTTCAAACTTAAGTCTCCCAGCCTGAACAGTCCCTGAACCCAACACTTTACCTTTAGAATCATTACCAAAAGAAATATCACCCCCTCCATGAGCAAGAAAGTCCAGAATAAGGGCTCTACATCATGTCATGTGCGTGGAGCCTCCACTATCTACATACCATAAACTGTCTAAGTAAGTAGAAGCTCCCTGCATATGAGTAAATAATTACTTTTGGTGAGTGTCCAGAGACAAATTGGCTTTGGATGGGTTCTCAGACTTTTCAGTCTCAAGTTTAGGAGAATGATCAGTGGTTTGAACTAGTTTTTGAACCAGATTCAACAACTGTTGTTGACCATTTGCTAGTGTTCGAATGTCAACACTTGGTGCAACAGATGTTTGACCATTTCCTGTCAGATGTTGGTAGCCATGAGGGTGTCTGTTCACTCTTGGTTTTGAAGGCCTTTTGGGCTCTTCATAAACATGGGGCAGACGATGACAAGGTGGTTGTCCATATCCTCTTGGAAATTTGTTTGAGGGTGGAGCACTTGTTACTTGAACATCTCTGGGAGTAGAGTTTTCATTCAGATTTTTGACAACAGATGTTAGGACTGGTGTAAAGGTCTGTTTAGGTTTTCCTTTTGGAGTACTAACTACTTGACTCACTTGAGTTTTAGCTTTATACTCGTGTATTTTAACATCAAATTTTTTGAGATAAAGACACTCTTTGATTTTATGATTCTTTTTACCACATATTGAGCACATTCGTTTAGAATCACACACACTTGTTCCTTTGTTGATATCATATGCTTTTAGAAGAAAACAGTTTTTAGTAACATGGTTTTTCTTTTCACAAAAATCACAAAACAAGTTCTCATTTGATTTCCCTTTTTCCTTCTTCTTTTCAACAGATGTTTGAACATCTGTTGGAAGATCTTTCAAGGGGTTCATTTTAACATGTGGTGCCTTTTTACCAGTAGGAGTTTTAAAATTCATTGGTTGGAATTTTTCAAGAACATCACACTCATCAACAAAGTTGGTTTAAATTGATACTTTTCAATATCAGCAAATGATGAGGAACCTTCAAGTTTTTCAAGAACAATTTTCTTACCATTAGGTTCAGTGACTTTAATTTCCCGACCTTTTGAATTTGTTGGAATGACCTCAACCAACTGTGGTTCCTTTTTGTCAGTGTTTTGAGAAACTTGAACAGTGGTTTCATTGAAACCAAAGCCAAATTTCACATGACTTTTGGTCTGTTGGTTGAGAATCATTTCAAAACTTTTTGATGATTCCATCCATTTTTCGCACTCAACTTGGGTGGATTCAAGCTCCTGTTTACAATTTTGATATTTTGTTATCATAGTTTGGAGCTGGTCTTTGGTTATGCTTGCTTCATGTTTTAAACTGCTGATATCAGATTCCTTTTCAGTTAATTTTGTTTTTAACTCTTTTGTGAATTTTTCAAACTGAATTCCATCCTCTAAAATTTTCTTTCTAAAGTTTTCATTCACCTTTTTAATGTTAGCAAAAGCTATTACACATTTGTCTGAACATAAATCATTTAAGATTTGAGGTGATACCTTAGCAGCAGCCATCAAGGCACAATTACACTTACACTCACAATCATTTTCACCCCATGGGTCTGAGAGATTCACAACCTCGGCTTTAGATTCTTCAACTGAAACAACTGTATCAACAACATCATTAATCACATTTTCAGACTTAAACACCACTTCCTCAGATTCAACTTCCTCAATAATTGTCTCTAATGCCATGAAGCAGAAATTTCCTGGTTCATTTTCAGATTTGGCAACTAGAGCAATGTTTTCATCTGTTAACTCATCTGGTAAGCTGCTCCAATCAACAAACCCTTGGGTGAAAAACCTCTGTTGGCTTTATTGACTGGTCTCTGCAGGGGCAGAAGGTGGAGTAGCAGCTATTGGCATTTGTGCCTGAGCAACAGGGGTTTGGACATAGTGAATCTGAGGAACAGTGGTTTGGACATAATCCACAAGAACAGTGGACGAGGATTGTGCAAAGTGAGCAGTGTTTTGCACATTTGGTCCAGGGGTATTTTGGGAAAACTGATAAGTGTTTGTCTGAGGCCTTTGGTTTGGGTAGGTAATCATAGGTGTTCCATTTTGACTCCTACACTCCCTAGCAAAATGACCCATTCTATGACATTTGTAACACTTAATCTTTGATTTATCCAACCCCACTCTTGACCCACCATCTAACCTGGATATTTTCTGCTAGTTTTATTATAGAAATTGTTAGTCCTAATACTGGGTAGAGCCAGTTGATGCAAGATGTCCATTTCTTCTAGGTCCACAAGGTCAAAATACTGATTGTCATTATACTCAAAGGACGTGTTGTCAGATGCCTGGTTGGGTTAATAAGAATCAATGTTAAAACCTGTAGTTATGTCAATATAATGATCATAACCCTGATCCTTACTACTACCAGGCACATCATCATGACCCAAAAGTGTTGTATTACCAAACACATAATCATCAGACACTTTTCCAGAATCATGAAGCTTCTTTTTCTGGTTAAGCTCTCTCTCATAGGTCAAGAGCTTACCATGAAGCTGGGTCAGAGACAAATCCTTAAATCCAATTGAGTTTCTCATAACAATTGCTATAGTGTCCCATTTGTCAGGTAGTGATCTAAGAAACCTATGATTCAATGTTGATTTTGGATAAGTTAGACCACCAGTTTTAGTTCACTAATTAACCAATTAAACATTTCAAATTGTTGAGTTAATGACTCTACCTTCACATGACTGAATTTTTCATATTGTTGATTCAATATTTCTCGGTTGTTTTCAATAACATCCTCAGTCCCACCAATTGTTCTTTTAAAGCATCCCACAACTCCTTTGCACTGTTACAATGTAACAGCCCAGCACTGATATCATTTGGTAGAGCCATGGCCACAATACTAAAAGCCTTGGCATCTAACTCAATTTTCTGAAAATCTTGCTCGGAGTAGTTTTCATAACTTTTAGGTACTTGAACCTTGGGATCTTCGGTAGTCGGCACCATCAGAACATGTGGTCCGAAGAAAACCGACTTCCAACACCTAGTGTTTTGTTGAGCTAGAACATGGCTCATACGACGTTGCCAGATATTGTATTCAGATCTGACAAGCATCGGTGGCTTGTTGCTCATGCCAGTGTTATGTGGATCTTGATTAATTGAAGCCATTCTCTGATTGTTTGTAAAACAAAGTGTGTTTAAGAAACATTGAACGTAAATAAACTTTTACTCTGTTTTCAATCAACAAACAAAGTGATATCAATAATATTGAGCTGATCTATTTATATTAAATGGATTGGTTAGATTGAATTTAATTGACCAAGCTCTGATACCAATTGTTAGGATCTAAGTTTAATTTGTTATGATTGTTTATGTAATGAAGCAGTAATGAATGAATTATAAAGATGGAAAGTGCTGCGGAAATAAACTAAAAATCATAACAAACAGAACAATTGTTTTTAAACAAGTACTATATATCAGTCATCACAGATTTTTAGTACAAGTTATACAATTCTCCCCCTCAGCCTGATCACTCACTAACTTTGTTTGTGTAAGAGAATGTTGAAGTGATGAATAGAACAGTACAGGCAATGTTCTATTTATAGACAAACGAAAGGTCTGATGACCTAAGGCTGACATCACCTAAGACAGTGACAAATAACTAACATAACAACATAAAACATCTGCTGATACAAGTACTGTTACAATGCATAAACTCTGATATCTAAACTACTGAAGAATAAACTCTGTTGATTCGAAACATCTGTTGGAGCCTAAGTGCTGTTGGCTCCAACAGATCTTGTGTCTTCATTAGCATTTTCTCTTGTTTCTTCATCAGTACTTTGATCATCAGTGGTTTCTTTATCAGCACTTAGTAATCATCAGTTGTTTGGAGAACAACAGTTAGCTTCAACAGTCTTTTGGGAGTATCCTTGTATTAAGCACTGTTTTATTGATAATTAGAAGTTAGATTGTTTTGGCTTTTTAATCATCTGTTCTTTTCCAGGTCAGTAGACCCAACATTGCCCCGCAATTTATGCTTTACTAGATGGGGGTATTGTGTGTGCAAAATGTCTAATTATGCACATGAAATGACAATAATAAGTGAGATATGTACGGATGATTACCTGGATTGTTGACTGGTGTCACACAACTAGTAGCAAATTTTCTCGCTAAGGACTGTGGTCATAACTTAGGTTGCTAAAGATTTAGGTTACAATCCTGGTAGCTATATTTATGTATCGTAATGTTGGTGAGTATTGTCAGGAGAGATAAACAAAATATCGCATGAGATTTCCTAAGTAATAAAATGTAAATGTGGGTTTAAGCAAGCCATTATTATTTTTTATAGTAGTGTATTAAAAGAGAGGTTGTATCTCTTTTGGTAATATGAAAATTAGCAATGGTGTTAAATTATCTACTTTGTATGTCATATGGTGTTCACATGACATTTTCTTAATATATAATTTTTAAGTTATGACTATTATCTACTGTTTTTAGTTATTTATTAATGAAACCACCATCATTTAACAACCCTAAAAGTGAGTCTTCAACCCATATATACCCGGTGTTTTAAATTTTTTTCTTCATGTTTGGTGTCTAGATTTAAACCACTTAGACATGGTAATCTCTTATTCAGTGTTGGATATGAGTTTGGTATGTGACGTTATTTTATGTTTTTGCTTATTGCTGTGAGTTCTTCGCATTTATGTTGTTTGTATATCCTTTTGTGTGTTCGGATTAATGCTTGTTTTTATGCTTATGAGGTTAAACCTTTTTGTTTAAGCTGTTATATATCTAAAGTTTTGATATTTTGTGTTCATCAATCTAAATAACTAAGACCCATGTAAAATTATTTAAATGAAGCAACTAAAAATAGTAGGCCGCATGGAACACCCAATTACGGATGGAGTCTTGAATCTATGGGAATGCATACACAACGTAAATTGCAAAACAATCTAGAAAGTATGTGAATTTTTCAAAAAGAATTCTCGTTACTTGAAAATTGATCAAGCCATTTGTTCCAATGGGCTAGCGCCAAGCGATCATGACCTACATAAACAAATATATGACGAATTACTAAAACATTCTAGCAGAATGGTAATTTATCAAAAATGGTTCTAAGTGCCTCAAAATTGGTCCAGGTAGTAGTAAATTTGCTCGCTAAGGACTCTAGTCATAACTCAGGTTGTTAAAGATTTAGTTCACAATCCCGATTGCTAAATTTCTGTGTCGTAATAGTGATTTTGTTACCAAGACACAATTCGAGTCACTAAATAATATATCACATAACATTTCATTAGTAATAAATCGTAAATGAGGGTATTATGATATTAATAATGGTGTTAAGTTATCAACTTTGTATGTCATTTGGTGTTAGACATAACGTTTTTCTTATTATACGTTTTTTATTAGTTAAGAAAATTATCTACTTTTTTAGTTATTCAAGAATGAAGCTACTAAGATTTTAAAACCCTAAAAGTGAGTGTTCAATCCATATATATCCAGTATTTTATGGTTTTTCTTCAAGTTTGGAGTTTGGATTTAAACCCGCTAGACATGGTAATCCTTTGTTTATTGTTGGATATGAGTCGGTATGTGACTTTATTTTGTGTTTTTGATTATTAATGTGGGTTCTTCACGTTTGTATTTTTTGTATATCTTATTTTGTGTTTGGATCAATGCTTGTTTTTATGTTTATGAGGTAAAACCTTTGTGTTTAAGTTGGCGCTAGGTTTTGATATACTGTGTTCATCAACCGAGTTATGATTTTAGGCAAGGAAAAATATGTAACTTTGTAGTTTTACATTAAGAAATTGAAGCTCTAAAACACCAAGAAAATTTTATTGATTGGAGACTAAACAACTAAGTTAGACCCATGTAAAGTTACTTAAATCATGCAATTAAGAATGGTTTGTTTTATGAAACACCCAGTGATGGATGGAGTCTTGAATCTGCGGGAACACATACATGATGGAAATATCAAAACAATCTTGAAAGTATGGGAATTTATGTAAAAGGATTATCATTACTTCAAAATTGACCGAGCCATTTGATCTGATGGGCTAGACCCAAGCGATCATGACCTACATAAACACATATAAGAAGAATTATAAAAACAATCGATAAAGACTGGTAATTTATAATGCTTTATAATTGTTCTAGCCACCATCAAATCTACTCGCTAAGGACTCTGATCATAACTTAGGTTGCTAAAGATTTAGGTCAGAATCCTGGTTGCTAAATTTATGTGTCGTAATGTTGGTGGGTATTGCCAAGACAGATAAACAAAATATTGCATAACATTTCCTAAGTAATAAATTGTAAATGTGGGTTTAAGCTAGCAATTATTATTGTAGTAGTGTATTAATAGAGGGGTTGTAGCTCGTTTGGTACTATGAAAATTAGCAATGGTGTTAAATTATCTACTTTGTATGTCATATGGTGTTCACATGATATTTTCTTAATATATATTTTTTTAAGTTATGAATATTATCTACTATTTTCAGTTATTTATTAATGAAACCACTACGATTTTAAAACCGTAAAAGTGAGTCTTCAACCCATATATACCCGGTGTTTTTAATGTTTTTCTTCGTGTTTGGTGTCTATATGTAAACCACTTTGACATGGTAATCCGTTATTTAGTGTTGGGTATGAGTTTGGTATGTGAATTTATTTTCTGTTTTTGCTTATTATTGTGTGTTCTTCATGTTTGTGTTGTTTCTATATCCTTTTTTGTGTTTGGATTAATGCTTGTTTTTATGCATATGAGGTTAAACCTTTGTGTTTAAGCTGTTATATATCTAGGGTTTTGATATTTTGTGTTTATAAACTGACTTATGATTTTAGGACAACAAAAATGTGTAACTTTGTAGTTTACATTACGAAATCGGAGCCCTAGCTAAAACAACATGAAAGTTTTAGGGCTAATAGACTAAATAACTATGTTAGACCCATGTAAAAGTATTTAAATCAAGCAATTGAGAATCGTCGGTTGCACAGAACACCCAATTATGGATGGGGTCTTGAATCTGTGGGAACACATACATGACGGAAATATAAAAAACAATTTAGAAAGTATTGGAATTTACCAAAAAGGATTCTCATTACTTCAAAACTGACCGAGCCATTTTGTCTAACGAGTTAGACCCAAGCGATTATGACATACATCAACACATATAGGAAGAATTATTAAAACAAGATATGAAGAATGGAAATTTATCTAAAATGGTTCCCATTGCTTCAAAATAGGTCCAGCCAGTAGCAAATTTATTCACTAATGACTCTGGTCATAACTCCGGTTTCTAAAGGTTTAGGACACATCCCAGTTGCTAAATTTTGGTGCCGTAATGTTGGTGGGTATTACTAAGACCGAATTTGAGTCGCTAGATAAAATATCGCAAAAGATTTCATTAGTATTAGATTGTAAATGAGGGTTTAAACTAGCGGTTACTATTGTTTTATAGTAGTGTTTTAATAGAAATGTTGCATCACGATTAGTAATATGGAAATTAAAATTTTTATTAAATTATCTACTTTGTATGTCATATGGTGTGGACATGGCATTTTCTTATTATATCATTTGTTAATTATAAAAATTATCTACTTTTCTAGTTATTTAATAGTGAAACCACTATGATTTTAAAATCCAAAAAAAAAGTCTTTATTCCATATATACCCAATGTTTTTAATGGTTTTCCTTCATGTTTTTTGTCTAGATTTAAATGAGTTAAACATGGTAATCCCTTGCTTTGTGTTGGATATGAGTTGGCCTAACCCGGTTGGGTATGTGACTTTATTTTCTGTTTTTTATTATTAATGTGTGTTCTTCATGTTTGTATTGTTCGTACAAACTTTTTTATGTTTGGATCGATGCTTAATTTTTTGTTTATGAGGTCCAACCTTTGTGTTTAAGTTGTCATATATCCAAGATTTTGATATTTTATATTCATCATACGAGTTCTGTTTTTAGGCTCGGAAAACACTGTAACACTGTTGTTTAACATTACGAAGTCGAACCCCTAAAACAACATGAAAATTATAGTGCTTGTAGACCAAGTAATTAAGTCATACCCATATAAAATTATTTAAAACAAGCTACCAAGAGTAGTAGGCCACATGGAACACCAAATGACGGATAGGGTATTGAATCTAGAGGAACACATACATGACGGAAATATCAAAACAATCAAGAAACTATGAAAATTTATTTTTATTACTTCAAGATTGGCCGAGCCTTTTGGTCTAGGGCTAGACCTAGGCAATCATGATCTACATAAACACATATATAGGACAAATTATTAAAACAATCTATGAAGGATGGTAATTTATCAAAAATGGTTCTCATTGCTTCAAAATTGGTCTAGCTAGTAGAAAATTCATTTGCTATGGACCCTGGTCATAACTTTGGTTGCTAAAGATTTAGGTCAAAATCCCGGTTGCTAAATTTCTTTGTAATGTTGGTGGGTATTGCAAAGACAGAATTGGAGACGCTAAACAAAAAATCGCATAACATTATATATTATATATAATATTAATAGATAAACACAATGAATAGTAACTAAATGAATAGTATTTATAATATTATTTTATTCATATTACATTATCTTATTCATATTATATACTATTAATATTATGTAATTTTATTATTATATTACATAATATTATGTAATTTCATTATTATTTTATTTCAAAAACTTTATTATATTATATACAATTAATATAAATAACATAATATTATGTAATTTCGTTACAAATTTCATTTGTTACCTTATGTGTAGATTTCTTTATTTTTTTTTAACGTTTACAACCAAAATCGAATCTCGATTGTATAATTCATTGATTGATCAACACCTCATCTAAATCTCGATTGTAAAAAACGCGCGTGATTTTATTCAACTAGTTCCATTAGTAATAAATTGTAAATGTGTGTTTAAGCCAACGATTATGATTCTTCTATCGTGGTTGTATTAATAGAGAGTATAATGGTGATATATTATCTACTTTATATTACGAAGTTGGTGCACTAAAACAACAAGAAGAAAACTTTTGGATTTGTAGACTAAATTATTGAAATCAAGCAACTAAGAATAGTACGATGACTGGGGTCTTGAATCTATGAGAATGGAAATTCCAAAATAATTTAGAAAGTTTGGAAATTTATCGAAAAGGATTCTCATTACTTTATTTAAGACCGAGCCATCTGGTCTAATTTCAGCACCTAAAACATTAAAAATGACAGAAAATGTAGAGAAAGTTGGATATAAATAGTTGACCAGCTAGTGAATCATCTATTCATCCAAGAATTGCTTAACAATCTTGAGGCTTGGCTGCACCACCTCTTTGTCCCATATACCAGCCACCCCTTCTCCTCCGTGAGTCATCACCGCTCTAAACGCGTTTGTAGCGTCAATTTTCTTCACATCCCATCCGGCGTCCCTCAAGCGTATGATCTTAGTCACTTGTTTCTCCGCAAGTAGATGCGTGTTTTCCTTGATCCTTCTCACGGCCTCATAGTATGCTGCTTCCTTTTCTCCCATAATGTCCGTCTCGGAAGCAGCAATGCCAAGGAACTTGTCGAAATAAGTCTCGAACTCTGGCACTCCAATTGACTGACCTAAACCAGACGGGTTCACGCTCATGTGTTTCCCAGACCGAAAAAACTCTTGTAACTCCTCGAACATACCAGAATCCAACATCTCATCAACACGCTTTGATAAGTAGGGTTTTAAAACCGGTAAGCATACGTCAACCC
Source organism: Ambrosia artemisiifolia (assembly GCA_032199755.1). NCBI lineage: Eukaryota > Viridiplantae > Streptophyta > Magnoliopsida > Asterales > Asteraceae > Ambrosia > Ambrosia artemisiifolia. The sequence continues at coordinate 21,120,888 of CM063516.1, forward strand.
AAATGAAACAACAATCGTAACGAAGCTCCGGTTCCACCTCCTGCCCATTGAACACGTCCGATGATGATTCCACGTCGTAGTGATTTGCAACAAGGGCGTAAATTAGTGAAGTTGACCCGCCTACTATAAGTGGCAATCCACCACGGGAACCAATGTCGGATATGATGTCCGATGCCACATTTCGGAAATCCAAACTAGTGAACTCGGATTTCGGGTTAACGCTCCCGAGAAGGTGATGGGGGACACCCAACTTCTCTTGCATTGTGATTTTGTTTGTGGTAACATCAAGTCCATTGTAAACTTGCATCTTATCACAATTGATAATCTCACACTTGTTGGAAAGCTGGCTAGCCAGGTCAACTGAGAGACGTGATTTTCCCGCACCAGTTGGCCCCATGATCACTACGATCTTTTGTTTAGTGATTCTTAAGTCTTCCATCTCTCTTGTTTTGGTAGTGATAATTGCACAATTACAAGATAACGATGGGTATTGGTTTACTGCTTGGACCATGTACGTTTATATAGAGCATAAAATACACTTGATTTATCATTTATGTTCCTTATTTGCAATTATATTTATTTATTTTTTACTTAATAACACAATAATAAATGCCTCTTTTACAGTTTTTTTATATAATAAGTATCAAATATGTAACGGATTATCTTGGTTCATTATACTCTTTAATTACTTATCATTTTGTTTATATCTTCTTTAACTTTATGTCATAAAGGTAATCAATTAATTTCAACAAATATTGTAAGAATCTATACATATAATATTTTAAAGCAATTTTTGACACATGGCAATCATTCACCTCCCTAGCAATTATCTCTCCTCCTATTGTTAAGCCACATGGCACTTTGTGAGAATTTATAAAATTTTCTTTTTTTTAAAAAGCAAAAATCATTAATTAAATTAAATTAGGTAACTCATTATGATGATTATTTTGGTCAAAATCTGTCAAGCATATATGAAGCTTCTCATTCACGCCATCAACATTCAAACCCTACATTACATTGTGTTTCTCCTGTAATCTCTATCAATCTCCCATTTAGTTTACTTTTTTTAAATTTATTTTGTATTCTAAAACCCTAATATGTTTATGACTTGAAGACTAATCGTTTGTTATAACTTGAATCAGGCTCTACTCCACACCCGTTCATTCTCTGCATCTCCAAGGTATACTCTTTCTCATCTATGTTCTTCATTCAGTCGTTCACATCCTCCTCTCTAAGCCAACAACCCTAATCAAGGCGATCGTTCGATTATATGGCACTTACAAAGCTTTCTTCCCTATTTCTTCTTTTTAATCGATGTTAATAATCATTTCAAATTAAGGTAGCTTTATTTTTTTTTCTTCACCTTCAACAACAGCAGCAGCCATGGTTAGTTTCACCCAATAAAACATGTTACTTTCAGATTTTTCTCGATTAATTTGCTAAGTTATTGTTGTTTATAATCATTTCAGATGAAGCATTCTAAGGAACCAGAAAACCCTACCAAATGTAAGTCTTGATTTACGTTTATTCATTTATATATTCGATGTATGATTAAATATGTTACTTTCAAATTTAAAGTATATTTAGATCGTAGATGTTTACTTTTTTTTAATTGAATGTTTATATCTATGTTTTAGGGCAAAATGATTGAAAAATAGGTTAACTAAGCTTGCAAAGCCAGAGGATCTGATCTCACAGAAGGGGTATGGAAAAATGTCTGCTAAAGTGAAATATGTTTACCGAAAGAAGGATACAAAGAATCTGAAGTCTGTGGTAACTGGTGTTGAAGATCAGAGTGTAGTCCAAAAGATCGTTAGTGATGGGATTAAAGAAAATGCGTGATGAGAACGTATGGTTTTTTTGTTAATATTACTTATCTTGAAAGTGCGGTGGATATAGGAGCTGGTATACTAACTAAAACTTAAATTTATCCTTTATTCTGTTGTAAAAAGTTAGGATAGCAGTATGTTTATTATTTGTATTTGGGACATGATTTTCTGCAGTTCGTTTGGATGGGAGCCCACCTGCATATCATTGGGCCATGGGATCTGGTGCAGGAATCAACAATTGGTTAGTACACATCGAGGTTAGTTTCTTACTGCCTGTAAGCGGAAATTAAGAGAGAATTGTGTGTACTCGGTGTTTGCAGTGTTTATTTGACCAGAATGCATTAACAGTTGTCCCGAATAGGCTTGTGTGAGACAGAGAGAATGTGAAAAGGTTGAAACTTGAATGTTGAGAAGGTATCCAGATTTGTGTGATAGAGAAAGAGTGTGAAGAAGTTTCACAGGTATATTACTTTCAGATTTAAAGTATATTTAGATCGTAGATGTTTAATTTTTTTTAATTGAATGTTTATATCTATGTTTTAGGGCAAAATGATTGAAAAATAGGTTAACTAAGCTTGCGAAGCCAGAGGATCTGATCTCACTATCTCAGGTGCCATTTCAAGGTATTTTGATTATATTATCTAAATAAAAACTTAATCGGTCATGTAATATGTTTTGATGTTTAGACGATGGAAGTGGTAGTCGTCTGCTATTGGTGGATTATTGCATTGCTGTATATGATTGCAAGCAATTGAAAAGCTTGAACGTTAAGGCTGCACGTTGTGGGGGCGTGGGAGGGTGTTGTGAATCCCCTCCACACTGCCCTGGGTACAACGTCGGGCAAGAGGCCACGGAACAAGGCAGACATTTTACTTAAAGATAAAAGACATCATGAGTTTCAAACCAAAATTTTATGCTAAAAAATGGAAATTTGAGGGTGGTTTAGGTTCATTCAACATACAACATTTGTAGTTTAAAGGTCTTGCGCCTAATGAAACATAGATGGTGGGGTTCGATGATGTGGCTGTAGACGGTGGTGGTTCGTGGCTGTGAACAGATCCTCCGATCATGGTCAGGTGAAGATTATTATTATTATTTAATTTCAAGATTGATGTTGTGTTGTAGGGGAGGAATCTAATGAACGCGCCTGCAGAAACGTGAGCAGCTGTATGAAGAGTCAGTGCAGTGGCACAAGGAGGCTATTCAGCGGCACGAGAACATTAAGAAGAGGTTCATGCAGGCTATGCAGCGCGCTGCGCCTGCTTCTGCACCAGAAAGAACACAAGGAGATTGAGCAACAATGGGTGCATAACTTATAAAAAAGTTTGGACTCTTTTACTTTTTGGATTAGATCTACACCTAACAACTTAATTGTCTTCCTTCTCCTTTAGCGCTTGGATCTATTTTCCCCACTCCACAGGTAAGTGCTTATACCTTTATTCATGCTGAATTTTGGATATTTCATAGTATCACTTTTGCTTTTATTTACAAGGTTTTTTTCTATATAGGTATCAAATCATAGCTGTCTTGATGGTGCGTCGGTGCCATGGCGAAACCTTGGAAGTGGAATCGAATGAAGCGGCGGTTATGGTGGCAGCCCCGATGGTGATCCCGTCACGGGGTCACATGTCACGCTATCCGTCTTCATGAAAGGTCGAATATATATGTCTTCAAGCATGTTAAAGAAGGTATCATATATTGAGTATATTAAATTTTGAGATGAAGCCTATAATCTACTCAACTTCATTGGTGTAGAAAGGACCATAATAAGAGCAACTCATTGTTTTTTTGTCTTTAAGTGTCTATTCTTGGTGTTCAGGTTTGCGTTTTGTTTTTAGAAGCTACTAATAGTTTGTGATGGCTCTCTAATGGTGTGGCAGTTGAGGTTGTTGACAACAGTGTTGTGTTGAATATATTAATTTTGAGACGAAGCTTATAATCTACTCAACTTCATTGGTGTAGAAAGGACCATAATAAGAGCAACTCATTGTTTTTTGTGTTTAAGTGTCTATTCTTGGTGTTAAGGTTTGTGTTTTGTTTTTAGAAGCTACTAATATTTTGTGATGGCTCTCTAATGGTGTGCCAGTTGAGGTTGTTGACAACAATGTTGTGACCATAAACTGACTCAATGTTCAAAACCACTTGCAAGATCCTTATTGCTATATTTGCATGCTCCGTGGTTGTTAGACGGCCCTCTAGAAGTTTCAATCAGGTTTGGTGCATCTTCTGGCGACGAAAAATGGAAGTAGGTGCTTCTCCAGCGGGTTTGGACCCAGGCAGGTCGGTTTCCAACTGTTGAGGTAAGACCGTAAGATACAATACACAATCATTAGAAGGTATATTTCTAAATTTGAAACCTTATTTACTTGCTCACCAGCTTTCCAATTTAATTCTCACTTCTTCTACTTTGGCTATTCTTTTCTTATAAAAGAAATGTAAAAAAAAACACAAACAGATATGTGTTGCGTATACGCTTGCAGCCCATCTTTGTTGCTGTTGCAAAAATAATTTATTTACTAATATTTTCTAAAGATGTGCTTACGAGGGCTATATATTGTATCAAGCGGGTCTCATGGGTTAACCTAAAATAATACATTTTAAATGGGTTGAAAGTGTATTCAAATGCATAAAACTTCCTGAATTTTAATTTATCATTAACTTGCCAACTGTTAGTTTGTGCAATATTTTTAATCGTATGGCTGCATGTGCATTTTACAAATCGTTAAGATGATGTCATTCTATGTATGCAGATTGATGTGGTGCTGAATTCCCTATTACAACAGTTAAGTGAGGTAATTTTTTGGCGATATCATAAGGAAAAATTGTTTATTTTCAAGTCATGTATAATCTACATATATACATATAAAATCTTTTTTCGTCTTTTACCACTGTAGGACACTTGAAGTCTCTCATCATCTTCACTTAAGAATCGAGAGTCGGTACCCGGTTTCATGAAACTACTGTGTATAATAATGTGCTTATTTATTCCCTCATTAACCACTCTTTCTAACAATTTCTTATGTCAAAACAGAATTACTGCAGTGCGCGGCTCTGATTAATGGTGTATGTACCAGACAGGTTCAGGATGAATGGAGTTGGACAGAAAGTGAGACCGGGCTGTTCACGGTTGATGTCTGCAGAAGGTTGCTCACACGAAATGCTGCACCATTTTATCCGTTTGAATGGGTCAAGGGCGTTCCTAAAAAAGTAGAATAATGCGGAAATACTTAAGATCATGTCATTTTATGGCATAGAGTTCAGTTTTATGGCATAGATCAGCAGCCCCACATCGTGAAATCAAAGTTTATTGTTTTGGTTGTGAGTTGCAAAGAAGCAAAATAACTAAGAAATTTGAACTATGAGATCTTATTGTATTATATCACCCTTTTCTATTTATTATGATAGTGTTATTGCTAAGATACACTTGTGTGTACATCGACAAGTTTGTTTTAGGATTTTAATCTAACAACATTCAATAGTGATTAATGATTGCAAAGCATATTAAGGCTCTAAACATCATTTTCAAAACAAACCAAAAAAAAAAAACCATCTCAAGAAAAAAGTGACAAGTTTCGAGTTACTATACTTATATGCATGTAACTCACATAATACTATTTTTTTTCTAAACTCAAAAGCCCTTGACATGGCAAAAAGTGTGCCATTATTGACAAAAATGTTGAATAACAAACTTTCTATGGTTTTAACTAAGATCAACTCATATTTCACCCCACACTTTCTTTTTTACCAATTCGTTAAACTTAAACTTGAGATTAATGAAGTTTCATATGGCCAGCTTTATGTCGCATTGTCAAAAGTTAAAAGCAGGGTAGGTGTGAAATTACTTATACTTGATGCTGATGGGAATGTGAAGACTAAAACAAAAACTGTGGTGTATAAAGAAATCTTTAATGATATTTGAATAAAATGTGTATTGTTTTCTTTTAAATTTTAATAAAATACTTCTACTATATTTTTTTATACGTTTTACCGCTCAAAATAATTGTACGTTGGTGAACCGCGTGTTAACGCGGGCAAAGATCTAGTATCAAATATAATTAATTGTCTTAGTTACTCCGTATTAATGTGGATTAAGATTAAATACACACTGAAAGAAAAAAAGGAACGGACTGCGATTGAACACATTCAAGCGGCATTGGAACTGTCTTATCGAACCCTACGTCGTTAGTTTTTAGGTCTGCGATTTTTGGGGTTTTAGCTTGTAGTTTTTAGAATATGCATTATATCATTGTGTATTTTATATTCCATTATGTAACAGTGGGGTATGCTTTTGTGGCTGCCTATGCTTTTGTGGCTTCCAGATCCCAGTCCTGGGGGCTGCAAGACCACATATTACGTAACAGTGGGGTTGCTCAATTTTCTTCACATCCCATCCGGCGTCCCTCAAGCGTATGATCTTAGTCACTTGTTTCTCCGCAAGTAGATGCGTGTTTTCCTTGATCCTTCTCACGGCCTCATAGTATGCTGTTTCCTTTTCTCCCATAATGTCCGTCTCGGAAGCAGCAATGCCTCCAAGGAACTTGTCGAAATAAGTCTCGAACTCTGGCACTCCAATTGACTGACCTAAACCAGACGGGTTCACGCTCATGTGTTTCCCAGACCAAAAAAACTCTTGTAACTCCTCGAACATACCAGAATCCAACATCTCATCAACACGCTTTGATAAGTAGGGGTTTAAAACCGGTAAGCATACGTCAACCCAAATGAAACAACAATCGTAACGAAGCTCCGGTTCCACCTCCTGCCCATTGAACACGTCCGATGATGATTCCACGTCGTAGTGATTTGCAACAAGGGGTAAATTAGTGAAGTTGACCCCCCTATGATAAGTGGCAATCCACCACGGGAACCAATGTCGGATATGATGTCCGATGCCACATTTCGGAAATCCAAAGTAGTGAACTCGGATTTCGGGTTAACGGTCCCCAGAAGGTGATGGGGGACACCCAACTTCTCTTGCATTGTGATTTTGTTTGTGGTAACATCAAGTCCATTGTAAACTTGCATCTTATCACAATTGATAATCTCACACTTGTTGGAAAGCTGGCTAGCCAAGTCAACTGAGAGACGTGATTTTCCCGCACCAGTTGGCCCCATGATCACTACGATCTTTTGTTTAGTGATTCTTAAGTGTTCCATCTCTCTTGTTTTGGTAGTGATAATTGCACAATTACAAGATAACGATGGGTATTGGTTTACTGCTTGGACCATGTACGTTTATATAGAGCATAAAATACACTTGATTTATCATTTATGTTCCTTATTTGCAATTATATTTATTTATTTTTTACTTAATAACACAATAATAAATGCCTCTTTTACAGTTTTTTTTTATATAATAAGTATCAAATATGTAACGGATTATCTTGGTTCATTATACTCTTTAATTACTTATCATTTTGTTTATATCTTCTTTAACTTTATGTCATAAAGGTAATCAATTAATTTCCACAAATATTGTAAGAATATCAAATATAATTAATTGTCTTAGTTACTCCGTATTAATGTGGATTAAGATTAAATACACACTGAAAGAAAAAAAGGAACGGACTGCGATTGAACACATTCAAGCGGCATTGGAACTGTCTTATCGAACCCTACGTCGTTAGTTTTTAGGTCTTCGATTTTTGGGGTTTTAGCTTGTAGTTTTTAGAATATGCATTATATCATTGTGTATTTTATATTCCATTATGTAACAGTGGGGTATGCTTTTGTGGCTGCCTATGCTTTTGTGGCTTCCAGATCCCAGTCCTGGGGGCTGCAAGACCACATATTACGTAACAGTGGGGTTGCTCAATTTTCTTCACATCCCATCCGGCGTCCCTCAAGCGTATGATCTTAGTCACTTGTTTCTCCGCAAGTAGATGCGTGTTTTCCTTGATCCTTCTCACGGCCTCATAGTATGCTGTTTCCTTTTCTCCCATAATGTCCGTCTCGGAAGCAGCAATGCCTCCAAGGAACTTGTCAAAATAAGTCTCGAACTCTGGCACTCCAATTGACTGACCTAAACCAGACGGGTTCACGCTCATGTGTTTCCCAGACCGAAAAACTCTTGTAACTCCTCGAACATACCAGAATCCAACATCTCATCAACACGCTTTGATAAGTAGGGGTTTAAAACCGGTAAGCATACGAAAACCCAAATGAAACAACAATCGTAACGAAGCTCCGGTTCCACCTCCTGCCCATTGAACACGTCCGATGATGATTCCACGTCGTAGTGATTTGCAACAAGGGGTAAATTAGTGAAGTTGACCCCCCTACGATAAGTGGCAATCCACCACGGGAACCAATGTCGGATATGATGTCCGATGCCACATTTCGGAAATCCAAAGTAGTGAACTCGGATTTCGGGTTAACGGTCCCCAGAAGGTGATGGGGGACACCCAACTTCTCTTGCATTGTGATTTTGTTTGTGGTAACATCAAGTCCATTGTAAACTTGCATCTTATCACAATTGATAATCTCACACTTGTTGGAAAGCTGGCTAGCCAAGTCAACTGAGAGACGTGATTTTCCCGCACCAGTTGGCCCCATGATCACTACGATCTTTTGTTTAGTGATTCTTAAGTGTTCCATCTCTCTTGTTTTGGTAGTGATAATTGCACAATTACAAGATAACGATGGGTATTGGTTTACTGCTTGGACCATGTACGTTTATATAGAGCATAAAATACACTTGATTTATCATTTATGTTCCTTATTTGCAATTATATTTATTTATTTTTTACTTAATAACACAATAATAAATGCCTCTTTTACAGTTTTTTTATATAATAAGTATCAAATATGTAACGGATTATCTTGGTTCATTATACTCTTTAATTACTTATCATTTTGTTTATATCTTCTTTAACTTTATGTCATAAAGGTAATCAATTAATTTCCACAAATATTGTAAGAATATCAAATATAATTAATTGTCTTAGTTACTCCGTATTAATGTGGATTAAGATTAAATACACACTGAAAGAAAAAAAGGAACGGACTGCGATTGAACACATTCAAGCGGCATTGGAACTGTCTTATCGAACCCTACGTCGTTAGTTTTTAGGTCTTCGATTTTTGGGGTTTTAGCTTGTAGTTTTTAGAATATGCATTATATCATTGTGTATTTTATATTCCATTATGTAACAGTGGGGTATGCTTTTGTGGCTGCCTATGCTTTTGTGGCTTCCAGATCCCAGTCCTGGGGGCTGCAAGACCACATATTACGTAACAGTGGGGTTGCTCAATTTTCTTCACATCCCATCCGGCGTCCCTCAAGCGTATGATCTTAGTCACTTGTTTCTCCGCAAGTAGATGCGTGTTTTCCTTGATCCTTCTCACGGCCTCATAGTATGCTGTTTCCTTTTCTCCCATAATGTCCGTCTCGGAAGCAGCAATGCCTCCAAGGAACTTGTCAAAATAAGTCTCGAACTCTGGCACTCCAATTGACTGACCTAAACCAGACGGGTTCACGCTCATGTGTTTCCCAGACCGAAAAACTCTTGTAACTCCTCGAACATACCAGAATCCAACATCTCATCAACACGCTTTGATAAGTAGGGGTTTAAAACCGGTAAGCATACGAAAACCCAAATGAAACAACAATCGTAACGAAGCTCCGGTTCCACCTCCTGCCCATTGAACACGTCCGATGATGATTCCACGTCGTAGTGATTTGCAACAAGGGGTAAATTAGTGAAGTTGACCCCCCTACGATAAGTGGCAATCCACCACGGGAACCAATGTCGGATATGATGTCCGATGCCACATTTCGGAAATCCAAAGTAGTGAACTCGGATTTCGGGTTAACGGTCCCCAGAAGGTGATGGGGGACACCCAACTTCTCTTGCATTGTGATTTTGTTTGTGGTAACATCAAGTCCATTGTAAACTTGCATCTTATCACAATTGATAATCTCACACTTGTTGAAAATTAGCTGGCTAGCCAGGTCAACTGAGAGACGTGATTTTCCCGCACCAGTTGGCCCCATGATCACTACGATCTTTTGTTTAGTGATTCTTAAGTCTTCCATCTCTCTTTTTTGGTAGTGATAATTGCACAATTACAAGATAACGATGGGTATTGGTTTACTGCTTGGACCATGTACGTTTATATAGAGCATAAAATACACATGATTTATCATTTATGTTCCTTATTTGCGATTCTATTTATTTATTTTTTACTTAATAACACAATAATAAATGCCTCTTTTACAGTTTTTTTATATAATAAGTATCAAATATGTAACGGATTATCTTGGTTCATTATACTCTTTAATTACTTATCATTTTGTTTCTATCTTCTTTAACTTTATGTCATAAAGGTAATCAATTAATTTCCACAAATATTGTAAGAATATCAAATATAATTAATTGTCTTAGTTACTCCGTATTAATGTGGATTAAGATTAAATACACACTGAAAGAAAAAAAGGAACGGACTCCGATTGAACTCATTCAAGCGGCATTGGAACTGTCTTATAGAACCCTACGTCATTAGTTTTTAGGTCTTCGATTTTTGGGGTTTTAGCTTGTAGTTTTTTAGAATATGCATTATATCATTGTGTATTTTATATTCCATTATGTAACAGTGGGGTATGCTTTTGGGGCTGCCTATGCTTTTGTGGCTTCCAGATCCCAGTCCTGGGGGCTGCAAGACCACATATTATGTAACAGTGGGGTTGCTCACGTTGACACGGATTATTCTGGTGCTATTGACCTTTTACAACGATCCCTTCCTGACTTTCATATTGGTGGTTTCTTTAATAAGGACACCGCCCTCAAAAAGCCACAGAAAACTCTGGCGAATGCTCTTTATGACCGAATCGCACAAAGTTTGGAGGAGGATTTTCGTCTGTCTGTCCGTCAGAAGGCCGTCTTGGAATGTCTACAAAAGCCTCACGCCCAAGACTTCCTTACTGTGTTACCTGTCGAAGGCTTGGGACAACGAATGTCGGCAGTAGAGTATAGGGAAATCCTTAAATACCGGCTGATAATACCCATTTTCCCCGATGATGAAAAATGCCCGGTCTGCCGTAAAGCATGCCTTGATAAGTATGGGAACATGCGTTACATTGTAAGGAATTGCCAGGGTTTAAATATCGGCACGATTTTGTCCGGGATGCTTTGGCAGACATCCTTAGAAGAGCGGGGATCTCCGCAAGTAAAGAGGCGTCAGTTAATTTTCTCACAGACCCCGCGGAAGGGAGGTCCACCTTGCGCCCAGCGGACGTCTTAGTTTTCTGCTGGGAAGGTGGGAAACATGCGTGTGTTGATCTTACCGGGGTGTCCCCCCTTGCTGGGCTTCGGGATAGTGGGTTTGTGGCTGGGCAAGCGGTCATGAGAGCTGAATCCAAGAAAGTGGAAAAGCATGCTAAAGCATGTGAGGATAATCAGCATGTTTTCGTTCCCTTAGCCTTCGACACGTTCGGTTCCTTGGCACCGGAGGCGGTGCAGTTTTTGGCTCGGGTTCAGCGAGTAGTGCACAACAACTTTTCCACCCCCAAGGGCGGGGTTTTGGTTTTAGCAGGTTGGGTTTTTCTACTCAAAAAGGGGTGGCGGCGCAGCTTGTTGACCACCTACCTAACATCCTTATGTAATTTACTTGGTTAATGAAAATATAGCATATTTTATGATTAAAAAAATTTATGTCTTTTTCTTATTTTTATCATTGTGCCATTTTTTCAAATCATTGTGTCTTTTTTCTTGAGCATTGTGTTATATTTTTTGACACTGTGTTATATTTTATGGCTCATGGTGTAATATTTCATGATCTATTGTGTTTTTTGTATCCTTTTCATACTTCTCATTTCTGTTACACTGTATTGTTGGGTTATTTTGAGACCACAGTTACCAGAATCAAGTGTTTTGATTGTTTATTATGTTGTTTAGAAGTTAGAGGGTCTTTTATGTAATTATTGGATACTTTTGGAAACCCTAGCTGATTTGAGCACTTAATAGAAGGCTCTGCGCACTTAAGCTAAGTGCGCAGGCCCATAAGAGCTCAGCCTATAAATAGAATGTTAGTGTGCAGCTAGGGTTTTAGGGTTTTTGGTCATCTTGAAAGAACACTAGAATCTGCGAACTTATATGTATGTGTCCATGGTGTTTTGACGATCTATCATTAATGGAATCATGTTATTTGAGTATCTTGTGTGTCGGTTTCTATTAGTTTTCATCTAGTTTCTTTGTTTGTAAAGATTAATCACTTAAAACACCTAATAAATAGGTGTTTCTAAGTGATAACAATCTTGTGCACTTGAAAGATCTAGTAATTTGGGACTACATGTATAGAATAACTTGACCCTATTAATGTGAAACATAAATTAACATTTATAAAAATGTCTAATAATATCAAATAAATTTAATTGTCTTTGACTTACTTTTGATTTTGTTTATCTGTGAGTTAATGTCATTTATTTTTTTATGTATTTGCAATTATTTTTGTAACATCTAACAAAGCATAATCACACAGGTATCATAAAAGGTAAAAGGCTACCCACACTTACGATCGCAATCAACGCTAATGACGAAGCTCGTCAACGATTTTGTTGAATACTCACCGCTCAAAGGCTTATTATGGTAAAACTGTGGGCCCATGGAAGACATTTTGTCACAACAAGAATCCAACCAACGACCTCCCGTAGAGAAAGTCATCGCGATATTGGTAAAAGCAATTGCCCTTTGCTCAATTATTTACCTTATTTAAGATTTTGATTATTTGTTATTTAATGTATATAAATTGGCGGCGGCAATTAGTGGAATGATCATAACACGGAGATGGGAAAAAACGTTATGGGTCTGCTGATAAGACAGGTTTTCTTAAACATGTTAAGCCAAATTCAAACCGTCTAAGACATGAGTTAACTTAAACATGATCCTTTAAAAAGTGAGTAGACTTCAAAACCCAATTAATATTTTTCAAATAAGTTAATATTTTGATTTTACATATAAAAAGTGTTCAAATCTAAAATTAAAGATTTTGATTTCTACTATAGGATCGGTTTTTGATAAAACAACACAAAGATCACACAAGTATAATCAAATTAGGTGCAGAAACCCTAATTCGCATGCAAAATGATATCAATCAAGATCAGAACACAACGACATCCATATCAATCCAAATGTTTTCAATAATATAAAAGATATAAAGCTTACAATGCAAAATATTAATGAAAAGAATCAATTCTAGAACCTTCTGAAGACAACTCAGAAAACACACACAGACACACCTATCCAAATGACCAAAATTTATCAATAAACACAACTAACTCATATTTATAGGTTGTTCATTCGACCTCCAATGAGTTCGAATGAACTCCTTCGAACCCTCGTGGTTCGAATCAACCAAGACCGTAAACAATTTTTCTATTTAACCTTTTACAAAACTCCATTCGACCTCTATGATATTCATTTGACCCCCCGAAGTGGTCGAATGGCCTTCTAATCTTTATCAAAACTTCAAACTTCGGCACTTTATTGGAAATCCGAAAGCGATAGTCACATAATGTATCAACAAACTCCCCCTTGGCTATTGCTCAAATTTGTTCATGCATTCTTCATTTTGATTTTGGCTATCTTTCTCGCCTTCTCATCTTTCTCCAATTTTTTATTTCTAAATAGTGCGTTTCTTTGGTTCCATTTTGATCTTTAGTGTCTTGCCCAACAGCTTCTTATAATCACATCCAGCATAAACATCCCATGCAAAGCTAAAGCATACAACCCGATAACACTTCCACGCTTGCTATAAATCTTCAACATCAAAGTGAATCGGATTGAAATACAATGTGTCGATATCTTCTTTTGAGCAATTAATCAACCGCATCAGATCAAATACACGTATATTTTTGCACATCAACTTCGGATTCTTGTCAAGCAGCACGATCACAGCTTCAGCCATCTTCCGGTCATACTTAACTCCAATACACCATAACTGCGGAAAGTATTTCTATCCCAAAGCTCTACCTTTGAAAACTTTGTTATGGTACTTGTAGAATCCACCTTGAACTTCTTGAATTGGTTTGTTCACTTCACTTTCCTTCAACTTTCTCAACAATTCCTTCAATTCATCAGATTGCTTAAACACTTTCTCTTTATCAGTATCATTATCAAACAACTCATCGATAATCTTCTTTCCCTTCTTCTCAGCTAATTTTTCAGCTTCTTTGAGTGTTTGATCGTTAATCTCAGGAATACTGGCTTTTTCTTTCATAGGATAGTACTCAGGGTATTCTTCGTGTGATATATCTTCAATCTCAACTTCCTCAAAGTAAGGAGTATCTTGATCATCAGAATGTTTCCCTGGTTCAGTTACTGGAACATTAGGAATCTCTTTATCTTTCATAATCTCATCCAGAGACTTCCCAACCTGCTTCGCAAGACCCTTCAATATCTCTCTAGTCATTGCGGTAGAGACTTCCCCATCCTCCAACTCAGGATCTTGATATTCTATTTGAAACTTCATGTCATCATTCTCAAATATCTCGGGGAATCTTCCTGTTAACTTTATCGTCAGTAATTTCTTTCCAACATCATCTTGTAAAACTTTTTATCTTCATCAGACAAGGCACGAATCTTTCAAGTCCAAAATATATCTCTATCTTCTTTAGTTGTTTCACCTAACTTCTTCTGTGAACTTGATTCAACTTTGTCTCCTTTTTCAGTCTCTCTTTTCTTAAACTTGAATTGATCAGTATCGTCATCATCATCTGAATCTTTATCATTTGATCCTTTATCTTGGTTTGCATTGCCACCACCTGTGTCATCATCATCACTGGAATCCTTATCATCATTGTCTTCATCATCATCACTATCTGTTCCACTGTAATCCACCTTTTCTTCATCCTCCTCTTCTTCTACATCATCAGCACCCTTCAATCGTGGTGCTTTCTCATACAAATCATCAATTATCTTTCTCAAATCTTTATTCTCTTGTTCAATCAAGGTAATTCTCATTGTATTCCTTCTATTGGAAGTCTTAAGCTGCGCATTCTCATCTTGCAGCTTCTTAACTTTCTCTTCCAATTCACCTGCTATATCTTTTGAAGCAAGCACAATTGCTAAGATATCTTTTTCATTTTGTTTCATCTATTTAACTTTTGCAGCTTGTTGCTCAAAAGCTTTCATCACCTTACCAATCTTCTGATTCACTAAAGTCATAATGTCATCAGAAACAGTCAACTGTGGACTAGAACTAGATTAGGCAACAGGTTTAGTACTCTTAGACTTCATGCTAGCAAGCACATTCTTCAATGATAATGAAATGTTCTTAGGATCTAGCTGTGATGTAGCAGTAACTTTTTCTTTCACAATCTTCTGCTTCTTGGCTGCTGGACTCAAAGCTTCAGGTAACTTCTTTCCTTTCAGCAAAATCTCTAACTCTTTGTCTCTAATAGTCTTAGTGGATTCTCTCTTTGACATTGTCTTCAAGCGACCTTTCTTTGTAACAACTACAGCAATTGGAGAACCACTAATATCAACATCAGCATCAAAAATCAGAGTAACATTCTCTTTTGTAACATCTTTGTTTCTTTGTTCCTCAAAAATCTTCTCAAGTTTATCTGAAGCGGAATATCCAGTGGCCTTGGGATTCACGTCTTATGTATCATCATTCCATTCCTCATCTTTTTCTGTTTCTTCAAAATCCTCATCGACAAGTAAAGTCTTCTTCTTTCCTTTACTCTTTGCAACTTTCTTTGTCTTTGATTCAACAATCTTTTCTTTAACGTTTTCTCTCGACTTTGCACCTACATCCTTCACTCTCCTTTTCCTCTTTGCAGTCTTATCCATTGGAAGTAATGGACTATCAGAATCAGAGTTACTGTCCGGATGCCTAACAACATTCAATCCTGGATCAGTATAGGCAACACTGCTAAGATGTCCAAAACAAGCGTCTGTTTGGTGGTTTCTCTTCCTCAGTTTTCCCTTTGTAAGTTCTCATTCTGTTTAAAGTAGTCTGATTCATATGTTCCTGGTTCACAACTTGCATTGGATCCTTTACCAAGTCAGGATACTTCTTGTCAAAGATCATCTGTAGGAAACTTGGATACATTAGAAACTTATCCACCTTCAATCCTTCACAAACTTCCCTCATGTGACTAAATAACATTCCCGACACGTTAAACTCCTTGTTTAGAGTCAATGCAATAATAAGTGAGCTGAGCGGATCTCTTAACACATCGAATCCACCACGAACTGGTCCGAAAACATGTAGAATCACATGTAAAAGATACTTGAATTGTGGTGAGAGATTTGCTTTGTGTAATTGGCAAGTTGTAATTGGTCCTTTGTACTTCATCCTTAGGAAACATGCCCTCTGAACATGCCATGGCAAACTAATTGGGTCTTCATATTTGTCCTCTAGGTTCAGCAGCTCTCAGAAATCTTGTTCTCCAACTAGTACCATCTGTCCTTATATCTTGCTTTGAATCACCGATCTATCTACCCAAAACGTCAACACAACATTCTCTCAAAATTCGACTTGATGGTCCTTATATATGGTGCATAGTTATGCAATTGCATATACAATTCTTGATATTTTTAGAAACTCGACCATCCCCTGAAATTCTGAGTATTTATCATCAAGCTTTCCAATATAAGCATAACAGTTATGCTTCATCTCGAATTTCAGCTCTTTTGGGACCTCTTGTTCTTGTTGTTCTGGTTGTTCTGCCATGTTAATCTGAAAAAACACAATAAAAACACAAAATTGTCAATTTGGATAAAATTGCTAAACTTGAAAATTTTCCATGTCCATTCGACCCCATTGTGGGTTCGAATGAGATTTCATGGTGTCGAATAAACACAAAATTGTCCAACATCCACAAACAAACTGTTTTTTATCCATTAAATCAAAGGTTAGGGTTTATGAACTTGAAACCCGATTTCTGATCGTGTTAATGGGTGAATACCTATAAATGTTATATAGAAATGATCAGTAGAATATCAGGAACACAAATCAAACTTCTAAAATCAATGAGCAATAAGTGGACTTTAGAGAGAAAATTTTGAAAAGTAACAGTGTATGGTTTGAATGAACCAATCTGGTATATATAATGGAGTTGGTTCGACCCTTGGTTGGGTACGAATGAAAAATCGTAGGGTTCGAATAAAAACTTTAAGAGTTCGAATGAGAAAAATAATAAAGTTGTATATCCATTCGACCGAAAAGGTTCATTTGACTAGAAAATATCCATTCGACCAGGCCGAATCAACTTCAAAAACTCCATTCGACCTCTCAACAAAGTCGAATGAGAAGTATTGAAAAGTGAATTTACCAAGAATTTCGATTCGATTCACGTTTTGTCAATTCCAAACTTTCAAACATTTAAATTTGCAAAATTTCACATTTTAATGATTCAAAACTCAGATTGGCTCTTCGACCTTCAAAAAATGATCATCTTCCAACATCGGTTATCGAAAATAACACAGAAATGTGAAAATTTCTGATTTTGTCAAATTTATGCTAAAACACACCAAAAATCTTTTTGAGTTTTTGTATATATGAGGAAACTAAAAACAAAAAACAGTAAACATTTTGTGATTATCTGGTAAGAGGATCATATCAGTTTGCGAGAAATCTAATCATACCGTTGATCTTTAACATATTATCATTAAAGACAATGTGGGATTCGGCAATTGCTGATATTGTTTATCCACATAAGCTCACATGCAGACCGTTATCCAGTGCTTTAAAATGATACGCGTTAGGTGTATTAACAACTAACAAGCGTATGGTGCACACGAACATGACAAACTCCCGTATCAAGGAATTTGCACAAAGCTTCATCGTAACGCGTGATTATGCCATTCTTATCCGTTATTTACAAGATACGAGGCACATAGGTGTACAGGTCAGCAAATCAATGCTACAAAGTAACATGTGCACACGTACTAGGTTGAGGCTGATATTAATCACGATTTTCATCATAGATATGAACAGTGCATTAAATGATCTTTGATCATTATTATACATGAAGTTCCTCATTCGGTAACTTTAGGATTTGGCATATTAACTCTTTTTGCAAATATCTTGACTAAATCTAGGTCCGTAAATCAATACGCCAAAAGATCAGTCAAGATACCCAGGTCCCCGGATAACAATTAACATAACGACCCGAAACCTCAGATTTTGGCAACCCTATCAAACGAAATTACGGTACTAAGACCATATGCCCATGAGGTGTTCAGCCACTAGCGAGTAGTTCTTTATGTTTGCATCACTAAGGCACGCATTAATAAGTCTACGAAGCCTACCAGCACATCACACAAAATCATCACACACGTAATTAAACAATACAAATCTTTAGCATGCGACGGATCCTCAATGCTGTACTATCATCTCCTCTTTTTCTCCAGGAAAATCATTTAAGGTTTTTCTAATTTTTATGGACTATCAAATTTTTCAATGTTTTTGGTTTTTCGAAAAATAAAAACTCCTCCTAAAAGTAAAAAAATATTTTTGGATTTTTAATTTTTAAAAAGAGTAAAAACAAAATAAAAGTTGATAAACCGATGAGGAGTCTAATCACGCCTTTCAGTTATACCATTAGCTCTTAATAGAAATTCAAATCGTGATTTATCAAAAGCTTTGGTAAACAAATCAGCTCCTTGGTAAACAGTGTGGATTTTGATCATTTCAATCAATCCTTTAGCATAGAAATCCCGAATAAAGTGATATCGTACTCGGATATGCTTAGCTTTGGAATGATTGACAACGTCTTTAGTGAGTGTGATGGCTGCTTCATTATCGCAATGAATGGGGGTTCTAAGAAATTGTAAACCGTAGTCGCGCATATGGTGTTGAATCCAAAGCACTTGTGAATAGCAACTCGAGGCTGCTACATATTCTACTTCGCATGTAGACAGAGCAACAGACGTCTACTTCTTGCATTGCCAGGTCACAAGCCTGCTTCCCAGAAATTGACATCCAGCAGTTGTGGATTTGTCATCAATATCGCAACCTGCATAATCTGCATCACTAAAGGCAATAAAGTCAAAGTTATCATCATTAAGAAACCATAACCCGCGTGATGGAGTGCCCTACAGATAACGAAGGATTCGTTTAACTGCAATGAGGTAACTTTGTTTCGGCTTCGACTGAAAACGTGCACAAAGACATGTTGCGAACATTATATCAGGCCGGCAAGTGGTTAAATACATCAAAGTTACAACGATGGCGCGATATGTAAAGGGATCAGTAAGCTCCCCTTAGCATCAACTCCAATCCCGTGATTGGGTTTTATGGGAGTATCAATTGGCTTCGAATCCTCCATCTGGAATCGGCTCAAGACGTCAGAAACGTATTTCGTCTGGTGGATAAAAATCCCCATCGTCAATTGATCAACCTGCAATCCAAGAAAGAACTGCATCACTCCCATAGCGCTCATCTTTAATTTCTCCTGCATAACCGTTTCAAATTCCCTGCACAAAAGTTCGTTAGTAGAACCAAATATAATATCGTCAACATAAATTTGTACTAGAAGCAAGTCACCCTCTGTTTGTTTCGTGAACAGGGTACAGTCAACTATTCCTCGCATGAATCCTTTGGAAAGAAGATATGTGCTGAGCTCCTCGTACCACTGTCTTGGGGCTTGGTGCAAACCATACAACGCTTTGTTTAGCTTGTAGACCTTATCCTAGTGGATAGGATTCTCAAAACCCGGTGGTTGCCCAACATATACTTCCTCCTTTACCACACCATAAAGAAAAGCACTTTTAACGTCCATCTGATACACCTTGAATTTCATATATGATGCATATGCAAGAAACATTTGAATAGCTTCAATGCGTGCAACCAGTGCATAGACTTCGTTGTACTCATATCCCTAAGTTTGACGAAAGCCTTGTACCACCAATCGAGCTTTGTTCCTTACAATAACCCCTCGATCATCCTTCTTACACTTAAACACCCATCTGGTACCAATCTTCCAAACTCCAAGTTTCTGAAATTGTTGTAGCTCTTGCTGCATCGCATCCACCCATGATTCATCTTGTAAAGCTTCCATGTAAATCCAAGGCTCAACCTGTGAAACATAACAAGCAAAAGACCAATCACTTTGATCACCAGATTTCTGAATTTTAGTATATAGGGTAAGGGCTCCAATATTCTCTGTTGATGATGCACGCCTCAATGGTCCTCGCGTCATCACACTGCTACCAGGATCATCAATGACTTGTTCTAACGGATGAACTCTATGAATCCAAGATTCCGAATGTTCAGGTACTGGAATCACCGTTTGAACATTCACATTCTCCGTTGTATCCAGATCATTACCCGTATTCGATGAAGATGGAATATCTGGATTTAGGTTCACTGGTAGGTGATATTGTAGTATTATCCAAGACAGCTTCACTGGTAACTTCTTCATCATCTTCCGACACAGAAGAATCAAACGTTGTAGAAGCTTCCTGATAAATCTCTTCTTCTACCACAGGAGCATTGTTATCATTAGAAGCTGTAGGAGGAGTTATGGTGATCGGACGCACTAACGGTGAAGTCACTGCGTTCTCACACTCGGAATATAGTCGTAGTACAGCCTCTCCAACCAAGCTTTATAGATTGAATGACTCAGAGTTCTTTGTAGTTAAACATCCAATCAGGCTCATTTCCAGGACCATTCTAAGTGTAGCGTTGAACCACTAGATTTTCCCACTCTTCAACTTGACGAGTTCTTTTTTTAAACACGCATTTAAGTAGTGTCGCGTATCCAACAAAATAACCCTCTTCTGCTTTTGCTCCAAACTTTTCTGTCGGATTCAGCATCGTACATGGTGCCACGAATGGCTCTAGAAACTCTAAGTTCAGCTTATGTCTGTTAAGCAGCTCATAAGAAGTCATTCCAAACTTCTTCATTGTCAACACACGATTTAGAGTGTAACAAGCTACATGAATGGCTTCATTCCAGAAAATAACCGGAAGGATAGAATCAGCAAGCATTGTCCTAGCCGTTCTGTTAAGGAGTAGAAGGTGCACTGTATTCGTGATGAATTCCTTTTTCTTCACACAATGCATCCATCAATGAATTCTAGAACTCCGTCCTGTTGTCACTTCTAATTCGCTTTATCTTCAAATCATAAATGTTTTCCATTCGGGCAAACAGATTCATTAAATTGTTGAACGTTTCGCTCTTGTGTTGCATGCACATCACCCACGAGAATCTTGAATAGTCATCAGTAACCACAAGACAGTAAAGGTCTCCGTTAATACTCTTACGCTTCACAGGTCCAAATAGGTCCATGTGTAAACGTTCAAGTGGAATGTTAACAAAGTTCACTTTCTTGGGTTTATGGGAATGTTTGTGTTGTTTCCCCTTTTTGCAACTAACACATTTATCATTCAAATGAAAATGCCTAACATTCACGCCCTCTACTATCCCATTCTTCACCAAGTTGTTCATATTCCTTAGGTGAATATGCCCCATCAGTCTATGCCACATAACAGATTCCTTTTCAGTAGCTTTCAACAGAAAATAAGTCACTTGACCTTGAGTTGTGGTAGCTTTGCTAATGTCGAGAATGTACAAATTGTTCACTCTCGGAGCTTTAAGAATGATACACTCCTTAGGTATCATAAATCCGGGCCTCAGGATGTAGCAAGATTTATCATCAAAGTGTAAAGTAAACTTTTTGTCACATATCTGGGAAACACTTAACAGATTATAATCAATCTGTTTCACATACGAAATCTACTCAAAGCTCCCAACTCCATTACTAACACTCCCTTCCATAGTAATGTAACCACCCTTATTCCCTGCAAATGCCACATAACCTCCATTTATATTCTTGATATCAAATAGGAGCGTCATATCTCCAGTCATGTGGCCTAAACCTCCACTGTCAACAATCCAGATACTACTAACAGGGCCAGCTGGAACTCCCTGCACCATTCACAAATTTATGAGGGACCCAAGCCTTGTTAGTCTTGGGTATTTGAGTGTCAGTAGTAGAGACATTCAAAGATTCACTCTTCTCAGAAACATTGTAAGCAAATTAGGTGTGAAAACCCTAATTCGCATGCAAATTCATACCAATCAAGATCAGAACACAATGAAATCCATATCAATCCAAATGTTTTCATTAAGATAAAAGATATAAAGCTTGCAA
The DNA here is from genome assembly GCA_032199755.1 of Ambrosia artemisiifolia. Lineage (NCBI taxonomy): Eukaryota > Viridiplantae > Streptophyta > Magnoliopsida > Asterales > Asteraceae > Ambrosia > Ambrosia artemisiifolia. The sequence goes on from CM063516.1 coordinate 21,142,825, forward strand.
TGAAAAATATTAATTAAAAGACTCAATTCTAGAACCTTCTAAACACACCTCAGAAAACACACACAGACACACTTATCCAAATGACCAAAATTTATCAAATAAACACAACTAACTCGTATTTATAGGTTGTTCACTCGACCTCCATTGAGTTTGAATGAACTCCTTCGAACGCTCGTGGTTCGAATCAACAAAGATCATAAACAATTTTTCTATTCAACCTTCTACAAAACTCCATTCGACCTCTGTGATATTCATTCGACCCCCCGAAGTGGTCGAATGACCTTCTAATCTTTATCAAAACTTCAAACTTTGGCACTTTATTGGAAATCCGAAAGCAATAGCCACATAATGTATCAACATCTATGTTGGATTAGTGGTCTCTTTATAACAGTTAAGCTTTAGAACACTTATGTGTTTGCAGTTATATCAAAGTTATTTGCACAGCGGAATGATAAATGTTCTAAGTTAAAGTATCACTTTTACAGGAGTTATTACTCCCCCTTTACTATTGCAGTTAATGAGAATCAAAAAGCAATTCAAAGTATAAAGCAGTAAGAGCAAGTATTGAATGATTCTCAGATGTGAAATGGATAATAAGTTATAAAAGCTTTGAAGGATTTCAATTCAAATTAAGAATAAATCACATGTCTAAAATAGTGGGATAAACCCATCTATTTATACACGATTACAAACTGTTGTACTAAGTAATACAAGATAAGATCTAGCTAAGATATTTACTTAGGATAATGCTTACAACAGGCTGTAGCATTGAAACTTGTTCAAAGACTTTAACAAAACAATATAATACTAAACTACTGAACTGAGTCGGTTAGAAGCTTCTTGTTGTGAAAGTACTGATGAGTGACAAACTACTGATGAGTAGTTTGTCTTCAGTAGTTCTTCAGTGAAATGTCTAGTTAGACTTCAGAACTTCTGATGAGATAACTCTTCAGCACTTTGCTTTTTCTTCTTCAGAACTTCTGTCTTTACTCTTCAGCAGTTCTATACTTAGCAGAATTATGATTTGAACTTTGGTATCAAAAGTGGTTTCTTCAATCCTTTTTGTCCCTACAATCTCCCCCTGGATTGATGAAGCCAAAACCAAATCCAAATATTTATTTACCTTCATTCTTTCTCGCTTCTAGTATTCTCCAGACTTCTGCAGTCATCTTGATACTAAGCGTATTTAGTTGTTTCCTTGAGAGAGATCCTTGTTCAGGCTCTAGATGTTGTATGGTGAGAAGGTCTTTGGTTGACAGTATGCTCAACTCCTTTGAATTCTTATAGACCTTGCTTGAACGATCTCTTTTGGTCACCTTCACTGAGTTGGAATTAGTAAATGACCACTTAACAATGTTTAACTTAGACCTGTCAAAGTCTGAGGTATAGGAAACCAAGCTAGTCTCCTGGGTTTGACCTGATGATTGAGGAATGTCTTCTATTTCAGTGACCTTCAGGTGGGATTTCATGCTTTCTTCAGGGTTCACACCACTTTGAATTGCAAAGTATGGTAAGTGATGTGTTGTTACAACTTTGGTGTGAGATTTTTCTTTAACAGTTTGTTGTATCTGATAAGCAAATGTAGCAGGATCCCTGAATTGTGTAATCAGAGGTTTTTCTTCAATATCAAAGTCTGAGTGTACTACCTGACTTCCTTCTAACAGCACCATCTTGAAGTCAGTCTTTACAGCTTCCTCTTGATTCTTCTTTCTGGTAGCAGGCTTTTGTAATGCACCAGAAGATCTCTTAACTACTGAGGTTTGTGGAACTTCAGGAGTTTTGTACTTCTCTGGATGTGCAGCTTTGCTAGCCTTGAATTTCTTGTATCTGTCATAAAGAGTATCTTCTTTCCATTTTGACACAGAGGTTTTTGGACCAAATACATTTGCTACCGATTCTTCAATTATTTCAGCTCTCTTTGCTTTTCTCTCCTTCTCTGTTGCCAACCTGTCAGCTACAAGTTGAGCTCTTCTTGTAAGTTCTTCTGTTGAGAGTTTGTTCAGAGAAGCCTTCTTAGCCTTTGAGTTCTTTGTAATCATCAAGATGACTTGTTGTCTTTTGTTTTCTTCAGCAATTTCTTCTTTGGCTCTTTCTTCAGCCTCTAACTCATCTAACTTGGCTTGATATTCAGCTAGCTTCTCTTCAAAACTGAGATCATCCCTTGCTTCCAGGCTATTCCATACTTCATCTTCCTTAGCCTTCTTTTGAGCCTCTTTCAAACTCTTCTCTAGATATTCTTTGGACATTGAGATTGGAGAAGGGTCTAAAACAGTTTTTATTGTTGCTGGCTTTGGAATCTGAGCTGGAATTTGTTGAGGTGCCTGAGAAGTCTGTCCTTGTATGTTTTCAGAAGATGCAACTACTGAAGGAGAAATACATGTCACAACTACCGAAGGATTGTCTTAAGCAGTTTGATATTGTTCTTCAGCAGTTTCTTGAATGCCTTGGGTTTGATCAGCAGTTTGAAGTATCTCTATCTCTTTTCCTTTTCTCTTTGGTGTTGACTTTTGAGCTTTAGGAGATACTTCTGGTTCCTTAATCTTCTCCCCCTTTTTGGCTTCATCCACTTCTGGAAGCCTTGTTGGTTTAGAAGTTGTAGCAGATAATGTTGCAAGTTGTTTTTGGTTTTCATCCATCTTCTTGTTCCGCTCTGCAAGTTTTGTGTTTATCAACTCAAATTGAGTGTTGGTCTTCAACTCCCAAGCAGTTGTGAATGATTTGAGTTGATCAGTGAGAATATCTTTCATCATCTGATACAGGGGACCATCTGGGTTGCATATGTGGTTCCAGTCTATGCTAGATATCCCAGGGAATTGGGTAGGTTGTTTAAGTGAAGGGGGTGTTTTTGGGTGATCTTCAGAATGTACTTAAGATGCCACTTTAGGGGAATCAGGGTTTAAGTGGTCTTTAAACTGATCTTTTGTGACCAGCTCTTTGAGCTTAGAGACATCAGATTCAGGACCTTCAATATGAGCCGTCAATTCATGTTGTGGAATTTGTGAATCATCATCCAAACTAATGGAATCATCTGAATCCCTGATAGTGTCCTCAATGAGGGCAGCATCAGTTAAATCATGAGCTAGACCCAAACTAGTAGTCTCATGAACCTCTTTGTCTTGGTACTGAGGTTTTCCTACTTCAGGCATTAAGCCTTCATCAGTAGTTGCCACATTTGAGGTCTTATGAATGTTACTTCTGTCCTCATATCCACCATTGGGTGATAAATGAGTAGAAGCAGCCTCAAATGTACCTAAGGTATCTAAGTTTGGGCTTAGAAACCTTGGTTCATCCTCATCTCCCTGGTTAGGACTAATGATGTCCACGTCCATGTCAACTTCTGAAGGCATCTCCCCTGTTTGATGTGTTTCTTGGGGAGTGACATGTTTGGGTGGGACTTTCTCTTTTAGTCCTGAGAGAAGTTGGGCAATTTCTATGGTTGTGTAGGAGGGTTCAGGTTCAGCAGTTGTAGGTAAGGGATCAAAAGAAGGATGAGTAGTTACAGTTTTTCTAAGTCTTTTTCTGTGAAAGGTAACTGTAACAGATTTTCTTTTGGGTGGTGGAGATGGAGTGGACTGAGAGGATGTTTCAGCCACTACCTTTTCAAGTGCAGATTGCACATCAGTAGTTTCAGGGATCTCCACTTCCTGAACTATCTTTTTCTTTGGGTTGGTGGGTTTTTGTTTTTGCTATTTTGGCTTTCTTAGTCTTGGGTTTTGAAGATGTGGGTTCCTCAGGGACTGGTTCTTGTTCCCTTTGGTCATCTTCTGCCAAAAGTGCCGGTTTGTTATGCCTTGAGAATACTTGTGAAGTCAATGGATTTAAAGTTTTTGACTCCCCCACAAGTACTCCCTCACCAAGTTCCTTTATTATGCATTGCATAACAAATCTTGGGTATAATAAAAACTTTTTCTTATCATTTTGGTGATGCAACACCAACTCATTGAAAAATAATGAAGATGCCTTAAATGTTGTTTCATTTATTATAGAATGAAAAATAGGTTGAAAGGTTGAAGGCATCTGATCATATGATCCAGTTTTGGGACTTAAACACATTATAATTAATGAAATAACAATTTATATTGTGGATCAAAATATTTCTTATAAATTGTTGCTTTGTGCTAAAGTACCTTGATAACCACACTCAGTCATGGTTAGATGAATGTCAGAAGTGGGAATATGCTCAGGAGCATCGGTATCATTAAGGCCAAGCCTTATTCCCAGCGACTCCTATGTGATTGCCATGTGCTTCCCTTGAATTGTTGAGTTCAGGGAAATCACCTTATTGTTCACTGTGACCGCCTCTGCATTTGCCCAGAACTCATTGAGAGTTTCTACATGAATGGGAGGATCAACGGTGAAAGCTGTGTAATATTGGGATTTAACGACAAAATCAATGATTTCGTCGTATTGGGACCTGGCTTCATCTTTCTCGAAGTAGCCTCGTTGATTATGTCCCTGTTTCAATACAAGAGCCATGGTGTCTTTTGATCGAACAGTAATTTTTAGGTTTGAGAAGGGGTTTTGTCTTTGCTTTGAGAGAGAAAGAGGGAATTTTGCTTTTTGAATGGATAAGTGTTTGAAAAAGGTATTTATCAGTAGTTTTTAACCGACTAGGTCAAAACTTCTGATGAGTAAAATGTCAATTTTACCCATTTAATGAAACTACTGATGAAGAGGTTTCTTCATCAGTGGTTTTTGTCATTTCTTCAGTAGTTTTCAACAGCTGATGAGAATGACTTCTAAAACACTTAAATAACTTCTGATAATCATCAGTAGTTATTTCTTTTCTGAAATTTCCCATTTTGATGTTTTTCAAAATATCAGTAGTTTCTCTCTCTCTCTCTCTCTCTCTCTCTTAATTATTTATTAGAGGTTTTGTGACAGATAAGTATGTAAGTGAAAATAAAATATGTGCAGAAGGGAAAAAGTGAAAACACTTACAGACTTTATTCAAAATTTAGCATCCCAAGCATGGATACTAACCTCTGAAATGTTGTTGAATCAAGGGGTTTGGTGAATATATCAGCTATTTGATTAGCAGTTGTGACATGTTTCACCTCAATCTTGCCTTTTTTATAGCAATCTCTTATGAAATGATACCTGATTTCAATGTGTTTGGTCTTTGAGAACTGAACAGGATTTTGAATGATGCTAATGGCAGATTTACTGTCTACTAAGAGTGGAGTCTTGGTCTCTTTGATTCCATAATCAAGAAGTTGATATTGGAGTCATTGTATCTGTGATGTGCAGCTTGCAGCAGCAATGTATTCAGCTTCAGCTGTTGAAGTTGCCACTGATGTTTGTTTCTTTGATTGCCAGGACACTAGACAGTTTCCTAAGAATTGACAACCACCAGATGTTGATTTTCTTGACATTTTACACCCTACATAGTCACAATCTAAAAAAGCTATTAACTTGGTATTGCTTGAAGCAGGATACCAAATTCCTAAAGTAGAAGTTCCTTTCAGATATCTGAAGATTCTTTTGACAGCAATTAGGTGTGATTCTCTTAGTGCATATTGGTATCTAGCACAGACACAAGTTGAAAACATAATATCTGGTCTAGAAGCAGTTAAATATAAAAGAGAACCTATCATACATCTATACATTGTTTGATCAATCTGTTTTCCTTGATCATCTGGTTCAACTTGTGTGGTTGGTGTCATGGGAGTGGAACATGATTTACAGTCTTGTAAAGAAAATTTGTTTAATAATTCTTTAACATATTTTGATTGATGTATAAATGTTCCATTTGTTGGTTGCTTGATTTGCAGTCCTAAAAAGTACTGCAATTCTCCCATTGTACTCATTTCAAATTTTGATTGCATGAGTTTCTTAAATTCATCACACAATTTGGTATTTGTTGAACCAAAAATGATATCATCAACATAAATCTGAACAAGTAAGACATGATTTCCAACATGTTTGATGAAAAGTGTTTTATCAATGGAGCCTCTAGTGAAGTGATTTTTAAGTAAAAAGTTGGATAGTATTTCATACCAGGCTCTTGGAGCCTGTTTTAGTCCATACAGAGCTTTGTCAAGCTTGTATACCCAGTCAGGATGAGAAGGATCCTCAAACCCTGGAGGTTGACAGACATACACTTTCTCTTTTATTTTTCCATACAAAAATGCACTTTTGACATCCATTTGAAAAACTTTTATGTTGTTGGAAATTGCATAAGCTAAAAATAACCTGATAGCTTCAAGTCTTGCAACTGGTGCAAAGGTTTCATCATAGTCAATGCCTTCTTCTTGAGAATAACCTTGTACCACCAATCTTGCCTTGTTCTTGATGATCATACCAGCTTCATCTTGTTTGTTTCTGAAGACCCATCTAGTACCAATTGGTTGTTTGTTTGGAGGTAAGGGACGAATTTCCCAAACCTGTTGCTTCTTAAATTGAAGCAGCTCATCTTGCATGGCTTGAACCCAATTGTAATCTTTGAGGGCTTCTTGATACTTCTTTGGTTCCAACTGAGAAATAAATGCTGAGAAAAAAGCAAAAGTTGGAGAGCTGGTTTCTTGTAAGCACCCCTGATGCAATATCACCCATGATTTGTTCCAATGGATGATCCTTGTGCTCAATCAGTTGTTGTAGACCTGTACTTGAGGATGGCTCTGGTATTTCTTCAAATAAACCACTGAGGTTAATAATATCTGGTTCAGCTATTTGTTGAGGTTCAGGAGTTTTTGGTTCAGCTGAATCAGTAGTTTCAAGATGTTCATCAGCAGGTTTTGAAGTAGAAGCTTGTGAAACTTCTGAAGGTTTAAAAGTTGATTTGACGACTTTGTTTGGAGTCCATGGTGTAGGACCATCATCTTCAAATCCTTGATAACCATTTTGAGGAGGTTTGGATGATTCAACAGTCTTTTCAGGTCCGAAATAAAAGTTGTCAAGGTCAAAGAGTTCAGCAGGATTTGCTGGAATAAGAATATGTTTGGATTCATTGAACTTGACATTCAGTGTTTCTTCTACTATCTTGGTTCTTGAATTGAAGACTTTCCTCATTGGAGAATAACCAAGAAAATAACCTGTATCAACTTTAGCAGCAAATTTAGAGATAGAGTCTTTGATGTTGAGGATAAAACATTTCCATCCAAAAGCCCTGAAGAAGGAGATAAGGGGCTTTATGCCATGAAGAATTTCATAGGCAGTCTTGGTATGTCTCTTGTTGATAAGAACTCTATTCTGAACATAACAAGCTGTGTTGACTGCTTCAGCCCAAAAGTACAAAGGTAGGCCTGAATCAGCTAACATGGTTCTTGCTGCTTCTATTAATGTTCTGTTCTTCCTTTCTACCACACCATTTTGTTCAGGAGTTCTGGGAATGCTGAATTGTCTAACAATCCCTTTAGACAAACAGAATTCATCCAGAGTTTTGTTCCTGAACTCTGTCCCATTGTCACTCCTGATGACTTTGACAGAAAGAGAATATTGCTTCTCTATTTGTAGAATGAAGAATTTGATTATTTCAGCTGCCTCATCCTTGGAATATAAGAAGAAGACCCATGTGAATCTTGAGTAGTCATCAATGATGACCAAGCAGTACTTCTTCTTACCAAGGCTCATGATTTTGACTGGTCCAAATAAGTCCATGTGGAGTAGTTGAAGACATGCAGTTGTTTTTTATTCTTCAATAGACTTATAGGAGGACTTATGTTGTTTACCTTTAAGACAGGAAACACAGTGTTCTTTACACTGGTATTCCTTCAAAGGTAGACCCCTGACCAATTTGTGACTTTATTGATGGTTTTAAATTTCACATGGCCAAGTCTCATGTGCCAGAGATCAGTTTCTGAAGTTGATGCCTTTGAGAAGAAACAGGCAGTGTTGTTTAATACTTTGTCTTTCTCAATGTCCACTGCATAGACATTGCCACATCTTTTGGCAATCAGCAAAGTATGATCTTCAATGATCTTCTCTATCATCTTCTGGCCTTCTGGTGATATGATCTTGCATGCTGTCTTTGTGAAAAAGGAAGAATATCCTTTATCACACATTTGTGAGACACTCAGCAAGTTGTACTCAAGGTTTTCAACCAGATTGACCTTGTCAAACTGCATTTTGCCTGAGGATACATTGCCATATCCTAGCACATACCCCTTGGCATTGTTCCCAGAGGACACAGATCCTTCTCTTTGGCTGATAAAATTGTTTATCAGGTATCTGCATCCAGTCATGTGCATTGAGCCTCCACTATCAACATACCAAATGCTATTCAAACCTCTGGAAACCCTCTGCACAAAATAGCAAATTAGTTAAATTTGGCAACCCAAGCCAATCTGGCTTTGGGTTTGCTCTTGAGAACAGGTGCAGCTTGTTGAGGACCAATTTTTGAAATCCATGTCTTTTTGGCAATGGATTTTTCATTAAGGACAATGGTGGTATCTTTTTGGTGACCACCATCAACTTTGGTCATCAGAAGTTTAACCAAATTTATCAAATCTTTAACTTCAGTAGTTTGTGAAACTACTGATGGGTTAGGTGTAACTTCTGAAGATGAACTTTGAGAAAAAGGCTTTTGTTTAGATAAAGTCTTTTTCTGAGAAAAGGTTTTGTTTGGTTGTTGTTTGTTGGGAAAGAAAGTGTTTTCATAATCTTGTTTTATTTTTTTTCCCACGATTTTTCTTGTTAAACTGATTTACCTTTCTATATCTACAAAGTTCAGTTATGTGGTTAAACAGACCACATATTTCACATGCTTTTGCCTTCTCTTTCCTTTTAGATACAGCAAGAGAGTTGGAAGGAAATTTACTGACAATATCAGTATTTTGCAATAGGTCATCAGTAGTTTTCAGGGTCTCAACTCCTGATGTAGATACAACTATTGATGGCTTACTGTCAGTTGTTTTTACTTCTGCAGGACTTTCATTTTTGAGAAAGTTCTGATGGTAGGATGTGCATTCCTCCATATCAGAAGTTTGAATCAATTTCTTCCCATCATTATCAGTTTTGTGGGTGAAATCAGTTGGTGATTCAGTATGAGTATACCCTATGCCAAACTTAACATTTGCAGCAGTTTGCTTGTTAAGCAGCATTTGGTAACCCTTACAAGACTCAACCCATTTTTCACAGTCAACCTTAATGTCAGCAAGCTCTTTTCTGACATTGCCTAGATTGCCTATCATTCTTTTAATTTGTGCCTGGGTTTCAATGGATTTATCTATTAATTTAGAAATTTCCTTATTTTTTAAAACAAGTTTTCTTTTAAATCACACTTCATCTGTGTGTATTTTCTCTCCATGTAATTTGATTTGCCTTTTAAATGCACATTAGTTTCTCTAATTAAAGCAAAAGATTCTTTGCAAGATTTTGAACAAAGCTTTAACAGAGATTGTTGTGATACCTGAGTTAGAGCAGAATTGGAGGAGTATCCCTCAAAGGCCATTAAGGCAATGTTCTTTCTGCCATTATCAGGTTCTCCCCAGTTGATATCATAGACTTTGTTGTCTGCATCTGGACTGCATTCAGATGTATCAAAAGGAAGACTGCTCCAGTCAACATACCCTAATGTGAATAGACTTTGTTGAGGGGGTTGTTGAGTTTGTGGATGTTGTTGAGCACCTGGAAAAGGAGGCATTTGATGTTGGCCCTGGTGTTCAGCAGGCATTTGAACATATTGTATTTGTGGCACATATTGGATTTGTGGAGCTTGTACCTGTACAAAATGAGCACTCCCTTGAGTTCCATTATTCCTATTATAATTGGGGTTAAATTGATTTCCAGACATTGGTTGGTTGAAGCTAGAGCTTCTACACTCTCTAGCAAAGTGTCCCAACTTTTGACACTTGTGACATCTCAATTTAGATTTATCAAAACCAACTTTTGTAGAGTTGTTAAGTCCTAGAAATTTCCTTCCTTACCTTTTATAAAATTTGTTAGTTTTTATGCTAAACAAGGCCAGTTGGTGTAAACTATCCATTTCTTCTAAGTCATCACTGCTAAAATATTTTAAGTCATCCATGATAAAACACATCTTGTCAACAGTTTGACTTAGATCTTCATTGTCATAAGCTGGGAAAGATCCATCTGATGAGATCCCAGCTGTTATGTCAATGTGATCAAAAGATCCAAAATTATTAGAACAAGATGGTGAGTCATCTCCCAATAAGGCTGTGCTACCTGGAGCATAGTCATCAGCAGTTTTACCAGATTCTTGTAACCTTTTCTTTTGATTGATTTCTCTTTCAAAAGTAAGTAATTTACCATGTAACCTTGTTAGGTTCAGGGTGTTAAAATCTGAACTTGTTCTGAGGACTATTGAATAAGTTTCCCATTTTGAAGGTAAAGACCTTAAAAATCTATGTAACATAGATGCATTTGAATAGGTCTGATTGTTAATTTTTAACTCAGAGATGAGTGATGAAAATCTTTCAAATTGTTGAGTTAATGTTTCACCATCTACATGAGTAAGAGTTTCATATTGTTGGGCTAGGATTGTAGATGAAGAATTTTAGCTAAAACAGGATAATATGATCATACAAGTCACAATTCCAGGTACGGAAACCCTAGAACTGAACAAAATGATAATACGCAAATCAAAACACGGAAAATACCTTTTTAATCACCATTTTTATAGATTACTTGTTCAAAATATTCTTACAATGACCTTACAAGTTAATCTAAATCAACTTAACACAACTTCAATCTAGAGAGAAACCTGACCACAAAACACACACTCTCAATAACTATTCTACTTACAAAATGAGCAAAACCTTTGTATAGACTCTGCACATTCGCCCCTTAGTAAGGTACGAATGTGGAATTCTTCCACATTCGCCCATTACTCGGGTACGAATGTAGCTTGTCTTCTATGTAGTTTCCACATTCGCCTATAAGCTTCTACCTTCGCCCTCTAGATTCTACCTTCGACCACTTCTGACTTCACATTCGCCTATATAAAGCCACCTTCGCCCTTCTAACTGGTCGAATGTATCTTCATGTTTAAGTCTTGGTCGTTTTCTGATTATCTGGACCTTCGACATTCAGTACCGGATCACTAGCTAGGGACATACATGAATAATGCACTAACAATCTCCCCCTTGGACCTAGCTAGTGATGTACCAAATCAGAAAGTTATCAATTCTTCAAGTCTTGATCTCATCATCTTGAACGACTTGAAAACTTTCCATCTTCATGCACGTTTGTGTCGAAGTTCCTGTCTATCTCTCCAGTAAGCTTTGAAATCTCAAACAGACTCAAGAAATCTTGGCTTTGTCAATTGTTGGTCCAGAGATGAAGATAGACAATAATCTTGAATTCTTCAAACTTCAGTCATTTCTTTAACCTCTTACTAGCTTCTGTTGTTCTGGTGATCTTGATCTTGATGTTCAGGTTTGGGTCTTGTTTAGTTACACACTCTGTCGATGAGTCTTGAGCAGTGCACCTGTTGTGTTTGATTCTGCAGAAAAATTTACTAAAAACTGCACAAACTACAACCAGCGTTAGACACGACAAAAATCTCGGAAGTACTCTTCACATTCCTTTTGACCCTTAATAGTTCTCCCCCTGAACTATAAAACATTTTCAATATGTACCAGAAACTTGAAAATTTGCAATCTTTTTCAACTTTTAAGTATCTGAGCCTTCACATCCATTATCCCAACATCGGTTATCAAAAATAAAATTGAAACAAAACTTTTTGATTTTTCAAAGTTTATGCTCAAACACACCAAAAATCTTTTTGAATTTTCAAATGTAATTGCATAAAAGTAAATTCAACATATTTTTGTGAATTTTCCGGTTAAGAGGATCATATCAGTATTGAAACAGTCAGTCATAACTCTTTTTGATCAATTTTCTGTTTTTGTCATTGAGCATCCTACAACCATTACCAGTATATTTGTCCACTTAAACTCAAAATCATCATTCATTGCTCAGCACTTTAGATACATTATGGTAATATTAGATACTGAGTAATCTATGCTCCCCGCGCTCGCGACACATTCCCGTATCAAGAATTGCACAAAGCTTCATCGTAACGCGTGATTATACTGAAATTATCCGTTAGTTACAAGGTATGAGGCACAGTGGTGACAGGTCAGCAAATTAATGCTTCAAAGCAACTTATGCACTCTACCAGGGTGAGGACTAATATCATACATGACTTTCATCATAGTATTGATACGATGCATTAGATAATCTTTGATTATCATCACACATGTTAAGTTCCTCATTCGGTAACTTATGGTTTTGGCTTTATTAGCTCTTTTAATAAGATACTCTGACTGAATCTAGGTCTGTAAATCGATACAGCAAAAGATCAGTTAGGCCATCCCCAGATAACTTTCAATATAACGACCCGAAACCTCTGATTTTGGCAATCTATCAAACGAAATTTCGGTACTAAGACCATATGCCAACGATACGTTGATCCACATGATTATTAGTTATTGATTTTAAGTTTATATCACCATGCTGAACTTTAAACTTTGATTTCAAGCCTACCAATATATAATTGTAGTGGCTACTCAATGTTTATCAATTCATTTTTGTTTTTAGAGTAGTCTAACAGTCCACTGATGTACTATCATCTCCTCTTTTTCTCCAGGAAAACTCATTTTTGATTTTCTATCAGGAAAACTCATTTTTGATTTTCTATTTTTTTATTTTGATTTTTTCTGAAATTTTCTCCCCCTAAAAATCGAAAAATAAGCATATTTTTGGATTTTTAAACTTTTTGAAGAAAAACAAAATAAAATGATATCCGATGCGGTTTACTCATTGAGTTTCAAAAACCATTTTCCACTCAGATTACTAGACTCATTAAAATCTTTCAAATAGCAAACCATTAACAAGGATACGAGAGTTTAGAATAAACCGTTTTGTCGTATCTGTTGTAAAAATCCAAAACCTGAGAGCAATTGCATGAGATTGCAATGTTTTCCGGCTTCACAGGTTGGAAACAGACTACAAACACTCTCCTCTCTGTTGAAATCATGTTTTCCTTCTTCAATATCCCTTCATTGACCTTCACCTCTCCAATAAATAGCTTGTATACAGATGCTCCACTATCAACTATCAAAGAACAGCTAATAGGTCTGTCTGGAACAATCTGCACACTTATTAAACAATTAGCACGAGAGAGGTACCCATCCCTTCACAATGATGGGTCGTCCAAGGTCATCAATTCTCGGAACATCAATCCATTCTCCTTTTGAAAAATCAATTGGTTTTTCAATGGATTGATTTGAAGTAGAAATTGCTATTGATTTAGAAAGTGATTTGGGTTTCCAAACACGTTCAGAGTTTATTTTAGATTTTGTTGAAATTGTTTTAATTTTTGACTTTTCAGATTTCTTATTTGAAACCTGCTTCTGAACTTTGTTTGGAATCTTCTCAGACTTAACTGATGAAGACCCAGGTTTAGAGTTATTCTTAGGCTTAGCCTTAGAACTCCCCCTTACCTCAGCAACCCTATCACAATCTCCATTTTTATTCAAAGCAATTTTGTTGCGATTGTCATACACAACCTGTTTCCCCTTGTGCTTCTTGATTGGTTTTGGGGATACATGCTTTTTGACATTGCCTGAGTTTCTAGCAAATTTCACTTCAGTCCTTTTCTGTTTAACATACGAACAGGCAGCAACTAAATGCCCACACTCTCCGCAGTTATAACAAGACCTATACTCTTCAAAATTACATGCATACCCTTCATCCCAATACCAATAGGGACAATAAGCAGCAATATGACCAACTTCACCACATTCAAAACAGCTTCTCCGTTCAACATAACCATGAGAATACTGTGGTGAGTTGTTTCTCCAATAACCATCAAATCGAGAGGTATATGAATAATCATAAGAGTCAAATGAACTAGATGAAAAATTTCTTGAATTCTTTTGATGAGAATTTTTCATCTGATCATTTCCTTTTGATTTGTTTGGTTTCGGTCCTTTTACTTTAGAACCTATCTTGTTTTCAATATTTTTCTTTTCAATGTTTTTCTTTTGATCCTCATGTTGGTTAGGATTTAATTCAAATGACAAATGACTAAATTGATTTTTAAATTGATTTAACAAATCGATATTATCAACATATATACATTTGAGTAAAGATTGTTCGATATTATCGATTGGAAAATCTTTATTGAGAATCAACTTGTCATGTCCTTCCAACATGTAGGATCCTTCAACTCCTTCAGGAAACCTGAATATGGGTTTTTCTTCAGATTCAGATTCTGAAGTTGTTACCACATTTTCAGTTTTCTTTTCAAACATTTGTTTCACTTCACAATCAGGATTAACAACACAAGGTGTTGTGATTTCCAACTCTGATGTGGGATTATTCTTTGAAATAGTGTTATGAAGTTCTGAAATTTCTTTCTTAAAAGATTCAATTTGATTTATAAAATGTCTTTCATTATTTGTCAACATCTTATTTTCAATTTGAAACCTTTCAAGTTTATTTGTCAAATTCTGTTTGTCCTCAATAAGTTTCAGGACTTCATTTTTCAATTTGACACACTCAAAACAGTTAGCACAATCAACATTAGACTTTACCTCAGCATCTGATTCATTACCATTATCAGATTTTGCATTAACATTTCTGATATCACTCTGTTCTGATTCACTCTGTTCTGAACTCGTATCAGAACTCAAATCACTCTTTGACAATTCACTGGAATCATCATGTCTCATTTGTTTGACTAAACATAAAACATTACTGTGAACACCTTCTCTGTTAACACACTTGTTAACATGTACCATTTCATCAGTTGATTTCGGTGTCTTTGGAAATCCCCAAATGTTGTCAACTTGAGAATTTTGTCTTTGTAATTGTTGTCGTTCAGCTTCTATCATAGCTCTTAAATTCTACGTTCGCCCCAACAAGTCTACTTTCGCCCACTTCTGTTCACCCGAATGTAGCACAAAAACCAGAATGTAGAAACACACCTAACCCTTTCCACGTTCGCCCGAAAAATTCTACTTTCGTCCACTCAAATCCCACGTTCGCCCGCCCGTAAAACCGAAGGTGAAACTTGATACCCGAATGTGGAAAAGTCAAACACAACAACCTAGGTTCGACCTGAAATAAGCTATGTTCGTCCAAAAACAACTCAGGTTTGCCCTAAACTGGTCCAGGTTCGCCCACTTCTCTCTAGATTCGACCCATTCATCTTTGAAAAACGGTTACACTTTGAAAAACGGTTATTTTGATCTGAGATTTTCAAAAGTTTATGGATTTTGATAATCTTTATCAGGTTATGATTCGGAATTGATTTGGAACAACTTTAATTCTTGGAAAACTTGATTTTAACCATGAATTCAAATCAAAAACCTTCAAATTGTATCAAAAACCATTTTCATTGAAAAACAGAGAAAATTTGATCAAAATTAGGTCCAAATCAGCTCTGATATTATCAATTTTGTTGTTGTATGATCTCTATGGCTCTGATACCACTTTGTAGATGAAGAATTTTAGCTAAAACAGGATAATATGATCATACAAGTCACAATTCCACGTGCGGAAACCCTAGAACTGAACAAAATGATAATACGCAAATCACAACACGGAAAATACCTTTTTAATCACCATTTTTATAGATTACTTGTTCAAAATATTCTTACAATGACCTTACAAGTTAATCTAAATCATCTTAACACAACTTCAATCTAGAGAGAAACCTGACCACAAAACACACACTCTCAATAACTATTCTACTTACAAAATGAGCAAAACCTTTATATAGACTCTGCACATTCGCCCCTTAGTAAGGTACGAATGTGGAATTCTTCCACATTCGCTGTAGATGCACGAAGTGCGACTAGTGATTGGATCTACATAATTAACATATGTTAGAAAGTTCTGATGGGTTGAAAGTGGAATATATGGGGCGAAGGTAAGTGATTATGGGCGAAGGTAAATTTTAACTGGGCGAAGGTGAAAGAGATTGACCATGTAAAGACACATTCGTACCATGTTGTGGGCGAATGTGGAAAACTTCCACATTCGACCAACACAACTGGGCGAATGTGCAGGTCCTATATATAGATTTTGTGTGTTTTCGTGTTATAGAGAGTTTTAGTTCGTGTGTGTATTGTGGTCAGGTTCAAGGTTAATTTGTGATAGTGTGTGTGTTCATTAGATTGACTAGGAGACTGATTGTAACACGTTTTTATGAAAGTTAATCTATGAAAAAGCCTTTGAAATGATGTTTTCTGTGTTTTGATCCGAGTTTTATCAGTTTGTTCATAACTAGGGTTTCCGCACTTGGTTTTGTTACTTGTGTGATCATATCTTCCTGTTTTAGCTAAAATCTTTCAATTACATTCGCCCATTACTCGGGTACGAATGTAGCTTGTCTTCTATGTAGTTTCCACATTCGCCCATAAGCTTCTACCTTCGCCCTCTAGATTCTACCTTCGACCACTTCTGACTTCACATTCGCCCATATAAAGCCACCTTCGCCCTTCTAACTGGTCGAATGTATCTTCATGTTTAAGTCTTGGTCGTTTTCTGATTATCTGGACCTTCGACATTCAGTACCGGATCACTAGCTAGGGACATACATGAATAATGCACTAACAAGGATTTCTCTAGTGTTGGCTATCACCTCTTCAGTTCCTCCAAACTGTTCTTTTAGACTATTCCACAACTCTTTGGCACTTTCACAATGTAAAAGTCCAGCATAAATTTCATTTAGGAGAGCCATAGCCAACATAGAAAAAGCTTTTGCATCTAGCTCAAATTTTTGGAAATCTTCTTCAGTGTAGTCTTTTGGGTCTTTTGGTCTTTCAGTTTTTCCTTCTGGATCAGTTACTACTGGTTTGTGAGGTCCAAAGATTACAGACCTCCAACACCCAGTATTGGTCTGAGATATAGTGTGTGCCAACCTTCTTTGGCAGATATTATATTCATTTCTAACCAGCATAGGAGGTTTATTGGCAGATCCAGTATTATAACGGTCTATTTTTAAGAAGTTTGGATTCGTCAATACTTCTTTAAAGTGATGGATGTAGAATAAAGTGAACTTTTAATCCTTTATTGGATATCAATAAGAGCCTGTGTCTGATTCTCAATTTGTTAGATTGATTTTTGATCAGATAAACCAGAAGCTCTGATACCAATTGTTGGATCAGTGGTCTCTTTATAACAGTTAAGCTTTAGAACACTTATGTGTTTGCAGTTATATCAAAGTTATTTGCACAGCGGAATGATAAATGTTCTAAGTTAAAGTATCACTTTTACAGGAGTTATTACTCCCCCTTTACTATTGCAGTTAATGAGAATCAAAAAGCAATTCAAAGTATAAAGCAGTAAGAGCAAGTATTGAATGATTCTCAGATGTGAAATGGATAATAAGTTATAAAAGCTTTGAAGGATTTCAATTCAAATTAAGAATAAATCACATGTCTAAAATAATGGGATAAACCCATCTATTTTTAGACGATTACAAACTGTTGTACTAAGTAATACAAGATAAGATCTAGCTAAGATATTTACTTATGATAATGCTACAACAGGCTGTAGCATTGAAACTTGTTCAAAGACTTTAGCAAAACAATATAATACTAAACTACTGAACCGAGTCGGTTAGAAGCTTCTTGTTGTGAAAGTACTGATGAGTGACAAACTACTGATGAGTAGTTTGTCTTCAGTAGTTCTTCAGTGAAATGTCTGGTTAGACTTTAGAACTTCTGATGAGATAACTCTTCAGCACTTTGCTTTTTCTTCCTCAGAACTTCTGTCTTTACTCTTCAGCAGTTCTATACTTAGCAGAATTATGATTTGAACTTTGGTAACAAAAGTGGTTTCTTCAATCCTTTTTGTCCCTACAATCTACTTTTCATTAGCTATTCACTTTTAAAGAGAAAAAAATTAATTTTTGTATTAAACCTTTTTGTCTACTATTTACTTCCTACAACTTTATTGTATTAATTTAATTTCCATTCTTCATTTATTTACATTTAATTTTTCTAATCTCGAGCAAAATATATAAACTTTAATTGGTTACCTCAAAATGAGAGGTAACTACACAAACACATATCAAGTAACATAAAATATAAAAAGGTTTCATAAAAATTGGAATAATTAATTGTTTAAATTGTTACCAATATACATATTACTCATATGTGTATAAAACTCTAAATCATTACAACACTAAACTCATGACATTATATCCTAGTGGCATCTTACGGATAGGATAAGGCTTAGGAACCATTAGGTTCTGGGTTCGATTCAGAAAATTGGGTTTTTCCAAGATTTATTGGGTTACCTCTTGAATTTGTATAGGCATTATTGTCTATAGGAGATGGATATGATCAGGTGGTTTTGCCGGTGGCACGATGATACTCCAGTAGTCCGTCAGCGATCCCAAATTGTGTGTGTGTGTGTGTGTGTGTGTGTATATATAAGAGAATCAAATGAGAAGAAACTTAATTTGAGAAAAAAAAAAGAAATGACATAATAATGAAACATTAAGTAGTTTAACTCTTCTTACATTAATTATCATCTCTTTAATTAACAAGTCATTAACACTTTATATTCTACACATTATCAAAATGTGTCCTACACATATCAAATTCAACTTACATATATCGAAACTATCATATGCTTCCTACACATATCGAGATTATATTTCGTTTATCCTACGCATATCAAAATTCATTCTACATATGTTCTACACATTTCGAAAATATCCTTTGCGTTAAATAGGTTTGTTTGAAAATATATTTTAAAAATGAATTATGAGTTTCATCTATTTAACTAGTTTACGAGGAGTTACAAGAAAATAATAATTAATTTAACATTAGATACGATTATTAAATGGAAGATTTCTATTGGTTTAAATTTGTTCTTTTTCTTCTTACAAAACATTTTCTTCTCATTTGAACTCTCCAACATACATACATACATATATATATACATACATACATACATACATACATACATACATACATACATACATACATGTGTGTAAAATTTCGGGGACAAAGTTCATATTTCGTGAGAAGTGTGAGAAGGATCAACAATTGACATTTAGGCATCATGTCTTGGATTTAGTTATGATGTTTTAGGTTGTTTTTGCTTGAAAAATACCAAACACAACAATTTAAAACACAAGGCAATGTACTATAGTCATAGAATTTAAAACATAGTGAAAATACACAGCTAAAACATAACAATTTGGAACACATGTTCTTGACATGGTGTTTTAAGTTTTTAAGCCTCAAATAAATTGTTTTGCATTTTTAATTGTTATGTTTGGTGTTCTTTTAGCCTAAACAATCCAAAACATCGTAAATAAGTCTAAAAATGATGCCTACATATAAATTCTTAATCCTTATTACACCTCTAACTAAATATGGCATTCGTACCCTAACCACTCTCTATATATGTTATGTATTAAGGATCAACAAATGTATTTATAATGGTGAATAAACCCAAAAATCATACGTAAATTGGTTTTTAATGCATTCTTTGTTAAAGGGTTTTTATTGTGAACCCTAATCCGATTTTGTTATGGTTAACATTGTCAAAACTAAACCAATTTGGTAAGTTCAAAGAGTTTATTTCAAAACAAATTGTTGTGACACCTGACAACTCAGGTTAATACTTTTATCAAACGAATAAGTATACCTTAGAAAAACATTCTTTAAACGTACTTAACTAGGTTAGTTGAGTCAGTTTGGTGATTTGGGGAATCATCGGGAGTCGGTCTTACACACACATTAGTTATGGTTTGGTTATTTGGAGGATCACCGGATAAACAAACGCATACGAATCTTGTATCCCGTCCGTTGGTAAAACAATAATGCAATATGGGTAACTTGTTGATAATTACATGTTATATGATCATAGGTAACTTAGGAATACATGTTTATGTGAAATTATATGATTAAACGTGTTTCGGATGCAAAATTGGGAGACAGGGGAGAATAGATTTGAGAGGGGCGAAAAGATGACCCCTTCGCCTATCAAGGAGCCCTTCTCCTCCTCCAGGCCTTCAGGTATATATACTCCGTTTTTGCACATTTTAACCGTTTCACCCATTTCTAACCGTTTCACCCATTTCTAACACTAACTCGCCCCTAAGTGCTCTCTCTCAACCCATACCTCTGTACCATAAGTTTTTGCCCTCAAATCACCCATTTCTAACCTGAAAACACCTACAAGTCCATATCAAGTCTTAGATCTGTGAATTCGGTTAGGAACCGAATTCGTGGATCGAATACGCATAAACAACTCGGTTTCAGACGGGAGATTCGAGACGAGACAGAAATATACGATAACAAAGTCATCACAGATTCGTATTACTACAGAAACGGTTACAGACACTGTCATCAGTAGGATAAACATCTATCTCGGGGCCGGGGGAGGTCGGGCATGACCTCCCCCTTGAGAGCATTCTAAGCATAAACTCAAATCACCAAATGAAAACCAACACATGAGATTGCTATTTATAGTCCAACACCCAATTCCACCTTCGCCCCTTTGCTTTGGACGAATGTGGAATGTTTCCACATTCGCCCCTTTGCTTTGGACGAATGTGGACCAAAGTCCACCTTCGCCCCATTGTATAGGTCTAATGTGGAATGTTTCCACATTCGCCCTTTACCTTGGGTTGAACGTAAACTTTGTGTATTGTCCTATATACTTACAAATGCATCAGATCCATAAAATGCCCTTATGGATCACCACAATCTCATGTAACACAATACAAGACTCAACCCTAGTCTATTCGACAGTGACGTCCACAGAAAGTGCATCAACAATCTCCCCCTTGGACGTTGCTGGCGAATCCACAAATCTCTTGCACATCAACAGTCAGAATCACAGGTCTTCGCCTCAATACATGCACTATTGCATTGAGTTAGAAATACAATATCCTTCATGAACCGACCAAGTAATGCACTACGGACCCTGAGCATCAATACGCACGAAGTCAGCTAGACCACGTATAACATTTGCGAATTCAGCCGGTCGCTGAATTACAACCAGATCACCTAGTTACGCCAATGTGAAGTCGACAATGTAATGCACTGCAGTCTCGTAGCATCAGTACCCAGGAATGTCATCTTGACCAAGTACATTACGCGCAATCCAACTAGCCTGATAAGACCCCTACTAGAAGGATTCCATACTGACCAATCAGATATTCAACGTAACATGTAGGTACCACCACTAATTTACGTCCCATATCTGCACTTAACCTTTGCATCACCCTTCACACCAACTGGAGAAGTCTAACTGTCAATACCCAATTAAACATCTCAAATGTGACTATGTGCAAAACAATCCACTCGAACACTAGTATTTCTATGAAATTCTTCATCTGTGCTGACTATGATTGCATTAACACATTCTTCTCTTTTCCTAGCATCTTCAGTCAGTTATTGTTGAAGTATCAGACACATTGTTACATCAACAATCTCCCCCTTGACTGATGCTTCACCAAGTTTCTCTGAGATCCCGTACGATAAATCAATCATGTTCTTGAGTAACTTCATCTGTTCGACAGAATACAAGCCGTAGACGAGTGGATCAAGCAATCAGAAGTTTTCAGCGGGAACTACCAATAGCTCTTGAAATTCTTCAGGACTGTGATCTTGAAACTTTCGTTGAACCTACGTGCCACATGACTTCTACTAGGATACCACATTACTTACAGAACATTGAAATCTCAAACTTGATTTCCTTCTTCATAACAACTCCTTTTGAACAAGTTCCTTCAATCACACAGGAACTGGGTTGACTGTTCTCATCATGAGGAATAAAATCTGTTCTGTTCTGGCCCATAATAGTCATTTAAATCTGATTATCATACTGTTGATTCTCATGACTACCCCACAATAAAACGTTTCATCA
Organism: Ambrosia artemisiifolia; assembly: GCA_032199755.1. NCBI lineage: Eukaryota > Viridiplantae > Streptophyta > Magnoliopsida > Asterales > Asteraceae > Ambrosia > Ambrosia artemisiifolia. The sequence goes on from CM063516.1 coordinate 21,164,638, forward strand.
TCATCAATTCTTCAACAATTTGGGTAAACCTCATCACCATTCTCCCAAAAATCTTCAAAAATTGCCATTTTTCAAAAAATTTTACCCCTAAATTCTACATTCGCCCCTGGTAACTTCACTTTCGCCCAAAATAGGGACCCGAATGTAGAATATGAATGATAAATTCCACTTTCGACCACTTAACCTCACTTTCGTCCAATAAAATCCACTTTCGTACCCCCGATGACCCGAAGGTAGAAATTGATACCCGAAAGTGAAAAATTAACACAACAAATTCTAGGTTCGCCCTAAAAATTTCCACGTTCGTCCTAAAAATCCTACGTTTGCCCAGTAGAATTCCACATTCGCCCTCCCGTTTTTTTGAAAGGGGCGAATGTGCAGACAAAAACGTGTTCTTGTTCAATATTTTCTTCGAATCAGTCCATAATCACTCTAATTCTTTGAATTTGATGATGAAACTTGTTCAGAAAGGTGCGGAAATGAAAACCTAACCCTCGAATTCACAAAAACATGGAGAAATCACATGATTTCGGGTTCAATAAAGAATCTAGAGTTTCTAGGGTTTCAACCTTTCATTCAAATCTGATTTTAACGTCTGAAAACATGAAAACGAGCTGTGATTGATTCAAACGACTGTTAGGACGTTCAAATCGGTACCACGGCTCTGATACCAATTGTGAATTCGGTTAGGAACCGAATTCGTGGATCGAATACGCATAAACAACTCGGTTTCAGACGGGAGATTCGAGACGAGACAGAAATATACGATAACAAAGTCATCACAGATTCATATTACTACAGAAACGGTTACAGACACTGTCATCAATAGGATAAACATCTATCTCGGGGCCGGGGGAGGTCGGGCATGACCTCCCCTTTGAGAGCATTCTAAGCATAAACTCAAATCACCAAATGAAAACCAACACATGAGATTGCTATTTATAGTCCAACACCCAATTCCACCTTCGCCCCTTTGCTTTGGACGAATGTGGACCAAAGTCCACATTCGCCCCATTGTATAGGTCGAATGTGGAATGTTTCCACATTCGCCCTTTACCTTGGGTCGAACGTAAACTTTGTGTATTGTCCTATATACTTACAAATGCATCCGATCCATTAAATGCCCTTATGGATCACCACAATCTCATGTAATACAATACAAGACTCAACCCTAGTCTATTCGACAGTGACGTCCACAGAAAGTGCATCAACAAGATCTAAGGTGTGTGTTATATCCAACATCTTTTCCTTTCATTTTAATGATGTTTACATAAACCCTTGATAGCCAAAACCTGATTTTAAAGTGTTTTATCAATCAAAAGCTTTCCTAAACATTTTCTAAACAAGATCTAAACCATCTAATGTGTTTTATGACAAAAACCCAAATTTTCAAAGGTGTTGGTGGTTTAGGAATTAGGGCTTTTGTGTTATATGTTGATATGATGCTTATTGGTATGTTAGAAGCATGTTTAGGGTGTGTTTATTTGGATTATGAGGTCATATGAGCATTAGGGCTATTTTTGGGATTTTAATGCTTGTGATGATTATTATGGATATTAAGATTATTAGGTTATGTGTAGAATCATGATAGAATGTAACATTTGCAAGTTTTCTAAACGTTATTTTATTTACATTTGAGTCCCCGTACTTTGATCGTTTCAAATAAGCGTAAAGTTGCGTAGATGGTTACATCTTTGTTAGGATTGTGTTTCAATTATTAATCCTATATCAAATTGTGATTTAAGCGTATTATGTTTGGACGTTTTAACAAATTTTCCATTTTAAAGTCTTTTAGTTTTTGGTTAAATTAAATGCGTTAAGGGTTATCAAAAGTTAGAATAATATCGAGTTTTAAGTCAAGAATTTAAAAAAAAAACATGTTTATTATGTATAAAGTTTACAAAAGTTAGAGGTTTAAAAGATTAAAAATATTTTAAGTTAACTTAGTTAACTTTGGTTAAGTTTTACTCAAGAAAATCAAACCAATTCATTATATAAACTAACCAAACTAACTATAGGGACTGAAATTGCAATAATGTGAAAGTTGTTTTTGAACTAATCCAAACCCATCCCTTTACCTGTTGTTACAGCAAGTTCGGCCGAAATCTGGTGAACCCGCACACCGGCGAGTTGTTGTTAGTCGTTCTATTGCACATTGACGCGTATTAATCACTCCCAAACGTTTCTCCATTATCCAAGATCTGTTACAAGGGCCATAACATGATATTAACGACTTTTAAAGCTGATTTAATCGACTTTGTGTTTGTAACCGTCGAGCTTTTATGAACAAATGAATCGACCAAATTTCGCGAACAACATTATAAATTGATACTTCCATTTCATTCCCTACCCTTTACACATTCTAAACCCACATAAAAATCACCCTAAACGTGACCGGAAGTTTCCATTATTTGACTTCAAGTTCTGACCTGTAAATCCTCGTTTTCAGTTGATATTATCATTGTAAGTTCATGTTTTCCTATGGTTTCTACTCGTTATTGCTCATAGATTAAAAGCCCCATGGTTTTGATTATCAAATCTATCGAATTGGATGGATTATAGAATCTAGGGTTAGGGTTTATTATGGTTAATTTTGGGGAAGGAGATGAAGTGAAATAATATTATAAATACTTTTATAAATCAATTCAGCAGACATAATACTAAGGTGGTGTAGTGGTTATTGTGTGTGTGTGTGTGTAGCATGGGGTCTTAGTTCGATCCCCACTTACACCACATGTTTTTGTTATTTTTTAGTATCGTTTTATTAGTATTACAATCTTTAAATATTTATAATAAATTCATTTTGATCCAAAAATTATGAAAATTTAGGTGTAATATCATGACACCAAATAGCAAATTATCATATTTTAGTTTCTGAAAAATATCTTGTCTGTGTAATGATATTAATTTAGATTGTTTTAATCATATTTAATTGATTAAAAATTCATTTTAAATGATTTTACACCAAAAGTTTTGGGAAATATTTTCTAATCATCAGAAACTAAAAAAAATATTATTGGTCGAGAAAACATTTATTCTAATTGATTTTTCCTGTTTTTAATCATTTAAACATGATTTAAATTCATTAAATACGTTTTAAATACAAATAAATTGAGAAAATTATGAAAAAATTTATTTTCACTACTTTACATCATAAAGTAATTAATTTTCACAAAACTATTATTTTTGGACCATATCTTGTATTTTTAGTTCATTTATGTTTAATTAGACACAATAAATCACTTAATCATATATCATTTATAAAATATGTTTTATAAATATTTTTTTATAAAACGAACATATTATTAGGTTTGAAGGTCATAATATTCATTTGTTTGATTCATTGTTCTAACTTATTATTATTTATTAAATTCTTATAATTAATGTAATTATATACTATTATAGTTTAACTAATTAATCATGTTGTTAGTTTTTTTTATTCGAAACATATTTTTATCTAGACATTCAATTGGTAATATTTAGATTACTAAATCATATTCCTAGACTTTAACCATATAATTTTGAGATACAAATTTAATATTATTTAAATTTTTTCACAAAAATGTTGATTCCCCAAATCGACTTAGCAAACCCTAATTCCTTAGACTTAGACTTTTTAAGTCATTTCCCTCATTAATATTCTTATTCATATAGGTTGAGTTCTTAGGAATTCCCAAGTTTTATCTTGTGACGAATTTTGTTTCGATTTATCACGCTTAGCAAAACTATGAGTATACTTATCCCCCTTTTGTTTTCTTACACTTTTTGGGGTGTAACATGTACACCTATGAAACTTACACTTGCACATAGTCATAAACGTTTTTACATACAATTCATATACGTGTTATGCTTTGAATTCTTGTGCTTTATGCTTAGACATAGACGTAGTATACTTGTGATCATTACTTATTCATAAACATAAACATATTTATATACTTTGGGAGCCTAGTGAAAAGTACCTAAGCATGTTGGAAGGCAAGTGCCAATGCGAGACGGAAGTCCTAGGTCCCGCCTAGTGGAGAGTACCTATGCATGCAGGAAGGGAAGTACCTATACGTGTGGGAACTCCTAGGTTATTTTTAATCTTTGTCATCATTGTGGTTTGATTTTAATTTTCATTGTGTGCTTAGGTGTTTACCATAGTGCCCTGATCCAATCATGACACTTAAATTGTAAATCATTTTTATACCTATGTTATACGTATACAAACTAAGTGTACTCACCAGCATTATTGATTTATTGTTGACGTTTTATTTTGTACATGTTGCAGGGAACGCGTGATGAGTGTCAGTTAGGCTTGGACTAAGACTTAATAAAAAAGCTTTATGTATCGTTTTGTTTGAGACTTGATGTAATGGGTTGACTTTTATGTTTGACTACTAATCATAAATTTGATAATATTTACACTTTAGTACCATGAGCTTTTGAACAATCATCACTACGTGACACCTCGATGTTTCCACCATCGGTTGGGGTGTTACAGATTGGTATCAGAGATGTGGTTATAGTGAATTAGGTTATTAGTAAAATGACCTAGACTATTACTAAGAACATATAGTTGACCTTACTTGTGTTTAGTCGTTTAACTATGTCATTAACATTTCTCCTTTGTCATCTCTCATTCTTTCCCCTACCTCTCTCCGTTTCTGCCTCTTCATCATGGGCTTTGAGGATGACTCCACTTGAGGAAAAGGTCTACATTTTGAAGCATATTAGATATTCTTGGCTTAATTGCCTAACCTCATTTTTCATTGATTTTTCATCCATTCAAAGTGTTGAACTTTACGCGAGAGAACACGTGCAATATGGAAGGGTGGATGCCTCTACACTGGGTTTTCTGGCGTAGGCAAAGCATAGCGTATAAATCCAAATCAACCGACAGACCTGTTATCCTTACTTGTGGAATCCTGGAGTGAGTTTCCACTTATAGGCTAAAGCACACCTTTCTTAATCTCCAATTGAGTTCGATTCCTTGAACAGTCAAAGTTTTTTGTAAGACCCGCAAAATCGGTGTCAAACAGTTGGGTTAAAACTCTTAAATACGCAAAAACATGAGTAAATTTTCTTTCGAAAGAGTATGTTTAAATCAAAGTGTACGCAACGGAAAATCAATTAATTAAAATTTACAAAACCCATGACAAATTATTTTTCAAGTGTAAATCGAATTTAATATTTATCATGAGTATACAAAAATCGTCTTCCACTAGAAATGCCTTCAATTGCCAGGTAGCTTCTTGCATCGCCAAGCTGTCATCCATCCATCTCCCTTTTAACCTGAAATCAATCTAACGTGTATGCAAAAGTCAGCTACGCTGAGTGAGTTCAAGTTTTATAAATTTATGTAGACAAGTAATTTGTCAAAATAAGTGTTAACAAAATACCTCAACCTCAGAGTTAACAATAAGCGCAATCCGCTAATTTGTTTTTCCTCAAATAAAAATCAAAGTCTAGGATAGGCGAAATCCGCCTATTTATCTCATAACTTTAATTAACAAATATTATAAGCGCATTCCGCCTATAAACACAAAGTACAATCAAGTCTATCTAAGCGCATTCCGCTTGCTAGACTCAAACCAAAACTACAGATCAGAGCAGGCACATCCCACTTCCTGTCATAGCTAGGTTATAATATTAGAGCAGGCATATCCCACCTCTAATAACACAAAAGAAATATAATATGTAACAACCATGACTCAAAACCAAGACCAGAGATCAGAACAGGCATATCCCACTTCCGTCATAGCTCAGTTCGACATATCAGGTGGCCATCAAACATAGTTTATTTGTACATAAAATAACACAAATAACCTAAACAAGTAACAATCAAGGCAAGACCTAATGTAACAAGAAAGGTTTCAAATACGTGGCCAAGACATTAAGCGCATTCCGCTTATTAAATAAAACTTAAGCCACACGTTAATCAAAACAACAGTCTATAACTTTATATATAATAACACATATAACTCAAACCGTTTAATAACACCTTAGGCATAAACTATGTGACAACCATGACAAAAACTATGCCATAAATCAAAGCACGCCTATCCCACTTCTAATGCACATATAACTCAAAGCATCTAATAACGCATTAGGCGCATTCCGCTCACTTACGTTCCATACACCAAAAAAAAATATGTATGAGCTAATATGTATTTCGATCGTACACAAAAATATTTATAACTTGAATAAAATGTTTTGTGACTTCATAAAAATAATGGTTTAGCATGCACGTCAGCCCAAAATATCAGGAAATAATAATTAAAAGAGTGGGCACAAGAACTCACAGTTGTAAATATTTCAAATCCGCAAGCTAAGCGTCTCGAACTGTGTCCTCAAACCACATATATGTGACCGATAACATGGGGTTACTAACTAGTTTGATATATAACGTGCTACTGACTCGAGGTCCAGCTTATCGGGTACTTGAGGTTATTGCCACATATCGTGCGCACTCACGCAGGTATTTGCCAACCTTTATTGAACGCTCCATGACCGAACACGATTAAATATTCAAAATCACACCACCGTGACTTGGTTACTCCAACCGGGTCCAAGCTAAACAACCATCAAAGATGTTAATTGTGAGCCACTAATTCCCATGCACACCCACCTATAACCTTACGTTTCCATAAGAGAACAATTCTATAACCCATTACTTTAATTCATATCATGAAAAAATAAAAGCACATGAAGTCCATGTAACTCAAGACTTGATAGACACTTAAAAAGGCAACTTCAACCAACCGAAACATAGATCTCTTTAGTTTCCCAGGCCGTGACCCACCAAGCACCGGTTGTGACCTGCCAAAAACCACCACATACCTGCACCCGTCGCCATTAACAACATCACCACCGAACACCTTCGCGAAGCCGCTCACCTTTTATACTACGTTGTCACCGAAACCTGAACTAACATCTTAACTATGATTAAGAGCCCTGGTTTGTGTATCTTGTGTTCGTCTTAGAGTCGAGCAGACTCGCCGTGTCTAAACATGCACAAACCGGCTAAACCGAAAATATCCAAAACATAAAATGAAACCAACCAAGAGTCTTGTGTTCAATAAAATCAACATCTACGTTGGGATCAATCGAAATTGATACATAGAATAGATGGAGGGAAAATCAAAATCCTTTTTCTTATTGTTTGCGGCTGTGTAGGGTTTTGAAAAAAAAATGATAATGATCTATCGTAGGGTGGCAAGCAAAAGGGTTAAGTAAAGTACTCATGTTGCATCCAAGTCCCCGAGCTTTCAACCTAGCACGTTTCGAGACTACATAATCTTTAAAACAATCCACCGGCCCCCTGAATTTGTTTCATATGGCATCTTAATCTCAAATGTAGTTTAAAAGAAATAAAGAACTTTAAATATTGTCATTCGGGTCTCTCTATTTCTTTACAACCACAATGAAGGTGACAAGATTGATTCACGACCCGATAAATGTACTTTTACTTGGCAATAACCAATAACTAATTCCATTAAAATAATCCGGATAATCAACTCATGCACTTTGATTAAACATGGTGAAAATTTGGGATGTTACATTTTTGTTGGGTCTTATGACTAGACCGGAATAATCCAATGATTTATGTTCATATCCTGAAGGAGTTAATCCATCACCACTATTATCCTAAACAAATTTCTACCAACATCCTTAACCTAGTGTCTGACACATAAAGTTTTGGGATGTCTTGATCAACTATTGCAAGGAAAACTCATCTACTTAACCAAAACTTGTATACACTTACTTCCCATACTCAGTACATTGCACCACTACAACAACCCTTTATACAAACAACCCTCCATATCCCTTTATTATATCCAAATGGCACAACACCTCACTATCCAATATTGGAAGGATTTTCTCGTTCATCCAGTACATAATTTATGCAACCATAGTACACTATACCTGACCTAAACCTTGTGTGGGACATAGTCTGCTCTCAAAAAAGATGTCCTGACAATTTCCATATTAGTCTTATCAAATACTTTATCAAGTCATGGTTTCTTCAAAGTACCCACCATTAACGATTGCTGGTAATAAATATTTTGATATTTTGGAATTACTCACTTCTAACTTGTAGTTTGGAAACATTTAATATTTAAAGCAAATAAATAGTAATTTTCAATAAATGAAATGGAGTTTACAAAACTGACAGAAAATTTAGATATACAAGAATTTTCTTAAAAGTTATTAGGGCACCTGGGATCATCCTTAATATTATCTAAAAAACCACCTTTCAGCACGTGCCAAGTAAAAATCTGCAAGCGAACTAAAAGACGTGAGCCTTGTTGGTCGATTAGGGAGCAACTTCATCACCTTTATCTCAACGCGGAGTGATTTCATTTAACACATTCGTTTTATTTTTTTCAAATTTTATTTCTTTTGTATGGATTTTAATTTTGTTATTGATGTGTTTGAGTTTGAACTTTAATTTCAATAATACGTGTTAAATCATATGCTTCTTATAATTGATGGAAGTTGAAGCCCCGTGACATGTAATATATGAGTCTCTTGTAATATGAAAATTTTCTAACGCTCACTGAAACCCGAAATTTGAATTCAAAATAATTAACATGGTCATTTATGATGTTTGAAATCAAGAAATTTTCCTAAAACCTACAAATTTGATTTATTTTGTGATTTAGACATCCTCATGGAGACATGGAAATTGAAACTTTACTTAAAATTTGATCTTTGATCATAACACTTTCCACACTCACATATTTTCTTAAACTCGAAATCATTAGACAAGATATATTTGTACTTTATGTTCATAAAAGGAAATTCTTAACATGCTATCGTTTCATTAGGATGTTACATTATTGTTGACCTAGATTGCATGTTATTTGTTATCTTTGCACGGATTCTGTATGCCTTTGTTTTCATGTCATAGCTAGAACTTACGTATATCTTGATTACACATAAAAAAAACCTATATGTCTATTTGTGTTACGATCTTCATACACATATAAATGAATTTTATAATTGGTTTGATACAATATTGTGCTATGTGATTACATATGCCTTGTTGATACCTTATTTCCAAAATACGTGATATGTGAACATTAATTATATGATTTACTTATGAGAAATCATAGTACCTGCATATTCTTGGATTCATATTTCGTTACCAAGATAGGTTATTAATACGTTGAACTAAACATGTGTAAGTTTCTCATTGCGCAAACATTTGGACTATGGACACTTGATACACCAAATGGCATTGAGAATCAACGAACCAAACAAGTATTCATGTTAGAGTTGAGGTGTGAAAGTATTTCTTTCACTCGTGACTTAATGAACCAATTTAGTGTTCATGCTCGTGCTCGTGTTGACATGTCAAGTATTCTTCTAACGTGGAAGCTTACGAGGAAAACTAGTTCTCGGGTTGGAATATGTTTTCGACTTGAGGGAAAATATGCATATGTTTACTTTGTCACAGTGTGTGTCTAGTGTCTTGTAGTCTAATGCAGTGAATGAGTTAGCTTAGGAGGTGAACCTGGCAAAGGGAGGGACCTCATCATACCCTAGTTGTGCGTAAAACATGACACCCCTCTTTTTTCATAATCTTCGTATTGTAAATCGTTTCTAATGTGTTGAGTTAGTGTCATAGAAGGACATAACACCCCAATGTAAGGTAAATTGGCGATTGCGGTCCAGAACGTAATCAGGAATTTACAGGTACATTGAGGTGGTGTGGAATTCTATTTGGGTTTTAGGAGAGATTTTCAGTACATTTTCAAAGTATCAATGGTGTGGTGGGTTAGCTGCGGTACACCCTATATATAAGCACTGATGGTGCATCAGGAATGCGACTGGGAATCAAACCAAGAACAAACCGTAGTCAGTCCTTAATTCTAGAGTATTCGTTTCAAACCTAAACTTAAAAATTCTGTTTGACTTCACCTCTAGGTATTGAGTATGGTGATAGTCTCTGCGAAGTTATTACCATTCTGTCTAATCTTGAGTAATCTTACTCAGTGAATCAAGTGCAATCATTCTCTCCATGATCCAAACCTATGCATCGCGCTCATATTAACCATTATCAATAGGATTTAGTGCTACTAAGATCCTGTGAAACTCTTAGTGTGTCTTGAACATTGATCATCCTGGTAGAGTTTAAACGAAAACCAACATTCTGAAGAACGTGTGATACTTTCGTATGTCAAGTCTTTTGTTCTTCCCAAACCTAACCTCACAATACGTAGCAATATTTCCATTTTATCATATACAAACAAATTCATTTAATGGTTTCCTGGTGTTTAAACAAGACTAATTAAAACCTTTCCTTTTTCTCAATCCTAACTTAAAACGCTTGCCAGGAAATTCTTAAATTCCTCAAACTTTGCGCTTGCCTAACCAATCATAAAATTATTACCAATATTTTATCTGTTCCTTCAAACCAAAGTATAATAGTTTTCATATAAATAAATTTCGAGACGAAATTTCCTAAAGTAGGGAAGATTGTAACAATTGCAAGTTTTCTAAACGTTATTGTATTTACATTTTAGTCACCGTACTTTGATCTTTTCAAATTAAAAGCTTGTAGTTATGTTGATCGTTACATCTTTATTCGGATTGTGTCATTTATTAATTGTTAACATATATCAAATTGTGATTTAAGCGTATTATGTCCGGACGTTTTAACAAATTTTCCGTTTTAAGGTCTTTTAGTTTTTGGTTAAATTAAATGCGTTAAGGGTTATCAAAAGTTAGAATAATATAGAGTTTTAAGTCAAGAATTTAAAAAAAACCATAAGTTTATTATGTATAAAGTTTATAAAAGTTATAGTTTTAAAAGATTAAAAACATTTTTGTAACATTGCGTATTTTCTTTGTTATTTTCATTAAAAAAAATTTTAAATCCATTTAAACATTTTTCTAGATATGTTTATTTAATACAAGTGATAATTATAAGTTTCTTTTATAAAAAAAAATAAGTTTTAAAAAAAACCCATAACAAATCAACTCAATTAATGATTATTATGGTATAAATATTGCAATTTTTGTAGATGATGCAAATCAATATACTGAACCGACCTAATCTAATGGTTATTACTTGCTAAAACTAATTATAAGTCGGTTAATTTGAAAATCTTCAAGATAAACATAAACCCTATTTATCCCAAAATTTAAAACTCATCCAAATCGTTTCTTTCATTATAAATTAATCCTACACCCAACCTCAGATCATCGTGGCCTTCCAAATCCCTCATAAATTGTTGTTTTCGTTGCTTCTTTAATTCAAAAATCGAACCTGTTATCCATCTATGTTCTTTGCCTCTATTGTGTTACTTATCAGGTTAGTTTTAATGCAATTAAAACTCGTATGATGGTCGATTAGATCCAGGGAACAAAACCCCTAAGGTTTCTTGGTCGATCGAAGTCTGTATCTTTATAAATTGATTGTGTTTCGGTTAGGGTTGAAAGGTTTTTAAGTTTGGGGAAGATGACTCCTGATGAAAACTTGATATACTATTTATAACTGAACTAAAACCCAACACTGATCTCAGATCAGCTGGTTGTATACGATGCTAATACACAGAGCATACCCAGGTTCGACTCTTGTCAGAACCGGGTTACTGTTTTTTTTTTTTTGTTTTAAAAAAAAAGAACTGAATCTGTATTGTTTATTTATAAACGTTATAACTGATTTAATAACCAGCTGATCAGGTAGATCAGTTGGTTGGTCCGTATGTTTACAACTCGAAGGTCCCGAGTTCGAATCTTGTGAGGATCTATTCCTTACAATATTTTTGCAACTGATTTTTTAATTAATAAAAAATAATAATATAGAACTTGTTTTATTCATAATTAATTCATAAAAACTCCGTTTTTAATGATTCAAAAGCAAAAAATTTTCTAAAATTATTTCTAATCTAATGTATCAAAGATATAAACTTCTCGAAAAAAAATATACTTTTATATTTTATCCTATTATTTTATTTTAATCTTTTGTGTAAATAAATTGTTTTAAATACAAAATAAATAGGCAATAGAAAGATATTTTTCATAGTTTCAAAAGTTATATCTTTTAGACTTAGTAAAATTAATAATGTTTTAAATATTATATTTTTAACTAAAGCATTAACATTTAATCGTCTTTCCCCAAAACAAGTGAACCCTAATCGATCGACCTATAATCTTAGACTTATTAGACTTGTTATTCTTAGACTTTGTTTACGTGAATCTAGGACAATTCTGTGTGAATCACATTGTTGGTTGTGCGCTGCGTATTGGATACTTATTTGCTAAGCAACCTGTGAGTATTACTTATCCCCTTTTTCGGTTTTTACACTTTTGGGGTGATTCATGCACATGTATTTAAACTTGCACATTTACATACATATACTATTGAACAATTACAATTCATATACGTGTCTTGTTTATCTTCATGCTTGTGTTTGAACGTGAACGTAACTTACATGCTTATACTCAAACTTAGACATAACTTCGGTTATGGTGCTCTATCAGACATAACTTCGGTTATGGTGCTCTATCAGACATGACTTCGGTTGTGGTGCTCTATTAGACTTTACACGTGTTAAGGTGCTCGATATACTTTTGTGAACTATATTCTTCAATTCTTATTTGTTACTTACATGTTTACACAACACTTTGACATTAAATGACATATGAATTGTATCTCTTTTTAAACTTATACTATATATACAAACCTAGGTAATGCTCACCAACATTATTGTTGACAAAATTATTTTCGTGCATGTTTCAGGATAAGCTTGCTCGATGATCACTTAAGGCTTTGGACTTAGTTAATATAAATCAAAATTTTGTATTGCTTGACTTCATTTGTAACCTGTATGAAACTTTAATTTGGTATGTAATAATATTTAAACTTTATTAGTGCCATGAGCTTATGAACAATCGTCACTACGTGGCACCCCGATGTTTCCGCCATCGGTTGGGGTGTTACAATTTTAAGTTAACATAGTTAACTTTGGTTAAGTTTTACTCAAGAAATTCAAACAAAATCATTAAATAAACTAACCAAACTAACTAGAGGGACTAAAATTGCAATAATGTGAAAGTTGTTTTTGAACTAACCCAAACCCGCCCCTTTACCTGTTATTCCGGTAAGTTCGGCCGGAATCCAGTGAACCCACATTCGAGTTGTTGTTAGCCGTTCTATTGCACATTGACTGGTATTAATCACTCCCAAACGTTTCTCCATTATCAAAGATCTGTTACAAGGGCCATAACATGATATTAACGACTTTTAATCCTAATTTAATCGACTTTAATGTTTGTAACCGTCAGGCTTTTATGAACAAATGAATGGACCAAATTTTGCGAAATATTTTACATGATTTTAACCCTAAAAGTTTTAGGAAATATTTTCTAATCATCAGAAACTGAACTAAATGTTATTGGTCCAGAAAACATTTATTCTTATTGATTTTCCTATTTTAATCATTTAAACATGATTTAAATTCTTTGTTTACCTTTTAAATGCAAATAAATTTAGAAAAATTATGGAAAAATTATTTTCTCTATTTTACATGATAAAGTAATTATTTTTCACAAAAAAAAAAAAAAAAAATTTGGACCATATCTTGTATTTTTAGTCCTATTTATTTTTATTTAGACATAATAAATCACTTAATCATATATCATTTATAAAATCTGTTTTATAAATCCTTTTTTATAAAAAAGAAATATTACTAGGTTTGAAGGTCCATAATCTTCATTTGTTTGATTCATTGGTCTAACTTATGATTATTTATTAAATTCTATATAATTAATGTAATTATATGCTACTATAGTTTAACTAACTAACTATATTGTTCATTTTTATGATTCGAAACATATTTTTATCTAAATATTCAATTGGTAATATTTAGATTACTAAATCATTTTCCTAGACTTTAAGCATATAATTTTGAGATGCATATTTAATATTATTATTTTTTTTTTGCAAAAATGTTGATTCCCCAAATCGACGTAGCAAACCCTAAAGCCTTAGAATCTAGATGCCTTAGACTTTTTAAGTCATTTCCCTCATTAGTATTCTTATTCGTATAGGTTGAGTTCTTAGGACTTCCCAAGTTTTATCTTGTGATGAGTTTTGTTTGGATTTATCACGCTTAGCAAAACTGTGAGTATACTTATCCCGTTTTTGTTTTCTTACACTTTTTGCGGTGAAACATGTACACCTATGAAACTTACACTTGCACATAGTCATAAACGTTTTTACATACAATTCATATACGTTCTATGCTCTGAATTCTTTTGCTTTATGCTAAGACATAGACGTAGTATACTTATGATCATTACTTATTCATAAGCATATTCATAAATGTAAACATACTCATATACTTTGGGAGCCTAGTGGAAAGTACCTAAGCATGTGGGAAGGCAAGTACCAATGCGAGAGGGAAGTCCTCGGTCCCGCCAAGCGGAGAGTACCTATGCATGTGGGGAGGGAAGTACCTATGCATGTGGGAACTCCTAGGTTATTCTTAGTCTTTGTCATCTTTGTGATTTTATTTTAATTTGCACTGTGTGCTTACGTGTTTACCATATTGCCTTGAATGAATCATGACACTTGAATTGTAAATCATTTGTATACTTATATTATATGTATACAAACTAAGTGTAATCACCAGCATTATTGTTGACGTTTTATTTTGTACATGTTTCAGGGAACGCTTGATGATTGTCACTTAGGATTAGAGTTAGACTTAATAAACAAGCTTTATGTATCATTTTGTTTGAGACTTGATGTAATGGGTTGACTTTGATGTTTGACTCTTTATCATAAATTTGATAATATTTACACTTTAGTACCATGAGCTTTTGAATAATCGTCACTACGTCACACCTCGATGTTTTCGCCATCGGTTGGGGTGTTACATAGAAAGCTACGGTATTAATTAGACATTATTGTAAACGTGATTATGTGATTTAATTGGGGATTTTTCTGTTTATAGTAAAGAATACATGAATGATGTGATGTTTTCATAATCTTTTCCAAATTAGGTAAAACTTGCAAATTATGCTCAAAACATGTTTTCTCTACGTGCTAAGTGATGTAACATGATGGGGATAGGCTAGGGATTGGGTTGGTAGTGGTCGGCTACGTGTGGGCAAGCTTCGAGGTCGATTCTAGGGGTTTGGAAGACAAAAGTGATGCAGCTGTTGCAGGGGGCAAAAGGCTCACCCCTTCTCCTGCCCATAGGGGCAAAGGGCTCACCCCATCGCCCAGATGATGAGACCCCTTTTCCTGGATAGTGATCCCCTCACCTACTATATGACTCCTTCGCCTAAGATGTTGCCACCATCACCAAGAATAGTAACTCGTTTGCCTATATGTGATCCCTTCGCCTATTATCATTAACCCTTCGTATGAAATGTGAAACATTCGCCTATTATTGTGGACCATTTGTGTGAAATATGTTGATATGACCCGTTACATGACAATTTACGTGTTTTTCATGTACGGTTACTTGTTAACTCATATATGACTATTAGACTGCTATTGTGGGTCACCAATGGGATGTCGAGTCTCGTGTGGTCGTGTCATGCGTCAAACATTCTTTTCAAACATAAACAGTCATGGTTTGGACAACCAAGGTTATTGGACAAATGTGTCATTGGTCAAACACATATAGGTGTCTTCTGATAGGTTTTCAGTAATTGTAGACTATCATCACAAGTTTAGATTTATTAATTAAAAACGCAACCAAAGGTGAGTTTCACAGCCCCACTTTTACTGTTCTCAGTTGGGGGAGAAACATGCAGGATAAACTTTATTTACTTTATACCACGGTATTACATTATATCACATGGGTACTGAGCGACATTTCATGAGTATGTGAATACATAGCAGGGAAAGTGTGAATAGATCTATTGGGCCCGACAAGTCCCACTGGGGTCAACTGGAGGTCGGATGAGTGCATATTTTTCCTATCTAACTTATGACACCAGGTGATGACCGGTGGCAAGTATTAAAGGATTTTACTAACGTTCAGCAATGGTTCATAGCATTTTTTCTCAGGTCGCGTCAGGTATAGATGTAAGGATTATTGGCTCTGGTTTACGAACATTTACTTACTTTTGCAAACTTAAATTTCTGTAACTCACCAACCGGCACTTTATGTGTTGACTAACATAGTATGTTTTTCTCAGGTCGCTAAGGTAGCTACGCTGGTTTAGGATGCACTGGAGTCCATGACATCTGTCTATCTCATGCATCACTTAATAAACTTCTTTGAACTATTTTGAAACTAATTACATTTGAGTTTTGGGTTGTAAACTTAATATGCTTCCATCGTACTTGTCAACTATTTTTGAATTGTGTTATTATTTATTACGTCATTTCATATTATAAAATTGTCGTTTATTGTAACCGCTGACTTGGATCCTGGTATGCTACGCGTCTGATGGTAAAACTTCGCATGTGGAATTTGAGGGTGTGATAATTGTTTTCTCAATTATTCGATAAGTTTTGATTAACCAAAAGTGAAAATCCAAACTAGAGCTCTAAATTTTCTTCACGTTGCAGGTTTTGGTTCAACTTACCAAGGGCATAACTCTCTCAGTTTTATCCAAACAACCTTCTTCTTTTAGAAAAAAAACTTAATTTTATGAGTCTAGAGGTTAACGTAGCTAATCTCGCATTATTTTCTTAAAAAATCATCTTTTTTTTTACTAATCCTATATATACAACTAGATTATCCCCCGGGTGCTTCCCGGGATAGACAAATCTAATATGAAGGGACAAAATTAAATGTGTGTACTATAAAACGGAATATCTCATTTTTTTCAAATTTTTGTTTAAAAGATCAACATCCAATAACTCATAAAACCTACTTCGAGTTTTATGTGGGCACATCTTGCTCGAGTGGATTTTTGTACATCTTTGCCACTTCCTCAAGACATTCTAAAGCTTTGATGTGAACATGGGAAAAAAACAACCAAATTGATATTAAATGATATTTCATGATGATAATTGATTTAAATGGCGTGCATGATAGGTTGATTAATTATCACCTATCAGCTAGAGATTTACCAGGTGTCTAAGAATCATAGGCTAAATTTAACCGGCTTAGTAACCTTTGTAATTAATATTCCTAGCAACACCAATCAAAATACAAACAAACTGATTCTTACCAAACTGAAATCTGTGAATATATATGTAGTTAGCAGGTTCTTATATGTAATAGTAGGTTCAAAAACATATATACTATCATAACACGATTAGTGACATGCCTATATATGATTAATAAATTACCTAAACACATTGTTATATTAACATCACCCCAAACCAATAAATGAATGGCTCACAAATGTACTAACGGATGTAAGATATATTAATATTTTAAGCTTTGATGTACTTGAATGACCCACATATGTACTAACAGATGTAAGATATATTAATATTTTAAGCTTTGATGTACTTGAATGACCCACATATTTACTAACAATGTAAGATATATTACTATTTTAAGCTTTGATGTACTAACAAATGTTAGATTCAATATATTAATGAATGACCCACATATGTACTAACAGATGTAAGATATATTAATACTTCAAGCTTTGATGTACTAACAGACGTAAAATATATTAATATTTTAATCTTTATTGTACTAACAGATGTTACTAAACAAACCTTATTATCTATGTGTTAAACAGACCTTATTAAGCAAACCTTAGTAAACAGACTTTGTTTACAAAAGATTGAAAACAGTTAAATATAAATCTTTCAGTGAAAAGCTCAAAAATATACACACATCTGTCACACCCCGCCAAGGCGGAAACACGGGATGTAACGACCAAAATGTTTTCAAGCACAAGGTTCACGCAATCACAACAATTTATTCAAAATAGTACCACCGTGCAGATGGACATTGTCATTGATTATTTAAAAACGTCACCAAGGCGTTAACAAAAGAAAATACGTGTCTATTACTCTCATGACTAAATAAAAATAAAACAATAAGATGAAACCATCGTAGTGGTACCACACAGTGCTTGCCCGAACCTCTCCCTCAAATCCCTGTAGCCCTCCATCTAGTTACCTGAAACACATGCATAACGAGTTTTGTCAACAATAATGTTGGTGAGTTCATGGGTTTTGTTTGTGATGAGCAAAACCAACGTGTAATTCGTGTGATGACCAATCATATGCTAGCTAGGCAGATGATCACTGTGCGAACCATGAGTCATGTAACCAAACCTCTTGATTGTTGTGCCTCGCGCATTGTATACTAAAATACAACGTATGTATCGTAGAATACTAACACTCTTTTGCATGTGGCAGGTTAGAATGACTAACCAAGAGTGGGGGTGTCAACCCAATAGATCTATTAAAGTGTTCCATGGCTAGATGTTTAGCTAATGGTTACAGTGAACGATGTACGAGGACTAATGAGCTCATGAACCAAAATGTCTCATGTTCCACATGGTAGTCATGATAGAATGTACACACATTTGAAAATGATACAAGTATTGATGCATGTATTTCCGCCAAAATGAAAATAGTAAAAAGGGGCCATGAAAACTCACCTGATAGTAGTGTAGGTTGTCTAAGAAAGACTGTAGATGATCACCGTCCTGACAAATGATGCCCTATGATCATTATGGACATGGTAAGTGGTCTAGCCTTTGCTTATCATACAATTTGTTCACCCAACATTTGTGATTTTGGTTATAGTCTGATTGATTTGTGCTAGATAATATGTTTAGACCTTTATACTACACCATTAAGGTTAACACATGCTTCGGCCTAGCTTAACACAAGTTAACTCATGGTAGCCGACGTGTTCTTATGGTGTAAAGGGTAATGCCGATTATCTAGTGAACTATCTTGATTGTTTTAAGCTTGTTCGAGTCTTGGAGGGTTATATCATGACATATTGTGAGCCTTGTAACTTGTTTAAGCTTTTATTATTATGTTACTAGCCTTAGCTTTAAACTTAAGGCAAGTAAACTTAGACTTAATGAAACCCGAAATGATCTAGGTTGTATATGGTTCCAAAATACAATTCGACTACACTAGATTATAACAAAGCCGATTATAGAGTAGTTAAAGCAAGATCATATGAACAAATGCTAGTATAGAGACAATGTGCCTAAGATTTATATATCTAAAAGCATTGTTTTATAATCTACTTTCTTGCAAAGTGGTGTGTGCCTAGTAAGGGTGTTCTATGGCCGAGTATCGGGTATAACAAGAGGATATATCAAGTAGCTTATAGTGTAGTGTATCTTACCTAGAAGGCTTAGAGAGACGTGGGGTTGCTCCCTTGTTCCTTGCTTCTCCTCGGCTTGGTGCTCCTTGTCTCTGCCGATTGTTTTGCTTAGTGTGGGTGTAGTGTTGTGTTGAGTGTTGGTGCATGGATTGAGAGTGAATGGTGAGGCCTATTTATACTAGTTTGTACGGCAAACTATTCTCTATGGATTGGAGTTCATGATTAAAGTTTTTTTACTAGTTTTGTGAAAGGTTTGAGGTGTTCTTATCCATAGCCGATTGGATGAGAATGAATACAAGAATAAGTGTTGTTCTTGCATAGGCTTGTGCATTGTTTATGTGTCTTATTCCTCATTTGGTGAAAGAACATGTGCTTATTTAGCTAGAGGCTTAGGCGATGGGTTAGACAAGACAAAGAGGGAAAGGGTTGACTTGATTAGAAACATGTTAAGGTTTTGGAAGCTACCTATTTTAGTGTAAGTGTTGGATAGTCAACTCAACTCTTGTTCCTTCCTATGTGAGCCGATTTCTAGACATAGATACATGTGGAAAGTGGTTAGCTAGGTGTTCAAAAGTCTAGGTTTGTCTAGTTTCCTTCTTTGGTGTTAGGTTACAACTAAGCACAAGGCATGTGCCTTCTTGGTGTTCTCGGACGATATAGGACAAAAAGGTAGGAGTGTAGCTTAGTTTTTTATAGTGATGGATCATGTCTAAGTTGTTTCTACAACTTCCAAGGTACATGATACTTAACCAATGATCTACCTACACAATGGTTCCTTGGGAATTGGTTTTCGGCCGCCACCTTGTATGAAGGTGTGCTCTTGGATAATGACATTTCCTAGTTCCAAGATTGTTCCTTTGTGTCCTATGGTAGCCGCAAATCCTAGTAGGATAGGAATGTTTGTTCTATACTAGATGTGGAAAGGTGTAGAGCCTTGGATGGTGTCATGAACTTGTGTTTATCTAATTAGATATAAACTTAAGGTGATAGTGAGTTCTCTTGACTTAGGGATCGGCTAAGATGGGTTAGAAACCTTAGGTTCATATAGCCTAGTGTTAGCTTGATGAGATGTTTCCTTGGAAATGATGGATTGGCCGAAATCATGGGATCTAAGGAAAGGGACTTCTCATTCATGAGTTGGTGTAGGTATACGATCAAGTAGGTGTCCATGTGTTCGATCATATTTATGTGTACATGTAGGGAACTTAGACAAGGTAGATAGGTGCAAAGTGATCTTATCTTATGTTTGTTTGGTCTAGTATGGTGTCGTGTGTATGTATGTATATAGATATGTGTATACATACCTCTTTGGTTATGGTTTGTAGTTGGTTTTGTTAAGTTAAGACATAGGAATGTCTCTTGGGCGTTGGATGTTGATATTAACATGTATTTCGTTCACTAGATATCGTATGTTTAATAATTGATAACCCTTGATAGTTCTTGTTTTCTCATACATGTGTTAGAGATGCATTTGTCATGTGTTAGGGTGTATTAATCTCTTGAAAGGCTTGTTTAAGAGATTATTCGGGTGTTGTATGACTAAACAAGTGCCTAATGTTGAGTTATCTGATTAACTCTGGCTTTACTAGACTGGGGGGTATAGTGTATGAAAAACTATCTAGATATGCACATATGGTAAGCAATAACTGAACTATGTACGAATTGTTGACCTGGTTTGTTGACTATTGTCACACTCTCCCCTTGTTTTGGGAATTTCGTCCTCGAAATCGAGTTTCCCTACTAGTTTCGGTAGTATTAGGGAAGAGAGCTGGGTACTTGTGTCTCATCTGGTCTTCGCGTTCCCATGTAAACTCAGGACCACGCTTTGCATTCCATCTGACTTTCACAAGTTTAGTGCGGCTCCTTCTCAACTTCTGGACTTTCCAATCAGTCACCTTAATTGGTTCCTCGACAAAATGGAGTTGGTCATCGTTGTGAATTTCGTCGGGAGGAATGATCAAAGACTCATCGGACATACATTTCTTATGGATGGATACGTGGAAAGTGTCGTGGACACCGCTTAGTTTTTCGGGCAACTTAAGCTTATATGCCACTGGACCAACCCTAGAAAGTATCTTAAACGGACCAATGTATCGGGGATTAAGTTTTCCACGCTTGCCAAATCGTGGTACACCCTTCCAGGGTGAGACTTTTAAGAGTACCTTATCGCCAAGCTGAAACTTGAGAGGTTTGCGGTGGCGATTGGCGTAGCTCTTTTGACGATCTCGAGCGGCTTTCAAGCGATCACGGATCTGAAAGATCTTGTTGGTGGTCTCTTGAATAAGCTCGGGGCCAGTCAAGTATTTACCTCCAAATTCTGCCCAACATAGAGGAGATCTACACTTTATTGTAAGAAAACTCGACCAATGGTAGCCTTGATACTGGTATGGTAACTGTTATTGTAAGAAAACTCGACCAATGGCAGGTGGGAATCCCAATTTCCACCGAAATCGATTACACAAGCTCGAAGCATGTCCTCTAATGTCTGGATTGTGCACTCACTCTGGCCATCCGTTTGAGGATGATAGGCGGTGCTCATGTCTAAACGAGAGCCTAATGCGTCCATCAGTGTTTGCCAGAATCGGGAAGTAAATCGACTATCTCGGTCGGAAATGATTGAAATAGGCACTCCATGCCTAGTTACAATCTCCTTGATATACAGCTTGGCGAGTTTCTCCAATTTATCGGTCTCCTTGATTGGCAAGAAATGCGCGGATTTTGTCAGTCTGTCGTCAATTACCTAGATCGTTTCGTGACCACTCGATGTCTTGGGTAGCTTAGTGATAAAGTCCATAGAGAGCTGTTCCGGCCCATTTCCAACCAGGAATGTCTGGTTGCTGAAGCAGACCAGAGGGTTTTTTGATACTCTGCCTTGACCTTTGAATAGGTAAGACATCGGCTGACGTACATAGCGATTTCACCTTTCAGGTTGGGCCACCAGTAAAGTTCCTTCACATCTTTGTACATCTTGTCAGCACCAGGATGAACCGAGTATCTAGACCTATGGGCTTCGTCTAAGATTAGGTCGCGTAATCCACCAAATCGTGGCACCCAGATCCGATTGGCAAAGTAAACTATGCCGTCAGACCTTGGTTCTAACAGATTCACCATCTTGAATAATGATTCACTCTTTAGGTTCTCACCTTTCAGAGCTTCCTGCTGAGTCTCGCGAATACGGGTAGTAAGATTCGTATGGACAGTCAGACCTAATGCGCGCACATGCAGGGTCTTAACTCGTTCCTTACGACTTAACGCATTAGCCACAACGTTGGCCTTGCCCGGATGGTGTTTAATCTCACAGTCGTAATCGTTCAGCAGTTCAACCCATCTGCGTTGCCGCATGTTCAACTCTTTCTGAGTAAAGATGTGTTGTAAGCTCTTGTGATCGGTGAAGATGGTGCAGTTGGTGCCGTAAAGGTAATGTCTCCAAATCTTGAGAGCAAAGATTACTACACCTAGTTCTAGGTCATGCGTCCTATAGTTCTTCTCATGAACTTTGAGCTGTCGGGATGCGTAGGCAATGACCTTACTCCTTTGCATGAGTACACATCCAAGACCTTGATGCGAAGCATCGCAATAGACTACGAAATCATCGATGCCTTCCGGAAGGGAAAGGATTGGAGCACTGCACAAACAGTCCTTCAATACTTGGAACGCATTCTCCTGCTTGACTCCCCAATCAAACTTCTTGTCTTTTTGCGTCAAGACAGCCAGTGGTTGGGCAATCTTGGAGAAGTTCTCGATGAATCGTCGGAAGTAACCAGCTAATCCCAAAAATTGTCACACCTCGGTGGGTGTCTTAGGCACAGCCCAATCCTTGATTGCTTCAATTTTTGCGGGATCGACTTGTATACCCTTCTCGTTCACAACGTGACCTAGGAAATGGACTTCTCGAATCCAGAACTCGCATTTCGAGAATTTGGCGAACAGTCTTTCGTTCTTGAGCAACTCTAGAATCAACCTCAGATGTTTTTCGTGCTCTTCTTGAGTATGCAAGTAGATCAGGATGTCATCTATGAAGACAAAAACGAACTTGTCTAAATAGGATTTGCAGACGCGATTCATAAGGTCCATGAAAACGGCAGGTGCATTTGTCAAACCAAATGGCATGACTAAGAATTCGTAATGTCCGTAACGAGTTCGAAATGCCGTCTTCGGGATGTCGTCTTCCTGAATCCGCAACTAGTCGTATCCTGATCGTAGATCGGTCTTCGAGTAGTAGTTGGATCCTGCAACTGGTCGAACAGATCGTCGATCCTTGGGAGTGGATACTTGTTCTTGATCGTCAACTTGTTCAGCTCCCGAAAGTCGATACACATGCAGAAACTTCCGTCTTTCTTCTTCACGAACAGAATTGGCGCTCCCCACGGGGAAAAGCTCGGACGAATGAAGCCTTTGTCCAACAACTCCTTGAGTTGGTTAGACAGTTCCTGCATCTCGGATGGTGCTAGCCAGTACGGAGTGCGGGCTACTGGGGCAGCTCCCGGGACAAGATCAATGCGAAACTCGATCTGTCGCGGTGGTGGCAATCCTGGTAAGTCTTCGGGGAAAACTTCAGGATAGTCTCGCACCACTGGGATGTCCACAAGCTTCCATTCTCTGGCTTTTGGTTCAACGACGTGTTCCAGGAATGCAACACAGCCTTTTCGTAAACACTTTTGCGCCTTAATGCAGGATATAACTCGAAGAGTGGGTACACTCTGACTTCCTCGAATCGATAGGGTGTTACCATTTGACAAGGGGATTCGAACCAACTTCTCGTGACAGACTATCTCTACACGATGTTTGGATAACCAATCCATGCCGATGACTACATCGAAACTTCCCAATTGGATGGGCAGTAAATCGATATGGAAATCATGGCCGTCAAGCATTAAAACACAACCCTTAACAATGTCCTCAGACGAGATTAACTTACCGTTAGCTAACTCTATGGTATATCGCCTATCCAACTTACTAGACTCTAATCCTAGAGATTTCTTAAAGTCGGTGGATACAAAACTAAAATCTGCGCCTGAGTCAAAAAGTACCGAAGTGAATTGGTTGTTCAGGAGAAACGTACCCGTAACTACGTTAGGATCGTCGCGTGCTTCGTTGGATCCCAACATGAATGCTCTGCCGCGGGCCTGATCCTTGACTTTGGGACAATCCTTTCGGAAATGCCCGGTTACACCATATTCAAGGCACTCGTTATTGGCAGGAGGAGTGTTTGTGGTTTTGACCTTACAGTTAGCGGTTGAGTGACCACGACGATTACAGTTCTTGCACAAGATACTATCACATGTGCCTATGTGATGGTAATTGCACTTACTACAGTGAGGGTGGGGCCCGTTATACTGCCGCTTGGGTTCCTCAACTACTGTAGCAGCAAAAACTTTCACGGCATCTTGTGGCTTGTGAGAAGAGTTTCTGCCTTTCCGGTGGTCGGAACATTTGCGCTTGTTCCCGGAATTCTCAGTGGCAACTGAAACCTTCTGGTTCAATGAACCCACGTGAACAACATCGTCGGTCAAACTCTGAGCTAGGGTAACCGCAGCCTGGATAGTGGATGGCGCCGATGCGGTAACCATACTGCGAATCTTGGGTGACAGACCCCAGATATACCTCTCGACTTTCTTGTACACGGGCGTGACCATGTGTGGGACTAGTCGAGAGAGTTGATGAAAACGAGTGGTATATGCAGTTACGTTAGCATCCACCATGGTAAGATTCCATAACTCGGCTTCCAGCTTCTGGAGTTCAATCCTAGGACAAGTACTTTTCCATGAGCATTGCTTTGAGATTGGCCCAAGCGAGATTGTATGCCGCTTCTCTGCCCAAGGTTTGTACCT
The DNA here is from genome assembly GCA_032199755.1 of Ambrosia artemisiifolia. NCBI lineage: Eukaryota > Viridiplantae > Streptophyta > Magnoliopsida > Asterales > Asteraceae > Ambrosia > Ambrosia artemisiifolia. Next base: position 21,189,689 of record CM063516.1, read on the forward strand.
GTAGATTCCACCAAGTAAGGGCTTCATCCTGAAAAGTACAAGTGGAGTACTTCATCTTTTGTTCCTCGGAGCAACCGCTGATATCAAGGACTGATTCGGTCTTCTCTATCCATCGGACAATTCCTACAGCACCCTCATTACCACAAAAGGTCCATGGTTTGCATGCCATGAAGGTTTTGTACGAACAGCCATGAATAAAGTTCTCGGATTCGTGATCTAATTCACTTCCTCTACGACGACCGGTACCTCCCGAACCTCCACTAGAGTCAGCCCGAGCTGCATCGTGTTGAGCAATTACTGCAGCAATCACTCTGGCTAACTCAGCGGGTGTGTTTGGTAGGTGTTCGCCTGTGGTTGTCCGTGCTGACTGTTGAGTAGGCATAGCTAAGAAGAGAACACAATAAACATAAGAGATGCATAGTCACATATAATCATTGTGAATCCGGTTAGGAACCGAACTCGTGGATCGAATATGCATAAACAACTCGGTTTCAGACGGGAGATTCGAGACGAGACAGAAATATACGATAACAACGTCATCACAGATTCGTATTACTACAGAAACGGTTACAGACACTGTCATCAGTAGGATAAACATCTATCTCGTGGCCGGGGGAGGTCGGGCTTGACCTCCCCCTTGAGAGCATTCAAAGTACAAACTCAAATCACCAAAATGAAAACTAACACATGAGATTGCTATTTATAGTCCAATACACAATTCCACGTTCGCCCCTTAGTGATGGTCGAATGTGGAGTATTTCCACATTCGCCCATTTGTAATGGTCGAATGTGGAAAACTTCCACATTCGCCCCTTGTATAAAGGTCGAACCTGGCTCAGTGTATTGTCCTATATTTTACAAATACGTCAGATCCATAAAATGCCCTTATGGATCACCACAATCTCATGTAACACATTACAAAGACTCAACCCTAGTCTATTCGACAGTGACGTCCACATAAAGTGCATCAACAATCTCCCCCTTGGACGTTGCTGGCGAATCCACAAATCTCTTGCACATCAACAGTCAGAAACACAGGTCTCCCCCTCAATACATGCACCATTGCATTGAGTTAGAAATACAATATCCTTCGTGAACCGACCAAGTAATGCACTACGGACCCTCAGCATCAATACGCAGGAAGTCAGCTAGACCACGTATATCATTTGCGAATTCAGCAGGTCGCTGAATTACAGCCAGATCACCTAGTTACGCCCATGTGAAGTCGACAATGTAATGCACTGCAGTCTCGTGGCATCAGTACCCAGGAATGTCATCTTGACCAAGTACATCACGCGCAATCCAACTAGCCTGATAAGACCCCTACTAGAAGGATTCCATACTGACCGATCAGATATTCAACGTAACATGTAGGTACCACCACTAATTTACGTCTCATATCTGCACTTAACCTTTGCATCACCCTTCACACCAACTGGAGAAGTCTAACTGTCAGTACCCAATTAAACATCTCAAATGTGACTATGTGCAAAACAATTCACTCGAACACTAGTATTTCTATGAAATTCTTCATCTGTGCTGACTGTGATTGCATTAACACATTCTTCTCTTTTCCTAGCATCTTCAGTCAGTTATTGTTGAAGTATCATACACTTACATCAACAATCTCCCCCTTGACTGATGCTTCACCAAGTTTCTCTGAGATCCCGTATAATCAATCAATCATGTTCTTGGGTAACTTCATCTGTTCGACAGAATACAAGCCGTAGACGAGTGAATCAAGCCATGAAAAGTTTTCAACACTTGAAACTTTCGTTGAACCTACGTGCCACATGACTCCTACTAGGATACCTCATTACTTTCAGAACATTGAAATCTCAAACTTGATTTCCTTCTTCATAACAACTCTTTAGAACAAGTTCCTTCAAACACACAGGAACTGGGTTGACTGTTCTCTTCATGCGGAATAAAATCTGTTCTGTTCTGGCCCATAATAGTCAATTGAATCTGATTATCATACTGTTGATTCTCATAACTACCCCACAATAATATGTTTCATCATCATCAATTCTTCAACAATTTGGGTAAACCTCATCACCATTCTGCCGAAAATCTTCAAAAATGCCACATTCGAAATTTTTTAGGCCTTAAATTCTACATTCGCCCCTGGTACGTCTACTTTCGCCGACTTTTGTTGACCCGAAGGTAGAACAGTAACCAGAATGTAGAATATCAGCTAAACCTTCCCACGTTCGCCCGAAAAATTTCACTTTCGTCCACTATGATTCCACGTTCGCCCGCCCGATGAACCGAATGTGGAATCTGTCACCCGAATGTGAAAATTTACATAACAAAATTCCAGGTTTGCCCAAAATTTCTCCACGTTCGTCCTAAAAGAGCTACATTCGCCCAGTATTATTCCACATTCGCCCTCCCATCTTTCTGAAAGGGGCGAATGTGCAGACTGAACGTGTTCTTGTTCAATATTTTCTTCGAATCAGTCCATAATCACTCTAATTCTTTGAATTTGATGATGAAACTTGTTCAGAAAGGTGCGGAAATGAAAACCTAACCCTCGAATTCACAAAAACATGGAGAAATCACATGATTTCGGGTTCAATTAAGAATCTAGGGTTTCTAGGGTTTCAACCTTTCAATTATAATCTGATTTTAACGTCTGAAAACAGTAAAAACGAGCTGTGATTGATTCAAACGACTGTTAGATCGTTCAAATCGGTACCACGGCTCTGATACCACTTTGTAGTTGAAAGAATTTAGCTAAAACAGGATAATATGATCATACAAGTCACAAATCCAGGTGCGGAAACCCTAGATATGAACAAAATGATAATACTCGGATCAAAACACGTAAAACATCATTTCAAACACTTTTTCATAGATTAACTTTCACAAAAACTTGATTACAATCACTCACACGTTAATCTAGACCTTTCACACACTTTTACAAACTCAACACGAACCTGACCTTCAAACACACACTTCCTAAAACTCTCTCTAACTTACAAATGACAAAAACATATTTATAATAGCTGCACATTCGCCCAGAGTAAAGGTGCGAATGTGGATTATGTCCACATTCGCCCATTCTCTTGGTACGAATGTGTTCTTCTTCTTGTCAGTCTTTACCTTCGCCCACTTCTTCTCTTCCTTCGCCCATTTCTTCACATTCGGCCCATTAGCAAACTTAAACTAACACATGTTAAAGCTAATCCAATCACTAGTCGCACTTCGTGCATCTACAATCATATATCAACCAACACAAACATACATAAGTCAAGTTAGATTAATATAACAACACATCATAACTCCATGCATAACTCCCAAAAAGCAGTTAAGTTTTAGTACAAAATGGGCTGTCAAACCGAAAATAGTTTTGAGTATCATGTCATAAACAAAACATCACAAGTCAACATAAGTCATCATAGCATAATCATTACATCATAAACTACGAAGAAGGGGGTCGGAAAGCAGCAGCTAAAGAAACAATCGCCTCCCTCATACATCGATCTGACTCAGCCGCTCTACGCTCCAACACTTCTAGTCGTCTCCTAATCTCTGCTCGCTCCATCGCTGCGGTCAGTCTCCCCTGCTCGGCCTTGGCCCACTGGCACTCAAGCTCATGGATGCGGTCTCCTAATGCTACTAGCTGAGCGTCATGGGATATAAGAGTACTACGCTCGGTGCGAAGGGGTCTCCCTGATGAGTCTCCCAAACTCAAAACCTCGGGATCGTCCTCCTCATCTAGGTGTGCTAGGCAACTCGAGAGGCTAGTAAGGTAAGGTCGTTTGCGGGCCTGAGAGCGCCGCTGCAGTCTCCTAGGGGGCTCGCTCTCCTCTAAGGGCTCTGGTAATGTGTCAATGGGCTGGGTAGGCTCAGAAAGAGAAAAGATAGGAGCTCTAGCAGGTATAGCAATGACAAGGGATGGTTGAACCCTCTTTCGAGGTGTACACTTCTTGAGTGTACCTCCCGAAGTGTCCAAACGATAATAAGGGTTGAGACTAGCCGGAGGGTGAGAAACAGAAGGGGTGACAGAAGGATGGGGGTCAGCAATAGCTAGGGGTGGGGTATCATCGTCTGCCTCGTCGTCGAAAGTACGTCTAGGGACCGAAGGCGGGTCAATGTCTATCTCAGACTCGGAAATCCACCCATTATGATGGGACTCGGGGGCTGGCTTGGTGAGGGGTAAGTCATCCTCCTGGGAATCATCTGCCAAATAATCTGGCTCCGACTCAGGTGAAGAAACGAGATCAATGGTGATGACCATGTTTCCCTGTCATGACACGCATATATATGTAAATAATCACGTATGTAAATAAACAAACCATCATACCCGTATGTCTTCGTGGAGTGGCTTGGGATTTGAGAGATGCAAGGTGTGATGTCATGGTACTTTGTGAAAACGTTTCAAAAAATAGGTTTTTAAGTTATAGTTGACTCAAAAGAATCTCAGTTCGCTATAACCTTGTGCTCTGATACCAATCTGTCACACCCCGCCAAGGCGGAAACACGGGATGTAACGACCGAAATGTTTTCAAGCACAAGGTTCAAGCAATCACAACAATTTATTCAAAATAGTACCACCGTGCAGATGGACATTGTCATTGATTATTTAAAAACGTCACCAAGACGTTAACAAAAGAGAATACGTGTCTATTAGTCTCATGACTAAATAAAAATAAAACAATAAGATGAAACCATCGTAGTGGTACCACACAGTGCTTGCCCGAACCTCTCCCTCAAATCCCTATGGCCCTCCATCTAGTTACCTGAAACACATGCATAACGAGTTTTGTCAACAATAATGTTGGTGAGTTCATGGGTTTTGTTTGTGATGAGCAAAACCAACATGTAATTCGTGTGATGACCAATCATATGCTAGCTAGGCAAATGATCACTGTGCGAACCATGAGTCCTTTAACCAAACCTCTTGACTGTTGTGCCTGGTGCATTGTATACTAAAATATAACGTATGTATCGTAGAATACTAACACTCTTTTGCATGTGGCAGGTTAGAGCGACTAACCAAGAGTGGGGGTGTCAACCCAATAGATCTATTAAATTGTTCCATGGCTAGATGTTTAGCTAATGGTTACAGTGAACGATGTACGAGGACTAATGAGCTCATGAACCAAAATGTCTTATGTTCCACATGGTAGTCATGATAGAATATACACACATTTGAAAATGATACAAGTATTGAGGCATGTATTTCCCCTAAAATGAAAATAGTAAAAAGGGGCCATGAAAACTCACCTGATAGTAGTGTAGGTGGTATAGGAAAGACTGTAGATGATCACCGTCCTGACAAATGATGCCCTATGATCATTATGGACATGGTAAGTGGTCTAGCCTTTGCTTATCATACAATTTGTTCACCCAACATTTGTGATTTTGGTTATAGTGTGATTGTTTTGTGCTAGATAAGTATCTTAACATATGTTTAGACCTTTATACTACACCATTGAGGTTAACACATGCTTCGGCCTAGCTTAACACATGTTAGCTCATGGTAGCCGATGTGTTCTTATGGTGTAAAGGGTAATGCCGATTATCTAGTGAACTATCTTGATTGTTTTAAGCTTGTTCGAGTCTTGGAGGGTTATATCATGACATATTGTGAGCCTTGTAACTAGTTTAAGCTTTGATTATTATGTTAGTAGCCTTAGCTTTAAACTTAAGGCAAGTAAACTTAGACTTAATGAAACCCGAAATGATCTAGGTTGTATATGGTTCCAAAATACAATTCAACTACACTAGATTATAACAAAGCCGATTATAGAGTTGTTAAAGCAAGATCATATGAACAAATGCTAGTATAGAGACAATGTGCCTAAGATTTATATATCTAAAAGCATTGTTTTATATCTACTTTCTTGCAAAGTGGTGTGTGCCTAGTAAGGGTGTTCTATGGCCGAGTATCGGGTATAACAAGAGGATATATCGAATGAAAGTAGCTTATAGTGTAGTGTATCTTACCTAGAAGGCTTAGAGAGACGTGGTGTTGCTCCCTTGTTCCTTGATTCTCCTCGGCTTGGTGCTCCTTGTCTTGGCCGATTGTTTTGTTTAGTGTGGGTGTAGTGTTGTGTTGTGTTGAGTGTTGGTGCAAGGATTGAGAGTGAATGGTGAGGCCTATTTATACTAGTTTGTATGGCAAACTATTCTCTATGGATTGGATTTCATGATTAAAGTTTTTTTACTAGTTTGGTGAAAGGTTTGAGGTGTTCTTGTCCATAGCCGACTGGATGAGAATGAATACAAGAATAGGTGTTGTTCTTGCATAGGCTTGTGCATTGTTTATGTGTCTTATTCCTCATTTGGTGAAAGAACATGTGCTTATTTAGCTAGAGGCTTAGGCGATGGGTTAGACAAGACAAAGAGGGAAAGGGTTGACTTGATTAGAAACATGTTAAGGTTCTGGAAGCTACCTATTTTAGTGTATGTGTTGGATAGTCAACTCAACTTTTGTTCCTTCCTATGTGAGCCGATTTCTAGACATAGATATATGTAGAAGGTGGTTAGCTAGGTGTTCAAAAGTCTTAGTGTGTCTTGTTTCCTTCTTTGGTGTTAGTTTACAACTAAGCACAAGGCATGTGCCTTCTTGGTGTTCTCGGCTGATATAGGACAAAAAGGAAGGAGTGTAGCTTAGTTTTTTATAGTTATGGATAATATCTAAGTTGTTTCTACAAGTTCCAAGGTACATGATACTTAACCAATGATTTACCTACACAATGGTTCCTTGGGAATTGGTTTTCGGCCGCCACCTTGTATGAAGGTGTGCTCTTGGATAGTGACATTTCCTAGTTCCAAGATTGTTCCCATGTGTCCTATGGTAGCCGCAAATCCTAGTAGGATAGGAATGTTTGTTCTATACTAGATGTGGAAAGGTGTAGAGCCTTGGATGGTGTCATGAACTTGTGTTTATCTAATTAGATATAAACTTAGGGTGATAGTGAGTCCTCTTGACTTAGGGATCAGCTAAGGGGGTTAGAAACCATAGGTTCATATAGCCTAGTGTTAGCTTGATGAGATGTTTCCTTGGAAATGATGGATTGGCCGAAATCATGGGATCAAAGGAAAGGGACTTCTCATTCATGAGTTGGTGTAGGTATAGGATCAAGTAGGTGTCCATGTGTTCGATCATATATGTGTGTACATGTAGGGAACTTAGACAAGGTAGATAGGTGCAAAGTGATCTTATCTTATGTTTGTTTGGTCTAGTATGGTGCCGTGTGTATGTATGTATAGAGATATGTGTATACATACCTCTTTGGTTATGGTTTGTAGTTGGTTTTGTTAAGTTAAGACATAGGAATGTCTCTTGGGTGTTGGATGTTGATATTAACATGTATTTTGTTCACTAGATATCGTATGTTTAATAATTGATAACCCTTGATAGTTCTTGTTTTCTCATACATGTGTTAGAGATGCATTTGTCATGTGTTAGGGTGTATTAATCTCTTGAAAGGCTTGTTTAAGAGATTTTTCGGGTGTTGTATGACTAAACAAGTGCCCAATGTTGAGTTATCTTATTAACTCTGGCTTTAATAGACTGGGGGGGTATAGTGTATGAAAAACTATCTAGATATGCACATATGGTAAGCAATAACTGAACTATGTACGAATTGTTGACCTGGTTTGTTGACTATTGTCACAACATCATAGGTTAATTTCTCAATAAGATATAAAGGGTAGCAGAGGCTACCATAACCATGCTTGTGCTTTTCCAAAGATGATTCCAAACAACAAATCTGAATTCCCCCATAAACAATAATCGTACAAGACTTTAAAATCTAAATCCGATTGTCTGTATACATTCATGATTCAAACCTCTACCCACAAATCTACACTTGATTTCTTTTCTGTTTTACATTACTGTATACCAACACACAAATAATACACCTCAAAACACACACTAACTCCACGCGACTTCTTGTGTACTGCTACTTCTAGCTCGAGCTTCAGTCAATGAAACCGCCATGGCTAGCATCATCTGCTCAGCTCTCAGGAACTATACTCCCATCATAACCAACATTTTCAGCCTCATAATGTTTGTGCTTGTTATCCTCCTACAGATATAAACAGTTGAACAATTCAATGATCTTATTATGAATATGAGCGGGCAATTTAGATCCATTCAACTTATGAATGGGTCAGTACGGGTTGTGTTTAAGAATAAAAAAATATATTAAAATGAAACTGTCAAACAGATCAAAATGTTTAAAAGTCGCGCTAAAGTGCACTTTACTAATTTTTATGCCTAAACTTGTAATTACATCTAGCAGACTTAACTATCTACTGAAGAAATTGTAATTTTTTCATAAGAGATTCCAAACCCACCCTGACTCTTCTGACTCATTACTTCGCCCACCTAGCCGTTTTGCAACCTCCAGTTATATATAACGAATTTACAACTGTAAAACAACAATAAATGCGTAAACCATACTCTTTTAAAGTTTTAAGTACCTGAAAAGATAACCAGATACCTTCCATGAGCATTATGTTTTCGGGATCAAGATCAAACTCATCATCTCTGCATTCATATCATGGATAACATAAATATAACATTAAGATGGATTGAAAATTGCCACAGTTATAATGTGTAACACCTCCTAAATTATTATTGTTCAGATAAATACATTATTCAGTGGTTGTGAACTGTTTCACTCAACAGCTGATGAATGAAACAAATGATGATTAACCACTGATGAAGCAAGCAACAGCTGATGAAACAAACAACAGCTGATGAAACAAACTTCTGATGATAACAGTGGTTTGCACTCAACAGATGTTGTCATCAGAAGGTTTTTTTCATCAGCTGTTGCTTCCTTTATCAGTGGATAATCATCTGGTGTTTCATTCATCAGCTATTGAATGAAACAGTTCACAGCCACCGAAACTAACAATCAATAAATGAGTGCTGCTGAAACTAAAATATATATTTAATAGTCAAAGCGATAATCAAAACTCGATCTTTTTTCATCATGATTTGACCTTCACGAGTCAAAGACAAAAGATTTTATACCTTCTCGGGGGAGATGTCATCGTACACATTCACCATTCCACCTTAAAAGATGGTTAGCTGAGCAGGAGCACAAGAAGGCTTGGAATAAAACCTTCAACTCAAAAATACAAAAAAAAATCAGAACCGAATAACCATGTACAACAAAAATGGATCTCACGAAAATAGTGTTTGGTATTGCTTCTGGTGTATAAAACTTAAGTAATGCCACTGCTGCTACCTAAACCACTGCTGCTGGAAAAATGCCACTTCTATAGTGGTTTGCACTCAACAACATTAGCTGATAAATGCTGATGTTTAAGAGCTTGATGCAGTGATCGGTTGCTGCAGTGGTTTGCACTCAACAGCATTAGCTGATAAAATACGGCTTTTATTTCTGTAAACTTGAAAGAAAATTGATGTGCTAAGAAGGTTTGTATAAAGCAAGAAACAATCATGTGATAATTGCCAATGCAAAATGTGTTTTATTTTAGACCTTGAGCTTCAGAGACCTCCACTTGTCTAGTTTCCAACGGCTTGTCAGAAACCACAATCTCCTCGCCTTCATTCACCACTTCTTCAGTATCACTGTAATTGATGATGATCTCCAATTAAAGCCTCAAACTTTCAGATTTGCAAGCCAAGAACACTTCACATGTAAGTATTGTATTAAACCTAAATCCGCTACTGGCATATGAGCAGCAGCAGTGTCAACAACAGTGACATAGTCACACCTATGCTGCCACTGCGCTTCTGCTCCACAACAGTGGCATATGAGCAGCAACCACATATGCTTGTCAAGTGTTGTATTTCCTGTTGCAGCAAAGTCTCGATATACTTGAATGCTCGGGTCATCTTATCTCTTGGAAGTGTAAGAAGCATAAAGTTGTCTAGTATAAGCATGGGCGGATCTATATATAAGATTATGTATTAAGCCTAGTATGCAGTTGATGGTTATGGTATAGTTTTGAGTTAGCTCCCCTTTTATATATATACACGTCCCCTCCATAATCATAAAAATTATGGCAGAACATTGCACAATAGTATATTATGAAATACCTGGATACGAGGGGTTTACACCATTAGCAGTAGAGTTCGACTACATGGAGTCTGACATGAAATTTCGCAATCTAGTCTCCATAGTCAGCATAATCAAGCATAGCAACCATGTATATTCAGACTGTAAACCAAATTAATAACATGATTTTAGGTCCAGCAGAACCTAACGCTGTATGACAAACATGATATCACTTCTTCTCCTAAAAAGTTGCAAAAACTACATGAACTTTTACATAACATAAGGATTAAGGAACACAACCAACCTGGCTCGTGACCGTAGCATAAATCTCTTGTTCAACCCTCTCAACAAGTATTTAAGTTCCTGTTGTCGCTCATATCCAGAGAATGGAAGATGCGTCTTCAAGGTGTCCATTCTACACGCGTTAGTAAAAATAGTTCAAATATAAGTACAAATTAAAATGTATTGTGTTTACAAGAATAAATATCTTAACTATGTAAACTTATTTCAAGATTTTTTTTAATATATAACACTTGCTATACTTTAGTTGAATTTTTATCTTCAGTACAATCAACCTTCCCCAAAATGATACGGCCATCCACTTCTCTAAAAACGTGCTAGGCTGCTAACAGTGAAGGGGGTACCAGGGCAGCTAACATTTAAAGGGTTAATGCAGATCTCAGTTAGAGCAGGATTTTACCACTGCGCCACCCCTTGAAGATTCAAATTCGACTATCTTCATACCTTCATTGCTTGTAATTTTTCTCCCTTCGGCTTTTCTGAAAACTCGATTATCCTACCTTCCTCGTCTATTTTCATCAAACCAAAAGCAGTGGCAAGTTTCTCATCCATGGGCAGCGCAGGAACGGTTATATCAGCATCACTTTCCCTATGTGCTTGAATAAACTTTGCATAGTCCATACGAAACAAATGATCACCAGCAAGAACCAAAAATTCCAACACATTTTGTTCTTCAAGCAACCACAGATACTTATTTACAACATCAACGGTACCCTATTCATTGTTCACAACTAAACATTAATCACACACACATACAAAAGCTAACTCACTGACTCAGTTCATTGTTAATAACTACCTAGAACTAGTCGGGATTCTCGGGACTCTGTTGGGCTGCAAGAACTTCAACAAAACCCTTAATCAACCTTAGAAAAGAAAAAAAAACAAACAAACAATAAATAATGATTTGATTGTATATATGTGCGCATATAGAGATAGAGAAGACTCACGTTATAAAGCACGATGCATACAAAAACATTGAGGGGAATCCGGAAAAAGTCCATGATTGTGCTTCTAGCCTCTTCTAGAATGTATTGGGACCTCATTTTCATTATTGATGGCCAAAATATTATGCTTCCACCCTTTTCTTGAGAAGGAGCCACCAAAAACTGTTGAATATATATATATAGGTTTAGGTTCCTGTACAAAAGGATTTTTTTGTGAGAAGTGTAAGAAGCAATAGAAACTTGACACGTGGCAATCTTATTTATTTAGCAATAAGGGTATGTTAGTAAATTTAACAATTAATTATAATTAATCTATTAATTTATTTTTGGACAGTATCATGCATTTATATACATTTCCATTTTTTATAAAAGATTATATCTTTTCTTCATTTTTTTTATTCAACCGTAACACCCCAACATCAGCATAAAACACAACAGTATGATAGAACTCATGATTATAAAACACAACATCAGTATAAAACACATCATCATACATCCATGAGTATAAAACACAATAAATGCACGATAAAACACATCAGGAGCTGATTAAACCATCCTCTTTTCATGTAAAAAAAACTTCGATTATAGGTTTTTTATTTGCTCTGCACCCCTCTTCATATGATCCAATATCATCGTTTAAACACTCTGATTCAGCCTTCTTCATGCTAGTCCCTATACATGCAACAAACAAACAAAAAAACCCAAAAAATGCCTTTCGATCAGAAATGATGTGTTTTATCATCAACCATAACATTTGAGTTATTTGAAAATGGTGTGTTTTATTATTAACTATAAAGGTGTTTTTCTGATGAACTGGTGTGTTTTACCTTCTTCATTTTATCTATAACACACCTGATTATTGCATTAAATCATTTAAAATCATTACACGAGACTTAATGAATATAAAACTTACCTTGGTCCTCCAAACACACTCCACTAACCTTTCATCATTTTCATCCTCTTTCCTATAAATCCAAAAACCCTTTAATTTAAAACCCCCAAATCATTCAAATTTTTTTCTTTATTGCACGTATAGAAGAAAAAAAAAATTGGTTTCGAATGCTTACAATGGTAGGTCACGAGATGTTATTGGGAAGAGTATGGTCATCGATCTTCATCCTGGAAGAGAGAGAGAGAGAGGGAGAGAGAAAGGAAAAGAGAGAGAGAGAGAGATAAAAATGGTAATAGATTAAGAGATTTAATGGAAGATTTGATTATCTCTATTTAAAAACAAACAAAAAGACTAATATACCCCTATCAGGTCAAATCTTTTAATTAAGTTTATAACACTTATTATAATTTTGCCACTACTCAATCTCAACCATCCATATCTAGATCTAATGGACCAAAACACTTCTTACACTTCTCACAAAAAACACTATTTGTACAGGAACTCAACCCTATATATATATATATATATATGGTGAGGTTCCTGTACAAAGACCATATTTCGTGAGAAGTGTGAGAATGATACAAAATTGATATGTAGGCATCATTTTTTGAACTTAGTCATGATGTTTTGCTTAGAAAAACACCAAACATAACAATTAAAAACCGAAAACAATGTATTTTAGGCTTAAAACTTAAAACACCAAGCTAAGAACATTGAGTAGTGTGTTTTAAGTGTTAATTTTTTTTTAGCTGTTTTTTGAATTTAATGACTATAATACATTGCATTGTGTTTTAGATTGTTGTGTTTGGTGTTTTTCAAGTTAATACAACCTAAAACATCATTCCTAAATCCATAACATGATGCCTACATGTGAATTTTTAATCCTTCTCACACTTCTCACGAAATATGTCCTTTGTACAGGAACCTAAACCTATATATATATATATGTCCTTTGTACAGGAACCTAAACCTATATATATATATATATATATATATATATATATATATATATATATATAGGTTTAGGTTCCTGTACAAAGGACATATTTCGTGAGAAGTGTGAGAAGGATTAAAAATTCACATGTAGGCATCATGTTTTGGATTTAGGAATAACATGATGCCTACATGTGAATTTTTAATCCTTCTCACACTTCTCACGAAATATGTCCTTTGTACAGGAACCTAAACCTATATATATATATATATATATATATATATAGAGAGAGAGAGAGAGAGTAAAGATATTGTACAAAGTGTTTTTTTTGTAAGAACTGTGAGAATCAAAGGAGGTATTTTTTTTTTTTTGAAATTTTTTTCCCATATTGTTAAACATGTATTATAGTATTGAAAACTAAAAAAAAATTAAAAAAAAAATTTTGGTGTAGCGTAATTACATAATTACTCTAGTGTAAACCAATGTATTTACTTTAATGACGTAATTACACTAAAAGAATTTTATTTTATTTTTTTTTGTATTATTCATCTAGAAAGTATGTTTAAGCACATGGGAAAAAAATTATAAAAAATAAAATAAATTTTTTTTACCCCCTTTGATTCTCACAGTTCTTACCAAAAAAACACTTTGTATTTGATCTTTACTCTCTATATATATATATAGGTTTAGGATTCGTTGCGAACTTGATGAGTCGCGGGAACTCGACGTAAAATGCGAAAAAAATAATTTTTTTTTTGCACACTAGTGTAAAAACACGTAAACGCCGCTGTAAATTTTTTTTATAAAAAAATACATTAATTTACACCAAATTACACCTGTGTAAGTGATTTTCATCCCCATGTAATTATATTAATATTTTATTCATTATTTTATTGTTGTTTAATTTTGGACCACATATTCATTTTTATTATAATAAGTGTGTGGTTATAAAGTGAGTTCCTATGGTTCTCACAACTCATATGAGTTTTCAAAATATCCAGATCCTATATATATATATATATATATATAAAGGTTTAGGTTCCTGTACAAGGGATATATTTCGTGAGAAATGTGAGAAGGATTAAGAATTAGCATGTAGGCATCATGTTTTGGATTTAGGAATGATGTTTTAGGTTGTTTTAACTTGAAAAACACCAAACACAACAATCTAAAACACAATCCAATGTATTATAGTCATCAAATTTATAAAACAGTTAAAACACACTACTTAGCACTTAAAACACACTACTTAGTGTTTTTAGCATGGTGTTTTAACTTTTAAGCCTAAAATACATTGTTTTCGGTTTTTAATTGTTATGTTTGGTATTTTTCTAGGCAAAACAATCCAAAACAACATGACTAAGTTCAAAAAATGATGCCTACATATCAATTTTTAATCCTTCTCACACTTCTCACGAAATATTGGCTTTGTACAGGAACCTCACCCTATATATATATATATATATATATATATAGGGTATGGTTCAAATAAGAACCATGATGTATATAAGAACCTTAAGAACCATTTATAGCCTTTGATCTTCATGGCATGATGGTAAATAAATAGAACTTTTTTAAATATTTAATTTTAAATTAGGGGTAGTATTGTACTTTACTTATCCCACAAAAATAGGTGTCTTTAATTAAGAATTATATAATCCTATAATGAAGAATTAACTGAAATATAATTTTCCGTTCTAATCTGCTTTGAGCATCATGACTTGTTGCAGGTGGTTATGATTGTCTCGAAACATTTTGATGTACAAATATATGGGTACACCTGTGTATATGATCTTTTGCTTGGTAGGTATTCTAAAATTATACATATGTGTAGCAAAACGTTCTTTTTAAAGCTTCTATTAAAACATATGTCATTTGGTTTATCGAAGTATGAATTTACCATATGTACACATGTGTATTGAGTTCTAAATATATGGGTTTATAATGTGTTCAATAAGATTTATGGGTTACATATGTGCATATATGTATATGAATACTGTACATGTGTGTATTGAGTTATCAATGTATATCCGTAATCAATATGTAGACATATTTTAAATAAACAATTGGCTTTTAAAGTTTGTATATAACAGATTAAGATAAACAAGTCAATATTGGTACACATGTGTATATGATCCATTGTTTGGTAAATGGTAAGTACCGGAAGATTATACATATGGGTAGCAAAAAGTTATTTTTTTAATACATTGTGTTTAAGATAAACATAATGTATATGAATATTGTACATATGTCATTTGGTTTATCGAAGTATGAATTTACCAGTTATATATGTACACATGTGTATTAAGTCTAAATGTATGGGGTTACAATGTGTGTTCAATAAGATTTTTGGGTTACATATGTGCAGATATGTGTATAAATTGTACTTGATTGAAGAATGGCTTTGGATCTTGTTTGAATGAGAAATGGAAGGTTCACGAAGATGAGTAGATTGATATTGTACGAAAAGGGCCGCTGCGAATGGTTTGCTTCTTGGAGGCTTCTGAATTCATAAATGGAAATTGGAAATCAGTGTAATTGAGATGTATGTATGCCAGAGAGAGAAGATGCTTGAGAAAAGGAGAGATTTGTGGAATTTTAAATTAAAAAAGATAACTACCAATATTAGTGGATGGGTAAATTACTAAATAACCCTTAATCTAATAAATTAAATTAGTGGCTACAATTGGTTCTCATGGTTCTTAAATGCCCCATTGGTTCTTATTTGATCTCATCCCTATATATATATATATATATATATATATATATATATATATATAACTAACTCAAACTCGATTGATGTTGACCTATCTAAAAATGGGTTGACATGGGTCAATAGTGTATATTTAAAGGTCAAATGGTCTTAATGGGTAGTCAAAAGCGATCTGAAGTGTAATTAAACTAGTATAAACACCCGCGCTACGCGGCGGGCACGCAACCTTTTCGTTGTTGTAGTCGTAATTTGTGGTAACGTTGATACAAATAAAGTGTAACGTAAAAATAAGAGGGAAATAAATGTTTTTAAACACTAAAATAAAACGTAGATACCCTTTGTATATGTTGTAGTGTTTTGAGCCGTCGGTCCCCGTTTTGAGGTCCAGTTTGGCGTTTGTGAATGAAAGCATTTTTCCAAAACAAAAAAAAACACTAAAATAAAAAGTAAAAAAACATATAGAAAAAGGATGGGGTAAACAAAACCCAAAAAAAAAAAAAAACAGATTTGAAAAAAAAAAAAAAACTAAATTGAATTACAGCAAAAAGAAATTAAAAAAAAAAGTAGATTTTGGTAATGAGTTTCAAAATCGAAGAATGAAGGCACTAAAAAATAAATTAAAGTTGCCAATAATGAGTTTCAAAATCGAGTTGTGTTGACCACTTTGCAAAAAATATTTTATTGTCATGCCTTGCAATCAAATTTACCATAATAAAGCGAAGCTGTAGTATGGAAATTTGGTCCACACACTATGTTCCATTTGGCATAACCGCTCAAATCATCAAATGGTGAATTAGAACTGTAGACACAGTCTGAATTGTATATATATAGAATGACAACTTCTTCTAAAATCCTTCATTTTAAAATATTAGATAGAAATCATGATAACTTAGTAATTTAAGTCAAACTCAAAACTTTGATTATTTATAAATCTCGACCCATCCATTATTCTATCTCTGATGAATATAAATTGAGCTCAAAGAATGTGTTCCATACGCTTGTCATGACAGGAAGCAAGAGGGATGCAGAAGAGATGACAAAAACGATTTTCATGTAGCCTTCAACGTTAATTGTTGCTTGGGCCAAAAGCCGAGAAGCCAAAGAACATCCCAACATCAAGGATAACATGAAAGTAGAAAAAATATAACCATGTGGAATATCTTCATCATTTGGGCTCAAAGCAGGAGTCCACAAAAACACAAAGGTATACATCGATCCTTCAAATATGGATTGAATTGCACACAATAATGCTATCTTTTCATCTGATATCACAAAAAAAAAAAATCAATATTATATGCAAGTTTAGCAAGTAACTTAGAAAGAGAAACCATTTGCAATTGCTACAGCACCTCCTTTGAATCGGGTCATTAAGTCCTTGCTTTCTGATGGGTCACCATAATTTTCGGTCCAAGTTGATATAATGATAGCCAAGCCAACTATGGCGATCGGCATGAATGAGTAAAACTGGTTAGGGTTCCAATTAAAACCATATAAAGAAACAACGATAAATTTGACTAAACATGTAATCAAAGTATGTACCTGATCTCAAAGAATTTGACTGCATCCTTAACCGTGCCACGGGATCGGTAACATTGGTTTGGTCCCTTAATTGCCTGGTCAATTGCTGCAGGAAAAACATGACTTGAAAAATCTAACATGGTGCTATTGAGTGTTGATACTTTTGTAACGTTTAGTACATATAAGACAATTGCAAAAAAATAAACTCTGTCTTTCAATGGTTTGAGTGCACAAGTTGATTTATGCATATGTTGTTCGAAATCTGCCCTGTTTGCATCTGATACTTGGTTATAGGATGAATATTATATGATTGAGTATGCACATATTGTGCAATGACTCGGTACAAGAAAACAGAGGGTGGAGGATTTTGTGAATCACACACAATGATAATATTATCCACACAATACAAACTGATACATATGAGGCTTTATATAGCCTTTAACATTGACGCTTAAATAACTACCCTTAAACTAACCAACATGACTAACAAACCGATATAACTACTTCTGTTTTGGCACCTAATCTGCAGTTTGACTTTCTGGTTTGACTTTTTAATTACAAACTAACTATACTTTGATTATCTTGATTATCATCTTCCAACATTCCCGCCCCTAATCAAGATAATCTTAAAACGGTTTTTCTCTGTTCTTGTTCATCCTAATTGTGTGCAGTCTTCTTCTTTTAATCTCGCCATCTCCTTAGACTTGAACCATTTCTTCATAATCTTCTAATCTTGATGCAATCTATGTCTTCACGACTGTCCCTTTGTTGATCCTCTAATCTTCAAATGCTTTTGTGACTCGCCTGGTCCTAAGCATGATGAGGGAAAAGATGGAGAGCACCATGTCCATCTTCTACTTTCTAAAAAATACATCTTTAATTCGATTTAATCGTGGCCTTCTGCCAAATCGAAATTCTTCTTGGGTTTGATTGCCTCTACGCTTTAAAAACCCTTCACTTAACACTTCTTTTGTGTTATAAATGGTTCTTTACTGAATTTTCGGTTTTTTTTCTTTGCCGGAATTTTGGCCGGAAAAAGGGTTTCTTCGTTTTGATCCTTTTGATCTGTCCTGGCCTTTTGACTGCGTTTTTCTGATCAAATGATGATAATATCCAAGTTTGAATTGAACAAACAATCACTGATGTTCCATTCTTTTTCCTCTTTGAGTACCGATTAATTTTGCAAAAACAGGGGACTTAATCGGATTTTATTCACAGGTCTCTTTCTTCGTCTTCTTCTTCTTCTAGGATCATCTCTACCGTGACGCTCTGATACCATGTTCGGATTTGGAATCACTTCAAATCATATACACTAAACATGTTTAAGGATCAATTATTGGATGATTAAAGTCTTTGAGTATGCACATGTTTGTGCAGGGACTCGGATGAAGAACACGGTGGGGAAACACAATATTATCCACACAATACAAATCGTTACATATGAGGCTTTATATAGCCTTTGACATTGACGCTTAAATAACTACCCTTAAATTAACCGACATGACTAACAAACCGACATAACTGCTTCTGTTTTGGTGCCTAATCTGCAGTTTGACTTTCTGGTTTGACTTTTTAATTACAAACTAATTATACTTTGATTATCTTGATTATCATCTTCCAACATATGCATCCTAAATGTATTTATCAAGTATATGCATTCATTAAACATCTAGGACTCATGCATCAGCCTCTTCTTTATTATTTCCCTTTAACATATATATCTATCATTAGTTACTGCACACACGACGTATGGATCAACAATACACAAATAAAACAAGGGAAGAAATCGTAAAATCATTATATATAATTTAGGTGTATGCCCAAGACCCCAAATGCAGTGAAACGTGCAGTGCTTCCTAATCGTGACACCGGAAGCTAACTACCTGCAAAAGCATGTATATCGTGTGTCAACATAAAGTTGGTGACTTCACAAAGTACGGTAAGTAAAAGTGTAGGTTTCCCAAACCAAAAACAACAGTTAGGTTTCCCAAACCCAAAAATAGTTATCAATAACCAAAACCAAGAACCACTAGTTCAGCGTATGCCAAGGGTAGCTAACCAATTCAAGATAACTAAACTATGATATACCGAATTGCTATTAAAACGATGCACTTGCCGCACGAGCCGGTTTTTGCCTCCCATCATTGCCTATGAACAATGATAAAATCTAAGGTCGTAGTTCACTCCCGGCTCCCAGCACGGTGTGAGGTTTGTCAAACCTAATAGCGCTATCAACTAGTAACCCGCTTGCCACCCGGAAACTCATTCGGTAAATAGTGAAGGACTTCCGTGATAGTATGCGGTTTATTTCATCAAGGACACGTAGTGTGAAACTAGCAAAACCCTATTCCTCCCAGGAATCAACCCATCCCAAAACCCGGGATAAAAACAGTAGTCCCAAACCTGGACTAGGAAGATTAAGTAAGTTGTCTCCCCTAGACGCATGCTTTTGAAAAAAAGAGTAGTGAAACTCACCTTAGGTTGCAAGGAAATAATACAAACTCCACAAATAGGACGTACTACCAACTCCCTATTACATGTTTCACTAAGTGAGTATATGTGTAATATCATTACACCATATGACCCGTTTGTCCAAAACGTTTAAAAGTTCAAAACCGTGTAAGTGACACCTAATGATTCTAAATGCACAAGTAGACCCTACGGACCCGTCAGTGAACACAATGTTTAAAATCAGTTATGCACTTCATATACACCTCATATAAGTGCTCATACAAGTTCATGTCAATTACATGTCATACAAGACTCCAAATAGCCACATAAGTGTACATTACATAATCTGCGTTTTTTAGGACAGATTATGCGTTATGAAAACCAATTTATTAAAAATACTTATCTAATGATTTAGATTCTCAAACTTTTACTGATTATTCCTGGGAGTCTACCGGACATGTACATATTTTTCTTTCGTGACCAAACCATATACAAAAATTATGAAAAATCATACAATACAGATACGTCCAGAAAATACTCACAACATATCATATTAGTAGAAAAATTCCCAAAACTTTTGTGTTAATCCAAACGGGATGAATCTACTTTGAAAAGTCGAGTTTCATCAATGTCGACCTACTGTCCAAATTTCATATTCTAACTCTTTGTAAAACTCAAGTTATGATCATTTAAAGTTGACCCAATTTACTAATCCGAAAATCGGATATGACCATTAATCAAAGAAAATTCCAAAAACATATCAAACGACGTCCAAATGATATGATTTTGCCCATTCTAAAAAGCTAAGACCATGTATAACATGTTCATTCCATGAAACCATAAAAAAAATTATTTGAAGCCACATAACAGACCCTACAATTCGACCCAAGCATTCTGTCCATATTTTAAACATGCATAAACCCTAGTTATAATCAATCATCTATGCATATAATCGACCAATAACATCCAACAATCATCATACAACATCAATAAGACATAACCTGATCAAAACCTTACAAGATACATGTTAAACATCATCAATCATAAAACCTATAAATCTAAAACATCAAGAACATCATGCAACACATACAATAATCATCACATATTCTCATGTTTAACCCATTAAATCTTTATAAACACCAAGTTTTAATCTTTATGAAAACGTTTCAGACCTGGAAAAACTTTGTTATGATGTTTAAAAACGTATTAAAGAAGATTAAAACACAAAAGATTGAATGTTATACCGAAAGCACTTCAAGATCACCAACCGAGGGCCTTCTACGCCTCTCGAATGATGTTCTTGAGCTTTAGCAGATGTTAGGGGATGTATTTTTCGTAGGAAAGGGGTTAGGGACGATTAGGGTTATGTTTATGAGGTACTTGGGGCTTAAGATTGCTTAAATAAGGGGTTAAAGTCGGTTTAAGCTTGCAGCCCCCATTCGGTTTTCCAAACGGCTGTTCGGAATGGAATTTTCCGTTTCGGGCGGCCCAGTTCATTGTATAGCCTGTTTTCATTGATGTTTTCGTTATTTTTTATCATATCAAGTGTAACCCCATGTATTAAGACCCCAACTGTCCTACGGTTCATCGATTATGGTTTTTAATAATGCGTTCAGTTTAACTTCACGTAACCACATACAGTTTGCACATAGTTTCACAGAAAACACGTAATTGCAATCAATCCCAATCAATTAATTAACAATTATCTAATTTCACAATCCACCAATGTCCGGGGTTCACTACTCATGTATATAGTTTGGTAATTCCCCGAATTACCACTTCATGCAGTTATTAACCTATAATTGTGCAACGTATGACCCTACTAACTAACCCTAGTTAAGTAGAATGCATGGAATGTAAGTACAAATAACTAGAGTTTAGTCAAAGTAAGAACCTGAAATTGCAGGGTATCACATCATCCCCAAGTTGAAAGGAATTTCAGTAAGTAAATAGTAAAGCCAGCGTAAAAATGTGTGCTTGGTTCCCGGATGTCGCATCATCCCCAAGTTGAAAGGAATTTCGGCCCGAAATTCACTTTGAGTGAGCTGCTTTATGTTTCGCATTTGATCTATGCACAGGTTCAAGTTCAGTAAGGAGATGTGGGTATTTGAGCCGCATTTGATCCCTGCGTTCCCACGTGTATTCTAGTCCTAGACGGGAATTCCATCGTACCATGTATGGTGCTTTGTCTGAGTTTGTTGACGCCCTGCTCAAGAATCTCCACTGGTTCTTTCACGAACCGTAGCTGATCGTCCACCAGGATCTCCTTCAGTGGCGCTACTAGTGTTGTGTTAGATAAGCATCCCTTCAGGTTAGATACATGGAATACATTGTGCACTCCATTGAGTTCCTCAGGCAGGTTTAACATGTAAGCTACTGGACCAATCCTTTCGACAATCACGAATGGTC
The DNA here is from genome assembly GCA_032199755.1 of Ambrosia artemisiifolia. Lineage (NCBI taxonomy): Eukaryota > Viridiplantae > Streptophyta > Magnoliopsida > Asterales > Asteraceae > Ambrosia > Ambrosia artemisiifolia. The sequence goes on from CM063516.1 coordinate 21,211,848, forward strand.
CGACGTATCACGAGTTCAACTTTCCCCGTTTCCCGAAGCGTATCACACCCTTCCAAGGTGACACCCTTAGTATTACCTTGTCCCCAATCTGGAACTCAAAAGGTTTCCTACGCTTATCGGTATAGCTTTTCTGTCGATCACGAGCAGCAGCCATCCGGTTTCGGATTTGCGCTATCTTCTTAAAAGTTTTGTGCACGAGTTCGGGACCTGTCAGCTGGCTATCCCCTACTTCACTCCAGCAGATGGGAAACCTACACTTGCGTCCATATAGTGCCTCAAAAGGCTCACACTAAATAGAAGTGTGGTAACTGTTGTTATACGAGAATTCGATCAAAGGCAAGTGCTTATCCCTACTGTTGCCAAAGTCCACCACGCACACTCGTAGTAGATCTTCCAATGTTTGGATGGTACGTTCACTATGTCCATCCGTCTGTGGGTGATAGGCTATGCTAATATCTAAGCGAGTCCCCAAATGTGACAACCGTCACCTCCATCTTTTAACAAGTTGTCGATTTTAGCCCCTCATATATTCAAGTATTTCTAATTCAGTTCCTGTAAGTTTTGTCGCTTCGAATTTAATAAAATGAGCGAATTCAATATTTATCTTTTTATTTTATTATGGATGATATCTACGTATATTGAAACATATACGATATAGATTTTATAAAAAAAAATTAATTAAGTTTCGGAAAGCTTTATAAATGTAAAAAAATTAACTTGGTTAGTTTGGTTAGATTTTATATAAAGGAATTTAACTTAGTTGTATAATATACTAACCTAGTTAGAACATGAGGGACTAAACTTGCCAAAGGTCAAAGTTTAAAAAAAAATAATAATAACCAAACAGTTTTTTTTCCCTCCCTCGTGCCTACCAATTTCCGACCAAGTCGCCGGCCGGAATACTTTTCCGGCGACCATAAAACCGGTTCTTAATGCGCCTTTAATCACTTCTAACGAATTCCAAACGTTTCTCCACTTGAATGCAATAACCCCTCATCATAAAACCAATCAGTGACGCCTTTTTGATGGTGATTAAGGTCGAGTTTAATGTGGAGCGACCGGAGTAAATTTTGATCATTAACTCGCTTTTAAATCGTACTACATAATAAATTAACCATCTATTTGCGTTCCCCAGCCTCTTAACATCTTAAACCCACAAAAAAACTACCTTAAATCGCATTCTAAAGCTCCCAATCGCTCACCATATTGCGGTTTTTAGTTTTTCTTTTTCGAGCCCCAAACGTTATTGTAAGTTCCTTTTCTTGATGCCATTTTACTTGTTTCTTGATTCCGAACAAAAGCCCTATTGATTCGGCTACTATTGTTTACGAATCGGGTTCAATTGAAATTCGGTTAGGGTTAGGGTTCTTGGTTGATTATTGGGGAAGAAGATGAATTATATTTCTGTTAAATATATTTTATTCGTAAATAAATCACAAAAAGGCTTTTGGTGTAGTAGTTTGTGTGGTCTTTGTGTTTGGGAAGGACCCGGGTTCAAACCCAGGGACCTCCTTTTCATTTTCGTTTTTTTTTATTTTACTTATTTAATTACTTGATTATTCATTCTATATTGTTATTAAAATCACAAAACTTATATTATTCATAGTAAATTCATTTTTACTCCAACAATTATAAAAATTTAGGAGTAACATCTTGACACCATAAATAAAATTACCACATAAAAATTTTCTGGAAAATAAATTATTTTCATATTTTTATTAATTTAACTAGTTTTAATCATAAATAATTGATAAAAAATTCAATTTTAATGATTTAAATCCCAAATTTTCTGGAAAATTATTTTTAAGGATCATGAACCTAAATAAAAATTATTGGTTCAGAAAACATTTATTTTTATTAACTTTCCTATTTTTAATCAATTAAACATTATTTAAACTCATTAAATTTATTTTAAATACAAATAAATTGAGAAAAATTATGGAAAATTTATTTTCACCATTATACATCAGAAAATAATTATTTTTCATAAAAATATCATTTTTGGATCATGACTTGATTTTTAGTTTTAATTACATTTAATTAGATATAATCAATTATTTAGTTAATGTAAAATTTTAAAATAGGTGTTATGGATATTTTTCTATAAAATAGAAAATGTTCCTACTTGTGGAAACGTAGTATTAAACTTCTTTAGTCACCTATTCGATCGTGAATCATAATATATTTTATTTAAAAATTATTACCAAATTCGGGTTATCGTAAAAACTTCGTCTTCCCTACATAAGCCTAGCAAACCCTAATGCCTTAGACCCTAGACACTTTAGACTCTTAGATTTTTCCTCATTAGTATTCATATACATTATAGGTTGAATTCCTCGGAATTCCCATTACTTAACTCACGACCGCTTAAGTTGGATTTTGATCGCTTTCGCAAACCGTGAGTATATCTTTCCCCTTTTTCATGTTTTACTATTTTGGGGTGATTCATGTACCATTATTATTATTATTAAACTATGTAGACTTTGAAACGTAATGTGCCCTATGTGATGCTTATGTGATTTGTGTAAATTGAAACGTAATCAAAATCATTAACCAATGGGCCGAGCATAACAATGAGTAGTACTACGATTTACATCCCTTGTGTGATTATGGTTTCATTTGACCCTTGGTCATTGTTATGTGAAACTTGAAACTTGAAACTTTTGGGGTGATACTTGATACTTGAAACTTTTAGGGTTGATTTTGATGCTTTTATTCTGCTAATTACATATTAGCAAACAGCATGGCACAAATATTACAACGATTCTTGAAACTAAAACAGGGTATGCTCACCAATACATTATATGTATTGACAAAATTATTTTGTACATGTTTCAGGTTATTTTGAGACGCTTCCTTTAAGCTTTTGGATTTAAGTTTTGACTTTATTGTACTTTAGTTAGACTTGTCGTTTTAGAATCTTATGTTGTGAGGGTAACTAATGCAATGCTTATGCTATGACAGTTATAGACTAGACTCGCCGTGCAGTCCTAGTTCACTGTAATCAGTGGGTCTGATACCAATCTGTCACACCCTCAAATTTCCACTGCGGGGTTTATACCGCGAGGAGCATGACATACCGGGATCCCATAGCCATAAGTCATATGTACGAACTCTAAATGCCCAAACCATTTAGTTCGTTTTCAAAAATCAAGTTTCGTTAAGCTGCGGAAGCGTAAAACAAATTTAAACATTTTAAAACCATGCGCAAAACAACGCGCACAAATTAAAACCATATGAAAGAAATCGTAAAAGCATGATATAATTTAGGTGTATGCCCAAGACCCCAAATGCAGTGAAACGTGCAGTGCTTCCTAATCGTGACACCGAAAGCTAACTACCTACAAGAGCATGTATATCATGTGTCAACATAAAGTTGGTGAGTTCACAAAGTACGGTAAGTAAAAGTGTAGGTTTCCCAAACCAAGAACAACAGTTAGGTTTCCCAAACCCCAAAACAGTTATCAATAACCAAAACCAAGAACCACTAGTTTAGCGTATGCCAAGGATAGCTAACCCATTCAAGATAACTAAACTATGATATACCGAATTGCAATTCAAACGATGCACTCGCCCCGCGAGCTGGTTTTTGCCTCCCATCATTGCCTATCAACAATGATAAAATCTAAGGTTGTAGTTCACTCCCGGCTCCCAGCACGGTGTGAGGTTTGTCAAACCTAATAGCGCTATGAACTAGTAACCCGCTTGCCACCCGACAACTCATTCGGTAAATAGTGAAGGACTTACGTTTTATTATGCAGTTTAGTTCATCAATGACACGGAGTGTGAAACTAGCAAAACCCGATTCCTCCCAGGAATGAACCCATCCTGAAACCAGGGATAAAAACAGTAGTCCCAAACCTGGACTAGAAAGATTAAGTAAGTTGTCTCCCCGAGACGCATGCTTTTGAGAAAAAGAGTAGTGAAACTCACCTTAGGTTGCAAGGAAATAATCCAAGCTCCACAAATCGGACGTACTACCGACTCCTTATTACATGTGTCACTAAGTGAGTATATGTGTAATATCATTACATCATATGACTCGTTTGTCCAAGACGTTTAAAAGTTCAAAACCGTGTAAGTGACACCTAATAGTTCTAAATGCACAAGTAGACCCTACGGTCCCGTTGGTAACACAATGTTTAACATCAGTTATGCACTTCATATACACCTCATATAAGTGCTCATACAAGTTCATGTCAATTACAAGTCATACAAGACTCCAAATAACCACATAAGTGTACATTACATAATCTGCGTTTTAAAGGACAGATTATGCATTGTTAAAACCAATTTATTAAAAATACTTATCTAATGAATTAGACTCTCAAACGTTTACTGAATATTCCAGGGAGTCTACCAGACATATCCATATTTTTCTTTCGTGACCAAACCATATACAAAAATTATGAAAGATCATACAATACAGCTATGTCCAGAAAATATTCACAACAGATCATATTAGTAGAAAACTTCCCAAACATTGTGTGTTAATCCAAACGGGATGAATCCACTTGGAAAATTCGAGTTTCATCAATGTCGACCTACTGTCCAAATTTGACCAAATTTACTAATCCGAAAATCTGATATGACCTTTAATCAAAGAAAATTCCAAACACATATCAAACGACGTCTAAATCAGATGATTTTGCCCATTCTAAAAAGCTAAGACCATGTATAACATGTTCAGGCCAAGAAACCATTAAGACAATTACTTTGAAGCCACGTAACAGACCCTACGAATAGACCCTAGCATTCTGTCCAGATTTTAAACATGCATAAACCCTAGTTATAATCAATCATCTATGCATATAATCGACCAATAACATCCAACAATCATCATACAACATCAATAAGACATAACCTGATCAAAACCTTACAATATATATGTTAAACATCATCAATCATAAACCCTAGAAATCTAAAACATCAAGAACATGCAATATCATGCAACACATACAATAATCATCACATAATCTCATGTTTAACCCATTAAAACTTTATAAACACCAAGTTTTAATCTTTATGAAAACGTTTCAGACCTGGACAAACTTTTTTATGATGTTTAAAAACATATTAAAGAATGTTAAAACATAAAAGATTGAATGGTATACAGCACTTCAAGATCACCAACCGAAGACCTTATACGCCTCTCGAATGATGTTCTTGAGCTTTAGCAGGTGTTAGGGGATGTATTTTTCGTAGGAAAGGTGTTAGGGACGATTAGGGTTAAGGTTATGAGGTACTTGTGGCTTAAGATTGCTTAAATAAGGGTTTAATGTCGGTTTAAGCTTGCGGCCCCCATTCGGTTTTCCGAACGGCCATTCGGAATAGAATTCTCCATTTTGGGCGGCCCAGTTCATTGTATAACCTGTTTTCTTTGATGTTTTCGTTATTTTTGACCATATCAAGTGTAACCCTATGTATTAAGACCCCAAACATCCTACGGTTCATCGATTACGGTTTTTAATAATGCGTTCAGTTTAAGTTCACGTAACCACATACAGTTTGCATATAGTTTCACAGAAACACGTAATTGCAATCAATCTCAATCAATTAATTCACAATTATCTAATTTCACAATCCACCAACGTCCGAGGTTCACTACTCATGTATATAGTTTGGTAATTCCCCGAATTACCACTTCATGCAGTTATTAACCTATAACTGTGCAACTTATGAGCCTACTAACTAACCCTAGATAAATAGAATGCATGGAATGTAAGTACAAGTAACTAGAGTTTAGTCAAAGTAAGAACCTAAAATTGCGGGGTATCACTATAGGGTTTGCTTAAATATATTTGGTTTAAGGAACATTTTTTCTGGATGTAATTGAATCTTGCCCTCCACCTGGATGTGGAGGTACTCCTTCTCATACAATTATAAGCAAAATAACGTAGATGGGCTTCCTAAAGATATGAAATTGAAACTCATTGAACCACTTAAGCATCTATTCAAGCTGAGGTTTGTATAAAAACTATATCCCTAAAATATATATATATATATTTTTTAGTTTGAGCAATTGCAGTAACTCTATGTAGTTTCTGTTCATAAAAAATTAATTTTAAAAAATATTATTGTGAGCCATATAGTGAAATTGTGGATAATTCCATGTAGTTTTGTTTATAAAGGCTGAATTTAGAAAATATTACTAATTTAAACTATTTATGGCGGAACTGTGAATCTTCTATGTTTAAGTTTTGTTTTTTTGAAATTTGACTGGAACACAATTCATTGAGCTAATAATGTTCCACAACTCTGGAAATTGGAAGGATTTAGATATTCTATATTCAATGATGTTTGCTGATCATCGTGTTATATATGTAGGTATGGGGCTAACGCAAGGCCAAGTCTTATTATCTATCTGTTGGATTTGCTCATCTATCACATGCTCTTGCTTGTGGCGTGGTTGGTCTTTCTTATGGCATGGGCATCAGAATTGTGGTTGGTGTTGGTGTTAGGTATGATCATGTTGATTTTTTACTATTAATGAGAAGTTAGTTTTCCTAATGTTTTTCAAATGGCTAAAGATTATGTTCTGCATTGTTGCTTGCTATAGAAAAGTTAACATTCCTTTGTGTATGGACCGGGATCCTTAGAATAAGAACTTATCGGCTTTTTCATTAGATTTAGTTTGCAAAAAACTTAATTGAGATTGATAATCCAGTTTGAAAAAATAAATAAAGTGTATCCATATAGAAGTCTGAGCCTAATGATCATTAAGTCATAAACATGCTTAAATTTGACTTAAAATGCTTATAGAAAGAAAGTTAGAAACCAACATAAAGTTTTGTGCTATGTTTTGTATTGTAGCAAAGCTATACCTACCTAAAGTTAATCAATCAGGTAGGATCATTTAAATGATAAAATTTGTTCATTTTTGCAACGTTGTTGTTTGCAAAAGAACAATATATGGTCAAATTGAGAGGATGCATATTTTCAAGTTCTATAGTATGCTACCCATACAGTAACCACACCAAATGGGTAACAGGTTTTCTTATGTAACCTCACCAAATATTTTATTATCTTTTTATTGGTAAAAGTTTTTTTTTCTTGCTGGTGTGAAAAGATGCTTTGGCTGGAACAAATAATGTTACCCTCAAAACCCAAACGTTGTATTTAAGTAGTTCGGATTACTATTTGCACATGTGTATTTTACTTTTACATTAGGAAGATGCCAAATTTGATAACTTCTGGCCCTTCCACAAATTTTTTTTGATGTTGTATAATATTATTAATTCTATAGTTTTCCCTATCAGATATGCTTTCCGCATGTTTTAATTTATCCTGATTTAAGCTCAGTTTGCTAATAGGTTCTGTTTTCTAGATAAGGTGTCAACCTACACTTTCATTTTTCACATATACTCATTGTACATTTTTTTTTATCAAAAGATGAATGTGTCCTCGCCGCAACGCGCAATAGTGACTTTGTCGCGATTGATGCAATTAAAACCCCTTAAAATCGTATTATTAGAAGCATGATATGTTGATGTAAACACTGAGAATCCGGTTAAAAATGAATTCACGGATCGAATAAGCGAAAACAACTCGGTTTCAGACGGAAGATTTGAGACGAGACAGAAACATACGAAAACAACGTCATCACAGATTCATATTACTACATAAACGGTTACAGTCACTGTCATCAGTAGGATAAACATCTATCTCGGGGCCGGGGGAGGTCGGGCATGACCTCCCCTTTGAGACCATTCTAAGCACAAACTCAAATCATCCAATGAAATCCAAGACATGAGATTGCTATTTATAGTCCAACACAAGAAGCCACCTTCGCCCCTTAGTATAGGTCGAATGTGGAATATTTCCACATTCGCCCTTACTTAGGTTCGAACCAGACTTTTGTGTATTGGCCTATATTTACAAATGCATCAGATCCATAAAATGCCCTTATAGATCACCACAATCTCATGTAATACAATACAAGACTCAACCCTAGTCTATTCGACAGTGACGTCCACATAATAGTGCATCAACAAACACTAAAAAACTGATTATTATAGTACCAAGAGTCTAAGACACAAAAGTCAGATAATCAACTTATGTTTGATCTGCTTAAAATATTTAAATTTACATGTGTTGTTGGTTTCATAGGTACAAGTAGGTAGTTCTCCTATCTATATACAATAAGAGATATTGAAGGTTACTGTTAAAAAAAAGAGATATTGAAAGTTAGGGAATGGTGATTTTGGTCAACTTTATGGTGAGAGAATAGTAAGTGGTGGAACAGACTTAAAAGGGCCAGTTGACAGTTTGTTATTAATCCTTTCACTTTTTTAAATGTTATTGATGTTCCATTGTTGCTATCAGTTATAAGTAACTAGAATATGGAAGGGTAATATGATAGAGACCCGAACCCACTATGGGTCAAAGTGGGTCAGAAATGGAGGGAAAAAATAGGGGGAAAACGTTTTAATATTCAGAAAGTGAGGAGTCGCAAGCAGTTACCTTTTGCTAAGTATAAATAGGATGTTCCCTATATTTCTTAGGCATGGATGTTTTATTATAAAAATAGGGTTTTTATCCTTTGTATTTGGAGATCTAATCCTTCTCGAATTGGATTAACTATCTTGTAATCTTTAGTTTCCAGAAGTTGAATAATGATAGAATCTAGAAAATCAAATAAAGATAATCAGATTATTCAACTTCTGGAAACTAAAGATTACAAGATAGTTAATCCAATTCGAGAAGGATTAGATCTCCAAATACAAAGGACAAAAACCCTATTTTTATAATAAAACATCCATGCCTAAGAAATATAGGGAACATCCTATTTATACTTAGCAAAAGGTAACTGCTTGTGACTCCTCACTTTCTGAATATTAAAATGTTTTCCCGCCAAATGTTTTCCCCCCATTTCTGACCCACTTTGACCCACAGTGGGTTCGGGTCTCTATCAATACTTCCTGCCCCAAAATCCGACTTGCCCTCAAGTCGGTTAGAAGGAACTTGGTGCCAAGCAATCATCCATTCAATTATAGGCTGACCCACTCCATAGAACCATTCGTGAGTTAAGATGGATTGTAGTTGCAAGGCGATTTCCCATGTTGCTTTAATCCGAAGAGAAGCCATAAGTGTAGGGTGTCGAAACAACAGATTATGGGTCTGTGTCTCTGTAGTTGAGATGCGAGAAGAGGGATTCTTTGGTGGGACAGTTGTTATTAGGGCTGCTGGAGATGGGGTTTTGGTGCTAATAGGCAAAATAGTCCCCCTGTTTCCACTTTTCAACATATATGGATCATTCCATCTACCAGGTTTAGGCTGTTCAGCCCATTCACGAGCATCATCAGCCCATGAAGTCTTGCGAACCAGAAGTAAATTGTTACGAAATAATTTCATAGAATTTTATTTTCTTCCAAATATGCCACCTGCAAATTGACATGCAATAACTTCATATTATTTTGGTCTTTTTCCAAATCTTTGACCTTCAATCGATCATCCAAAACGTGCTCAAATCCATCTTTGAGAGGTGCAGATGGTGGTGGTGGTGGTGGTGCTTTGTTGGGGGATGGTTTTCCATACATCTGAATCTTGATTTCTTCCACATCATCCTTTAAAGATGCAAGAATGGTGTCTAATTTGGCTGAAATTGTTGCTAACTGATCTGCCAAATTCCGGGTTATAATTGCCATTTGATTTCCCGGCAATGGAACCATTGATAGAATCCAGAAAATCAAATAAAGATAATCAGATTATTCAACTTATGGAAACTAAAGATTACAAGATAGTTAATCCAATTCGAGAAGGATTAGATCTCCAAATACAAAGGATAAAAACCCTATTTTTATAATAAAACATCCATGCCTAAGAAATATAGGGAACATCCTATTTATACTTTGCAAAAGGTAACTGCTTGTGACTCCTCACTTTCTGAATATTAAAACGTTTTCCCGCCAAACGTTTTCCCCCCATTTTTTCCCTCCATTTCTGACCCACTTTGACCACAGTGGGTTCGGGTCTCTATCATAATAACATAAAGTTGTCATACGCATACATTGTTGTAATTGCTTGAGCATGTATTGTTTCAATAACAATTTATATTGTTTGCTGCACTAGGATGTGGGATATGGATTTTAAATTGCATGGATGTATGTTTCTTTTCATAGAGTGTGATTTGGTTTTGAAATTTTATTTTCTTTTGAAGCTTATTCAAGGTTTACTTATATTGGAATGAAGGATAAGATGATCACTGTCGTAGACGAAGTGCAACACTGTTTAGATGATCTTGATGAAACAGTCAATACACAAAAGCAAGTGGGAAAAGTCTTAGGGGCTCCCACATTCAAATTTATATTAAGAATAACAAAATCATCATAGTCTTAATATGTTCTTACCAACATCAGTTTGTTTGTATGACATCCATGGTCAGGTTCAGTAACAAGCCCCTTTTCCAGATATGGATTCTACCCACTGCCCACCATTTCAACAATCATCAGTTGCACCACAGGGAATCAGGAGTGAGTCAGTTAACATAAGCAATCAACTGTCCTCTTTATCCGCAAGACATTGATAGGCATCATGTATCAATTTATGATCTCCCAAATATTCAAATCTCGGTATTTTTTTATATTTATAAAACCTTTCATGGTCGTGCAACCTCTAAAGTAAATTGACTTACCTTAAAAAGGAAAATGAATATGTTTGAACTTGAAAGTCAGATTTTGTGAATTGTGATGGTGCACAAATATTAATTTTAGTATTTTTCTGGAATTTATCTCAAATAATGATTGTAATAACAATAGTTACTTCTGTCAAGTGAAGCATCCTCAGGGTCGGAAGTTGGAGTACTTTATTAAAGTGTCGGTAGGTAATGGGAGAATGGTTCGCTTCTGGTTGGATCGTTGGAACGGCACCGTATCGCTGCAGAAAGAAAAACCAGTTTAAGGGATATTTGTGTCCGATGGGATGCTGACGAAAGCCTCATAACTGGATGGAAACAAGCGCCGAATTCAGCTACAGTATTTCTGGAGCTGCAGCAGCTATCTTTTTTGTTGCAGCAGGTTAACTTGCAGGTTGGTTCGGACAAGTGGAGATGGGAAGGCAGTTTGGATGGGCCCTTTTCAGTGGCTAGCTATAAAGAGATGGCAGTTAACGATAAGGGGCTGCATAGAGATTCATTGATGAGATGGATTGAATGGATTCCAATCAAGGTTAAAATCTTTATAGAAATAAAATTATAGAAATAAAAAGGTACGATTCTTATCTTACATCGACTGCTCCCATTTTGAAATATTGGGGAAAAATATCCATGGTTGATGCATAGAGGAGACTATTAATGAATGCACTTCAAGATCTAGATATTCAACAATTTGTTGCTATCTGACAGGTAAACACATAAGTTGATGTATTTCACTAATGGTTAGGCACTTATGAATGGGTCAATTTGGCTTGGTTTAATCTTTGATGTGTCAAATAAAAGATGTAGGCAAAAGGGGAGTGGCTCATAGGGTTTAAAAGTCCCAAAAGTCTTTTCTTTAATGCATACAACATCCTATACATTATGATTGTAATGTTATTGTTTTTGCAATCATAATTGATGCATTAATTGCTTATTAGTGGAAAACTACGTGTCCAGCATTAGTGGAAAATATATTTTCATTAATCTTTACAACATATATTACAAGTCTTTTGAGCATTTAGAAGGAATTATGACATTTTGGTTAGGTGCGTATTCGCTTAGGTGCATAGGCGTTTATTCGGTTGGGCGCTAAGGCTTTTGATTCGCCTTGGCGTTGTGGGCGCCAATCACTAAAATAACTAATAAGTAGCATAACTTTCGATTTTCATCAGTATTAATATAAAAAAATGACAAATGTGATCTGTGAATAATTTAGGTAAATGGGGATACTACTTCTGAAAATGGATCCCAAAGATGTGTGCATTATGCATTTTCAGTAAACGAGAAAGTTGTTATTAAGGTTAGTTATGTTGGTTATTTTATTTTAGCATCTATAAAATTTTCATAATAGAATAATAATATTTAAAGTTGAGTAGTTTTGTTGTTAGAAAAAAGTTTGAGTAGATCTATTTATTCCCAAAACTAAAAGTATTAATGTGGTGGTGCAGGGAAACCGGAGGACATCGGATAAATTTGTAGGGAAAGAAGCTATCATAACTTCACAATATCTTAATGCTGGTCAGCACTCAGTAGTATATCATACAAAATTTTACTCGGAATCAAAACCTTAGAAGTGGTTATTTTTCCATTAAGGTCTGTTTGTTTCTATCATAGAACTCTGTTCAATAAATTTTGTTGTCTTGCTTGCTTTTCCCTTTTTATATGTTTTCCCTTCACTAAGTTATTTTGGTTATAATTTCCAGATTCATGTCCGCCAAGAATATTTTTTGTGTCTTTGAGCTGCCATAACTGAGTGTGTTTGAGCTGCCTTAGAACTCTGTTCCATCACAACTGATTGAACAATTTGGACTGGATCCGCATCAGGATTAATTGTGAAGTGGTATGCAAAATCTGAAACAGTTGTAGATGAAGCTGGAACAGATGAGCACGAACAGTTGTTGGAAGAGCAGTGGATGCAGCAACAGATGAAGCAGGAACAGTTGTAGGAAGAACATAGGAAGCAACAACAGATGATTGACGAGCAGTGGAAGGAGTTGTCTTTCAGTACTTTGACTTTTATTCTTGATCAAGAGATAGTATATTGCAATACAGGTCAGAATATCAAGGAAAGGCTAAAACGGTCAAAGTTATGTAATTTTAAGCATTGATGTATTATATAATTTGGTTGTACCATTAAAGCTCCCAAGGATACTGAATTCATGAATGTTTCATTAAAAGATAATTGTTGTTGCATATAATTTATATTTTATATGGTGTACTTTTTTTTCATTTAAGACTTTGCCAATAATTAAATATACTTTTAGTTATTCTTTTTTAAATTTGGTGGAACTTTTGATTGTTTTTCTCCATTCAATTATCTGGACTATTTCATTTGTTCAATGTTTCCATTACCAATTTTGAACAACAATGTATGTTTAATAAGGTCTGTTTATTACTTCACGATGTTAGCCTTTATACTGATATGTACTAATTGATACAGTTTCATTTAGGTAAAAATCAACTACTTCATGAGCTTAAGTTGTCATCCATATGGATAGCTAAGGCAATAGTCGTTAAATTTTTAAACTTGCATTACAATCTTGACGTCACTTTTTTCTTACTTTAATGTTGTCACTGTTTTGTAATGCATAGCATAATGAGGATGCTAACTGATGTTATATACACATGATCACCAAGTCTTTCTAGAAAGAAAAAAACAATAGTTGCTTTTATCACCCAACATTACTAAGGTAAGTCCTATGTTATAGAGTATATAACTTCGGTCATAGGGATCAATTTCTAGTCGCATAGCTTCATAATAATTCTGTAAAGCTTCCGCATAATTTCCTTCGGATTGAGCTGACATCCGTTACGGTCGTCATTCAATTCAAAGAATCTCCGTTATAGAACCGTACATGAGATTTTCATCTCATGCGGCTCCTCCCTTATGTGCATAATGATAAAATCATAAAGAATATTTTCATCTTCTCATTATGAACTGAGTAGGGCTAGTGTTTTTACAAGAAATCTCTAGAGCTGACTTGTTAAAAATGCAAGCTAAAATCAGCAAAATCCGACTTGCCACCTTCAAATACGCAATCTGACTTGTCTCTTTTTTTCTAAAAATGGAAGCTTTTTGGACCCTAAGGATAACTAAATCACAATACTTAACCCATTTGAAATTAAATCACAACCGTCAAATTATTATTACTAAATGATCACAATGTCTGTTAGCAAAGCTTTCCTAATCGATATGCTTATTTGCAAGTCATAATCGAAAAAAACATAAAGCGAACAGGATAAGTGTGTACTAATCAGCTAAAACAAAGAAGTTTCAAATTGAAAGTGAGTGAAAACATAATCACTACCATTTTAGTCACAGTATATACCTATGGGTAACAATACCCTTGACCCTTTTTACAGTCCCAATCCTAGTCGAAAAACCACACTTCTCAGCATACGACTCATACATTGCAACAACATCTTCCCACTCCCTATACCTAGCCTCCATGTTTGGTTTCACAGAATCCTCTACAATAGGTTTCCAGTAACGGCTACCATTAGGTGTAAACCAGTACGAAATAGCAAAACCTACACAAAACACCCACAAAAATGGACCATTTACACTTGTGTAAAAAAACAGTTTCGTCTACAACCATGTTTTCTTTTTTCCCAAATGTATAAACAAGTTTATCCCATCCCTTATCAAACACCCACAACCCCCCCCCCCCCCCCCCCCCAATATAACTACAAGAATAAAATCCAGTAGCAACAGCAAAAACAAAAAAAATAAAAATAAAAATAAAGATACATTGTTTGCTATGCTTACAACCCATTTACACCAGTGTAAGCAAAAAACGTTTTCTTCTTTGCCTTAAAACACATTTCTTTTATGCTTTGTATAACCCTTTACCCAACCCTTTCTCACACACCCCCTCCACTTATCACCACTGCCCTTTAACCCCCAACCCATCTCACTGTACAAGCTAAAGCAAAAATAAAAAATAAAAACAGCATATTTTGACTAAAAAAAACATTACCATCCTCATCCTCGATCACCCGGTGACTGACAGGTGTCTCATCGTTAGGTTCAGCAGATGACCCCACCTCGTCAGACGAGAACAACCCCCCTGGATGGTTGACTGAAGCACCCCAACAGTTTCTGTAGACTCATTCAGCACCCCTTTATGTGCTGATGGACCAGGACCAATAACAACCGGTGTAATCGGTTGTGGGTTTTCTTTAAGGAACTAAGCTACATCCTGTAAATCTTTCTCAGTAAAGAAGTCAATAGTGTTATCACAATCATTTGAATTCTCCATTCTTTTCTATAGGTGTGTGAGGGTTTATTGTTGAAGTGTGTTGTGGAAGTATGATCTGAATGCATGGGGTTGTGTTATATGTGTGAGAGTTGAAGGCATGGAGTAAAAATTGGGCGGGAGTTTTTTTATTATTAGTGTTTACATTGGGATCATGTTCCTAATTGTACTTTATAATAATATTAAACACATAACTCATCTAGATAATTGTATTAGTCAGATTGATGGAAATATTATTATATACAATAATATCATCTTCATGTATATTTGACACAAATGCCCCTTAATATAATAATCCTAAGTAGGTGATGTGTCAAGCTATTATTGGTCTAGGGGAGTTCTTAAGTTCTCGCAACTCACACGAGTTCTCAAATGATCCGGATCCTATATATATATTTATATATATATATATATAGGGTAGGGTTCCTGTAGGAAAATTGGTTTGTGTGAGAAGTGTAAGAAGGATTAAAAATTGATATGTATGCATCATTTTTTTGGACGTATTCAAGATGTTTTGGATTATTTTGCTTTGAAAAACAACAAACATAACAATTAATAACCGAAAACAATGTATTTTAGGCTTAAAACTTAAAACACTGTGTCAAGAACATTTAAGCATAGTGTTTTAAGTAATTACTAGGGTGTTTTATCTGTAATTTAAATTTAATGACTATAATACATTGGATTGTGTTTTAAATTGTTGTATATTGTTGTGTTAAGTGTTTTTCAAGCCAAAACAACCCAAAACATCATTCCAAAATCAAAAACATGATGGCTACATGTCAAATCTTAATCCTTCTCACGCTTCTCACACAAATCAATTTTCCTACAGGATCCTCTACCTATATATATATATATATATATATATATATATATATATATTGTTGTTACCAAACCTACTTCTGTACAACATAAATCATGCAAATATAGTTTTCATCACCAACTCCAAAATACCGTATGCACGATTTATCTCCAAAATATCCGGTCGAGGCTTGTATAATCTTTTAGCAAGCTAAAATATCGTCCGTTTGATATTTTAGACATTGTTGTTTTTACTAACAATTTTAAGTGGATATTTTCATAAATATCAAAACTTGAATGGTAGCCCACACATAGACATACATTACTAGAGTGTTCGTTAAGATCTCATTAGTATTCACTTGCATTGTAGGACCCGAATAGAACACGTGTGCAGACAACTTGTGAATTCGTGCATCAACGGGTGAGTTTCGTGGCCCCTTTTACTGTTTTACAACTTCGGGGGAGAAACATGCTACAAACCCACATATGTACATGACAACAATATGTGTTACATGAGTTAGACCCACAATTATCACAGACAACAAATTCCCTGGACAACCATAAACATTAGCTTAGCGATAAGCCATGGATTATATGAATAGTACTATTTGGGTTGACACCCCCTTTCACTATTAGTCGCGCTAACACATATGAATGCATATTATCCATACTTTACAATGTCCCGTAACAAGGCATTGGGGAGGGGTGCACACGAACGTCGTGGTTTGGTTATGGTGCTCATGGTATCTATATTCTGCATGGACATAGACAAACGAAACTTTCTGAGCAACAAACTGTTTTATCGAGTCAACAAAACCTACAAACTCACCAACTTTTTAGTTGACACATTTAAGCATGTTTTTCAGGGACCAAGTAAGGATAATAAGAAGGTAAGCTTAGGAATGCCTGCAGAAGTCTCTTGTTTTGTTATTTTTATGTAGCCACTTGAAACATTTGCTAATAGTTGTAATCTGTATTCGACTATGTGACTTATGTGTTTGATAAAATAAATATCATTAGTATTTCTCATAAACAATGTTTGTGATCACCATGTTCGTCTCACCTCGCGTTTCCGCCTTAGGCGGGGTGTGACACCTGAGTTTGCAAGAAAGAAAAGGCAAGGGTAGTTTACTTGTGAAGGAATTGGTACATGCTATTTTGGTATAACTAGGTGGCATGCATGTTAGATAAGACAAAGGGTCAGTCATGGTGGTGATATCATCCTCGGCCGATCATCAATAAGGTGGAATGTTTGTATGTTGTTTAGTTGTATAAATGAGAGGTGATAGGTGAAAGGATAGTGTAGTTTCGTTAGGCTTAGCTAGATATGGTAAGGTTTGTGATAAGGACTTGTCTTGGTGTTACTTGTGGTGTTGGCTGATTATATGCACACATGTATGTATATGTTACAAGTTCAATATGTGTGATCATGTGTATGTTTAATAAGGTCTGTTTATTACTTCAAGATGTTAGCCTTTATACTGATATGTACTAATTGATACAGTTTCATTTAGGTAAAAATCAACTACTTCATGAGCTTAAGTTGTCATCCATATGGATAGCTAAGGCAATAGTCGTTAAATTTTTAAACTTGCATTACAATCTTGACGTCACTTTTTTCTTACTTTAATGTTGTCACTGTTTTGTAATGCATAGCATAATGAGGATGCTAACTGATGTTATATACACATGATCACCAAGTCTTTCTAGAAAGAAAAAAACAATAGTTGCTTTTATCACCCAACATTGCTAAGATAATTTTATGTCTTTGATTTTGTAATACAACTGAAAGTTAGGGAATGTTCGGTGCTTTTTTTATTAGGTTAGTTGTTTTCTTTGCTAAAAAGCTTGTTTATTTTTGTGGTTTTGTTGGTCTCTTATTAGTTGCTTAGGATCGTTGTGGTTCTTGACATGCGATTGTTATTTAGCATTTTATAAATAGACATTGATTCAAGAAACATGAATGGCATTGATACATTTATTGAAAAATGAAAACCAAACTTCATTTATTAGGAAACAAGAACAAAGATTTGTGTTGATATATGAGTTTGGAAAAGAAAATGAATAGTAGGATGTCTTGATAAACACAAAAAGAAAGTTGTGTGGGTTTAATTAAGGATGTAAATGAGAAACTGTTTTATGCTTTTGGTGTTTTATTGGTGTTGCTTCCTTTGTTGTATGCTTTTATTGAGGACTCACGGTGAACAACAAAGTTTTATTTTGGAAAAAGACCATCATTATGGGAATGTACACGCGGTAGAAAAATTACGTCAATCAATCTTATTCCAAAGCTTTCGTGTGTTCTCCGTTACTTGTGTGGATAAGTCCTATGTTATAGAGTATACAACTTCGGTCATAGGGATCAATTTCTAGTCACATAGCTTCATAATAATTCTATAAAGCTTCCGCATAATTTCCTTCGGATTGAGCTGACATCCGTTACGGTTGTCATTCAATTCAAAGAATCTCCATTACAGAACTATACATGAGATTTTCATCTCATACGGCTCCTCCCTTATGTGCTAATGATAAAATCATAAAGAATATTTTCATCTTCTCATTATGAACTGAGTAGGGCTAGTGTTTTTACAAGAAATCTCTAGAGCTGACTTGTTAAAAATGCAAGTTAAAATCAGCAAAATCCGACTTGCCACCTTCAAATACGCAATCTTACTTGTCTCTTTTTTTCTAAAAATGGAAGCTTTTTGGACCCTAAGGATAACTAAATCACAATACTTAACCCATTTGAAATTAAATCACAACCGTCAAATTATTATAACTAAATGATCACAATGTCTGTTAGCAAAGCTTTCCTAATCGATATGCTTATTTGCAAGTCATAATCGAAAAAAACATAAAGCGAACAGGATAAGTGTGTACTAATCAGCTAAAGCAAAGAAGTTTCAAATTGAAAGTGAGTGAGAACATAATCACTACCATTTTAGTCACAGTATATACCTATGGGTAACAATACCCTTGACCCTTTTTACAGTCCCAATCCTAGTCGAAAAACCACACTTCTCAGCATACGACTCATACATTGCAACAACATCTTCCCACTCCCTATACCTAGCCTCCATGTTTGGGTGGATTGTGTAACTCTCCACCTAGGTATTGCTATGTGTATTCGTCACTTGTACAATGGTGTTATCTGGCATCCAGTTGCTCTCTGTTGAGCATGTGATTGGCTTGACTGTTCAACGCCAATTATTTTGTATAGTTTGGGTGTTGTATGCATAAATGATTAATTTATCGAGTTTCCTCAATAACTTGTTCTTTACTAGACCGGGGGGTATAGTGTGTGCAAAATGTCTAATTATGCACATGAAATGATACTAATAAGTAAAATGCGTACGGATGTTGACCTGGATCGTTGACTGGTGTCACATCTTGGTGCACCGTAACCTTCAACTAAGGTCAATCCTCGCCAATACTCTCCCAATGAGCCCTTTTGTAATTGTTATCATGCATCCACCTTCAAATAAGGTGAGTGCAAGTCCATTTTAAACCTAGTGTAGACTACAGGCACAATTGTATACTCTTCTAAGCTACTGCCAAGCCTACCTTAATATTGTACAACTTACCAAGCTTAAGTCATAAAATGACTTAAACATATGACCCGTTTGACCTTCTTTGCTTAATCAACTTTGCATCTACTCTCAATTAGGATGGTTGCAATTTAACACAACTCAATATAAACACAAGTGATTCAATGACTCTGACTATGGACATGCTCATACGCATAATTACAATTCATCTATTTTAAGTCATAAGATGACTTACCTTAAAATGCGTCCCGTTTTGTTCCATTTCCTTGGCATCTTGACCTCCTTGAGTTCCACTCAAAACATCTATTTGGACAATTTCCATTAGATCATTAGCAATGAGTTAAATCAATCCTAAATTCATATTCTTGAGGTTCATTAACCCCTCATATTAAAGCTTGCACCCAAGCGCACCCAATGAAAATGTCCAGCCACAATTTGGTCACTTAGACATTTCATTGAACATTTGGTGTGCACCATTTTCCTTGTATGATTTTCATGCCTAACACATGTTCAATTAACTACTATTTAACAAGGTTTCTTCATCATACCATCCATTCTAATCATTTAACACACATACATGGTATTAATCACATACAAATGCAAGATTTCCCTATACTTGAGTGTAGTTCATACCTAGGGCTAAAAACCATTACTTAAACATACAAGAATCATCCTATTTCACACGAATCAAGAAACATGCATCATTTTTATCATTCATATCAGTTTCATTGATATCTACTATCATTTAGAAACCTATAGATACCAAGAATTCACGTTTTTTTACAACACCCCATGATTTTCATCATAAGCATACATGAACATAATCATTGATTTAGGCAAAACAAAGGTTACCTTAGTGTATAATATGCTTGGATGATTCGTTTTAGAGCTAATGCAAGCAAAAGCCCTTTGATTTCACCTTGATTGAGCTTGATTATTGAGTTTATGGTTAAATGTGTGTTTTGAATGTGTGTTTGAGGGTGGGGATCGATTTCCAGGTTATGGAAGAGTCCTCCCCATTTTTTTTTTTGTTTATCAAGCACACTAGTTTAGCAGATTATCAATTTCAGTCTTTCTACTACATCTAAGTTTTATTATCATGACCACTAATTAGATAAAAATCAATTTTATAGATTTTAACATTATATAACTAGAATGATCTATCGAATTTTATTTCGTACAGCCCTGTTTAACCATATTAGTCGTACAACCGAGTTAGTTATTCATAATCCCGAAATAATGCTACAAGGGAAATTTCGGGGTGTTACAGTTTTTAATAGGGTTTGTAGTCGTTAGAAAACAGTAACTTTATAAAATTTATAACCGTTGGACAAAACGGTCAAAAATTATAGCTGTTAGGAAAAACGATTGGTAAAAAATTATATTAGTTAGTTTTATTGAATTTAAATGAAAAAAATAAACGAATCAATGGAGTGTTGTCTTCAAAACTGTATTTCAGTGAAGTGATGTGGTAGTGCAGGATTTGTTGAAATCAGTGAAGTGAAAAAAATTCAAGTGATGTGCCCCCTCCCCCTAACAATAACCAAAAATCACAAACACACATAACAAAACGCATAAACAACCATGCATGTATTCACATTATTTGTTAAGTGTTTAGCAAATTCAAAAATAAACAGTTGGAAATAAAAAATGGAAAGGGAAGGGGAGACAATTACCTTAAACACATACACATATAGTGCCATGTGTCACTCAAGATTTTTTTTAATAACCATACCTAGTGCTATGCGGCACACTCAAGAAAGGGTGTCCTTAATAAACTTTATGGAGCAAATAGGGCTTTCTTTTATTATATAATTATTACGTGCATTTTATTATGACTAGTAGGTATGCCCGAGCGTTGTCGCGGGTATTTATGTTTTTTTGCCGCATGTTGCGCAACAGCTTTAGTGTATTTTTAGTTATAATTTTTATTTATTAATATAAATAATACATGAATTCACAAAAATCAATTGAGTATAAACCAAAGAATTTACATAAAAAAAACAATGTAATAGATGGTTGACGACATTATGCATATGTAAATCATTATCAAATTACACATCATGTTTTAACTATTTCAGAATTACATATGAACTCACTCATAAATACAATTGATATCTTGTTTTAATGCGTAACTTTACAAAAATATGTCTAATTTCAAAAAACAAAAAGAAAAGAAAAGAATTCACAATAATACAAAGAAAAGTAATAAGTGCAGATGATATAGCAGAAGCGAAGGATGCTCCAGTTAGCCCTATGGCTTAGTGGCTAGTCCTATACCCCTTATCAGCTTCATCTTCTTGTAATCTGTATGTAGAAGAAAAAGCTAAGTGCTCATGTTAAGTACCACTTACCAATAATCACATCAGATGATATCCTATGTATTATGTTGGGTTGCTTAACATGCTACATAATGCTCCACTTACCATCTAATGTGAGAATGTCATGATACATAATTAAATTAAAAGTGTGACCAACCCCGAAGTAGTGTAATCAACATAAATTAACCTTAATATGTTTTTTTTCTTTTCAAAAGGTATCTAATTTTAAAAACAATTACCTACAAACCACCACAACTTCCATAGCCATCATGTGATATATTTTTGCAGCCCATTAATGGACTCGAAGAGTCTTCAAATACTACAGAATATATTAACATAATGAAGGAGATTAACAAACTCACATTGAACTTCAATTTATTAATTGCCCTAATGTAATGTATAACTCAATGACTCATATAAGCCTATTAACAATATAGAGAGAAGATCATATAAGCATATTAACAATAAAGAGAGAAGAATGAGAGTGTGAGAGATCACTTTTCTTATTGATGCATCTTATGAAATACAAATGCCACTTTATATATGCCCTTACATAAATACAAAGGTAATAAAAATATAGGAGTCAAACATATGAAAAGTCATAAGCCCTTACATAAATACAAGAGTAATACAAATATAGATGTTAAACTTATGGAGAGTCATCATATAAATGCATGTATGTGAAGAGTCACTTTGCATTACTTATTTGTATAATTGTCATCAAAAGTTGTACTATAAGGGCATAAAAGGAAGAAAATGAGTAAAATATAAAGATGTATACTTGTGCTTCTTGATATGTCATCTTAAAAGTATGAAAAAATTACAATCTTATTCATCAAGTTTCTTTACTAAGGTATATAGATAGATATGCCCGGAATTTATAACATATTACGACTTTCGAAAACCCAAGTCAAAAGCAAATAATGTCACGTAAGAAACACCTCCATCCTTTGCCCAAATATTTTTCAATGTAATCCATTTATCATTCACTCATCCTTACATTTTTACTCATCATTTCATTTTAAATTTAATTATGGTAACCAAGTTTTTTTTTAACTAAAACTTCATTCAAACAGAGACGGGACCTCAAATCAAGACCCGCCCAACAAACCAAATTACAATATATACAACGGGTATTTCACCCACTCGTTCCACTCAATATCATACCGACTCGATCTATATTTAAACCATAGAAAAGACAAATATTTAACACTCGCTACCACCTCGATCACTTTAGGAGTAGAGTCATGAAAAACTTTGTTGTTTCGTTCTTTCCATAAGCTCCAACAAGTGACAATGACAATCCCGCGGATTATTTTCTTCCCCCAAGCTGACATTTGAACCGAGTTCAGCCATGTCAGAAGTTCTTTAATCGAGTTAATACCAATCCGGTAAAGTTTACACCAAGCCCAAATAGTACTCCACACGCCGTAATAAAACCCATAGTTAACAAATAAATGAGAAGTCGTTTCCGCGTCCACATTGCACAATGGGCACGACGTATCCAGGATCTGAATGTTTCTCTTCACCAAAGCCAAACGGGTTGCCACTCTGTCCATTTCAATTCGCCAGAACAAAATATTTACTTTTAATGAGACCCAACTGACCCATTTCATCTACTGAATAGGCTGCACATTAACCTCCTGTCGCATACTTTCTTTAACTGCAGCAACCGAGAAGTGTTGGTCTCCTTTCAGCCCCTAAAACCAAGAATCCTTATTACCACTGACCTGAACTTGCATTAGCACCCGTTGCACATCTTGGGCCTCCGAAACAGCCTCAACCGTTACTGCATTAATAACCCAGCAATCATCCGGAACAACTCTACCTGCAATCTGTTTCAGCCGTTCTGCAACCGTCACATTTTTACTTTTATCTCCTGCAAACAGTTTAGGCCACCTGTGCATCAATTGTTTATCACCAAACCAAGTATATTTCCAAAAATTTATGCACTTTTCATCCCCCAACTTACAGGTCATCAACGCCTTTAACGGTTGATCATTAAAACGCATTTTGTCCAGAAAACTACAATCGATTTCCAACAACCTGGATACAATTTGTTGCACGGCAAGAACGACCATTTATTTCTCCCCCCATGAATACTTAAAACCACGTTTCTCCACAAGCCATTATTCTCACTTTTGAACCGCCAAGCCCATTTGACAAGAAGAGACGAATTCACTTCGGTCATCGTAGAAATCCCCAACCCTCCCATCCATTTCGGACGAGTAACCCTCTCCCAAGAAACCCAATACATACCTCGTCCTTCCTTACCTGCTGTCCACAAGAACTTCCGCATCAGTCTTTCTATCTCTTCTGTGAGCGCCACCGGGGCTTTATAGATAGAAAGATAATAAACCGGTAAGCTAGCCAAAACCGCCTTAATCAGCGTAAGACGACCACCTATAGAAAGGATTTTAGCCTTCCAGGATAGCAGCCTCAATCTAATCGAATCCAAAACAGGCTCCCAATGAACAAGGCGATTCATGTTCGCTCCAACTTTGATGCCCAAATATTGAAAGGGTAAACTTCCAGGTTTGCACCCCAATAAAGCTACCATATCCTTCACCTCGTCTTCTGAAACGCCCACACCAAATAGCTGTGACTTATGTATATTGATCTTCAAGTCGGAACACAAAAAGAAGACTTGAAGCAGCCGATTTGTAGTAATAACATTTTTAGGACTCCACAATCCCATAAGAAGGGCGTCATCAGCATATAGCATATGGGAGATATTCAAGCCATCCTCTTTCAGCTTTATACCCGTCAAATCCCCCATCGAACAAGCCTTAGACACAAGGTACTCCAAAGCCTCCATAACAATCAAAAATAAGAAAGGGGATAAAGGATCCCCTTGTCTAAGACCCTTATGGCACTGAAAAGTAAAAGTAGGCGATCCATTAACAATCACCACCGACCTTGCCGATTCAAGAATACCTTTCACCCAAAGACACTGATGAACCGGTCGTTACGGGTCATACAAAACCTTAATAAACCTAGGTAGCTAGGGTAAGAAGGGTATCGAATCCACGAAGAGCATGTGGTTAGTACTACACCGACTATTTATTTGTCTAATTTTTATTGAAATAAATAACAATACAATTATGAAGTTTAGTTCTAATAATCTACTCGTATTCTCTTTTTATATTTTTGGATAGAAAGCGTCGATAATAGCCACAAACAACTATATTAAGGCTCGGTACAAAATGGTAACTAAACTAAATTATAACTAAGTACTCACTCCCGGGATCGAATAGGCAAGTCCTAGAATGCAAAATAAATTGACAAGTATATGAATTTCACTGCTAGATACGCGGTGACCTGGAACCGTAACTTAGCCATCAACTACTATCTCTAGGACCGTAGTATGCTTTATCGCTTACGTTCACTAAATCCTCTATATTGTGTTACGTCATAAGTGACGGGATTCATCTCAAGATCTTAAACACATAGACATATCTAAGCATACAATAAGTCCAATCCAACATCACGACCACAACACAATAATTATATCATCACAGATTATAACAAAATACATAGTCAAAACATTAATACAAACCAAAAGCTTACAAATCGTCACCCGGAAGTGAAGCACAAATCTAACCGAACATAGCTACAATCGAACAAGCATCATTCCTACACCTTCTTGGCTTCATTTCGTGATTTGGGACTGATCTAGGATCAAGTCCCGTGGTGGTTTTTCGTAACAGAAGCGTTTGGCGATCTTAATGGTGAAGAAAATGCAATCCCGAGCTGGAACAGACTGGAAAGTGAAGCAGACACGTTTTCTGCGAATAATACTCACCCGCGGGCCGCGGAGAGGAGATGAAGTCTCCCCGCGCCACGCGGGGATTATTATATTTATGAAAACAGATCTAAACACGCCGCGGGCCGCAGGAGGGCTTCCTTATCCTCCGCGGGCCGCGGGCGGGTTTTGTGCAGGAAAAATCACTTTCGTCTTCCGGTTTTGATCGTTTCTAGCGCCGGTTCTTGTTTCGGCTCGTGTCTTCGCACTTTAAGCTCGTAAAATCATCGTTGTAGCTCTTTTAGTTTGTCGTCTCACATTCTCGATTAAGCACCTAATTCCGGGTAAACCTACACACAATAAACGATAAAAATACCAAATTAAACTATACAAATGGGATGCATACGACCTCGCATCACACCCCCACACTTATCTTTTTCAGTCCCTGAAAAACTTTATAAAAATATATTTTAGCAACAAACATAATTTGGTCGTTTCCAGGGTTCTCGCTTAAGATTCAAAGTCATACCTCATTTGTGACAAGCATTAGATGTGTTAATTCAACAAGCTCAAATAGTTTTTCCAAAAATAGAATTAAGCTAGATTAAGTTTACCATTCTCTTGAACTCATTTATATGCAACACACCTCTCGCAATGTTCACTCCTCTCGGTATAATTTATGGACTAGCAAAAGATGTACTAGTATTATTCACTCAAAGACCAAAACTGAAACTTGTTAATATAAACTTGTATAACAATCAAACTTAGTAAAAATACACATATATGTCAAGGACTTATGGGTTTTGGGCTTTGGGTAAAGGTAGGATAATGTGGGTAAAAATGGCTAAAATAAAAATGTGGTGAAACCGAACTCACTTTTGATCCTTTATTTGAAACAACTACTAACTATAAACATGTCGAACAACTCGACTTATAACACATATTTTTTTTTCTTTTCTTTTTCTTTTCTCATTTTTCATTTTCTTTTTCTTTTTATGAAGTAATAAATAAAAATACAATACAACATTCACTTTGGATCTCATAAGAGTTTGGTAAAATTGTTGGATGGTTAGTTGAAACATATGGTTTTGACAAACGAAAGGTTTAGGCTCAAAGTTGGCGACTAATGGTTATATTTTGGGTAAACATGGTATAGCACATAAATTGGTGTAAAAGAAAATGGTATCCTAATTTGCCTTTAACATTTAGTGCATATTCACAAAGCATGTATCAAATCACACAAGTTTTATAACAATGCAACAGTGGCCTACACTCAACAAATGAAATATATATATGTATGTATTTGCTCAAATGTAAGTAGGCTCAAAATCTCACCAAAAGTGGAAATAAGGTTACCGATATGTGCATATAATTGTTTTCACTAGGTTGCTAAACTTAATCATGCAATTCTAAGAATTTTCTTAAAAATACTTGTTGAAAACGGTTCATATTACCTATCACAAATTAAACCATGATTAAGAATCTATAGCAAAAACAACCCAAAAATGACCGTGACAAAATTTTAAATGTTTGGTTTTCTTTGGTAAAAAAAAAAAAATTCAAGGACTATTTTTCCCCACCCCCACACTTGAACGTTACATTGTCCTCAATGTGGAAATGGTAATTTTAAAACACACCAAAACAAACAATAACAAACACAAGGACAAGAACAACTCCCCTTTTGATATGATGATGTCTCGGAGTCGCCATGTCCAAATCGTCACCTTGGTTGTATAACATTTCATTCGCAATCCAAAGTGGCTAAGTTACACGAGCTAACAAAATAAACACTAAAACAAGATGCGTAAATGTTAAACATTCCAATCTAAAACTTTCAATCCGTGTTTTGCTCGAATGGAGATTGAGTACGAGCAAAAGTGCAATGTCATGAAAATAGTAGATTGGCGATAAAATGGAAGATAATTGCATTAGAATGGAACGACAAGTTTGGTTATTATTGAAATTTTTTTTATTTTTTATTTATTTTTTTTAGGCCCGCGGGCCGCAGGAGGATCCTCTTCCCCGTCCGCGTACCGCGGGGGGTCCAGAACAGGCTGCAGTAACAGCAGCTTCGCAGCAGCTGTTTTCAGCCCAGTTTTCGCCCAAAACCATTCCAAACCTGTCCGAAAACATCCAAATTAAGTACAAACACCTACCACTTACCTCGGCATCCATGTTGTGCCCACTTCGCTCGTCCGTGAACACTCAAAACACACAAACACACAAAAACGCCACAAAAACAAAAACACACAAAAAATACAATTTAAACTTGGGGTGCCTCCCAAAAGCGCTAAGTTTATGGGTCTTCAGCCGGACCTTACCTCATATGTCCTTCAAGGTGGTCTCAATGCACATTTACCTACCGAGTTCCCAATGAAGGCTCGGTAGTTTACATGCCTCCTCCAGAGATGCTTGATTAGCATCGGCATGTAATACTTGTGGATCCGCTTCAAAATTATTTGCCCAAGGTCGTGCAAGCCAACTTTCCTTTCCACGGGTACCACACTCACCATTTCCTTTGGCGTCGCAATGTCTTTCTCAAAATTAATTTCTTCATTTATTTGATCCGGAAGACATATGACCGCCTCATCCACCACTTCTTCTATCTCACAACCGTTGGCCACATCAATTTGCTCACTTTAAGCGAGCATTTCTTTATGCTTGGCCGCCTCTTCTTGCTCCCGTCTAATTTGAGCTACCTCTTCGGTTAACTCGTTAAGCCTGATAAGTCGTGGTGCTTGATTGTTGAGGTGCTTCATAAGCCGGTTGGTGATAATTGTCATCATAGCTATCATAGTTGTCATATCTTTCCTGACAATTAGAAAAATAAGACACGTTAGGAGCATAAGTATTATGATACCTTTCTTCCTCATAGTCTTGATAGCGTGGTGGTGGAGATGGTTCGTAGTATGAGTAATATGAGCGGGTGTTTTCAACTCGCTCATATTCTTCATCTACTAGAGTTTGGTAATATTGAAAAGTTGGTTCAGGCGTGTATTCGTTAGGGTATGCAAGCTGGGTGTTCTCCCATCTTTCATGCGCTAAGAAATGTCTTCGGATCGCCTCCTTTTTCTTGATCCACTTTAGGCAAATTTCCTTTGTGTGGCTCGGAACTCCACAATATGAGCATGTATCGTATCTACAATACATGATCAAAAATGGTTTCTTGTACCTGTGAAAGAAAATCCTGCACAAGCACTAAAAACCAAAGTGAAATCTAACAAAATTAAATTTCACACATATATTTTTTTTTATATTTTTTATTTTTCTGATTTTTTTTTAGTTTTTTTTTTAGATTTTAATAAAAATACAAACAAACAAGCAATGAAATACTAAGCGCACTAGCTCCCCGGCAACGGCGCCATTTTGATGAACCGGTCGTCGCGGCTCATACAAAACAATTTATAAAACCTTAATTAACCTAAGTAAATAGGATAAGTAGGGTGTCGATCCAAGAGGAGCATGTGGTTAATATTACACCAAATGGTTGTTTGTATAGTTTTTATTGAAATAAATGAAAATACAATTATGAAGTTTAGTTCTAATTATCTACTCGTATTCTCTTTTTATATTTTTGGATAGAAAGCGTCGATAATAGCCACAAAAAACTATATCAAGGCTCGGTACAAAATGGTAACTAAACTAAATTATAACTAAGTACTCACTCCCGGGATCGAATAGGCAAGTCCTAGAATGCAAAATAAAATGACAAGTATATGAATTTCACTGCTAGATACGCGGTGACCTGGAACCGTAACTTAGCCATCAACTACTATCTCTAGGACCGTAGTATGCTTTATTGCTTACGTTCACTAAATCCTCTATATTGTGCTACGTCATAAGTGACGGGATTCATCTTAAGATCTTAAACACATAGACATATCTAAGCATACAATAAGTCCAATCCAACATCACGACCACAACTCTTAAACACATAGACATATCTAAGCATACAATAAGTCCAATCCAACATCACGACCACAACACAATAATTATATCATCACAGATTATAACAAAATACATAGTCAAAACATTAATACAAACCAAAAGCTTACAAATCGTCACCCGGAAGTGAAGCACAAATCTAACCGAACATAGCTACAATCGAACAAGCATCATTCCTACACCTTCTTGGCTTCATTTTGTGATTTGGGACTGATCTAGGATCAAGTCCCGTGGTGGTTTTTCGTAACAGAAGCGTTTGGCGATCTTAATGGTGAAGAAAATGCGATCCCGAGCTGGAACAGACTGGAAAGTGAAGCAGACACGTTTTCTGCGAATAATACTCACCCGCGGGCCGCGGAGAGGAGATGAAGTCTCCCCGCGCCACGCGGGGATTATTATATTTATGAAAACAGATCTAAACACGCCGCGGGCCGCGGGAGGGCTTCCTTATCCTCCGCGGGCCGCGGGCGGGGTTTGTGCAGGAAAAATCACTTTCGTCTTCCGGTTTTGATCGTTTCTAGCGCCGGTTCTCGTTCCGGCTCGTGTCTTCGCACTTTAAGCTTGTAAAATCATCGTTTTAGCTCTTTTAGCTTGTCGTCTCACATTCTCGATTAAGCACCTAATTCCGGGTAAACCTACACACAATAAACGATAAAAATACCAAAATAAACTATACAAATGGGATGCATACGACCTCGCATCAGACACCACCTCGGCGGAAAACCCATTTGATCCATACTAGACAATAAAAATTCCCAAGACACATTATCATATGCCTTCTCAAAATCTATCTTCATAAAAAACGCCTTCTTATTACTCTTCTTAATCCAACCAATGAACTCGTTAAGGATAAGAGGACCATCCAAAATATACATGTCCTTTAAAAACGCCGATTGACTATTAGAGATCACATCCCCAATAACATTTTTTATTCTAAGCGCGGTCACCTTGGAAATCACTTTACTCACAACCCCCACTAAATTTATAAGTTTGTACTCTTTCAATCCCACTGGCGTTTTATTCTTCGCTACCAAAGTAATAAAAGACATTCTTCGCTACCAAAGTAATAAAAGACAAACTGCATTCTTTATTAATAACCCCAGTCTCAAAACACTCTTCAAACATCCTGAAAAAATCCTCCTCTAGCCACTGCCAAAAATGTTTAATGAATTTAAAATTAAATCCATCCGGGCCTGGTGCTTTCTCTCCCCAACAATCAAATACCACATCCTTAATTTCTTCCTTAGTAAAAGGAGCAATTAATCTCACTTTCTTCACGAGAGGGACCTGGTTCAAGTTATCACATATAAGCGTTGGCCTCTTATCAACAGTCTTCCGAAAGTGATTTCTAAAAAACCCAAATACTTCTTTTTTAACCAAAGATGACTTGTTCACCCACACCCCATTAACCAACAAACCCGGAATACCATTAGCCAATTTCCTCCCATTAATGCACCTGTGGAAGTAAGCCGAGTTATCATCCCCCAACGACGCCCATTTCACCCAAGACTTTTGGTGCAAGTCCTTATCTATCTATACATCTAATAAAACAAAGTCAATTATGACACATGGCACTCCCACAATTCACCTTCAATTATCTCTCCTTCCCATATTGTGCCACATGGCACTTTGTGAGAATTAATAAATTTTTCTTTTTTTAAAGCAAAAATCATTAATTAAATTAAATTAGGTAACTCATTATGATGATTATTTTGGTCAAAATCTGTCAAGCATATATGAAGCTTCTCATTCACGTCATACATTCAAACCCTACATTACATTGTGTTTCTCCTGTGATCTCTATCAATCTCCCATTTAGTTTACTTTTTTTTAATTTATTTTGTATTCTGAAACCCTAATATGTTTATGACTTGAAGACTAATCGTTTGTTATAACTTGAATCAGGCTCTACTCCACACCCGTCCATTCTATGCATCTCCAAGGTATACTCTTTCGCATCTATGTTCTTCATTCAGTCGTGTTTTAGGGTTTGATTTATTTATATTCACATATCAAAATAACGATCACAACATCTCTCTAAACCCTAATTTTCTCTGGCATTTTCTCATTCATCCCTCAATATTCGACATATCCATACAGACCATTGCTTCTCTAAACCCTAATTCAATGGCTTAATTTCTATAAACTGAAATATAATTTGTTAATGCTTAGGGGCGGTGGTGATCTTTTAAGGCACAGGACAATATGTCATGTCTGCCTACGATAGTATCACTCATAGTCAGATTCGGCAAGTGGTTCAAGAACTGAAAAGAACTGTCTATAGGTCAGTGTTGTTTTCTTCTGATTATAGTTGGATTCGGAATTAGTTTGTTTGTGACGGGTTTTAATCTTTGTTGTTTTTTAATCAGTTTCTTTGATCTATTTGAATATAAAAAAAACGGGTTTCAATCTTTAGTTGTTTTCATCTCTGATCTATGCAATTCTTTGGTTTTTATTAATGAAGTTTCAATTTTTGGAAGTTGAAGCTCATAGATACTCTCCTCTTCGTATGCGGCTCCAACGGATCACTAAAGATACTATGTCAATGGATTTGTAAGTTACTATTGTTGCTTCCTTTGTGTTTATTTTATCCGATTAAGATATGTTTAATGGTTTCAAGAAAAAAAAAGTAACAAATATTCACGGTAGTTTAGATTGTTGAAAACAGAGAAATAGGAAGGTATATGTTTACGGATGCTGTCATTTTAAATTAACAAACTGACCATTCAAGAACATATCAATATAAATCACTATGTTAATAAAGGAACGGATCTCAGTGTTGAATGTATATCATGTTCGACAAGAGAGAGAGGAAATGAGGTTTGGGTTTGTTAGCATTCTTGAGAGGGATTTTAACTAATATCATGTTTTGTTGTTGGTGGGGACGCAGTGGCGAGACGGTGGCGGAGCTCAGATAGACCCCTTTGTCATTGATCAATCGATTCATTCACGATGAGATGTCTTCACTTCTGAGCAATATACCTCCTAAAAAGGTAATCCCTTTTTTAATAAACCCATCTCTTGATAATGATACACAATAAATTCAGATGTTAAGACTTTGACCTTTACTCCGGCCGTTCCTCTGTTCGTGTGATATACAGATTCATCAGGTAGATTATTAAAATTAAAAAGGGAAGATGATGATGATCATTGAATCGGAGATTCCATAGGTCTTTTAATCGCTATTCATTCTCAAAAGATATACAGATTTATCCGGTCGTTCGTCAATTTGTGTCTTTTTTCTCCGGTAACAACCGGTGCTCCAATTACAAGCTCTATTGCAGCCACGGTAAGTCACTAGACAGTTTTGAGTCAAATGATTTGGTGTCATTAACAAGGAAGTCATTTATTTGTTTTACTTCTGATGTTATACTGTATCATTTTTTTTCTATCCCTTAAAGTTACGAGTCATTGAGTCTCTTTAATAGCTAAGAATCATAAGCTGTTTCATTTTTATGGAAGTTAGAGGTGAAATGAGATGATGTATCTATTGTTTTTTATCAACACACGACAAGTATCTTTAGTTAATGTTCATGGGATGATTTAAAGATAGATACTTTAGTCTTTAGATATCTAAATGATTATAAGAGATTTGTTTAATGAAATAGGTTAGCATTTAATACCTTTGTTAAGACTTTTAACGATTATTTTTGGTTCTGTATGTAGTCTTCGTACCCAGATTATTCTGATTTGGGAACCTACACGACACCAGCTCTGTCAAGCACTCACTGCTTCAACAAGGTAAGACACGTTATGTGACACAAACAAACTACATTAATACCTTTCTTAAGTCTTTTAACAATTATTTTTGGTTCCGTATGTAGTCTTCATACCCAGCTCGGTCAAACACTCACTGCTTCAATTTCAAGGTACGCCACATTATGTGACAAACAACTTACACACAAAAAACAACCATACTAGAAAATGGCAATGTGATGCAGGATTTGACACTCCGAAATCATAGAGACACATACGTGTTGAAGCGGACAAGTAAACCAACAAGCTACAACCACCGGAACTTCTGTGCAACGACAAACATGTTATTCCAGTGTTCTTATGTAATGAACATTGTACCACCTAATTTTTACATTTACGCATAACAGGAACTCTATAGAAAAAATGCATGGCTCTCGCGCAACGCATGACGCCGAAACACGTATTTAGAATTCGTCTCCCTTATTTTCTAGATTTTGTGAATGAAAAGTTTATTGTTCAATTTTTCTTATACTGGCTTTTTTATGACGTGTTATGCAGATTTCAGGGATTCTTCTGGAAGGCCGCTCGAATAGGTAGGTTTCTAATAAAAAGAATTTGCTTTCACAAAATCATAAAGCGGTTTGTATGTTTGTTTTTTTAGAGCAGGTGAGCGGTTGAGCCCATGTGTCGCTGTTGGATGTTTCACGACACGTGTCTCCATCATATTTTACTACATCACACCTCTCAAGGTTTGGTTAGTAACAGGTGTTTGGAGTTCTGAATCACATATATGAGTAATTGTTTTATGAAAAAAAAAAATTATTGTAAAAGGAGGTTTACATTTTCTCTGATTTTATTGTGATGTTTGTCTTTCACTCAGTGCACATGTTGAGGATGGGAAAGATTGCGGCTTTAGTTGGTGTTGAACAAAAAGGTCTTAATGGTGAATTCGCCACTGCAGTTATACGTGGGATTTTTCTACAAGGACACAAAACAGGCAAGCAATTTCCCATTTGCAAAGCTACTCTTCTCCACATTAAATTGACTTCATATCTCCGGCAGTTTGAACTTCTACAGGTTGATGACATTCAAAGAGAAAAAGCAGGAAACTGAGAAGAAATGGAGGTTAGCGAAATGACTCAGGCTCAATTGGGTCAAATTGAAGAGGAAACAAGGTGTTTGGCTATGATTAGTGCGGTTTGATTATGATTTTAGACGTTTTTTTCGTTTTTAATTGTTTGTATTTGAGTCGTTAGGTAACCCAAACATTTGTGGCGCCATTATCGGCGTAGCTATCGGTTCCAGCACCTCCCCTTTCCACTTCCTGAGTTCCTGTTAGGAGTCGCGCGCCGGTTGCCACCGTACCAGCATCTATCTACACCATACGACCTTTTTTTGATAGACAAATTAGAAAGGCGTGTCGTGATTGGGAAACAAGTTATTAGTTCTAAAATTTATAGTCCGATTTATGCGATGATTTTGCTTTGTTTTTGTGAATTCAATAGCTTGAAGGTTGAATGCTTTTGGTTTGTGCAATAATATCAAGGAGCCACCAAATGGAAAGTCGAGAAAACCAAAGTAAAAGATGTTCTTCCGTTGCAATTTCACACAACACATGTAAATTCATCCTTTTCTCCTTTAATCCAGTTAAATGTGCATTTTAGACACCATTTATCACATCTATAGAAGATAATTCTACCTTTTTTGTTGTGTGAATTGTTTAAATGAGTAAAAAATATCACTCAATAAGTAACTTGATTCACCCGCGCTGTTATGTTTGCAGGTAAAGTTTTGAGTTTGGTCCGTATAATCTAAGCGGCTCATTTTGGTATGTAAAACTATTGAGATATTCAGTTCTTATTATCGCTTCAAAGGACAAAAGATTGTTTAGTCTTCGAAGACCATTTTGTTTCATAATCGAAATAAATCTTTGATGCTGCATTGATCATATATTTATCATGAATTTATAAATTTATCATAATACGCCATATTTGTAATGCTACATTGGTAATAATTTGTCATATGTTACGGAGCGGCATTAAGTTTTGCTGCAGTGCGTTCACCTACAAATGGTTTTATTATAAATGTTATTTTCAAGAATTTTTTTTGTCAATTTTTCTGTAACGCGATCATCTACAAGTGATGTTTACATAAGGCTAACAAGCCACTAACATATCGCGACCTGTTTTGCCATAACTTCTGTGCACATATTATTATATATACCAAATTACAACTTACAGAGCAAGTCAAATTTTGAATGGATGACCTCAAGTTACTAAGAACAATGGTTGAACCAAACTGTAAATTTGTCTATGAACCAGATGTTGATTCGATGAAATGTGGCATCATAGTTCGCTGTTAATATAGTGTTGTGAATTTTGAAATTTGTTTGACTGTTAGATAAACATGTATTTGGATTATTTATTAAGTTAAATTTGTGTTTTTCTACTTCCAAAGTTTGTTGCCTTCCCTTAATGTGTAAATTACTGTTATCACAATGTTATGAATTTAAAACAATAGTTCTTTAAATTATTATGGGCCTAAGATTGGTTTTCCCTATGAAGTTAAAGTTATTGTTGTAATGTACAAACACATTTAAGTTGTATTTTAATTTTCTTAATATCCACTTTAAAAGTTACCAAGTTTAGTAAACTAGGTTTTATCCCGCGCGCCTTGCGGCGCGCTAAGCATCCCTTGCGAATTTGAAATGTACATTACTCAAGCATTCTCATCTGCATTTATGTATTTAAAAGCTTTCCCAAGCATCATTATCATGGCTTACATAATAATGTATAAATTTTCCATTTCTAAAACCCTTTCCTTTCAATTTTATTGATTGACCATCCACCAAAAAATTTATGTGTGGTTTATTAACACATCGCAACACCACATGACGCTTTTTTTCTTCCTCTTCCGCATTTTTCCTCTTCCGCATTTGTCGGTTTTCTTAACAGTTTCATATATGTTGTTACAACCGTATGAAACTATTGCGGTTGTGAGACATGATCTATCATGATTGTAAAAATATGTAGCAAGGAAATAGGAGGTACATGGCCGATTTTTATTTAATTGATGAATAATATGCACATGTATTGTTTCAGGTCCTTTCCTTCAAGGTATTCTCACATAGCCAACTTTATGTCGCATTGTCAAGAGTTAAAAGCAGGGCAAGAGTGAAATTACTTATACTTGATGGTGATGGGAATGTCAAAACTAAAACAAAAAATGTGGTGTATAAGGAAATTTTTAGTGATATTTGAATAAAATGTGTATTCGTTGGTTTTAAATTTTAATAAAATATTTCTACTGTATTTTCTTATACGTTATACTACTCCAAATAATCGTACGTTGGTGAACCGCGTGTCAACGTAGGCAAATATCTAGTTATTAATAATCGATAACCTCTCTACCTCTTTCTTGCCCTCCTCCCAAATCCAAAGTTCATCTTCCTCAAGCTCACGTTCCTCCATCACAGTCTCGAGCCGATTTAACTCATCTTTCAGCGAAACCATATCTTCATGTTCTTTCAGCGAAACCTCTTTCCACCAATCTTTAACAGCAACCTTTACTGCCTCTAATTTTTTAATAACACAAAGATCAGCAGGTCCCTCGGGGCTGCATTCTTTTAAAGCATCCAAAACTACTTTTTCACACCCGTCCCTTTCCAACCACGAGTTAAACCATTTGAAAGGTTTGGGCCCATAATTGGAATTAACCACGGTTAACAAAATCGGACAATGATCAGACCATTCCCTAGGGAGAGCCCTGAAACAAGCATCCGGCCACCTGTTAAAAAATTCCTGACAAACCAGCAACCGATCAATTTTACTCATTTTCATAACTTGCCCCACGCATGCCAAATAAGTAAACCGGTTACCCCTCATATTATATTCCTGTAAAGTAGCATCATCAATAAACGAGTTAAACTCCAAAGCAGCCCTTTTATTAAATTTCGAGTTCTTTCTTTCTTCAACCCATCTCACCGAATTAAAATCAACTAAAAGAATCCACATACCCGTCATCCCTTGAATCATACCCTTTAATCAGTCCCACAATATTCTTTTTCCCCCACTTTCTGTGGCGCATAAACATTTACAACATTTACCACTGTCCCATCCTCAACCAAACTACCAGTAGAAACAATGAAGTTTTTATCAACCACCGAGCTAACCTTACTAAATGTTTTCGGGTCCCATATACTAACC
The DNA here is from genome assembly GCA_032199755.1 of Ambrosia artemisiifolia. NCBI lineage: Eukaryota > Viridiplantae > Streptophyta > Magnoliopsida > Asterales > Asteraceae > Ambrosia > Ambrosia artemisiifolia. Next base: position 21,249,001 of record CM063516.1, read on the forward strand.
AACCCCCCAGATTTCCCAACTGCATTAACAAACTCAACCCCAACCAATCGATTTCCCCCAACTGTAGAGAAGTCGAACTTAGTACTATCAATCAACATGGACTCTTGAATAACCAAAAAATCAACCTCATTTTTAAACACCAACCCCTTTAAACAAGAAACTTTATCCACAGACCCCAACCCTCTAGCATTTAAAGATAAAAAATTCATTTCGCCTTCAATCGCTTCTGAAATTAGATGCTCAAAACCTTTTAACTGAGCGTTCAACCTTTCCCCAAAGCCAAATGTTTCAACAACTTCTTTCTCCACTGCTTGTTCCTTCGCAACACATCCATGTGTGGGTGATTCAGGAATTTCCGAAGCAGAAATCACTACCTCATCCTCCTGTTCAGGCAATACTTGCTCCATCTCCTGGTCTTCCAATTAAAAACACAAAAGGGATTATTGTCCTCCAAATGTTCCTGGCCTCTAGTCTTTAACACATTATTATCACAACCCAAAATAAGAGGCTCAAGGTTAAATGGATCACTATCCTCTTGTTTGGGCTCCTTAATGGGCCGCTCATTTCTACTAGAGTAATTACCCAAAGACGATCGGCCCACCAAAGCTTTCTCAATGAATTTTTTCCTTTTATTATTTTTGTCACCTACTACATGGCCAAAAGTCCCCTGATCCAAAGATTTGTCCTTTCTATCATTTAATACTCCCCCAATCAACGCATCCTCAATAACCGTTTTCTCCAATGAAACCGAAGTTTCCAAATTTACGTCATTAATGGCGTTTCCAAATTTTTCTCCCGAAAAATCCTCACCTCCATTACTCCCTATCTCTGGCGAATCATCCTTCTCATGCTCCGGCAATGAATTCCGACTAGACTCATCATCCCGAGGAACATCATACCGGTCACAGTCTTCTACAAAATCTGATAACCACTCTTTGTGTTCTTCCATAATCCAAACCTTAAAAGTCTTCCCACGCCATTTTAGGAAAAGCTCCTCATTCACGAAACCACCTTGCAGGAGAAGGACTCCGATGTAATGGAACGTGGAATCCACTTCAGTTCTACCCAAAACAGCCTGCTTAACAACCGTGCCGAGAAAACTACCAATGTTATGAAGAACACGATCGTCCAGAATACACAGCGGAATACCCACCACCCTCAACCAAGCAATCCTCTCTACCGGTATCTCCCGTCCTTCCCAAATCGCAGCATAAACGAACTGCTCCGGTCTACCAAAAATCTCATCTCTAGCCATAACAGCGTGTGCCTTGGTTTTGAACGAGATCAATACATAAAATCCACCCAAGCAACGGATTTCACCCTCCGAGAGACCCATCTCCTTCAAAATAATTCTGATCTTCCCAAGAACTTCCAAGGAAGCCACTTTCACCAATATTGCTTTACCATGGTATTCTTCAAAAGCATATACATCTTCGTCTATAGTCACAGTTTTACCAACAGCCGCACCCGAGAAAGCTTCTTTGAACGACATCCCATGCCAACGTTCCCTTCTCCATGCACCGGATTGAACCTGGTAGTATTTCTCTGAGGATCCCTTTTCACATACGTTCTTTCATTGAAAGCCTTACGTGTATTAACCTCTCCATCCTCCAACACAAACCTAGCAACGTTAAACTTCAACTTGTATTCACCCATCCGGATCGTAGATAACTGTTTCTCCATCTCTCCACGATCTTTGACATCTAACATAGAAACAAAACCAAATCTCTTCCCAACCTTGTCTCGTTTACGAGCAAAATAAATGTTAAAGATCGTGCCAAAAACCCTTACTTCTTTCGCCAAATCTGACCAACTGCACCCGTCTGGAAGATTTGAAACGAAAAACTTAGTAATCCTTGCCTGAATATCAGCCGGAATGGGATTCCGGTGACTGCCCATGTTTTACCAAGTTATCTATAACAATAATCTAATTCGTTTTTCATTTCATATAAAATACATATAACAAGTTACATTTATATATTATATAATATATAATATAATTAGATGAAAGTTCCGGTACAAATAGGATAAAATACAAAGCGTGTGAAGTGAAGAAAATGAAATAAACACGTGGTGGCATAACTGTAAATATTGTCAACTTTATATAATTAGAGTAAGGGGCTGTTTGGTTGATTAGGTGCTGAATCATTAAGATGATCTGAATGGTTAAGAGGCTCTGAATGGTTAAGAGCTGAATCATTCAGCATTCTTTATTAGCTTAATGGTTCAGCACTTAACCATTCCATTAAGATGCTGAAACAAACAGTCTGAATGCTGAATGATTCAGAACTGAATGGTTAAGAGGCTGATTAAGAGGCTATTAAACAGCTCCTAAGTATATAATTATGCTAGAGTAATTATAGTAAAAGTTGATATTTACGAAAATGTCACTGCACTTTTTTTATGTTTCCTTGGCTTTGTACGTTTCGTACGACATTTCTATTTGTATTTGATCTTTTACCTATACGATTAAAGTATAAACTATCATTAAGTATTATATAATCAGTAAAAAAAACTCATATTTTAAAGTTCAAACGTAATTTTTTTTAAAAAAATTTTGTTTAATATTGTTAGGTCTTTACATGGATTAGCATTTGATGCCAGGTATCAAAAACTAACAATACCCGGACACTACCGGTACAATTTGGGTATCGAAAACTAACAATACCCAGACACTACCTGTACAATTCGATACTCACTTTTGACGTTTTTCGAGAGTGATACTTTCGATTCGGTACCAGTTCTCATCCCTCCAAGTACGTTACAACCCAATAAATATCAACTCGAGTTTCCCTCCAAAATAGCTGATCATTCCCACAACAAAATCATGATGACGAACGAACTGTGTTCCAATGTGCGAACACGTGTGCTAGATTTCTTCATCCAATCTGCTCAAGTAACCATCCCTAATCCTTATCCTAATCAAATCATCAATTTTTTTTGCTTCATATTTGTTAATTATAATCAATCAATAAATAATATTATACTGATTTAAACACACAGTTACTCGAAGTTCCTCCGATCGTCAAGTACACCGCATTCTCCTTCTTCGCTGAACGGTTTTGCCCTATCATCTGCAGGTACTTTGTGTTTTTCATCCTTGTATATGAAACAGAAGTTTACAGTATGTTTGTCATTTGAATCAGATTTGTCATGAAATGATCTAGAATTTAAATACTTGATGTATTGATCCTCTTTAAGCGTGGAGGCGGCTAGTAGAAGGGATCGACTTGAGTTACATGTTGATACGTGTTATGTTAGGACATGTGTTAGATAATTATTATCTAATTAATTAATAGGAATCCTAGTTATAGTCTGATGAGATAGATTAGCTACATATACCGAGTATTGGTTAGGGATTTGTAATTAAGTTTGAGTAGTTTTCTTGATCATCTAATAATATTGTGAGAGTTAGCCATAATTTAAAATTCGTTTTAGTATTGAATGGGAGTTGAAATAATGTAGCCTAAATCAACTCATTGTCTTATTTGATAGGTTAGATTGAAAGTTATGTTAATAGATAGATATTAGTAGTAGAAGGGCACTGACATCATAGGTTGAGTATTTAGAAGCACAAATTAGGGGAAATGATATTTTTTTTTAGATATTTTGTGTTTTGTTTGCATCGTTTTATAATCTGTTTTGATTCCGTTTTGGAGTAGCACTAACTAGTTTGGGAGTAAAAGTTTGTTGCTGCTGTAGGTGTCTTTTATCAGAGCGTGGAAATAGTTGTTTGCTATCCGGTGGCTTAAGATTTAGTACGTTAGGTTATCGGGTCATATAGGCTAGTTGAAATCTGGTCCTGGGGTTTATAAAAGGTTTACATGGACTTGTTTTGTTAAACATTTTACAAAATAGTTGTCTTAACATCAACAGATAGTTAGAAACTAGTATTTTTTTAGTGCCCATGAGTCATATGAGCTTACTTGTTGAACCCAGGCATGGTTTCATGGTTTTTCAAAGCACTCCTATGTCTTATATTCAGATGTGGGATTTCAGTTCAAATTTGCATGTTTGTCTATTAAACCAATAAACGATATTTGTGAGATGGATTTCGGTCCACAAGTTTGTCAATTTTGTCAGATCGAGGGGTACTTTAGGCATTTAATTATTAATCAAATGTTATTTACCGCTGCATTGTTTGATATGGAGAGTTAATGTAATTTCATTTAATCATGGATTGACAAAAGGAATTCCTCTTGAATGCAAAGTTTGGTAATGTAAGAGGATGGGTATAAAATGCAGCTTTATGACCAATACACTTTGCTGAACACTTATATTATTACTCCCTTTAATCTCATAATAATAGCACTCTTTCGGTTGTAAAGCATTCAGAGCTAACCACATGGTATTGAATAAATAAGTACACTTTCTTATGTATCCTTGCAGAAAGGAATATTCACTTTTCTAGATCATGTTTTCTGTGGACAAACAAAAATTTACGTGTAATGTTTCTAAAGATGTACAATTCTGCACAATTAGTTCCTCGTGATTTTAAAAACATCGAAAGTGTATGTTTCTGTGCTTTAGTGACACCCTTGTGAAAGTTATTAGGTTGTATAATCATTTTACTTTGTCTATCAAAGATCCTTACAGGGAATTACAGGACACTGGCTCTTACAACCAGTAAGAGAAAGCAACCTTCAGCTGTTTGCTCTTATTGCGATATGGATTTCAAGCAAAGTATGCAAGCAATTTCATCAAATCTGTACTTTTACTATGGGCAAAAAAAATTTCTAACATTTCATAATCTCATAACCAAAATGTTTACATAAACAACGGATATTTTTTGTCATAAATATTTAAAATGGTATATGTGACATTATATGATATTATTCAAGTTTCAAGGGTATATATGAAACTGTTCCTTTCTACTATAAATGCAGTTTTAAAGCACCTGACCTTATAAATTTGACAACTTGCAGATACATGATTCTCGTCCCTTAACCGTTAAAAAGTTGAAAAATCTGGCAGACAAGATAATTCAGGAACAGCATTATACAACTAGAGATTTTGCAGAAGCAGTAAGCAAAATTTATGTTTCTTTTACACTGGTTTTATTTAAGGAGATAACCATTAAATTGGATGATTAAACTTGTGCAGGAGGTGATCTTCATGCAGGTAAATTGTCACACTATATCTATGTAACAACCACATATAAATATATAAAATAGCCTTTTGATGACGTCTTTATTTACCATCTTGAAGGTACTGAATTTTGAGATTGGTACATCAGATATCGTCTTCAGGTTCCTTGAAGACCTACTTATTCAGTTAAAGTGTGTGTCGATACATATGTTTCATGTTTAAATTTCTTTATTTAATGTTATTATATCACGTTACATTTGTTTCCCTGTGTTTAGGGAAGTTGCAACAGTTGGGGATCATCTAAATGTTGAAGTATGCATGGACATCATGGATCTTCTTTATGAAAAAGAGGAAACAACACTACTTTATAATTCTCCCCATTCTCTGGCTGCATCAATCCTGGCATGTATCTAATTATTATTTAAATACATGCATGATTTATTTCTACTCGTGGTTTAAAGAGGCGCGGGGCACTGAGGACAACGCATCAGCTGTAAAAAAGGTGTGCCTCATGTAGTTACGGGTCAAAATTTGGTCAACATTAGAGTCTATAGGGGGTTTGTATGTAGAAACAACCTAAGGAATGAATGATTATGAATGGCTTACATGATAAATAAATTTTTATGTAAAACAGATAAAGAATCTTGTGGATGTCAATAAAGTTTATTTGGTTGTATACTAACAGGTGCTTCACGTACTCAAAACGCCTTGGAGCGTTTTGCGCTTTTTTAAACCAAGTTTGTACTTATTATTCGTCATGTGCTTAGCAAGCGTTATTTGTTCACGCAGGTTGCTTCGTATGTGATTACGGTTCCTAAACAAAGATGGGAGTTTCCTCTTATTCCTTGGGGTAAGCTTTCTCTGTATATCCTTTATATTTAGTTGTGTGACCATGCTTATACCTACTCATTGATAACCTAGAACAAACTTTACATAAGCCAAAAAGCTCTGTTTTTGTGTTTTCGAGATTCATATAACATGATCTATTTAGGGGTGTTCATCTCGTCCTCGAATTCAGAATTTTTCAAAGTGAATGCGGATTTTAAATTCAAAAAATTTATGTTCAAGTTTAAACTGAATTGGGAGAAAATTTTAGATTATATTGTAGGAGTTGTATTTATTATATAAAAAAGCATGTGCATAGTTTTTTAACAAATATTTTGTGAAAAAGAATGGGGTGAGAGAGGCTCGAACTCTCGACCTCAGGATCACTCGCTTTGCTATGAGACCTACGCGCTAGCCAACTGCGCCACCACCCCATGTGTTATCACTCTCAATTTTCCTATTTAAATCTATGTCCTTAATAAATTATTATTTTTTTATTTAATCTGGGTTTGCGGGGTTATTAGTTAAAACATGCATTTTAAACAGAACAAAACATTTTTTTATTGGTTTTCAACAATATTGTTATTTCTTTAGCTTTATGAAAAAAAATACTTATTACAATAATATGGTATTAAATAATAGTTTAATATTATTATACAACGTTTAATTTTTTTTTTATGAAAACTAATCATTTCTTTAATAAAGGGTAGTTTACATTAGGATTGCCAATCCTTTCTAGATAGCAAAATTCAACCTACTAAAAACAAGCCCTTTGCCTGGACTCTGCCCAGGAATCGAACAACTTCTAGGGCCAACGAGCCATAAGTTTCAAAGGCTAGGGGTACAAAAGCGTGTTGATTATCAGCACAAGGTTTAGCATGCATCTCGATTTTCTTTGACCCTGTCTTTAACATGGCTTGCCATGGTACAAACCCCTGTCTCGAAACCCAGAGATGGGAGATACCCCGGTGAGGTCCAGACAAGTGTACCTCCCATCTGCCCAGCCAAACACAAGAGCGTCTATTAATCGTAAAGTAGGCATTCCCTTCTTCGTTGGGTCTGTCAGATAGTTAAACTAACCCATATTTTTATAGATTAGTTGCATTTTATGTTTATTGCTTTAATTCCCGTGTTTATTTAAAACTACACATATTACTTACTATACTAACAAGATATAACGTGAAAGTACAAAATCGTCTTACATATCATACTTTAAACAATATGTAGAAATGTTTATGTAGTTCTCACAATTCAGTATTTATAATTGATTTTGTATCGTGAATCATTTGAACTATAAGAGATAATTATTTGAATTGAATGGTGCAGTGAAATACGGGATGGCATGCATAGACGAAGAAATCATACAAGTTGTTACATACATACTGAAGCATGTGTTACAACCATCTTCATGTTAGAATAGAGATGCTTTCTTAGACAAGGATATTTTTAACATTACTTAGAAAATATACAGAATTTTCGAGGGGAAAATCAAACTATAATCCTTCGACAGCTACAATACTCGATAACTTTGTAGATAAAAAATCAAATTAAACTCACTAAAACAATACATCTACACTTCATACTTGTTGTGTTTGCACACATAACCAAAGTGTTAGCTGTATATCGTACATGACCAAGAGATAGAAACATATCATCCAACATGAAAACAAACCCCTTAAAATCTCAAGAAACAAGTACCTGAGGGCTATGTTCTTCTAGGAAAGAAAGAGGAACTTAGATCTGAACTGTTCCAAATGGGTTGAACTTGGTTACTGCAAAACAAAATACCGTTAGGACTTGCCACATGAATAGGGGTATCCTTGTGACTATTACTCTCTGGCGTGAGAATAAGTATTCATGCTTGGTGGGAAGTAATTGTGAAAGTATTGAGAGAGAGAATACCCAACATGGTTTACCTGGTCCTCCTTGTATAGTTGTTGTGGCTCTCTCTAGATAATCATTGGGCGGTTATATTCGAAATCAGATGTAATTGAAGGCAAAGAAGGAAGAGTTCCGCGAACTCTTCCTTCTTTGCCTTCAATTACATCTGAAACCTTCCTGATATCATGGAGAAAAGTTGTTGCGATATTCGTAAAAGTTGTTGCGATATGATATGAAGGTTGACTTATCAATCCGTCTATAGCCTTATCACTTAACATTCGAATCATGTGGGTCGGGTTATTGTTTTTATGGTGTAGGCCTGGTTTGACCGAACCATACCTCGTCATGTCCCCTCAGGCTAGTGATGAGAACGTGTGAATATTACTAGACTCTTAACTGGTAAAAAGGACCTTTTGTCCCATTATTGATAGGTACAAAAAGAAAAAAAGAAGAAATGTAGATGGTACCTTAGTATTTTCTATCATAATTAAATTTTCATAGGGATCGTCGCCACATGACATGTTCACATGCCTAGGCCTCACTGTAATAGTCAAATCAGCCGTTTGACATGGTTGATTAACAGAATGACAGCTTGTGGAGGTTCTTTTTGAAATTCAAAACGTCAGCTTTCCTCCTATAAATGTGTGGATGTAGATATCCATTGTTATTTCAGAGAAATCAGAATTTCTACATTTCTGCACACACTAAAATGGCTCCCAAAACTGGTTCGTAGCCAAGTCACGAGTGTTGCCGAGAGAAACTATAATTGGTCGGTAACGGAATTCGAATCCTTTCTGAAAGAGTACAACGTATTGTCTGAGTGGAAACCTGTGTTACCCGGGCTAACGGATGTAGTGTTTCCAGTGAAGAATGGGAGAATAACCCTTTACGTTGATTTCTTCACTTTCTGTCATTTATGCTTTCCTATAACACTCTTTGTCTTCGATGTGTTATCTTATTATAAGGTTAATAATCACAATTACACCCTCTAGGGTTAATTAAGCTTAGGCACTTCGAGCTTTGCGCCCGGGGGCTTGGGATGCCTCCTCGGTTGGAAATATTCAAGGGAGAGTATTTCACCTTTAATCGAAGGCCCTCTGCCTTGTCTTGTATTGAGAATTTTCCAGCAAGTACCAAGGATAAGAACTGGCGGAAAAAGATATTTTCATAGATGAGAAGGAATTACCAGTTGGTGCGCCTGTTCGGTTTCTAGAAAAGAAAGAGAAAATTGCCGATGAGTGCCCTTCTGTTGTTGTGGATAAGAAGGACCCTCTTTATTTGGCATTGGTCAATAACCCTACCGTGTGCACCAACATCCCTGAACGAGCAATGGTAGCCATGGGGATGAGTCGAATCTAGGTCGATGAGACTTCGTTCCCTGAGCATAGGAGAAACGATGAAGGTATGACTCATTGTCAAATAGTATGTCTATTTCCCCCCCATGCCTGGTTGGATTTCCCTTATACTTGATTTCTAAGGTCTCGTTTACATTGTTATAGGTGAATGGCACTATTTTGATTTGCTCGATCCGGAAGTGCGGCCAATTATGCAAGCACATGACCGACCCTTAGCAGAGGAAGAGCTGGACGTGCTTAGCCTGACACACACGAATTTCTTGTTTCCCCTATCCAATCTGCTGCAGGAGGTGAGGGCACTTCTGGGTCTGTCCCTGACACTACAGAGGCTACAGCTGCCTCTTCTCTTACTGTGGATACAGTCGAAGGCTCAGCACCCATTGATGCGGAGACCATGAGTGTTGCAGCCCCAACTAGCATGGTGAGTGAAAGAAGCTAAAAAAGGATCGTTATAGAAAAAGGAAAGCTCCCAGTAAGATGTTGGCGTATTCCTGGGGAAAAGAAAACAACTTCTTGAGGAAAAAGAGAAAAACATATGTATGTTGCTTCCTCCTATAATCTACCAATGTTTATATTGCACCATCCTAAATGTTTTGGTTGTTTTTGTTTTTAGATGCTTGTATGCATGCCAGTGGAGAGGGGATGCATCCGCCATCAACCATTGATTCACTGGTTCAAAATATTCATGCTAGCAACCCCCTGCCATCTTATGTTGTGATTACAATCAGTATTAACCTAACCACAAAGACGGCGGACCCTGCGGCCACATCGACCACTATTCTAATGGGTGTATTGGGGACCAAGAGTTCAGGTTTAAGTACTGCAGCCAACCGTCATCTACAAAGCCAGTCTACACACAATCAATTGTAACCATGGCAATGCCTGTTACTACTGCAAAAAAAAGCTTCACGTAACTTTTACATGATGTCTAGCAAAGCCCCATTGACCGTCCAGGTTTGTTAGTTCAACAGCTGTCCACGAGGCCATTGCATGCACTTCTCCTGGCGAAACTTGGCCAAACGTTTATGTTCCGACCATTAATTGGTGGCTCTCACTGCAAGATGCCAAATATGTACTCGGGTGGAATATAGCTGACTCCACCAGGCTGATACACCCGGAAGTTATCCATAATTGGGTGAGTCATGCATACCCTTCATCCGAAAGCACTACAGGCGGAGAAAGAGAGGGTGAACAAGGCGCATGCAGGTGCTGAAAGGTACAAACTGTTAGCTCAAGAAGTGGAAGACTATGAGTCTCGACTTCGGTGGACTGAAGAAAACAGAGATGCCTCCTTGTAGAAAGTCAACCAGTGCCAAGTTCAATTGGTCTCCGTGAATGACTGCGTTGATATGTAAGTGAATTTGGCCGCGGCTGCCAATAGCCGGGCTGACGCCCTTGAATCTCAACTTATTGCTCTTTGCGTGGATCGCGACTGGCTGATATCCAAAGTTATTCCTACTGCTTTTAAGTGTATCCATGGCGGGGAAGAGTACCAACAACGCCTTAATGACTTTTACCAGGCCGCTGTTGAAGCTGGATACCAAGATAGACTGCTCCATGGGCATTAGCTGGGACTGGTTAAGAAGAAGCTTCCGCCTGCGACCAGTGTTGTAGATCTCGCTAGGCGCTAGTCGGTCGGTGGGGTACCGACTAGGGATTAATCGGGATTAATCGGATTGGATTTTTATATATATTTTACCAAATTTATACATATATAATGCTAATTTCATACCTTATATGTATAAATTTAGAAGTTTAGGGGCCAAATATAAACTAGTGAATATGGGGGGAGGGGTTAAATATTAAAATACCTAAACTTAAATAACCCTAATCACCTCCACAGTTCCACCATATCCCGTTTTTTCCTCCCCATTCATTCTTTCATCGTACGGAACCATCAGACGCAATTAGGGTTCTTGGAGTTTCATCGATTTTGCTTCTAAATCAGGTTTTATCATCTGATTTTGAGGTATGAATTTATTTTATTTGATCAATTTGCTCCAGTTTTGATCCGTTCGAATTCATTTTTTACCTAATTTTGAGTTTTTAAGTTTGACTATGACCAATTTGGGCCGACTAATCGGTGATTTATTGATGTGTCGTAAAACACATCTAATTTCCTATGTATTTTGAGTTATAATTGAGTCTTTTGTATATAGTTTTTAGTAGTTTTAGGCGTGTGTTCGTTTGTTTGTCTATTTTTATCATTGTATAGTTTTTATTAGTTTTTAGTACTTAATTACTCGTTTTATATTTTATAGGTGTTCGTGGAAAGTGAGCTCAAAACGAAAGCATTTTAATTGAGACACGAACAGTTGAGAGCATGTGTTCATGAACGTTGGAGCATAAACGAGAAATTTTGGTCGAGCCAAGAACACCCAAGTCGCGAACACTCGAAGCTAGCTTGGAGAATACTAATAATATAATATAAAAAAAAGAAAGTGGTTTGGGCTCGTGGCCCAAGCCTAAAACAAAACTAACAATTCAAAAGAAAAGTCGGTGAGCATAACATTGACTTCGACGGCAGCAGGGATAAATAATACTATCATTCGACAAAAGCAAATTGAATTCGACGAAGAGAACAAAGGGCTGTGATCGACATCGACAACAGCCTTAACCAGGAGATATTTTGGAGACGGAGAAGGTCCGGGGTGCACTAAAGATTAATTATTTGAAGACCTGTGGGTTTGTTTTATCGTTTTTATTTATTTAGAGACATGATGAAATTGTTTTTTAAAGACTTTGAATTTATGTTTCTGATTATAACTATGAACTAAATATTTCCATGGTTGCTTAGGTTTATGAGCTAGACACGTTTTATGCAGTATTTAATGATCTTTGGTTTTTAATTTTGATGTGTAGAATTACATGATTTTAACTTTTATTGTTGGGTTTGATATATGTGTGTTGGTGTTGATTTTATTTGAAGTTTGTTTATTGGTTTAGTGGAACTAGGCATGTAGAGATACCCCTTAGGTCTAGAAATCAATCTAGTTCGTCAACTTAGGTTAGCGTGCTAGTATTTGGAGTTGGAGTACGACACAAGTATAACAAACTAATATAATAAATTAACTAAAACGTGCAGTCCATTCATGAGGGTGAGAAACCTAACTCGAGATTGCTAGGTAACTAACTAGGCATTGTTCGATAGTTGACAAGCGCTAGGGCGGGAGTCCTTACTTGTCCGTGTTTAGAGTTTTCCTAGGTTTTCTTCGGTAGAGTTTAAGTCTGCTTCATAGTTTGAGGGTTTTAATCCAAGAGATGTTTTAATCTGATTTCTGTGGGATTTTGGTACGCTAGGGCGATCCAGATCCATCTTAGCATTTCTACACTTGTCCCGCCTTGATTCTAGCTTGCTAGCCTTACCTGCAGGAGGAGAGTAGTTAGATGAGAATAGGGTCTCAAGTTAACTACCAGATTCAGGATTTATTGCTAGTGTCTAGGAAATTTACCTAAGTAACCAGCCTTCTTCCTATCTGATTTCTCCAAGTTCCTAGTTTCGTATAAGCAGTTGAGGTTATTTTAATTTAGTTTCTTCTAAGTTTATAATTAGTAGTTTAAAATACCCCCCATTTAAGTATATATTTATTTAGGCTAGTATTTGGTAGAGGTTGTGATCTAGAGTTGCATTCGCGTCTTTGGGTTCGATACTCGGTCTTATCTGTTTACTGCTTTGCGACCGGTACACTTGCCGTGCGTGTGTAGTTTTTAGGTGAGTCGTTTTAATTAAAGCTTGTGTTATTTTTATATATACATTTACACACATCAAGTTTTTGGCGCCGTTGCCGGGGACGCAATTGGCATTCTTAATTACTTCCCAAACCGTTTGTCTGGTCTTTTACTTTGTAAATAGTTTTTGATTTTACCTGTTATTATTATTTTTTATTTGTTTTTATTTGTAATATATATATTCCTTTTAACATGTGTGAGATCTGTGGAGGACCCCATTTTACTATAAAATGCCCAAATTCATCGGGGTATTCCGCATGTTACTATGCTAACACGTATTTGCAGCCGCAGCCATATCAGTCATACCAGCCTTCATACCCGCAGGCTAACCGGTGGTTTAACCCTGCAACATCTGAGTCACTAGATAGAATAAAAAGTCGGCCTGATCGTCTACAAGCTGAGATGTATGAGGAAAGGCATGGTGGTAGCTCGTCAGAGTATCCACCTAGCCAACATTTGTATCCACATCCAGATTATCGGGATGTCTCGTCTCACACTAGGCCCGACTTTAACGCCCTTGTTGCTAAGCAAGACGCCTTCCTTGCTAATCAACAGCTCATGCTCGAGGATATGCGTTCTTTGCTATCCATGCGCACCGACTATTTGAGGGAACAAGATGCAGCACTTGAGGGGCTACAGGCTCAGGTGGATGAACTGAACACCATAATGGACGTTGAAGTCCCACCTCCAGTTCAGCAGGTTTATTTCACATATGATGACCCAGACGAGATGGTAACACTTACATTACCTGATTGTATTAGGCCCGTTGCTGTAACTGTTTGTCCTTACTCATCTGATTCTGTGCATGATTTAACTGACACATATGATTCTTTACACTTGTCTTGTGAGGATGATATTTTGCAGGATTCAGGGTTAGAGCCAGAGACCATAATGGACGCCTTAGTCCCACCTTTGGTTCAACAGGATGAGCAGCCTTTCCAGATCTCTAGTTCAGCAGCATACCCTTGGGAGGCAGATGTTTGGAGTGATGGTGAGGAGATAGAAAGGATAGCATTGGACGCGCATAGGAAAGCGATGATGGAGAAGATAGAGGAGGCTGAGGAAGATATGGATTTTTCAGAATCCACAAGCTGGCTGTTTGAGGAAGAAGTGGTGGAAGAGAAAGACACCACTGACCTGCTTGAAAAAGCAGGTGATGGGGAAACAGAGTTTGGTGACGAGTTGGTTGATTTGTCAGCTCCAGAAGTGGACAAAGATTTTGATCAAGTGTCACCAAACAAGGAAGATGAGAAAGAAGCAATGGTGGAAGAAGAAGAACACCACAGCCGGCCCGTGCAGGCATTGGATATTACACTGCTACTAGTGCCACCACCACGGGAGAAGGCGAAGAGGCACCTGGACCGACACAGGGTGAGGGTCAGGAGTTGCAGAGACAACAAGTCCCCTCATTACATGCTAAGAATCAGGTTTGGTCCAGGTAAATTTAAATATTGGTGGCCCGACCCATTTAAATTCGGTAAAATATTTTTCAATTCCACTAATGTAATTTTGCTAAATAATATGGACCGGGTGGAATTAAACGGGTTGGATCGGGTCCAGATAAAAGAGAAGCCCCCTGATTAAGTTTAAGTGTGGGGAGGCTCTGTAGAGTTTGTAATATTTATACCTATTTTTTTTTCTAGCTTTTCATTTTTTTTATTTGTGGTCCGTCCTTCGGTAATGGTTCATAGGTTTTTATCTTTCTATTTTATCTTTGTTTTTTGTGTGTTTGAGTCTGTTTGCAGGTTTGCGTGTTTGCTTAGGTAGAGGAAATTTCACCTTGAGCGGATCCCATGTATTATCTTTATATATATATTTTATAAGTGGGAGTTTTGGTAAAGGTAATGTGAGGAGTCTGGGCTGACCTGTTCGCCTCATGCGACCAGCTATTACCCCGGAAAGTTATATTTTTTTCGTTTGCAACACGTGTTGTGATCACCAGTGTCCTTCATGTTGAGCGAGAACCAGATTTTTTTTTCTTTTCTACCCATTTGGTCCTACCACCATTCACCGCCATTTTGCCAAGCAGGTACGTCTTCATGTTTGTTGTTATATTATGAGTCTAAGTTAGTAGTTTGAGTTTTTTTTTTTGTGGTTCAGTATTATGCTCGGGTTTTGTTTGTTTTGTTTTGCGCAGGTTTGGATTGCACCACCCGTACTCAATCTCCATTCGGGTGATTCTGAAGCTGTTTATCATTTATCAAGGCAAGCCCGGAGTTTACTATTGTGTCAGAGCCGATCGCGACCAAAATGCTATACGATCGAGCTGGATTGGACTAAAGCTTACGAAGAAAAATTAACCAGCTAAGTCCTTTTCAATCTGCCCTCGTCTTTTTATTTTTGTATTCGGAATTTATTTTTTTGTTTTATGTCGTTTTCTATTCCTACATTGAGGGCAATGTAGAGTTTAAGTGTGGGGATGGGAAACTGTCGTTTAGTCTGTATATAGAGTCATTTGAAGTAAAAAAATTAAAAAAAATGTCCCTAATTTTGAAGTTTGCATTATAAAATATGGGAAATGATAGATAAAATCAAGTGTCTGGTTTTCAAATATTATATGTATTAGAAGAATAAATAATCAAAAGCGTGTTGACTTGAGATGTGTGGGTAGGCCCAGCCGGTAGAAAAGTTTCCTTTGAGCTAACACACCAAAAAATATTAGGATATCTTGTGGGTTCTCATCTAGGAAAAAATAGGGAAGCTGAAACCGCCTATAATAGTATAAGGAATGCCGTTATAAGTTTAAAACCGTTAAAATTTCTAATCAAAAGTAGAAAAAAAGAGCTGGATATAAAATAAGGGCAAGGCCAATGGTGTCGTTTCTAGGAATAGTGACTCCGGACTCGACTCCCTCTAGGATTGTCTGCAAATAAATATCTAAAAAAAAGCTCATGAATTAATTAGAAATCAAAGCGAAAATGCTGAAGCTTAAGGTGCCTGGCCACTGGGATAACGACTTGGATTGGTCACACCCTTTGAGTTAAGTATGCTGAGATGAAAAAAAAGGAAACAAATGATTTTAAATTCTTTCGGTTTTCTACATAAAACGGTTAGGAATAGTCAATTGGTTGTTCCTTTTGTTTCATAAGCTTGAGGCGGGATTAGGTGAAACTGTGGCTTCTTTAGTGTGAGACCCTAGGTAGACTAAATGAACCTAAAAAAAATTAAACTAACATGATAAGGGGCTTAGAAACCGGCGGTTGGGTTTAAGAGGACAAGTATACCTGCAATCGCAGTTGGCATGTGATTAGATTTGTAAAATTAAAGTAACCTATGTTTTGAGGCCAGATTATTTGATTGTGATTCCATTGCATAATTCTTTTTCAGGGACGAAAAAGGTTTAAGTGTGGGGATGTTTGATGTGTCGTAAAACACATCTAATTTCCTATGTATTTTGAGTTATAATTGAGTCTTTTGTATATAGTTTTTAGTAGTTTTAGGCGTGTGTTCGTTTGTTTGTCTATTTTTATCATTGTATAGTTTTTATTAGTTTTTAGTACTTAATTACTCGTTTTATATTTTATAGGTGTTCGTGGAAAGTGAGCTCAAAATGAAAGTATTTTAATTGAGACACGAATAGTTGAGAGCATGTGTTCATGAACGTTGGAGCATAAATGAGAAATTTAGGTCGAGCCAAGAACACCCAAGTCGCGAACACCCGAAGCTAGCTTGGAGAATACTAATAATATAATATAAAAAAAAGTGGCTTGGGCTCGTGGCCCAAGCCTAAAACAAAACTAACAATTCAAAAGAAAAGTCGGTGAGCATAACATTGACTTCGACGGCAGCAGGGATAAATAATACTATCATTCGACAAAAGCAAATTGAATTCGACGAAGAGAACAAAGTGTTGTGATCGACATCGACAACAGCCTTAACCAGGAGATATTTTGGAGACGGAGAAGGTCCGGGGTGCACTAAAGATTAATTATTTGAAGACCCGTGGGTTTGTTTTATCGTTTTTATTTATTTAGAGACATGATGAAATTGTTTTTTATAGACTTTGAATTTATGTTTCTGATTATAACTATGAACTAAATATTTCCATGGTTGCTTAGGTTTATGAGCTAGACACGTTTTATGCAGTATTTAATGATCTTTGGTTTTTAATTTTGATGTGTAGAATTACATGATTTTAACTTTTATTGTTGGATTTGATATATGTGTGTTGGTGTTGATTTTATTTGAAGTTTGTTTATTGGTTTAGTGGAACTAGGCATGTAGAGATACCCCCTAGGTCTAGAAATCAATCTAGTTCGTCAACTTAGGTTAGCGTGCTAGTATTTGGAGTTGGAGTACGACACAAGTATAACAAACTAATATAATAAATTAACTAAAACGTGCAGTCCATTCTTGAGGGTGAGAAATCTAACTCGAGATTGCTAGGTAACTAACTAGGCATTGTTCGGTAGTTGACAAGCGCTAGGGCGGAAGTCGTTACTTGTCCGTGTTTAGAGTTTTCCTAGGTTTTCTTCAGTAGAGTTTAAGTCTGCTTCATAGTTTGAGGGTTTTAATCCAGGAGAGGTTTTAATCTGATTTCTGTGGGATTTTGGTACGCTAGGGCGATCCAGATCCATCTTAGCATTTCTACACTTGTCTCGCCTTGATCTAGCTTGCTAGCCTTACCTGCATTCGCGTCTTTGGGTTCGATACTCGGTCTTATCTGTTTACTGCTTTGCGACCGGTACACTTGCCGTGCGTGTGTAGTTTTTAGGTGAGTCGTTTTAATTAAAGCTTGTGTTATTTTTATATATACATTTACACACATCATTAATCGTGACACTGACTAATTGAGTGATTAGCCCAAAATTAATCAGTAAAGTGAGGACTAGCGATTAATCACCAATTAATCGGTGATTCACCGATTAATCGGTGATTAATCGGGATTTTTGCAACCTTGCCTGCGACTGATCATGAAAAACTAGTGGAACAGTAAACAGTCAATACGCTAACTGCATTAAGCAGTGATTCGTTGGAGATTATTTCTCAACTAAGCAGCAAAGTTGGCGATGAAGGCACATCGACGTTAAAAGAACTCCTTGAGTCACATGTGATCGGTTCGTCATCTTAATCCTCAGATGATGAAGATAACTCCGCCGTATAGCCGCATAGTATTCACTTTTTGTGTTTGTAATGACTTTTAATTATCGATGTAATATGATTTGCGGAATGAAGTGGTGATGGAATATCTTGCACATTAATTAAGTTAGTAATTAATTGTAATAACTTGTTAGTAAGACTATTAGGCTGCTTAATGATTACCCTACTGTCATTAAAGGTTGTCCCATCGTAACTAATAGAGGTCTTCATGTAGTGACGTCTGCCTTTCCCATCAACCATCGTAACTAATAAAGGTCTTCATTGTTTTAATTCGTTATAAATATCTGTTATTGACTAAAAAATATTTTAATTAATTTTTTATTCTTTTAAGTTGTTTCCAACCCAAAAAAATTCGTTTGAGGCGTTTCGGTTCGTTTATTGCTCGTTTGTGTTTTTCGGTAGAAACATCCAAGTTTGTACAACTTTCATAAATCATTGTACGTGGTGCTCAGACTATACATTTGATACCCATATTTTTTCAAAATACAATTTTTGCATGTCTAATCGATATGCTGGACTTCTGGACTCTGTTTGGCGCGTTTTGAAATGTTTAATTGATTGTTGGTGGTTTTCAGAGGAACCTTTGTTTGATTATACTCGTGTTCTGCCTTTAAACTTCGTTTGGGTTTGAAAAACACAAAACTTATTATTGAAAAGCAACACAAAACAAAATTGGAACCTTAAATCGTACCGTGATATAAACAGAGGCCTATTAGGATTGTCGTGGAGGAAGATTGTCGGCTTGCTGTAGTCGATGATGGCGCCGAGGTTAGCGGGAAGTTGAAATTTTGAATGATGTTCATCGGTTTGCTCTCTGTATACTAATTCAAAACAGAGGTAGGAAAGTAAAGCTTAAGATGAAAGTGGATACCATAGATTAAAGAGATTTAAGCTAATCAAACTCATATCTCAAGCCGGTGCAAGTTATGTTGGAGCACTATTCATCATCATCATCATCTTCTTCTTCTTCTTCTACTTTCTTTCTCTTGATCTTCACACTTGCTTTTGGAGCCCTGATCTTCTTCCTATTATCATTGTTTATCAAAACTTAAAGCTCTGATCATGGGTCGCATGATTGTGTGTATGTTCTTTTATAAGATGAAAATTGTGCCGGTCCGACTATTGATTTCTTTCCGCAACCAGTACAACGAACTTTGTATGGATGATATCGATCAAACCTTCATAAAACAACCAAACCACAGTTCGAAACCATAACTTATTACATTATTATTATTATTTACATTATTATTATTATTATTATATTTGCAACACACACCTTCAACCCATTCCTCGTAAACCAAGGAAAAATGGCTATAGTAAAACACTTCAAGATGATGGTTTTGTTTTGTGGATCAGACGAGGACTTGCATAACACGCACGAGACGAATTTTGCAACATGAGTTCGACCAAGATGACATGCGAAGCTTTAGACTCCAAGCGGATCCCTTGATTGCCAACTCACCTCCCGTAGAACATAGGCCTCTACAAAGTTTCACCAATTCACCTTTTTCACTTATTTAATGAAATTTAACGCGCATACCTCATTCGAAGATCAATGTCTTCACATTTTAGTAACATTTTAGACTAACTGAGATTCGAGAACAACCACATTCTCTCTCAAACCTTTCTAAAACTAGAAAAAACTAGAACAACTAACAAAGATTGTACAACAAAAGAAGAAAGTGTTCATCTCTGTTACCAAGCATGTCAAGAAATGATAATTTTCAAATATTGCAGATCAAGGTCTTCATTAGTACTTCGGGAAGAGAGCAAAGACCGGTCACATTAGTTGTTAGGAATTGAATTCTTAGAGATGATAAAGGATAACGAAGATTAATGTTGTATCTTTCCCGAAAGTACTGAATTTTCATTTAAGATAGAATCTAGAAAGGTATATTAGAGATGATAAAGGATAACGAAGATTAATGTTGTATCTTATAATAATGTTTTTGTAGTTAGCTCATGAAATTAAGTGTAGAGATGGATTGGATTTCACAGCTTCCTGAATCTATTATTCATCACATACTCTCTTTTATTAATATTACTTCTACAGACCTTGTTCGAATGAGTGTACTCTCTAAGACATGGTTTCGCCTTACCGCGTCTTTCCCTTTTCTAGATTTCAATATCGATAGTTTTATTAAATATTATTTTTTTAAACAAAACATAAAAAAAAATAACACTTTTAGAGTTATTAACGATAGTTTAATTAGGGTTATTATTTTGTATTTATTTTTTTAAAATTTTTAAACTTTTTTTACAATAATCAAATTAAAAAAAAACAATTTAAAACACCAAAAAATAACCCAAAATAAAACTTTGATCTGAATCACCTTGCTTTTGCTTTTAAAATTTCAATCTTTCTTTTTTATATTTTAAAAGCATCCAAAAAAAATATCTATGAAGTATTTGACATTTTAACATGTTTACTTCCCGTCTCCGTATCCAACCCTGACATTATTATTTCCCTCTCAAAACAAACAAAGAAAGCAACACGCAAAGCGGCGGCCCTCCCTCACCTTCTCCGACAATATAACCGGCGGCGATGGGTGTTCCGGCGTTCTACCGGTGGTTAGCCGAGAAATATCCAATGGTGGTCGTTGACGTCATAGAAGAAGAACCCGTTGAAATTAACGGCGTTAAAATCCCCGTCGACACAACTAAACCTAACCCTAACCTAATCGAGTACGATAATCTTTATCTCGATATGAACGGCATCATTCATCCTTGTTTTCATCCTGAAGATAGGGTACCTCTCTCTCTCTCTCTATATATATATATATATGTATGTATATGTGTATGTGTATTTTGAGAGTTATTTGTATGTGTTATTTAATTATTATATGTGTTACTGTTGTTATGTTATTTATTGATTGATTGAGTTGAATGAAATAGATAGGAAGGTGTTGTGAGTTAGTTTAATAGTAGGGTTATTGTAGAGAATTAAGTTAGGGTTACGTTTTGTGAATGTGGAAATTTACAACGAATTTTATGCCACAAAATGAGCCTTTTGCGGAATTGTTGTTTTGTAAGTTTTAAGGTATTTGATTAGCGGTAGTTAGTATGTATTTAACTGTTAACTACTTTTTTTATTATTATATAAAGACACATGGAATGATTAACAACCAAAACCAGTTTATTTGTAAACAGACCTGGCTTAATATTTGTCGGGGCGTAAAGCGAATGCTAAAATGGGGACCTGTTACAAGCTAAAAAAAAGCAGAATACAACCGCAAAAAAAAAAAAAGAACAGTAAATTGCAGGATTAGAACACTATTTGCATGATAAATACAATGAACAAGAGAGATAATTAGCTAAAGGTTTGTCTTCTGGGAAGTTGTACCACAAGTTGTAAGAATCAAATTCTAAATCCTCAAAACAGCATTAAAATTTATATGAGAAATTGCATCGACAGACCCTTGAGCTGGCCCTGTTTGTAAAATTTGGGGGCCCAAAGCCGTAGCTTTAAAATACTGCCCTTTGAGCTGGCCCTGTTTGTAAGTATTGCTCCGGATCATTTCCAGTGAGGAAGAATGAATAGAATTCATGAGGGTATATTTCCATTTCCATTATATCAGTGTTTGTCAAACGACAACACACTCCACTTACCGTTAAGATCTTAGTTTCTAATATTAATGAGGCTAATGAAACATGCAAGTACACCATGGCATTGACTGCTTTAGGTTTTTTCGACATCAATTTGTTTGATGTTATGTCTATGGTGTTAATGATGTGACAGCTTAATTTGATTATTTTCATTCTTGCAGCCTTCTCCAACCTCTTTTAATGAGGTGTTTCAATGCATGTTTGACTACATAGATCGGCTTTTTGTGATGGTGCGCCCACGAAAACTACTTTATATGGCTATTGGTGAGCATTGACCCTAGAATATCCTTGTAATGCTATTTTAGAACTGATAGATTATTGCAAAACCTATACAATTGTTAAAATATATGAAAATTTGGTGTAGATGGTGTTGCCCCAAGGGCAAAAATGAACCAGCAGCGCTCTAGACGGTTTAGAGCAGCAAAAGACGCAGCAGATGCGGTATGTATCTCTCGTATTCCTCAGGCAGAGCCTCTTCACTTCAAGTTTTGTGTTGACTAGAGTGTTTTGATTTTCTAGGCTGCTGAGGAGGAGAGATTGAGGGAGGAGTTTGAGAGGGAAGGCAGGAAACTTCCTCCTAAACAAGAATCTCAAACTTTTGACTCTAATGTCATTACCCCTGGAACCGAGTTCATGGCAGTTTTGTCGGTTGCTTTGCAGTACTATATTCACCAAAGATTAAACAATGATCCTGGATGGAAACCCATAAAGGTAATTTTAGATGGAAAACTTTACAAATACATGGTTTATCGAAGATGTGTTTTTACAGTTCTAATCTGTTATGGTTGGTTTTTTAAGGTTATTCTTTCCGATGCAAATGTTCCTGGTGAAGGGGAGCATAAAATAATGTCCTACATTCGTCTTCAAAGAAATCTTCCTGGTTTTGATCCAAACACCCGCCATTGCTTATACGGATTGGTATTGTTTGCTTTTAACTCATTTCTATTATTTACATGTGGCTAGTGATTGCACCTTAATTTGTTATATGTGTTGATTGCTTTGTATTTATATCTGTTTCTAATTGCAGGATGCCGATTTGATTATGTTGGCTTTGGCTACCCATGAAGTTCATTTTTCAATACTTAGAGAGGTACATATCCCTACAAACTTTAGTAAAACCAAAGTAGGGAACGGGTTATGTAGCATTTTCACCATTTTGTGTTCTGGAAGAAAATAAGCAGCTTATATGGTTATTGCAAATAGCACAGTGGCGATGACCACAGTTTATCCAAAAGGGTGTCATAATAGCTCATATAAATGTGTAGTAAACATCTAATTTATGATCTATCATTTTGATGTTTCATTTCAGGTTGTATATACTCCTGGACAACAGGACAAGTGTTTTCTTTGTGGTCAAGTAGGTCATTTAGCAGCAGCTTGTGAAGGGAAGGCAAAGAGGAAGGCAGGCGAGTTTGATGAAAAAGGAGGCGCTGAAGCGGTGCCTAAGAAGCCATATCAGGTATTTCACTGTTTCGCATTTAGTTATGTAAATTCATTAGATAATATAGTATTATTGCTTCTTCTCATTTTCATGAATTTTGCAGTTTCTTCACATTTGGACTCTTAGGGAGTACCTGGAGTTTGAGATGAAAATTCCTAATTGCCCTTTCAAGATAGATTTTGAGCGAATAGTTGATGATTTTATCTTCATGTGTTTTTTTGTTGGGAACGATTTTCTACCACATATGCCCACTTTAGAAATTCGTGAGGTACACTTCCAACTTTTTTACAAGTGACTATAGTATAAATGTTCTATTTAAGGATGCTCAATGTTGTTTACCTTCTTAAATAAAAAGCTGCTACTTTCTAATTATCTTTTTCCTCAGGGTGCAATAAATTTACTTTTAGCCGTATATAAAAAGGAGTTTAGGACCTTGAATGGGTATCTAACCAATGGAAGCAAGGTGACTATCCCTTGCTGTATATTTATTTTTGATTTTTCACCTTGAGCCTTTTATCGTTTATGTCTCTCAGTACTCAACTTATGATTGTTGCTTTTCTTTTATTCATTCCCAGCCAGACCTTAGCAAAGTGGAGCAGTTTATTCAGGCTGTAGGTTCATATGAAGATAAAATTTTTCAGAAAAGAAGCCGCTTGCATCAGGTTAAAATTTGTGATTTATATATTAATATATCTTTGAAAAAGTTGAACCATATTAACGTCTACTTTTCAAACGTTGTGTTTAGAGACAAGCCGAAAGGATAAAACGAGACAAAGCTCAAGCAAAATCTCAAAAAACAAGAGGAGATGATGCTAGACCAGAATTAGAACCTGAATCGTTAGTTGCAGTTGGGCGGTTTCATGGCTCACGACTTGCTTCTGGACCTTCACCATCCCCATACCAATCTAAGGGTGACTCGAGCCACTCCCGGCCACAAAAACTTGCGCGCAGGTCCTCTGGATCTACTGTTGGTGCTGCCATTGTTGAAGCTGAGAGCAGTCTTGAAAAAGATGATGTATGTTTCGCGCAAATTTAAGCTGGAGAACTTTTTATATGTGTTGCATATCTTTCTTGTGGTTGATTTTTTTTCTTTTGTCCAACTGTTACTAATTTTCAGGTACTTGACAACAAAGAAGAACTGAAAACCAAACTGAAGGAGATACTTCGTGAGAAATCTGATGCTTTTAATTCTGATGAGCCTGACGAGGATAAGGTTAGAGATTAGAGATGCATAGAAAGTCTAATTTTTGCTTACAATGAGTGCATTACTTATCGCTTTCTTTTTCAAATGCAAAGACGCGTACTTGTAATCAAATATCTAGAATTCTAGATATGCATGTTATTAACTGCGAACATCTAATTTCTAGGTCTATTTTGTGTTCATGGTTTTATGTTTAAAATTTTCTTGATGTCAGATAAAACTGGGAGTGCCTGGGTGGAAAGAGAGGTATTATGAAGAGAAGTTTTCTGCAAATTCCCCTGAAGAGCTTGAGGAAATACGGAGAGATGTTGTAAGATTTCTTATTTTTTTTAGACTCTTAATTCTTTTAAAAGTAAAAAAAGAAAGAAAAAGAAATTAAAACAGAAGGAACGTAAGAGAAAGAAAAAACCAGTGAACTCAACTCGTAACAGGTGTATTAATGTTACTATATAGTATATATGGCTGGTAGGTTTTGTAGCCTTCTTTTTTGTTGGTGGAGGTTAGTGATATGCTGTAACGAGTAATGACATAAGCATGCTTTATCATTTAATTTGACTGGCTTGAAAGTCTTCTTGTAAACTGTTATTGCTACCAAGAGGGAATCAAAGAATATGTTTACTTTTCACAGGTTCATAAATATACTGAAGGCTTATGTTGGGTGATGCACTATTACTATGAAGGTGTCTGTTCTTGGCAATGGTAATTTTTATTTATTTATTCATCCACTGTTTGAATACATTAAAGGATGCGCCAGTTAATGTTCAAAAGAAGTTGGAAACCTGTTGAAGCCTTTTCTTGTTCCTAAATGAAATTACAAAGAAGTGTGAATATCATGTCAGGTGTTCTGTTTGGTATAATAATTTCACTGATGTACATTACTCAAAATTGTCTTTTCAGGTTCTATCCGTACCATTATGCACCGTTTGCTTCTGATCTTAAGGATCTTGGAGAGCTAGATATTAGTTTTGAACTAGGTTCACCGTTCAAACCATTTAATCAGCTGATGGGCGTGTTTCCTGCTGCAAGGTTGAATACATCACATTTATTTTCGGATTTTCCCTTGATTTATTATCATGTTTCAAATCTCTAATTGGATACCTTTTGCAGTTCCCATGCTCTTCCTGAACATTACAGAAAATTAATGACAGATCCAAATTCACCCATTATTGATTTTTATCCAACAGGTAATCCCACTTCTTTGACTAAAAAAATCCTTCAATATTGTTCAAATATGTTTTACATTATTTATCACCTTATATATCCTGTTTCAGACTTTGAGGTCGACATGAATGGCAAACGGTTTGCATGGCAGGTGTGTTTGTTTTTCTAAAACTTGTGGTTGACTATTGTTATATCTATTTCAAGTAATTGACAACGTTAACTGCTTGATAATTGTTCTTAGGGAATAGCAAAGTTGCCATTTATCGATGAAGCTCGTCTTCTTGCGGAAGTGAAAAAAGTAGAACATACGTTAACGGTATGAAGAGTATAATTTACATCTCTAAGCATTTTTTATATCCTACAATGAAAATGGTTTTATTGACTCGTAGTTACTTTATTTCTATAGGAGGAAGAGGCTCAGAGAAATAGCACGATGTTTGACATGCTTTTTGTGGCATTATCACACACATTATCTCCATATATATTTTCTCTAAGTGATCGTTGCAAACAATTGCCGGCTAAGGAACGAGTTGAAGTCAAAGAACAGATTGACCCATTGGCAAGGTTTGTGTTGCAATGTCTTTAATCTTTATCTTGGTTTTTTTTTTTCATACCATGTGTTTTCTTATAGTTTAATTTGGGTGTGTTTGCAGTTGTGGAATGAACGGATATATATCTCTTTGTGCTGGGGATCCATGTCCTCCAATATTCAGCTCACCTGTTCATGGGATGGATGATATTTTAGACAATCAAGTCATGTAAACTTTAAAAACGCCTTTTGCTATTTTCGAATATTTGTATCATAATACAAAGGTCTTATCATCATTATGTTTCTAGTTTATTGATTTACTTTTTTACTGATCTCCATTTCAGATGTGTTCTATACACACTTCCGGAATATCATAGCCATATATCTCGACCACCTGCAGGGGTCAAACTTCCAAAAAAGGTAGGTAGTCTGCCTTACAAATATACAAAACCTGTGTTGATCTGGCATCATTGACTTTGTGTTGACTTTTCTGCAGACTGTAACAGTGGATGATGTGCAACCAGAGCCTCCTTTATGGCATGAAGATACTGGAAGGAAGCCATGGGAGAACGGAAGGTACACCCACTCTCAAAACGCATATTTAAATACCCTTCGAATAATTTTCTGATTGTGGTTTGGTTGTTTATGAAAATCTTAAGTAATTTTTTTTAATGTAGGAACGGGCAAAACAACAGGAACCAAAACCATAACAATAACCCTCGTGGAGCAATTTCTGGCCGACACCTTGGAGATGCTGCACATCGACTAGTCACCAATAGTTTACAAGTAAAGCCTGAAAGACATAATGGTCATTATCCACATGGCCCACCTCCTCCCTATCCACCTTACCAGAGTAATAGACCCTACTACAGTCAGGATCCAAGTAGGATGGTCCAACTCCAACCTAGTTCAGGTTATCCTCCACAAGGCTATGACCCGGGTTACAGTCAACCCTATGGTTCAAATACCCATTACAGTAGGTCAAACGCTCAGACACATGGATACCACCATAATCAACATGGATATGTTCCACCACGTGGGCCCCTCCAACATCAACATTTGCCTGCTAGCAGTCAATACTATCCGCAGCAAGGTGGCCGTGGCTACGCATATGATGCCACCACCAGTTATCATCATCAACAGACTGCAGGCTGGGCCCCTCATGGGAGTCAGGGCGGTGGCAGAGGCCATGCCCGTCCTCAACATGGCGGTGGCAACCAATTTTCAGCATTAAGTAGAGATGGAGGCAGTAGAAGGTCACATCAGCCTCATCGACGCTAGATGGTATGGTAATTGCTTGAACTTTTGAGTTTTTTTAATTCATTAATATGTTGTATCATAGTCTGATAATCCTTTTCCTATATTGAATTGCCACCAAAGGTTTTGCATATAGGTTTGGTCCAGAAGATGATTGGATACTTAGTGTGTTGTATACAACCTTTTTATGTGCCTTGTCACTTTTTTTGAGTTAATAGAACTTAGAACATCTTTATTCCAAGGTTGTGTTTGGGTTGGGATAGGCTGAACTGCCAATCTGTTGGGTTTATGAAGTTAAAAGCATCATAAAGGAAATATGGAGTTATGCACTGTAATCTGTTACGTATTTGGTTTTTGCTTGAATTAATTACAGTTCGTGTTGGTGCGTGGTGATCGTGATTCTAACCCGAATTCCTACTTGCGTAACTAATTAATCAAAAGGGTTGGTATTAATTCACAAGCTACTGATCCAAAAAAGGGGGGCATTGGTGTTCATAGACACTGTTATTTTGAAAATGTAGGCATTGCATGTCCACGATGTTTGACAAACTACTTTGTTATTTTGAAAATGTAAAAAAAAAGGTTGTTGATTTTTGTGTGGAATCCAACTATTATGTGAAAAGGTGTATCACGTACTCATGAAGTTTAAAGCAAATAATTTCAAACCATTTTAACATGTTAAAATTTGATGAAGTGACATTCTAAATGTCTAAAAGTATCAACGTGGATGATTTGTTTGATCTGTGTAATTTTTTTAAAAGCAACCGTATATGATTATGCAACTTTCATGTAATAAAAGTCTACAAAGCATGGAAGTAAACAAAGACCTGTTACATAGGCTACACATAGTCGACGTGTTCAGTCCATCCTCCACCTCAGCGTTACGTAATACCCCTCCTTCTCTCCCCATTCTCCTTGGTGTACTCCTCCTTCCCCCTCCTCCCTTCAATAGTCAAGAACAATTAAATAATGCAACAAATGGTTTGGTGATTTTTGTGTGGATATCTGTCGCCTGCCCGAAACTAGTAGAGGGTGTAAACGAGATGTGTTGAGCCTGAAATTGTTTGGGCTCATTTTAACTTAAGAAGGCTCTAGCTTGAGCTCGGCTCGTCTGACTTAGGAGGTGGAAATAAGGAGAGCCAAACACCCTCTTGGACATCCTGTATCAAACATTACTTAAGTTTTGATGTTGATTAGTCTCAAGACAAATTCAATAGGCAAATGAAATCGACGGCTCATGGGGTGGGATCCTAGGTGCGAACTAAATTCAGCCCCATGCTTTACACATATTTCATAATGTACTGTGTAAATCATCTCAGTCTATTAATCCTATTTAACATTTGTTGATTTGATTCGACTGTTTTTAGATATTTTTATTTTGGTAACGGCAAAATGTCACTAAACTAGCCTAACTAACATGTATCTTTTCGTTGTTTTTTTAGAAACCCAAATTATTATATATACTAATCGTTAACGGACGGCGCAATAGTTTACTTGTACTCTTTTGCATTTACGCCACTATTAAATAGAGTTATTTTAAGCCTCTCTTTTATACCACTCTGACCTGATCTGGAAGGCACCATCAAGCTTCTACGATGTCACTGACTTTATTTAGGTCTTCACGTCTTTCCTTCCACACAAACGCCAACACATATCAAGAGAAAGCGAGAGAGAGATCAGAGGACGCTTTCTCCTCGCCTACCGACCAACCGGCACCGTATGGCTGCCACCCATCGATATCTACCGGTTAAGGAACAGTACCATCGACGTCTATCATACTACGGCTACAACTTGTCATGGCTTTGCCGGCTGCAAACTTGCCAAAAACCGCCCGAAATCCCACCCGAACCAACCGTCGAAACCGCTCAGAAACAAGTTAACGAAACGCACAAAACCGGATTGCTGCGCGCTGAATTTTGCTAGTTAAAAACTAAAACATAATATAATTATAATATATTTTTTTTAGTACTGATTAATGCTTTTTATTAAATTATTTGTCAAAACAAGTTACATTTAGATGGTGGGTAAGCGGGCAACAAGCTGCGCCGTTATCCCCTTTTGAATCGCAAAGCCTATCCTGCTAAACACAAACCCTTGGTTCTTAGGGCTCTGCGAGTCACTGTGGACCACCTTCTGCACTCGTTTCAGAAACCGTACTGCCTCAGGGGCCAGAGATCCAAATGTGTCAAAAGCAAATGGCAGGAACACATGTTGATTGTCTTAACAGACTGCTTCGTGCTTATCGACCTTCTTATTATTAAAAAGTAATAATAAGGAAGGTGCGGCACTGTGTCTGTATCATCGTTCTGATTCCGTCTCCATACTTGGTAAGTTATCAACTTCATAGTCATTCATTCATACATACATTGATACATACGCTCATATTGTCAAGTTATGTATGAATTGTCTGTTTATCGCTACAATACCATACTTAGGGTTTTACATATTTTTTTTTTCTCTAATTAACTATCCTTGTTGTTTATTTTTGTTTACATTTTTCAAATTAGGGTTTTTAGATCATCAGTTGGGCACATAATTTCTACTTGACAATCTTAGATATTTATACTCTTGCTGTCATTTCCCCTCTAGTTTTATAATTAGTTAGTACCTCTATTGTCAAGGTTCACCCGCCTAGGCCCTCTTGCGCATTTTTCAGACTAAGTTCCAATCAAATTCCGGTCAAAATCGACCTATAACAACATAAGCTAGCCCTGAAGATACCTAAAACATGTCTACAACCCTTAAAATTTGTATGTTTATACTATACGTATTGCCTAAGAAAAGCCCTTGCCTTTTAAGCGCCTTTTAAATCTATGGTTAGTACAGCTGTTGTGATTCATGTATTATTATTCTTGATGTGTTTCACATGACCTGATCTGAATCGTGGCCACAATTAGGTTTTGTTTCGCAGTGCCTTGATCATTGAAACATGTTTAAGTAGATTATATTAGTTGAGAGACCATCTTAGTTCTCTTTTTTGTCTATTCAAAGTTAATCAATTATATATGTTGTTTGACTGAGTTTCAAAATAGGCTGAAATTATTGTAGTAGATGGTATCATTCAAGATGCACTCTTATTTAACCATGCCTACGTCTTGACATCTTGTAGGATGAAGAACAAAAACATTATTTGCAAATCCAGATAGGTTTTGGCTATAACTACGGTATTAACTGTAACTCACAGTCCCGAACTGTATTTAATTACTGACCTTGGAATAACAGTAGGGTTATTTTCTAATTTGTATTTTGTGGTATCCACATGTGGTTGGAGATGGTTTTGTTATGTTTGTAGTTTTATTATTTCTTGTCTTCTTTTTTTATTTGCCAATCTTTACATTTTTTTTCTTTCTTGTCTGACCCATATGGCTATATTTAATGATATATTGGAAGCAGTTCTGATTCCACTTTAGGTTCGTAGATTTAGAAGACTTCTTTTTACAAATGATTTTGTATAAAATAGGATTGAATTGTTTTGTTGTATGATTGATTAATTGGTTTAGTCTCTTATGACAACAAACCAACCATCGATTTTAGGAATAATACCCGCACCCCATGTTAACATTGAACTGAACAACAGTTTTCAAGTAATCATACCCTTTCCATTTTGTTCTTATCATCAGATCTATACATTAATGATTCCTGTATGACATTTAAGAATTAGTTATGCAAAGACAAAACAGTTCCTATTATTTGAGTAAGTTTGTGTGACCATTTTTGTGATTGCAGTTTTATCATTCGGTCATTTATGTTTGAAACTGTATTTTTAATTTTATATATTTTTTTGAATGATATGCGGTAGGTTTGGAAGGAATCACCGATCTGTGAGGTTGACAAGGAGCTTGTTTTATAAAGTTAATCATCTTAGGAATGGCAAGTCAAGAGGATGTTAAGCATATTGAGGACTGTTCTGTTGCCAAGTAAGCTCATTAAACTTTTACATCTTACTAATTAAATAAACTGTAATATAGAAAGAAAAGAATTAAACTTGTGACTGATCTTATGTAATGTACTTATTTGCAGTGCGTTGGGCACATGGGTTTTCTCCGTAGCTGGTGCATTGATTGCTATACCAATAGGAATAAAGAGGAAATCACTTGCACCTCTCGTGTTTTTAGGGACTACAGGGACAATGGTCGATATAATTTTGGGAATTAGTGCCTGCGAGAGAGAGCATGCAGAACGCCAAATGAAGATTCTTGAACAACAAACTTCTGCTGCTGCTGCTGCTGCTGCTTCTGATGATGCAATATGAGCCTCGTTTTCAAGGTTATCGTTATTTTGTTCTAGAACTTGATTTAGTTTGATCTGTCATGACGTCAAATTTGGTTTGAAATGATTGATTGTTATCTATCATTTCAATTTTTAGCGTGATTTTGGCCTAGATGGTTTTGTTTTGTTTGATATTATTAATAAAGACGTAAAATAATTTGAAAAAGAAAACTGATTTACTTTTAGTGAAGTAAAATAAATTGAAAAATACAGAGAATATGATTATAACTTTCATCTTGAGGTCAAATAATAATTATAATCTATTCATAGTTGTGTTTTAGCTTGAGATTGATGCGTTTTTGATCTTCAAGTCTTTCTGAATGATCTTGAGTTTGGTTCTACTAGGCTCTCGCCTTGGCTTGTGTGACTCTTTAAAGTCAATTGGTTCATTTGGCGCAGGAATTAAACTAGTTTAGAAGTGAATTGAATCATGCTTAGATGATGTTTCATGAAGTTTTTATTGCAACTATTTCTTAGTCTCCATAAATCATAATTGTTATCTAAGAATTATTTACTATGTAACACTGCAAATTCTGACTCATACAGCTGAAAAAAATAAAAAATCAGAGACTAATTAGATCTGGCAAAGGATCAAGTCTGGCGTTGTTCGTCACAGGAGGAGAAAGCAGCAAGGGATTTGATTTTTTATGTTCTTCAAAAACCTCCCATTCATCGGTAATTACGGTCTTTAAACTTGATATTGAATTGTTGTAATCATGTGTTTGTATCAATTTGTCGCTGGTTACAACTATAACCGATTTCACCTCCTCTTTTGGAAAGTTTTCAATGCTCGGTTGCTTTGAATCTCCACTAATTATGTCTTTGAGTTCTTGAATAACCTTTTCAGGAATTTGCTCTATTTTGGGGCATTCGGAGGTGTTACCGACCCCAATATCCCTACAAAACTCAAAAAACCTTGAAACTTCTTCGCCTTGAACTTTTGCTTTCTGCAAAATTGGCAAAGCGATCGCAGCCTCATTTTTCTCCACAGGGTAAATCATCATGAGAATGGTTCCAATTCCGATGCTAATTCGGCTGTAGATATCGTAAATCTCAATCATGATGCAGTCCATGGCTTCGAGAACAAGAACATTGACCGCTTGGCCCGAATTTGGTTGGATCCTGAGCAAAGAATCGAGCAAGCCTTGGAGTTTTTGTAACCAAATCAAATCTTGTATCATCACCGTATGTTTATGCTCCTCGTTTGTTTCGTCTCCCAATAAAAGGTTACGTTTAATCTCCTCTTGTGAATGGAGTGATATGAACGCCGATTTCTGATCCAGAAACGCATAGTAAGAATAGATAAACGCATTTAAACCCAACACATTCCCATGCTTTAATCGCTTTTCTTTAACATTCAACAAATCAGACGGTAATGGCCCAATCTGTTGAATCCCGGGAACCTTACAAGTAAAAACGCCATGCAACAACATGAGTCCCTTCAACACCACCGCCCAGTTGTGGGTCCTCTTCATCCTACGGAAGAGGACCCACAACACACGGTACAAACACTCATCAGAAATCCTGACCCATGTGAAAACATGTTGAGTGGTGCGGTAATCAATGATTGATTCATCATGGGTGGTGGCCTTGATGACTGCGGTTTCTATACTCGGGTTCCGGAGCATGGACCGAGAGGTCAAGTTGGCTCTGAGAAGACTTGTTCGGTCTTTTAGGGCGCCAGAAGCTCTCTTCCATAGTTTCATTTTTTTTTTGGTTGGTTTTGATTTGAAAGAAAGGAAAGATTGTTGGAATAGATTTATAGCCAGACAAATGTAGGATGAGTGCCGGCCGGTTAGTTTGGTTGGTTAGAGTCAAAAGTTTGATTAGAATTTAGAAAATTATGTGCGTATTGTTTGGTCTACAATGAAGTTGACTTTGACAACTGTGTCATCAGGAGTCTTACCGTGAGTTTTGGGTTTGAAACTTTCATCTTTTATTTTATTTTATTTTTCTTTCTTTCTTTGTGGTTTTTTTTAAATAAATGAAACTGTTTGTGCACACAACTAAAGTTCACTCTTTCTCCATATGTTCAGAATTAATACTATATAAATATAGAATATAGAATTTTTGTTTTTTTTAATATGAAACAGTTTTGCAATTATTTTATTCAGAAATGTTTTAAAGTTTTGTTCTACGTACTTGGTTGGACGAACTTTGGGCTTGAGCCTTGACTCACTATTGTTTTCTTCAGTTTTGACTTTAAAGAAAAAGTAACATTAACTTATAGAAGTATTTTGTTTTGTCATCAAAATTAAGAAAATACAAGTGAAATTAGGTTGTTTAAAAAGCTAGCTCGTGGCTCATTCGAAGTTCGCATGAAAACAAAATCTTGAAATCGAGTTGGCTTGGTTTATAACGAGCTGAGTTTGAGCCAAAGTAAGAAGCTCGATTGTTGGCTCACTATTTTTTAAGCCTTATTGTTAATATTTATATGTTATAAGTCAATTCCATTTATATAAAGGCCGCATGATATGGTCCATGTACCCACTCCACAAAAATTTATTTTGCTAAAATATTAAATAAATATTAGTTGTGATTTAAAAGAACTAGATCGAGCTGAGCCGAGGTGGGCAGGTGGCACATATAACTACGAACTTGAGCTGAAGCTGGCTCGATTGAGCCCACTCATCATGAATGTACATAATTATATATAGACATTTATGCACCTCGCCTAAAATATGTGTCGCATTTTGATGGGTTGATACAATTTGCATCATTTCCACCCTTTGTACAAATTACATCACATTTATTCACACACACACAATAAATGCAATAACATCACAACTTTTTTTGAAAGATGAACTTCATTCAACACATAAGGCGGAGAGAAGAAGAGGCCGCTAAAGACATTACAATAACATCAAATTACACCAACCTTTTCAATCCTTAACAAAATCCTTATGCCTATTAGAAAATCATAACAGGCCACAAGCTTTAATATCAGCTACAACCTCCACCACAATGCTCCTCCTTTGATCGAAAACAAGTTCATTCCTGGCTCTCCAAATATGCCAACAACACACCATAACCATACCTTTTATAATATCTTCGCACGTAGCCGAAAAGCCTTCCACCTTGTGCATATCCAGAATATCCTTCACGCTGAAGGCGAAATAATTTGGCAGCCCAGGCCATCTAAAGTGAGCTCATGTTATTGATCATTGTTTAATATGTTACTGATCATTGTTCTTAGTGTAATGTGTTGCAAGAGTTGATCTAACGTGAGCTCATGCCCTAAAGGTGCATCTGAGGTTGGAGGTTGAGATGTGAACATGGGGAAGGGAGTAGGACTTGACATTCCCTGTAGGTAAGGTATATTATGTAAAGTAGGGAGAGTTGAGCTAGGTCATGCTCCAGAGTTGGGAAGAGTGGACCGAGAGCTGGAAGGAGTGAGATGGGGAGGAAGAGGTGGCCCTTGTGAGAACATAGGCTCTTCCTCGTTGTAGTCTAGCCTTATTCTCACTCCTTTCTCCCTGTCCTTCATTACATGTTGGTTAAGGAGAGTTCTTAATTGCAAGAAGTTATTTGCAACTCCCTCAGGAGTCAGATCTATGCGTTCAGGGGTTCTCATAGTGTTGAGGAGAGGAGATGCAACCCCTGAACGAGAAGAAGTTGGTGTCTTGAAGAAAGAGAACTCCGGGGAGGTTGTACCCGTTGGAGTTCTCCCACGGGTTGAAAAGGACACCGATTTATCAGGAGAGTTCTAATCTGTGTTGGGAGAAGACTGGTTTACTTCTTCCGGGGACTCGTGGTCAGACATATCGAAGAGTTGGAGCTACACAATTGATTTTAAAGA
Organism: Ambrosia artemisiifolia; assembly: GCA_032199755.1. NCBI lineage: Eukaryota > Viridiplantae > Streptophyta > Magnoliopsida > Asterales > Asteraceae > Ambrosia > Ambrosia artemisiifolia. Next base: position 21,284,242 of record CM063516.1, read on the forward strand.
GGAAACAATGGTGTAGCCCCACGGTGGGCGCCAACTTGTTGCTATAACAAATATAGGTCTAACATTAGTTTAGAGTCCAAGGAAGGGCAAAAGGGTTAAAGGGTTTCGTTTTGCCTAACGCAGGTCGTGATGTCCCTCTACGCTGCAAAACGTAGAAGGAGGTTCAAGATTGTTATGATTTGAGTGTTATGATTCTGGTTTGAGTGAGACTCAAAGCCAGAGGTGTAGTTATAAACTCAAGTGAAGTATTAGTGTGATAGGAGGAATCTTCACACGTGTATGATCAAAAAGAATAGAAGATGTGTAAGTGAGAATAATAGAAAAGGTGTGTTCAGATCTGAATGGGCGATCTGATTTATAGAAGAAGCATCTTCTTCTTTGCCAGATACCCGAGGTTAATTACCAACAAATACCTAACGAGTATTGGGTTCGGCATAGGACACGATTTTACAACCTAGGTATGGATATTCATTACCAATATCTGACCCGAACCTAACCCATTGCCAATGGCTTCCATTTACAATTTTCATTATAAAACTTCAGTAAAAGTAATCTAAGTGATGCAGGTGTCTTAAAAAAAGTTGGATTTTGTAACAAGTTGGAATAAGCGATTGATCCATATCTTTTGAAGTTGTTAACAAAAAGTTGAATAAATTTGGATCGGGATGAAATGTGCAACAAAATGCATACATAGCAGCTACATACATATTTATCTAACACTACACTGTTCTCATTTAATGGTGTTCATGTGTGTATTAAGACATGAACCATCTTAACTTGCTACTCGAAAACAATAGGCTTGAAACCAATATGTTAAAATGCGAACACACTATAAAAAAAGGACTTAGGTACTCGACTTCCCAAATCGAACTCTCCTATTGTTATAACTTAAAAACCTCACATAACTCTCAAATAAGTCCCCAAAGGATATTGTATGAGGTGAAGTGTCTCCCTTCTATCGTAGAGAGGGATGATTCAATATATTGATGGTTGATAAGAGTATAGCAAGTCCAATAACCTACCAACCAATAAGTCAAGCAAAACACAATTACCAAAGAACAGATCGTACTCGATCTTTTCACCAACCATATACATGTGCATTCAATTTTTCTTCACAGATCTTATGCGGCCTAACATCATATACAACACCGCTTCTAGTTGTCACCGTATCCGTGTATAAACTCAAGACAACTTTCTTTATTACTACCTAAAAATTGAAAAATTCGATTTTACTGGTTGGTTTATCATGAACTGGTATTGAATTAAAACAAGTTTATCTCCAACTCCAAATTCGTCTATGCCACCATACACATTATTAAGACATAACATGTACTCAAGTAACAAATAATTGTTTTTAAGTCACCAGACACGAAAAAGAATATCTCCCCACCTGACCTTAAATAACAATAAGAATATCCACCAAAAAAAAATGAAGAAACAAACACTCGAATCCAGACTCTATGCAGGACATACCCCAACCTCATGGGTAGTTTTTTTATCCTGAATGGGACGCTTTGACCCGTATAGACTACACCTACATAGAAGAGGTAACAAAACAGGCATCATCTTCCATAGATTTGCCAGACAACACGACTCATCATACAACCGGAATCCAGAACCCACACTTTCAGGCGACTTCTGTTGAATTCTTTAAAAAACAAAAAGGAAACTTTTTGTGGCAGTCGCTATTGACCGTCACTGGCCACCACTGACTACTAAGCCAAAATCTCCAAGGGTTCTTGAATGTTGACAACCACAAAATCCAGGGCACAAAAAGCAAAATCTGATAACCGTTTGTAAAAATCTCAAGAAGCAGGTGCTGCTGCAGATGCCTTCTCCAATTTCTCTTTCTCAATTTCGACTCGTCTTTGATCAGCATGCTGAGAGATACCACTTGCAAGTGCCTGATAATGGAAGTCAAGTGTTTGCGATAGATTCTGGAACCGTATTTGATCTGAAGCTTGCAATGCTATATGTACAACCAAAGCGTCAATTATTAAAATCTAAAAACACATCAATTAATCAAAAGATTTATAAAAACATTACCTTTTGCAGTATCCATAAAGAAAATAAAGGGATCGACTTCATCAATAGGAGATTGTAAGTCCTCGTCATCACTGAAGTCATCATCGTCGTCGTCGTCATCATCATCAGCTGGACGGAATGACTTTGCCTGCAGATATATCAGATGATTGATTTGTTACCGTTGATAAAGTAAATGAATGTCTGAAAATATATAATAAACCTGTGCAGCTAATCTTTGAAGTCTCAAGCTATCAGCTTCATCGCCATCCTCTGCATCAACTCCCATATCTTTGTCAGACCCGTCATCTTCATCATCATCTGATTCCAAATCATCATTCATGCCATCATCATCTTCCGACACTTCCTTTGCAGCTTCTGAATATAAAAACACAAGACTAATGTAAGATATACAGAAATATAAAAGCAAGAAAACTCACATTCGTTAACAAAATATTAATTTAATTACAAAAAAAAAATAATACCTGCTACTTGATCCTTGTAAGCAACAAGCAGCTCGAGTGTTGCCTTGAAAACCCGCGCCAAGGCCTCCCCTGGCAACTGATCCGCAGGAAGCGTAAGCAGAGATGTCAAACCCAAACAGCACACTTTTTTATCATGTTCCCTGCACCGAAAAATTAAACCCTATGAATCATTATATTCAAATATATAGTTTATAGCTGAAAGATTTATATCTGACAGTTTAACACATAATACATGAACAGATATTGTTTCAGTTCAACATAAGCTGACTGAACCCTTATTGATGCATAACCAGGATTTACCCTATTAACCTATTGCCTGACCCGTCCACCCACTCAACCAGCACAATCTGAAAAAAAAATTACTTTTTAAAGTTGGCTCGTGCGCCACTCTTCTTAGTTTGTTGCAACATTTGGAACCAGAGATTAAAAACTTCCGTAGCAACGCCAAGCTTTTGCAATATGTTGAGTGTGAAAGGTGCATTATAGTAAAGAGCATTAGCAATCTGCAATAGATACAAGTATAAAATTAGAAAGAAGCAAAATACTGAAGGAAAAGTATCATGTGTTTGAAATGCCGTTCATGATAAATGGGATATCAACAATGTCTTTATTAATACATGAATACAAGAAGTCTCACAGTTGATAAAAAAAAGTCCATTTGTAATGTGGGCTCTAACAAACACAAAAAAAAGCTATTTAAAGTTATACAAACATCTAGAAAATTTGGTTACTTACAACTTGCACCAGAAGGCATTTCAAGTATGGTCTCTCTGCTACACGCAAACGCTCAACCGTGAGTCTAATATATGGCTCAACCCAGTGGTCCACCTGGCCCTTGCAGTTCTGGAACACCACTTCGATAAGCTTGGGTGCAGGTTCAATGTCATTGTCCTCCAAGTTCTTATCATTCATTATCTGGGACAATAGAAAAGGTTGGTAATTGCTAATTAAAGGAAAAATAGTGATAATGAAATAATAAAGAAAGTTTGTAAACAAGAAAGGATAAATAGAACTTAATCAATAAAAATAGTAAGAGTTGTGGTTGATTTCCATCACGTGTAACAGTAATGTCAACTTACAAAATTAGAATCAATGAATCCCTTGAAGAGATTTTCATTTTTTATTGTTAACCAAAACTTCATAACTTGAGACCAAAAAGAATATTCTTTTTTAGCAGTGTGTTCGAAATAGATAGGTAACATACATTGGAAAGCATATTCCACAAACTTTGTTGGTAGTCTGGCTCCTTGCATGTAAGATAATGCACCGTACTCCTTGATATATAGTTGTCCAATGGGACAAGGATATCTGTACCATTACAAAATACCAAAAAAAAAAAAAAAAATAATAACAAAGAAAAAAATTAATAAAACTTATCATGTTACAGAATAGGAACATGGTTTTTCTAACAAGGGTGACAAGAGAGGTACATACTGGGGAAAAAGTCAATAGCCCAATCAGCAAGAGCTTCCATCAGCAATGGCCACAGACTCCACATGTCCATGGATATTGTCGGTGAGAAAAAGGTCATGTATGATACGATTTCCAAAACTTCTTCAAAAACATCTGCAACATAATTTGTAAACGAGCCATGAGAAAATGAAGCTGGTGTAATATATTTTGCAAAGACTTCAATTTCATAACAAAATCTCAGAAAACAATGTTACCTTGGCCATCAGTTGTAAGCATGCGACGCATTATTGGTAGTAAAGTTGGCTCAATGTGAGCAAAAATGTGAGGCAGCCTGCTTACGGATTCAAGAATTGTACTAATGGCACGTAAACAACCGGCAGCTGCTAAAGCACCAGGATCATCTGCTTCTTCATCACCTTCAGAAGTATTGATACATTTCCAAAATGCAGCAGCCTAATAATATTAGATACATACACCAAGTTACAAAATGGGAGGACAAAAAAAACTTTTACATATGCACACTTAACATTTTGATTGATAAATAATAACAAAAGAATTACCAGACTCTGGCACAGGCCCAGAGCATAAGGTGCCATTTCCTCTCCAAATTTGTCAACAATTGTTTCAAGAGTAAACACCAAATCCTCGTTTTCAACTTCATCCATTAGCTTGAAAAAATCTGAAAACCAACAATGTATGCAAGAACAAGTTAATACCCAATTCCTTAATATGAAAATATGAATCAGGATAGCTTGTTTGAAAATGCATACCATCAAGTAACTGTGGAAGGATTGGTCTGATTTCACCTAGATCTGTAGATATATAAGAATCATATAGTTTCATTATGTTCTGAATATTTGACAAAACGGAACCGCAATATAAAACTATACAAAAAGAAAAAGTTGTGCATTAAGATATTACCTTTACAAGACTCAACAAACGAACGCAAAGCAAAAACAGAATCAACACGAACTGGAAGCTCGGGGTCACGCATCCCAGCAACTACACATTGTAGTGCTTTCCGGAAATTATTTGGGTCAGAAAAATTAATATGGGCATATTGTCCAGCAACCCATGCAGCCTACCATTCCAAAAAGTTTTTTTAGAATGAAATTTCCACATAATATTAGAAAGAAAACAAAAGAGAAAATAAACAAGCTAAAAACTAACCTTTGCTCTGAGATGCCCAACAGGACTGACAAACTCAGGGAAAACATGTTGCACTAGCATGGGCTCAAGCTCAGATTTATACGGTTCAGTTTGTTTCAGTTTATCACACAGTGCTCCAATAGCAAGAAGTGCACCATCTTTTTGTCTATAAGGCTTCAACTCAACTGGCGCTGCTTCATATCTAATCAAAAGAAAACAGAGACAAAAAATGGTAAAAGAAGAAATTTTTTGAATATGCAACAGATTTATATGTTATAGAAAGATCTGGATACCTTTTAAAAATCTCTACAATGAATAATATGAACTTTTGAAGGTTTTCTTTCCCACGTTTTCTTACCAACTCGCTAACAAAATCCATTGCAGCAGTCCTAGGACTGTATAGGTCTTCAATGATATCTGCAGAAAAGTGTCGAAGTTTGACTAATAGGTCTTGGAATAGAAGTGGGGAGCAATCATATGCGGTAAGACTCACCATAACCCTTCCTCACATACTCATGTGGATCTTCCTCCCAAAGGGTATGATCATTATCATTGAAGCACATAAGTGGGAATATTATCTCAAAAAGAACAACATCAAGTCTTGGTTGGAGCAGATTGTACATTGTAGTCTTGGAAATGCTGTAGCATATAAATTTATAATAAAAACTTAAATTAAAAACAACTCACGCTGAAAGGGAAAAAAAACATAAAAAGAACTGAATTATGTAAAAATATATGGTATAAAACACACCTGTTGCTCAAGTATTGCAAAATAAGGTTGGTAACTCTGTCAGGTAAATAGTCACCAATACGGACTGCATTCAACAAGTTGAGGTGGCACTCCAAAATTTTCCCTGCATAATTTTTCTGGAAGTGTTGAGCAAAAGCTTTGTTCTCAGGGTTTTGCAATTTCAGGTCACCAAACCTAAGACAAGAGAACTGTAAGTGAGTTTTAAGAAAGTTACAAAGTTAAGAACTTAAAAGAGCATATGACCATTGACTCACCGAGTATATAGGCGATTTAATATGTGAACTGTCCACTTTTTAACCTTCCACCATCCCCATGACTTGCGTAGATCTGGATCAGCCGGTTGTCCCTCTAAAGGAACAGGTCTTTCCAACATATTTAAGAATAGGACCATCCAAGCATTGAACACATTTGGGTCAAACAATTTCTTGGGAATCTCCAACTGGATGACATTGTTACCAGTTTTATTCGTCAAAAGAAATTTCCATAAACTAAGATCGTGAGTGTGTAGTGTAATATAACAAATCCAAATTAAAAGATGTATTCACAACCAACAAAAAACATTAGCCTTTTGCTGACTGATCAAAAACAAGAATTTCTGTGCTAGTATTAGTAGATAGTGAACATTATCAATATAGCAGCTTACATAAATAGAAGACCAGAATATTTTGCAGATAAGCTTAATTAAATCTGCTACTTCAATTGAAGGATTTGGTATCTGAACAAGATTGCCGAATATATTTAGCAAATGAGGAAATGTCTGTTCAACAACAAGGTAAACTGGAATCCTTTCTTCATCTGACTTAAACCTGTAAATACAAAGTTAAATGCATTATTGATCAAAACACAGTAAATTAAGATAACCAGTAGTACCGAAAAGCAATAAAGGGCCTAGATTACTTAACAAGTAGATAGACAGTACCTATGGCAAAATATACCAAAAAGAAAATTAAGTTACGAGTCATTAGCATGTGCCTACTAAACATAAGTATTCACTAAAACATTGGATGATAACTACTCAATAACGAAAAAAACATAATGCATAGCATCCATCTTATTGTTCAAATTTCAAAAAGACTTACCCATGTGGGATTGAATTAAAGAAGGATGATATCCCAGAAAACTTCATCTTAAGCTAACTAGTTCCAACTGGAAAATGGATTGATGGAGTTGTTTACATACAAATCCATTTTATGTCCATACTTCATGTTAAGAACTATGAAAAACCTACTAAAACTTAAGTCATTTTATTAATTACATATGAAATAAACCATGAATGAATTGTTATCATGCAATACAGTAATAGTTAACTGTTGTTAGCAAAAGTGAACGTGAGATATAAAACTAAAGTGGAATCTAAACATACCCCAATATGCATAATGGGCAAGCAAGCATTAGAAGTTAACATGTGCATGAGTTGTCTTCTTGCACACAAATGCATATCATGTGCAATAAGTATTATGTGATTGGGTTTGAAACTATAAAAAAATAAATTTTGGTGCTGCATATACACATAGAAAGCATCACATAACTAAAATGATGTAGTTTAACAAATAAAAAACAATACCAAAGTTTGTGTGGCATGGCAACAAAACAAATGAAACAACAAAAAAGTCAAAATGAAAATCAAAAGCTTAAGAGATCTAAAAGATAAAGCATAGTACTTACTCATATTTTCTAGCAAGTATTCTGAGCACAAAAAGTGCTCCATATACTTGTTGCTGGTCTTGCAAATTATGTGTCACCCAATGCAACAGACCTGGCCATTGTTCCGGATAATCGGCATGTATTATTGTCTTGAGACACTCGCCCAACTGTGCCCTGTATAACAACCGCATTCATTACAAACAGAAGAAGACGAAACAGCATGTGCTAAAGCTCAAAAAATCATTTTTACCTCAACAATGGAGGAACTTGTGCTACAAAAAGAAGAATGTTCTGCCTCACCATGTCTTTATCACTTGGCAAAATCTTGGATTGTTCATCTACAATAGCACACAACATTGCAGAGTATGTCAAACGCATAAATATCCATTCTTTTAACTCTTTAAAAATGCTTTTAGATATCTAAAATTGTAACCACGAGCTACAAAATTAGAGTCAAATATTCCTCAAAAGATTATGCACCTGGATCAAGAGGTGACCAGTTTTTTGCAATGAAGTTTTTAAAATGAATACTGGCAGCCTGCCTAACAGCAATATCACAACTCCCATCTACAGTGATCTGCAGCAGCCTCACCAAATGCTGGGGAGTATACTGATACTGAAACAAAAACATTCCACAGCAAATTAAACAACCAAACCTAAAACCACAAACACAATACACTAATAAAAAAACCGCATCTCTACAACAACCAATCCAATGCAATCAATCATCCAACAAAAACAACACCGCAAATTCTGCTATCACTCATCCAAGACACATTCAAGTCAATCAAAAATCGAATTAAAGAACAACAATCATTAGTAAAAAAATCACCTAGATAGAAAAAACAACAATCAATCCAAACACAAACCTAAAACCACAAACACGATGCAGGAATCACAAAAACACTCCTCTACCACAAATTATCTAATCAATCATCCAGCAAAAACACAACCTAACATGCAAATTCTGCCATCACTCATCCAAACCATGTTCATTTCAATAGAAAATCAAATACAGAACAATACATTAGTAAAAAATAATGTAGAAAAAACAACAATCAATCCAAACACAAACTCGATACAGAAATCACAAAAACACTGCTAGAGCTCTACCACAACCAATCCAATTAATCATAACAAAACCTAACAACGCAAAGTTTACAATTACACATCCAAAACACATTCCATAAACCTAATTATAAAATTCGATCAAGAATCGGATACAGAACATCTCATTAGTAACATATCACGTAGAAAAAACAACAACAATCAATCCAATACAAACCTAAAACTACACAGAATAGCAGAAATTACAAAACCACTGCTCTACAACAACCAATCCAGTCCAGTCAATCATCCAAACACGACCTAACACCACAAATTCTGTGATCACTCATCCAAACACCTTCATTTCTAGTAACAAACCATGTAGAAGAAACAACAAACACAACACAGAAATCACAAAACCACTGCTCTATCACAACTAATCCAATCAATCATCCAACAAAGCACAACCTAACACCGCAAACTTCACAATTACACATCCAAAACACGTTCCGCAAACCTAGCTAAAATTCAACAGAAACTCGGATACAGAACATTTCATTAGAAACAAATCACGTAGAAAACCAACAATAAATCAAAAATATAGAAATCACAAAACCGCAGCTCCACCACAACCAATCCAATCAATTATCAAAAATAACACGACTAAACAGCGCAAACGTTACAATTACACATCCAAAACACGTTACATAAACCTAATCGTAAAATTCGATCGCGAATCGGATAGAAAACACATCATAAGTAAGAAATAATAAACCTAATCATGTACAAATAATAATAATAATAATACCTGATTGAGGCTATCTTCAGCGGCTTTGCGTTCAGCGGGATTGGGACTGAGTGCTGCTTGGAGAACAATAGCGAGATTTGGAAGATCCATCGTTCAGAGAGATTAGATTATTATTATTCTTCTCTAGGGTTTATATATAGGATGGAGAAGAACGAGGGTGGCACATAGAAAGAAAGAAAGGAGAAAAGAATGTGTGGGTATTTAAATGATTAGGGTTTAGAAAGACAGGCTAGTAAAGTTTAACGACCATTGGTTAATAATGCTATGTATAGGCGCGTCCTACTCACGCGGCTGTTACTTCTTTTCTATATTTATCTCTACCTTCTACAACGCAACACACTTGAACGAGCCGAGCAGTTCATGAGCTATTTGAGCCAGGGTTGGCCCATTAGTGTATCAAATCTAAGCTAGTGCCTTGGGTCTCCAAATTCTTAGGGCACCATTTGAAAGCTATTGTATTTATATATAATACAAAATTCTATTAAGTTAACGCATGTGACAGCTATAGTCTGGTGGCATTCGCTTTTTCCTTGTTGATCAATGCGTTGTTCTCTGATCGAGTACCAATACCAACATTTTCAAGATCATGTTTTTTCTTTCCTTTTTGTTTTCCTTTTAAAATGATGAGGTATTTATAAGGTCTAGGCCTAAAATATCTCAATGTTTGTTCGCTTTTTTATTCTGGTTTTTAATGAGTTTATAGCCTCTAGGTTTATTACACTAGTAGGAAACCCGTGCGATGCGGCGGGAGTGACAATTTTCATTGAAGTACTTATTTCAAATTCGTATAGTATTTGTAGTAGCATCATTGTGGTGGATATACGTCATAAGTGTTACACATGTCTAATAGCTAAAAAGATTTAACATTTAAATTGTAAAGTATTTCAAGAAACATTTGTTAAAATAAAGTAACAAACGAAAGGAAAAAAAGTATTAATAAACATAAAAGTTGAAAAATAAAAGCTCAAGTGTGAACTTTTTGAATAATGAGATCAACTTAGTGATACGCGTTTCAAATCTGCATGATCTCATCTATATTGTCCACCCACCATTCATCATCAAGAGGGACCACTGGAAATTCTTGTATATCTTCATGTTCGATTATCACAACTTTTGGTGAGGATGAGTTTCCTCAATCTTCTCCTATGTGAAGTGTCATCAAATACGTCTTCTTTGTCAATTTCATCATAACTGTTTAAATCAATAACTTGACTCCATTTTCATTCAAAGAGCCTCTTGGATCTTTTCCTATTAGTTTCATGCATCTAATCCTTAAAATAAATTAAAAATATTTAATACACAAGTTAATAGATGACGAAATTAGTGTCGAAGGATTTAAAGGGCCAGGCCCCCCTGTTTTTGGCGCAGTAGTGGAAATTTGTGATTTTTGTAGGTAAATTGAATCCGGCCCCCACAGATTTACCACTACCAATCGAAAAAGATTTTTGTCCGGCTCCCCCTATTTGAGAACCAAGCTTCGCCCCTTGATGAAAAAAAAATTAATATATTACCTCTTCACTAAATTCACGCTGAAGATCAGATTTTTAAGGACTAAATATTGCACCATAGCAAATAATTTCAACGAAATCTTTTCTGGTTATAATCGTTGGAATTAGGGGTGGCAAAATGGGTAGGTTGGGTTGGTTTGGTTGTTGGGTCAGGATGAGTTTGGGTTAGGATGGGTTTGGGTCAAGATGGGTACAATAAAAAAAATAGGTTAGGATGGGTTTAGGTCTGGATGGTTTGGATTAGGATAGGTTCGCATCAAAATAGATTAATTTTTTTTAAATTAAAAAACAATAAAAATTAAAAATTTTAAAAAAGTAAAAAAAACTAAAATAAACATAAAAATAAAATTTTAAGGCATCCGAAATATTTCATTTCGAACCGGGTCGGTTAACAACCCGGACCGTTTCGACCCGATCGTGCTTGTTATCGGATCGTTTTGACTTGACCTGGCCCGTTAATGACCATAACCGTTTCAAACCGACTTACCGTTATCGATCCGCACCGGGGCTGGTATCGACCCGGACTATTTCGACCCGACCGGGTCTGTTAGCGACCCGAACCGTTTTCGACCTGACCGGATCCGTTAGTGACCAGGACCGTTTTGACCCGGTCGGGCCCGTTAGCGACCGGAATCGTTTCGACGCGGTCGGGCCCGTTTGCGATCCAGACCGTTTCGACTTGATCGGGCTCGTCAACGACCGGGTCTGTTAGCGACCCGGACCATTTCGATCTGGCCGGGCCCGGTAGCGACCCGGACCGTTTCGACCCGACCGGGCCTGGTAACTACCCAGGTCGTTTCAACCTGACCCATCCCGTAGCGACTCGGACCGTTTCGACCCAGCCGGGCTCGGTAGCGACCCGGACCGTTTCGACCCGACCGGGCCCGGTAACGACCAAGACCATTTGAACCTGATCCGTCTTGTAACGACCCGGACTGTTTCGACCCAGCCGAGCCTGGTAGCGACCCGAAGCGTTTTGACCCGATCGGGCCCGGTAACGAACCAGGTCGTTTCAACATGATCCGTCCGGTAGCGACCCGGACTGTTTCGACCCGACCGGGCCCCGTAACGACCCAGGTCGTTTCAACCTGACCCGTCCCGTAGCGACCCGGACCGTTTCGACCCAGCCGGGCCCGGTAGCGACCCGGACCGTTTTGACCCGACGGGGCCCGGTAACGACCAAGACCATTTCAACCTGATCCGTCCTGTAGCGACCCGGACTGTTTCGACCCAGGAGAGCCTGGTAGCGACCCGGAGCGTTTTGACCTGATCGGGCCGGTAACGAACCAAATCGTTTCAACCTGACTCGTCGCCTAGTGACCCGTACCGTTTCGACCCTACCGGGCCTGGTACCGACCCGTACCGTTTTGACCCGACCAGGCACGGTAACGACCCAGACCATTTCAACCTGACCCGTCCCGTAGCGAGCCGGACTTTTTCGACCCAGCTGTGCCCGGTAGCGACCCGGACCGTTTTGGACCCGATCGGCCCCGGTAATGACCCAGACCGTTTCAACCATACTCGTCCCATAGTCACCCGGACCGTTTCAACCTGACCCGTTCCGTAGCGACACAGACTGTTTCGACCCGACCGGACCCGGTAACGACCTAGACCGTTTTGACCCGACCGGGCCCGTCTACAACCAGACCATTCCGACCCGAACGGGTCGGTCAACAACCCATACCGTTTCAACTCGTTCAAGCCCGCTAACGACTCGAACAGTTTCGATGAGATCGGTCTCGTTAACGACCCGTGTTGTTTTGACCTGGTCGTCTGTTGACGACCCGAACGGTTTCGGACCGACCGGGGTTATCAACAAATGCAAAAGATATAATTTTTTGTTTTTAATGACATTTTTCTATGAGGCACCAACGCTTTTGGTGTTGGGTGAGTTTTAATTTAGATTTGTATATGGTTATCTAAAAATACTCATCTTGACCCATTTGTTTTTTTTGACATACCCATCCTAACCTACTTACTTATTTCCTACAATTAAAATTACCCATCCCAACCCCCGTGAAAATTATACTAAACCCATTTAAACCCACAAGGTCAAATTTTAAACCCAAAATAACCCAAACTCAACTAAATGGATTGAAATTGCCAGGTCTAGTTGGAATACAACAGATCAAACTATTTTACTGTATGCGTATGTATGTCCTTAATTAAGGTATGTATGATTAATATAATTAGCGGTTTTTAAAATATAGAGAGTTTGTATGTTTTTTTCCCTTCAGTTTTGGTTATTCTAACCCGAACATGTTTGCAATCACTTGAGTTCCAATTATGTAATAATAGGAAAAACTACGTTAAGTTTCCTTTTAATGGATCAGCGTGCAACTTCATCCTTTGCTTTTTTATTTGTTCTTTTTAAAAGTGTAATTTTAAAATTACGTTATCAAATAAAATATATATATATATATATAGGCTATGTATCTAGTGAAAACCCATGTGAGTTGTGCAAACCCTGAAAACCCATCCCATGGCCCTCCTTTGTCCACGTAAACCATCTCCATCAATTGGACCAAGGGCAAGATCGTCCCATATTTTCCTTAGACTTTCTTTGATCTGACCAACATACTTTGACTTATTTCTATTCCTGACAGCCATGCTTTTGTGCAGACATTCATTCCAAGAAAAGCAGATCTTCTTTTGTACTATGTATCGATATACACATTTCATCTCATTCAATAAGTATCTCATTTGAATGCATCTTCTCAACAACCCCCCTTTCCATTATTCTTCCCTCCTTCCATCCACATTAATGGAGATATATTAATGGCTCCCTCAAAGAAACGTGTTTCCAATCTACCAACACCACCTGAATTTATGGATGATGACAGTGATTTCGGCTCTCCCACACGCCTCGTCCCACACAACTTGGATCATTGTTTTGAATTAAATGAAGATCCAATTTCTGTTGTTCTTCATCTGTCAGGTATTTAATATACTTCACCCTGTTTTACTTTTTTTTTTACACATAATTAGACTGAAGATATTTCTTTTTTGTTTATGTTTTATTGTTTTTTTTTTTGTTTTTTTTCAGGAAACAACCCCGTAGTTAACAGATCTGGTACTCATGTTCTTGATGGTTTCGCTGCTGAAGACGGTCCAGGTATTTTTTTCATTTTTTTTTGTTTATTCTTGCAATACATCTTCAGTTGGTGTTTGTTTTTCTATTGTCCCTTTTTATTGTTAGTCTCTCAAATCTTCTTATATATTGTAGTTACACTCTGTATGTATGTTTTAAATGTCTTGTATTTTAGTATAGTTATAATGTTTGTTACATGGCTTAGTTATATGTCTTATACACATGCCCTAGTTTTATGTTTGTATGATGTTCTCTTTTTTGTGATGTTTTATGCATTTTCCTTCTTTTGTCTACATTAACAACAAGTTATGTACAAATGTTGATAAATCTCCACGATTATCATTCAAAAGTACTTTTACCAATGTTTTAGTTTTAATTTTCTTGTATTTTACTATAGTTATACTGTTTGTTACATGGCTTGGTTATATGTTTGTATTATTGTATGAGGTTCTTCTTTTTTTTGATGTTTTATGCATTTTTCTACTTTGATAGACATTAAGAACAAGTTTTGTACAAATGTTGATAAATTTCCACTAATAGCATGCAAAAGTACTTTACCCATGTTACCTTTGTTGGAAAATTGGATAAAGTTCTATCTTAGATATTATTTGTAGTTGATTTGTCCCTTTCAGCATTTGTTTTTTTAGTATTTGTGAAATGGAAGCTAGCTACACCTAAGACAGGATAATGTAATGGTTAGATTTTGTCTATTTGTTACTTTGTTAGTGTGGTTAGTTTTTGTCTATTCTTACTTTGTTAGATTTTCCCTAACCTTATTTTTTAGTCAAGTAATCTGATGAAAACCTTGTTAAGGGTAGCCACTTAGTTAATTTCAGTATAATCATTTTTATTAATGATATCCCATGATATCCCATCACATGTTTGTTTTTTATTTTAAATTTTTATCATCATACTATAGATTAATAGTTCAACATGTCTAATCTTTTTCGTTTTTACAGAAATCCAACAGCAGCCTTTTTATGTCTTTGAAACTCCTAATGGTACCCGTATGTGGACTCCAAATGTTGATTTGAAGTATACTCCAATCCTTGGCCGTTCATTTGACAATTGGGAAGATGCGTATAACCTGTATGCCCTTTATGCCCAAGAAGCTGGTTTTTCTGTTAGGAAAGGACAATCCAAGGTCTGGAATGGTGTTGCAACGCATAAGTATTATCGTTGTAACAAATCTGGTAAACCGCAAAAGAAGCGTACATTTGACACCTTATGTGATGACTCACTGAAATTTCGTCAAACTACCTTCACACTCAGTGATTGCAATGCACACATTTGTGTTATGCATTGCAAGAAAACTGGCCGCTGTGTTGTTCAGAAGTTTGTAGAGGAGCATAACCATGCTTTTGTTGATAATCATAACCGTGATCTTACAAAGTTTGGTAGGAAGCTTAGTTTTTCCGCTAAGCAGTTTATTCATCAAATGAGCCTCAACAAGATTGGTCCTGTTAAAGCTCACAGCTGCTATGTTGCAATGAAGGGCGGGCATCATAATGTCCATGGTACACCTGCGGACTTCAAAAACTTCAGCCAAAAATTGAGAATTTATATCGGTGAAAGAGATTCTCAGTTAGTTTTGGACCGGTTCCGTGATCGTTTCGATAGTTTACCAGAATTCTTTTATGACTTTGTTGTTCAAGATGGTCAACTTATTTCTGTGTTCTGGGCTGATGAAATTTCGAAGCTGAACTACAAGGTTTTCGGTGATGTTGTCGCATTTGATGCCACTTATCAAACCAATAAGTTAGTATATTCTATCATTTTACTTTCATATCTTAATTTTTTTATTACTTGCAGCCTACTTACATATATTATTAGCATATATGGCTTTTTGATTACTTACTTTTATATATTATCCGACACAGGTACAACATGATCTTTGTTCCATTTACCGGTGTGGATTATAACAAGCAGTGCGTAACTTTCGGTGCGGGCCTTCTGTTTAATGAAACCATTGATTCTTATAAATGGTTGCTCCAATCGTTTCTCAAAGCCCACGGAAAACAGCCACTTTTGGTCTTATCTGATCAAGACCCGACCATGAGGCAAGCGATACTACAAGTGTTTACCGAATCTCGCCACCGTCTTTGTATGTGGCATATCATGAAGAAGTTACCTGTCAAGGTAATAAATTCTTATAATAAAACAGTTTTCAAGCTTCTGTTTTTGGAACTGATTTTTTATTACTGATTTTTTTCATTTTTTTCCAGATTGCAGGTGATTTGTTACAGAACACAAATTTTAGGCAGTGCATACATCGTTTGGTCTGGAATGTGTATATCAAGCCATCTACTTTCGAGAGCCGTTGGGAGGAACTGCTGGATAATTTTGGTTTGCATGATCATTCTTGGTTGAAAGAAATGTACGATATCAGGGATCGTTGGGTACCAGCTTACTTTAGAGAGATCCCAATGTGTTGCTTGATGAAAACTACATCACGTTGTGAAAGCTCCAATGCGTCTTTCAAAGTGAATTCTACTAGTGCTAATACGCTTGTTCAGTTCATGATGTGTTATGAGACTAGAATTGATGCACAGCGATACCGGCAAAGGATGGCTGAATACAAGACGTCTTCTGCAGAATTTGTAGACAGCACCGGTTTAGCGATTGAAAAACACGCTTTTCAGTTGTATACTCATAGTCTTTTCATGGAAGTACTAAAAGAGATTGCAAAGGGCAAGGAATGTTGTTATGTCTCTAACACCCAAACTGTTGCTGATATGTTGGTTTTCCCAGTCACTCATCTTGATCGTATGAACGGCTATGTTAATGTGTTTGAGGTAATTTTGATGTTTTTTAATAGACATCCAATTAATTTTTGAGCTTGATTGTTTTTTTAGAAATTTTTTTAACTAATCTGCATTTACTGTGATGGTCGTATAAGTTTTAAATTTATTATATTTTTCCTACCAGGTCAAGTTCAATCCTGTTGATTCATCGGCTGAGTGTTCGTGTAGAGGGTTTATCCGTATTGGGTATCTTTGTCGTCATGTGTTTTGTGTTTATCGTGTAAAGAATGTTCAAAAGATTCCTGCCATGTATGTTACTGCTAGGTGGATACGTGATGCCCTGCCGAAGAGGATTTTTTCCATTGAGAATCGTTATGGCGTTGACAACACCCCTCAAGCTGTTATGCGTAATCAAATTTTAGATTTGGTTGCTGAATGTGTTGATGTCGTCCGTAGTGACACGGATCTGCTTTCTAATTTGGTTGATCGCTTAAAAGATATCAAGATTAATCTTGTTGATCACAGGTCTGTTGAAGCCCCTATTGCTGAATCAAACGAGGCTGTTGTCGAAGAGTTGGTGGGTCAACCTCTTGATGTGGAGATCGAGTGTAACAATCCTGAAGTTGTGCGTAAAGGATGTGGAAGGAATCGCCGTTTGAAATCTCTTGTTGCTGAGTCGAAGGCTGCGAAGCCCCCGAAAGCTCCTAGGCTCTGTCGCACCTGCAACAAATACGTTCTGAATCATGACTCCCGTAACTGTAGGAAGATGTCGAATTTGGCTGCGAATGATTCTGGCTGTGGCAGCTCCCAAAGCCAGACCCCATCTCCAGCTACTTAGGTTTGTTTTATCTGGACTATCACTGGGCCACTTATCTTTTGAAGTTGTATTACTTTAGCTGTATCACTTAGCTACTAAGTTATTAACTCTATCCAGTCTGTTACAACTGTAACATTTTGCTACTTCAGTCTGTTACGTCTGTAACATTTGAACTGTATGGTGGATGGTCCTTGTTTTTGGGCTCAGCATAGTTCATGTTGGCTTTATCTAATGTTATAACGTATTTTCTTATTATTTGTTTTAGTTATTGTTATTTATTAGATAATGTTTTGTTGAAATTGTCAAACCTAAGTAAATCATGGTTTTCAACTTCATAATAAATTTTAGGAAACATTTTCTATAATTGACATAACAATTCTTAAATAATAAACTTAGTTTTTTTTTTGCCTACATTCCATACACTGCGGTTTACATACAACAGACCATAGCCTACTAATAATAGACATCTTAAATGCCCATCAACTCCATCTGCCCTCTAAATGAACCTCGACAATATTAATGCGATCACAAGACAACATATTATGTAATTTTTCCTTTCTATTTTTGTCTTGAGGTAAGTAACTTCGGATTCCAGCCGATTCTTTGACCTTAGTAAACCTGGTATTATCTTTGTTGAGCGTTCGCACATTGGCGGATCAAACCAGTTGAAGTAATGACATCCGTTGTTCTGTTTTCACAATATAAAATTTTATATTCAACATTAGCATACAACATTTGGTCTATTTCGAAGAAAAACAATTTGTATTTTACCTGCAACGGACAAGTAAAAAATCGTCTTCCCGGGTTGTCATTAGTCCAAGAAGTTTTGAGAATCGCCTCTCTCCTACAATTACACAACTCCATGTTGTTACCACTATATGCCATTTTTATAGAGGATTTATTCTACCAATTTTTTTGATGTGTGTGTGCTGAAGGTAAGGAAAAACAAAGGGAAAGGGAAACCCAACTTTCTTTGGAGAACAAATGATACACACAAAAAACTTGGACACACACCCATTTATTTATATTATTAAATTATTTTGGAAGGTAGTGTGTATAGTGGTTTTGGTTAGATAATTTTTACGTTTTAGACACAATTCACGTGCCTTTTTTTTACTAAACAAGCTAACTTAATTTTCAAAGCTTTCATCTTTGTACTATGTCATTGTTTAGTCACATCAAAAGTCTTTGCATCATAGGGTAGCCTTCCATCATAATATTATATACCAACATTATCTTTTTTCTAGGTTTGTTTGTAGTGCATTTTTTTTATCAAAAGATTAGCCTATATAGGTTCTAATAAATTGAACTATTTTAACAGTTCAAAAGATTTGTTGGTTTTTCCTTTAAAAAGTTGACGAAATTTCTACATTAAGAATAAATGTAAACAATAAAAAACAAAACAAATGTGTTATTTATTACATTTCAAATAAGTGTTTTGTAGTAACACACCCCTTTTTTGGCCAATTTGCACACATGATTTTAAAGTTTTAGTTTTCTATTTTTATCCCACGTTTTTTTGGTTAACATTAAAACCAATTGCTGTTACATATGTATTCATATGTTATTTACACACGTCAAAACATTTTTTGTGTTGTGTTGTCTTTTTTTTTTGTTCCATGTTTTGTGATGTGTTCGAGCATTTGTTTCGACATTTATATTACAACAGCTTATAATTACTCATACACCCACAGGTTTCATAACGTGATTCTTAATACACACCAACACTACAAAATACAAATTACTTAATACCAACAACTTACTTTGCATAACACCAACACTAGGGAATACAAATTACTTAATACAAATTACGAATTACTAAATATAATTTAGGTAAGTAGGCCCACGAGTTGCTGAAACGAATATTGGGAAATACGAATCCCAATCAACAGTTTTTAACCATTCATCATCCGAATCCCAATCAGTCTCACTAGTTGGTGGATTAATAGACGGACTTTTGATTTTTGATTCTGCACTCACTGGTTGCGGATAAACCTTTGGAACGAGATACTTAGTTGGACCACGGGTCATTGAAATGTATAATGGAAAATAAGATTCCCATTCAATTGTTTTAAACCATTCATCATCGTCTTCATCTTCTTGTACCACCATGTTAGGATTTTCCAAGCCTCTAGGAACATTTTCTTCTTCCCTTTTTGGAGTCGTTTGATTTTCTATGTTAGTTGGACCCCCGTTGAATGTTCCTAGGTCACTTGGAAAATAAGAATCCCAATCAATATTTTTAAACCATTCATCATCGTCTTCATATTTCGCACCATGCGTTTCGAATTCTCTAGCAACACTATGAGTTTCGAATTCTCTAGCAACATTTTCTTTTTCCCTTTTTGGAATTTTGAAGCCTTGCTCCTCTTTTTTCACAACCTTTAAAAGATATAATTTGTTTGTTATTTATCATAGAGTTAACTATCTTTTATTTTTTATTTTGGTAAGACATACTAACCTTCATAGTTGTATATACATTTTCAGAATCACACCTTCGCATAGATGATGTAGATGCACTTGTTGCTGTTGTTGCTAATTTCCTTAGCCTTTTCCCAATTTTCACGTATTTCACTTGGTTCGTGTTTTCCTCCATCTTTTCTTGTTTTACCTTCTGCTTTCCATTTCTTTGCCAAGTTGACATTTTTTTTGCTTTTTGACTTTGTATTTTCTCTATACTATAATATGTAGTTTTTTGACTCTTGTTAGTTTTTAGTATATTAAGTTCCTCCACTTAAATAAGAATTTTGGTGGTTGGGTGGCCTCATTTATACCAACTTTAAGTAGGTAAGGTAAATAAATGTCTTTTAGATGTTACAATATATTTTAGACTCTTATATTTTTTATTTCTAATGTAATTTCTGAATGTTAACAGTACTATTTTAGCATTGAATGCTACATTTTTTTTTCCACTTTTTGTAAAATACTCATACGTAACATATATGTGTAACAGTATATGCAGATTACCCACCCTACCCACCCACTTACACTTACTATATTTCCTTTTTGTTACATTTTCTATTTTTTTTCTTTTTATCTTTTGCATCTTGTCCTTATTCTCGCAGGTGATCAGAAGATTTACTATAGATTTTGTCCATAGGAGATTACAATATATTATGTAGGTGTTATTAAGTAATTCTTAGCTTTTTAAATCTACAAATATAATATAAAAAGTTTTACATCAAGGTTGATGGTTTGATGTTACATAAAGTTGAGGACACTTTGTCACACTTTTTCATACACTACCCAAGAATGTAATTTCCTTGACATAATAAAACTTTAAAATATTTTATCAAATATTTTATCAAAATATTTTTATCAAAATATGTTATCAACCCATGTTATAAAAAACATAAATATTGCTTGACATAATACGTGCTACAAAATCCTTTCATAAAAACTTTTCATATTGCTTGTGATACACGTTGTGAAACCTGCTACAAACCCCCTGCTACACTATATAAATCACTCTATAAATCACTTTCTCACATTTTGAACAATTAATTTTAGTCACCTTTTTTTTTCCATAATAAAAAGTTTCACTGATGTTCTTATTCTACTTGAGATTTCTAAAAAATAATCATGTACTTTTTTATTTTAAATATTAGCATCCTAGCCCCCTAGTATCCTATGACACAAAAATGCTTTTTTCCCATACTATTTGACACTTTGACATCTTTCTACTTTTTTGTTAGGTCATTGATATTGATGATGTACTTTTTTATTTCCAAATATTATTGACTTTTTATTTTGGTTTTTTTTTCGTCATCTATTTTCCCTTAAAATTTAATATTTACTTTACCACACATGTTACAAGTGTAGTAACATATCAAAGGTCTTATTAAAAACTACTTTCTAAGACTAACTAATACACAATATGTAAATTACCATTACTAAATTAATTAACATTATAAGTTCATGATTAAATACCTAATTAAACATAACCCTAGTTGCCAACACTAAGTATTACACAATATGTAATTTAACATGACTCCATTAATTAACATTATACGCTACCACTAAAACAACGTCTAGTAACTGAAAATCGAATCAAAGGAACATTCAGAATCCGTCCCGCGTTCATCCTCCCATGGATCATGCCTCTCCCATTCCCACTCCATCTCTCGGTCTGCCGCTCCGTACGTCCAATCCGCATACTCCTCACCAGGGTCTGATTCGTAACTTTGTGCCCACTCTGGTGTGTAATGTTGCGGCTGTGTGTAATCATCATCGGATGGTTCGTAGCACTCTTCATTTATAACTCTTCCAACCGTTTCATTGTTCTCTTCGGGGTATATGAGGTCATAGGCCATATTCCAATCAAAGTCATCATTATCATTAACTTCCTCTCCCAATCTTTGTGTTTGACTGTATCGCTCGGCACTCACTTGGCTGTCTCTGCTTAATACCTCCTGGTAATTGTTAACCTCAGGATGTAGAACCTTGAACAGTGACAACATGTCTTCGGCTTCTGCCTGTCTTGCTTGGTCTAGATGATTGTTTACTACCAAAGGATCCTGTGGCAAAGGTTGAGGTAGGTTGTTATCAGGGTGGACAGGGACAACATGTCCAGCAGCTTCAACAGGAGGATGATTTGGAGGGTTAAGATAATAATCGATTGGGTATAAGTTTCTGTTTTGGAAGACATCCTCTGGAGGTATGCTTGGTGTGGAAGCCATTGTTGTAGATTTTTCAAATGCATAGGTGTGGTGGGAATGGGATACTTTGGTAACTTTGTTATGGTGCATGTTAAATACTCACATAGTGACAAAGCTGTCCTTTTACTTGCTGGAGAAAAAATAATAAAAAAATGTCAAGTGTTGTCACTTAGTTTTTTTTGGTTTTACTAATAATTTATTTATACTATTTGAAATTATTGTCATATGTAACCCAAAAATGTAACATTATTTATACTTTCTTACAAAAATACATGCATTATAATAAAACATTACATTTATGTTACATTTATAATCAGAATATGTGACTATGTGACAGGGTCTATGTGACAATAATATGTATGAGTAACATATTATTATTAAAAGGAATCAACATGTTATAAACTGAAAATATATCATTAACATTAACACCACAACATCCTAATAGAACTTAACATTAACATTACATACCAAACCCCTACATACCACCAGGCATTTTGAGCAAAACTCATTCCTGCCTTCAAAATACTGCTATTCTTGTAACATAGTTACATTTTCAACAGCAGCAAAATTAGTTCAAAGTCACACCACTACACACACATAGTTTAAACAAAACAGACCCTGAACGTAATTGTTTTTAGCAACCCAGCTAACAACCCAGCTAACAACCCAACCCAACATATTACAACTCTACTGCCCTTGTGCTTTAACGATAATTTTTTCCTTAAGAACATTTGCATCCGAAAGCAGAATATGTGCAGCATACTTTGTTCTCAGCTTCCGCAGCTCTGCTAACTTTCTTTGGCCATGCTTACTAAACCCACAGTCAAATGGTTCACCTACACCCATATATTTTTCCATATGGCGCATTAAAAAAACACCACAATCGTGCAAATTGCTTTTTGTTGACCAGGGGATGTTCTCTTTGGTGATTTGCGCCACGCTGAGTTCACCACTCTTCGGATGTTTCACATGATCCAGATAGTTAACAAACAAATGTTTCTGTAAACAGATTAAAACCAGATAAGGTTAATTTGCACTTTTTTGTTCTAACATTTTATGGTATATATGTTTTCAAATATTTATATTTTACTTACCACTTTAAAAGCCGAGTCTTTTGAAAAGTATTCCTTGTTATCATGCAACCGAACCAAGGGGTATAGGTCACCCCAATTATCAATCACTCGAATTATGGCATTCTTCAAGTCGAACACGATCAAGTAGTAATGCTCAAATTCAACTATTGGAAACAGAACCAAGTCAAAACATTTTAGGTCCACCAGTTCTTCATTGTCGTACACTGCTGCCTTCATGTTTTTGATGAACTTATCCGTTCTTTCTTTCTCAGTGGTATTTTCAGCATTTAGCATCCAATCAATCTATTGGATAACCAAAAAAAATTTTATTTTCAACTTCTTCATAAAGAAAGGGGTAAAAAAGAAACTGTTTTATTTTCCTTAATACTTACAATTGCCTTAGTGCCAACAAACAGCCTTCGTTTGGAACCCGGTGCCTTGTATTTTTCTTCAAGGTTCAAAACTTCCACCCAACAGTTAATGATTTCATCAATAACCTTTGTTTTTGGCGCTAAGCTTTTAAACCATCCCCTATTAGCTTCAACATCGTAGGTGCTCCTAAAAAGTATCTCACTACACATGTGCATTTTGAAACGTTTAATATTTGTTTTGTAACATTAACTAACAAGAATACATTTTGTTTTACGTCTACACTTACAGGTCTGAATTCTTTTCTTGTCTTTCATCCCCGTCTGATAACTTGCTTGATCCGCATTGTTGTTGAACATTCCTGTTACCATCACACAATGTAAACAGAAACAATTATTACTATATGGTATATTATATCATTAGAATACTATAATACAATAATGTTAAAACTGTAAATAAAAGCTTACAATTTTCCTTTGAGCTTTGTCTTTTTGTTTTCGACATTAGCACCGTCGACGTCCTCATTGTCGAATATAAAATCCCAAACATTTTTTTCTCTCTTTGTTATTTCAGATGTTATGTCCACACCTAGAGTTTGTTTTCTGTTAGTGCCTTCTTCTCGGAATGGGTTCCTTCTAGCTTTTTCCATTTTTTCTATACAACTCTTTCGGTGTCTGTCAATTGCCTCCGGGTCATTTTCCTTCAGCGCATCATCACATTCAACAGCTGTATATATGTAATTTTAGAAACTAAACATATTCAAACTTTTATGTTATTTTTGCACAGGTTTTAATAGTTTTATTTATGTTACCTTTTGGTTGGTCATCCACTGATTTCTTCTCAGCCGGTGTCAACCCAAGACTAAATACAGGGCCATCCCAATCAGCTACGGATCCTACCAATTTTGGGTCAAAAACATTTGGGTCAACAACACATATTAAATAAGATGCTAGCATAGTTATTTTACAAATGTTATTTTCAACTGCCTTCAATAATATTATTATCTTACGTTTTTCTTTCTCATCCACCGCTTTCTTTTCAGCCGGCGTCAACCCAATGCTAAATCCAGGGCCTTCACAACCATCTATGGTCCCCACCACTTTGGGGTCACAAACATTTGTTTTTTCTTTCTCCTTGTTTCCTAAAAAATAGTAATAATATAAAAAATCGTTTGCCCGTAAATCTGTATATTTTTTAATATATGTTTTTCCCAAAATTGTTACATCAATACCTTTTCTTTGATTCACATTTCCATCCGAGCCACTATTTTCAGCCATATTTTGCTTCTTTTCTTTTTCAAACATATACGCAGGTATAAATGCACTATGATAGATTTGGTCTTCATTGTCCCACCTTTTACCTGCATTACACCATAATTTTTTTTACTTATACATCACCTTCAAACATTTTATTCTACTACATATTTAATATTACTGACCTGCATTTTCCATCTGTTTTTTTCCTCCCAGTTGGCTTAAACCAAGGCTAAAAGTCGGACATTCGTCTATTGTAGGGCTATCTTTGTCCATGGATTCAACAACACCTAAAATATAATCTATTTTTTAGATGTTTTTATTTTACTTACAATCAATATGCTTTTTTTTCATGTTCATGTATTGCCACACTTTTACCTTTTTTGGTTTCAGTTGCATTTTGCTTTATGCTGTTGCCTTCCTTTGTAACATCTAAATCAGCAACAGCTTCTTTAATGTTTTCAGGCACCTCATTAAATCCTATTTGGTCATAAATAACCACATTTGCACATGAACATCATAAGTTTTTATGTTGACAGAATCAGATCATTATTAAATATCTTTAATCAGTAGTACTTACCTGGTTCGACAACGTGGTTTTTGACTCCTATTTGGCTTAATCCTAGGCTAAAGCTTGGAGTGTCATCAATAGTAATATTTCCCTTTTCTATAGGTTCAAAACCACCTAGTAAAAATAATAACCTTAAGCTGTTTTTCTTTTTTAACTAAGTTCCATTTTTTAACATAATTGTAAACAACACACTTACCTTCTCTGGTTTCTGTGGTGTTTGTAGCTCTGTATTTTGTAGCTCCGGCGGCTGTACCTCCCATTTCCATAGTCTCAACATCACCTACTAAACATAATAATCTTTAGTTTTTTTATTTAAAGAAATCGTATTTGCCACAACTAAAACATGTAACTTATTGGCAAATGTTTGCTTTACCTTCTTTGTTTTCTTTGTTTTTGGTTACCTCAATGCTTTTCTTATTTGTAATTATTCCTGAAACATCTTTTTCAATAACGTCGTTAACATCACCAACTTCCATTACTTTAGAGACCAGTCCACTCTGTTTGTTATGCCCTGTTTTTGTCATTTTATTTTTTCCTCCATCAAAACATGAATATAATATACAGGTTTTGTATATAAAATGTAACACCCAACATCTAAGCTTACCGCTTCCGACATTGTCCATGAGATTATGTTTCTCTGCAACAGGTGTTTCTTCTACATCGTCCATGACATCATCTCCACATCCATAAACATCTTCATATAATAATTTAATAACAAATTAATAATAAGATCTATGAAATTTTTATGTATATAGTATATAGTACTACTAACGGTTTTCTAACCTTCGTTGTCATCAGCTATGTCATCCATGTTTTCCTCAGTTGGTAGACTACTTAATACCTTCTTTATTTGTTCAGCTGCCTTACTAACAACACCAGCTTCCTTTTCTCTTATTTTCAAACCATCTTCAAACACCGAATCAAACCTTGCAACTAATGTCAACACATCTTCGTTGGCTGGTTCTTTTTCATACACTGCCTTAATCTTTTTTCCAATTTTTCCTTTCTCTTTAATAACCGCATCTATCATGCCACCTATCTGCCTTATCTCTTCCTGCATAAATTTTACAAGTGTTTGTAATTTTTTTTGGAAAACCATCATATCATAAATTACTGGAACTTTATTTTAAATCAACTTACTGATATCACCAAAGGCGGAATATTATTATCATTGTCATCAGCAATGGATTTTTTTGCCTGCACAAAATTCCTCAACTTTCCTGTGCCAAACCCAGCCCCTTTGATTTCCAGCATCTCTCTCTTTTTCAGGTTATTCTTGCTCCAATAGTCAATTGGTACCAATGAGTCTACCAACCCCATCCCTTTGCATTCTATACTTTCAACGTAAAGCAACTACAATTTGTAATATACACAGCACAATCTGTTATTGTTTTGATTAGATAATATCTTTACAAATATAGCCTATCAACCTATCTAACATATGTATTTGCATCTCAATAATGGGACAATATTAATGTATGTATTACTTGTTAGATAAATGCAACTGAATTAAATGAATGTATGTCATCCCTTCATGCGATTCACCATAGATAACTGATATTGTCGAAAACATAAAGGCAAAACTCAAAGCAAACTTGTTAACGTTTAATATAGAGACATTAGAAACACATACCGTTAGAATAGTCAGTGGTCCAGCGAATGTCTTGCTGCTGTCACACCTTCTCCACTTCCGTTTACATTTTTTCATGGTTTCAACTATGTAATCACACCAGTCTATGTCCTTCAAACACGTATCAGCTTTCAACTTGTGTAGGATCTTCAGCCTACATCTTCCTTGTTGATGACATTCCACCATAACTGCAAGGAACAGCATTAGGAAATCCATTCTGAAGTTGAAACTGTCCTCATCTTCGGCAGTTTGTATGTTTTTTACAATCTCTGTTGGAGCGACAAAACGGCCCGGGTATCTATTTTTCCATTCTTGTAACTCAAGTTCTTTATCTTCCATTTCCTCCACTTGATGCAATCTTATCCCCTCACATGGTATCCCTAGTAATTGATGAATTGATTCCTTATCTATTTTTATTTTACCACTCGGTACTCGGATTTCCATTTTTTTGGGTTTAAACCGATCCACCACATAATGTGCTAGTTTAGCCGGTACCCCATCCACCTTAAATTTCAATAATTTTCCAAAACCCATACGTCTTACAACGTTCTTTTGCTCTTCTTTCAATGCGGCAATGCCTTTAAAAAACTGTAGCGGTGATGAACGTGTTGTTATACCAAACCAGTCACTCATTTTACCCCTAACCTGCCCGTCTTCCCCCAAATCTGTGTTACTTTCTGCCCCCCTTTGCTTTTCACCTTCTTTCCTTTTCCTTTTCTTACCCAACTTCTTATTCACTTCATCGCTGCCCACCATATCTACTTTAGCTGCCCTTTTATCATTTGTTTTCCTACCCGACTTTTTTTCCATTACATCCTTGTCCAGCCCATCTTCATTATCGTCCATTTTGTTCTTCATTCCTGTGCATGCAAAGGGATGGACTTTTTAGTTCGTACTACGTAACTAAATGTGATACGATAACATGAAACTGAATAGCGTGCAATGTTCCATAACCTACGATTCTTTTCCCATTTATTTGATATACCGAGAGTTTTTTTGAGGTTGTTAGTGCAAAGTTTATCCTACGATTCTTTTCCAACCATATGTATAAAACCTGAAAGTAGTATTTAATATTAACTCCTTACCTTTACCATTCTTCTTTTTTGATGTTGTTAATGCAAACTTCACCACGCTTCGACGTTTTCCTGTTTGAACAACACGCTATTTCAGTAATCAATTGTTAGTATTAAAAAACTTAAGCAAATAAGGTAAATAGACTATCTAACCTTTTTTCCCCTTTAATGATGATATTATTTTACAATCCGACGACCTGCCTTCTGAAACTGTGGCAAAACATACATTTTTTTACTGAAAATGTAATATCCTTTTTTAAGAAACGTTAATATCTTAATGAATAAATAAATTTCATATACCTTTTTTCTTGTGATTTTTTCCTGATACTATCTTACAATCGGAAGATCTTGATTCCAACCCTGTGTTCAAAGAGCAAACGTTACTACTTTCTATAAAACATAACATCTTTTTATAAGTAATGCTATACAAAATACTATATACCTTTTTTCTTTACATTTTTTCCTGATATTATTTTACAATCTGAGGACCTTCCTTCAGAATCTGTTTTTCCCAGATAGATGTGAATAATTTGTTTTTTTTTTTAAGAAGAAGTTAATTTAAAAAAAAAATATTATTCAGAATCAACATATACAATGCCTTACCCTTTTTCTGATATTTTCTTGCTGATACTATCTTGTAGTCTGTCTTTGCATCCGTCTTTGCATTTTCATAATCCGAGTTATCATCTTCATAACCTGCGTCAATTATATATTTTTATAATAAGTCTAATAAGTCTAAAATTATATATTAACATTTTTTTTGTCCTTGTACATCTTTAACCACCTTACCTATTAACTTCCGTCTTTTACGCAAATCTTTCTTCAGAGCCGTTGCTTCCTGCTCATCGTCAAGCACTACGGCAGTTTCCAATGTGTTTGAATTTCTTTTTAACTTATTTCTTAGTATACGAGGGCTTTTTCTAACTGAATCATATTCATAGAAGGTTGTCATTATTACTTTAAACCGTTTGTTTTGTCAATCATAGAACCTTATATGTTCCTTATAAAGTTAAGCAGGCTTACCTCTTCTCATGATTCTGATTTCATCCACTCTCCTGTAATTTTTTAGAAAAAAGTACAGTTATATAATTTTGTGTAACACTCTTATTAGATATTATGGTCACCTTAACCTTTTGTTTCTATCAAATTATTTTATCTCATTGGTAAACGAATATTTTCTACAAATATTAAAGATATATGCTGTATCAAAACAAAATAATTTGATAGACAAGCATATATTTTGTATCTGTTTTTACAAAATAATTATAATGTAAGCACTTCACATAGAAACCATCTTAATGAAAAATTTCCCTCCACATTTAATAACTTTAGATTTGATTTTTAAAATCTGCTATCTAATTGGTAATAAAAAACCTTATACCAAATCTAGATTCCTAGATTGATATCGTTCACCAAAATTATTCCAAAGATAGGTTATGTGCTAACTACATGAAATCTGTTACATTTTTATAATTTTTGTATAAACATGTTTTCTTACAAGTGTAGCTTAAACAATAAAAAAAAAACCCTGTTTCTAACATTCATATCAAAAGCCCAAACCCCCTGTTTTTAACCCCAATTTTTCTTCCTTTTCTCTTCGACTATATTCTATACGTGTTTTACAAAAAAAATAAAAAATAAATAAAATTTCTAAAGTATAACTCAAAACCATATACATAAGAAATTTCAAAGATTTACGTTTTGTAAACTGATTTTAAATTATTGTCTTAGCCTACATAGCAATCCTTCATCAAAATGATTAAAAATTTAGGGGTTATGGAATATAATACTTTTAATACCTTTTATCCTTTTGATCGACTCCTCTTGATAATGTTAACGCCCTTAATCTTTGTTTCATCATAAACCCTAGCTCCTGAACCAAGCCTCAAATCTGTAAAACAACACAACTAATATGTTAGTAATCGATTGTAAGAAACAATTTAAATCAGTTACAAAGAAATAACATCTTACAGAATCGGATGTGTTTGAATGAGATGGAAGGATTTGCATGTGATGATAATGAGAGAGTGTGTTGTGTTTAAATTTAATGAGAGAGAAGAAGTTGTTTGGTATTCTTACGAAAATTTTGTATTAAACAATTTCACAAAGCTGGTGAAGAGGGAGGGTGTCAGGGGAATAGTGATTGACATGCCTGCATGAATTCGTATCTCTCTTTCAAAAGAGACTTTTTGTCCAAGATTACTAAATTGCCCTCCCCACCTTAAGCTTAAATGTTATATTATTATTATATTCATGGATGAATATCAGCCTTTGATCAATGAAGATCAATGGTTAGTATTGGGTTTCTAGGGTTTTCACAACTCATAAGGGTTTTTATTTTAACCCAACCCTATATATATATATATATATATATATATATATATATATATATATATATATATATATATAAACTACATGAGTGTCAATTTTGTCGTTTTGGCGGGTTAAGAGGTTGAACTATTCAACCGGAACACGTCATATAATATGATTAGTCATGTCAAAATCATCAACCCTATCCCGTACACAATTAGAACATAGTTTGTTAATCTTTTTAGTAACATTTTTTCTGAGTGGTTTCTCTTACTTGCATATAATTGCAGGCTCGTCTTGCAGGCAATTGTTAAATTGCAAAGTGTTATTTGTGAGTCACATGGAAGGACCTTGAATACAGCTACATTTCATACTCCACTACACAAATTTCATAAATTGTAGATGATGTCGAACGCGACAAGTTGCAGCTGCTGATCTATTAATGGTGGTATTAAGATACATCCTCATGAAAGTCGTCGTTCCTTCAACGTCTCCCTCTGATGAAACTCCACTTCCGGTATCATCTATTGTCTTGAAGTTATCTCCATTTGATCGATTGATGGATCATGGATCAGATAGTCTATTTGGGAAAAAAATGGATAAGATAAACATTTATCTGAGCAAACAAGTAGGTGGTCGAAAAACACTTTGTTTTTTGTTTGAAATTTTATATCTTTTAGTTTTTTTATAGAAAAACGATGTAACAAAACATGGTGTAGTTGATTTGACCAAGATGCTTTTAGCGACGAAGAATAAGGAGTATTTGTGCTTATCAAGATGTGCTTTTTTATTTCTATTACGTTTCTTTCTTTTGTTTTTTAAGAGTTTCATCTGTACGTTATAGTTACCCTATTTAGCATATTTGTCTTTTGATTGTCTGGTACTACTGTTGTTGCGCCTCAGCTTAGTTTAGAGGTTTCTTCTAAATGTTTACTGGTTATGATTATTTGCCGTTTGGGTTAAGTGGCACGTGCATTAAAATAAAAATATACAATGGAGGACTTTTGACCAGTTGAATCCACAGGCCAAAATAATTGAGATGGAAATGTCTCATTTGTAAGCACCTTTAGTTACAGCTTATAAGAAGAGATAGCTAGATGGCTGGTTGGGGAGTATGATCCTTTTGGTTATAAATTTTGTCAAATCAAACTTTAGTTGGCCGATACATCCATCATTGCGTCACAACAAAAGCCTTATATGATATTTTTGCATTCAAACCAAAAGTCCAAAACCCATACCAATTGGACGGTTTGGTTTTGTTTAAACACTTTTTTATGTTTATTAATAAATAATAATTTGTTACTTATAAATATCACTGTAACAACAAGAATACAGTATATTGGTAGTTCTATGCATTAAAGTGGAATTTGATGAGTTTCTTTATATTATTGAATGAAACAAAGTTAAAATGTGCATTTCAGATTTGAAAAATAAAAGTAATTGAAAAAAAAAGTTGAATAAATAAAATTCAACAGATAAAACGTGGTATGATTAAATAAAATTCATGATTTATCAATTATCATGATCTACAATAGCAATGGTTTTTGCAGACTGAGGTGTGATCTGTATTAATGAATTTGACAAACTGAATGACAATGATCGTGTAGCAATACATGAACTTATGGAACAACAGGTTGTAACCATCGCAAAAGCTGGAATTCATGCATCACTAAATGCTAGATGCAGCGTGGTAGCAGCTGCTAATCCAATTTATGGAACAGTAAGTATTTTAATGACGTATATTCATGTCTTGTATGACAAATCTTAAGTTCATGTTATGTTAATTGATCATCTGCAGTATGACTGTTCATTGATTGATGACTACTGAAGATATATAATACACATTTTAGTTATTGCGTTGCCTGGAAACAGTTGTCTACTCCTTTTGTATGTAGTCGGAATGATCTGATTTGATATGTTTATTTTTGTTACAGGTTTCTGTTTGTTCGTTGCAGTTTTATGCAGGTATGCACTGCATTTTTCTGTTTTCTTAGTAAGTTGTTAGCTAGTTTATGGTGTGGTTTTGTTATTTATGAATGGGTTTATTTGGGTATAGTATGTCAATTTTTGTGTGCATTGTTTTTAGGCTATGCTGTTTCATTAAGTTTTCTTTGATTTGTTAACGTCGAGGTTCCAAACGTGGACGCGACAATCAATTGTTACCCAATGTCGCATCATACTCTGGACATTTGTTTGGTGGTGCCACAACCACTCGCCGCCAGACTGCTCATCGATTGCGATTATGCATTCCTGGGCTCCCACCTCTTTGCCTACGGTGTTAGGATCCGATCTCTCGATCAACACACCAAACACAAACAAACTGCAAGATATAAAAAATAATCGAACACGAGAACACAAGGATTTACGTGGTTCGGTCAGCTAACCTACGTCCACGGGCTACAACCAGGATATTTTATTATTGCTTTCTGCCTCACTCGTGATAAAGATTACAAGTACAAGATGCCTATATTTATAATACAAGATTAGGGTTTACTACTTAATCCCCAAGAAAATTATTAATGGGCTAATTAAATAAAACGTGTCAAGTCTTCAATTTAATTGGTCAGCCACTTATTGTCTTCTAATCCGAGCCCAAATCAAGTCTCCACAAACCCAATAATCTCCCACTTGGAGGCTTGATGATCTTCAAACTGTCATCCGCTGTGAACTTGTACCTCTTGTAATCTTCCTCATTTTATCCTGGTTGCAGCGGCCTTTTTCATCAGTTAACCTGAAGGCCCGTTGAAGCTCCCCCGAGCTCCAACACATCAGTCATGGCTATGTCTGCCGCTGACCCATTCTCTGTCTCCACCGGCTCCCACTGCCACGAACTGTCGGATCCTGAAACACCCTAAGAATAAACACTCTCCGAATAAAGCAGATAATCACCTGGAGAGACTTCGACAGCTAGAATACTGGTTCTCTTAACCCATTATCGTCTAGTAACTCTGACTAAAGCACAACCCATGCTCCCACTGCCACGAAAACCCCTGACTGGTAGTTCCGAACCTTTCCTAGCACGCTCAACATGAATCTTACATGTGGCTCCGGATTTATCATCTGCAAAACAAACCTTCTTCTGCCCACAAGACTCTGTGAACCCGACTTTGTTTCTCTTCTGAACTGGGACGGACACTCCTTCAGACGGTAAACTGACCATGTAAAGCGAACCCCGCTTTCTTCCTCGAGCTATGACAAGATTTCCCTTGATAACTTTCCACTGCCTGTTCCCGAATTTAACCTCATGTCCCTGTTCATCCAACTGCCCCACTGAAATCAACTGTTTCTTTAAGCTTGGAATCACCCTGACATCCTTCAAAGTCCATGAACCGGATGAAGTTACTATATCTATGTCACCCATGCCCGTAACATCAAGAATATCATTGTTCGCCAGTCTTACCTTACCAAAGTCACCTTTTTTCAAATTCCGCAATGCTTCAGTGTTGTGGGTAGCGTGAAATGAAGCACCAGAATCCATGACCCAGGAATCCACATAACTCTCTACACTACAAATTAATGCGTCATCATCTGAGCAGTGTGATGCAGTGTTAACTTCTTTCTTCTCGTTTCGACATTGATTCCTAAAATGTCCAACCTCTTTGCAGTTCCAACAAGTCACATCGCCTCGAGCCCTAGACTGACTCCTCTTCCTGTTCTTGCTCCCACTACCTCTGTTATTCTTCCTTCCTCTGCCAACATTTAGTAATTCACTTGATGATCCTCCTCTTCCTGTTCTTGCTCCCACTACCTCTGTTATTCTTCCTTCCTCTGCCAACATTTAGTAATTCACTTGATGATCCACCTAAATTTCTTCGTGTGACGTCTTCGCCCAGAATAATATCCCGAATCCCATCTAAAGTGGACTCGATGGTAGAACTAGTAATCGATGTAACAGTCCCTGACCAACTATCTGGCAATGATGATCCTCCTCTTCCTGTTCTTGCTCCCACTACCTCTGTTATTCGTGTTCACCAGTTCACGTATCGGGAAAACCTTGTTAGCTGCCGAAGGCTTTTCGTACATATTAGAAAGTGCATCCATAATCCCACGTGCTGTGGTTTCCTTCAGAATGTTGAACGCAACATCCTTCGTTAGCGACAATCTAATAACTGCCTTAGCCATTTTATCCACGGCCTCCCACTCGTCCTGCTTTAACATCTCCGGTTTGTCACCCAATACCATGTCCAAATCCTTCTGAACCAGCAAATCCTCCATTTGCATTTTCCACCAACCAAAGTCTTTTCCATCAAACTTCTCAATCTGAAGTTTACCACTCTTAGCCATTGTCTCAAACTGAGTAGTTTCCTAACTTTGGATCTCGGTAAAACAATCAGAAAAATAATCTCGGACAAACAAAACAAACCCAAACATGTTTGTGTGTGTGCGTTGACCCAAAAAAAAAACAAACTCCAAACAAAAGATATTATAATGCTTTAAGAAAACAAAGCTATTGCTTTATGTTTTCTTTTGTTTTTTCTTGTGTAAGGCCACGCAACAAGTCAACAACCCAATGACAAAACAATTTTTTTTTTCTGTCCTCTATTGGTGCACGATAGTTGTTCAACGAAAAAAAACCCCTTTCTTTTCTTACTCCATTGAACAAACAAATTAGGAAACGGCTGACCTTAATTTTCGAGATCGATCGCTGGACCCGGCGACTAGAGATGTCGCCACAACCCTAGATCGAATCAAATCCTCTCTCTACGAATCGTTTTCGTGTGTAACGAGCCTGAGCTCTGATACCAGTTGTTAGGATCCGATCTCTCGATCAACACACCAAACACAAACAAACTGCAAGAGATAAAAAATAAACGAACACGAGAACACAAGGATTTACGTGGTTCGGTCAGCTGACCTACGTCCACGGGCTGCAACCAGGATATTTTATTATTGCCTTCTGCCTCACTCGTGATAAAGATTACAAGTACAAGATGCCTATATTTATAATACGAGTTAGGGTTTACTACTTAATCCCCAAGAAAACTAATAATGGGCTAATTAAATAAAACGGGCCAAGTCTTCAATTTAATTGGTGTGCCACTTATTGTCTTCTAATCCGAGCCCAAATCAAGTCTCCACAAACCCAATATACGGAAGAGGCTTTGGTTGTACCAGAAGTTTCACATAATATACTACGGTCCACGTTGTGTACTGATGTTGGTTTGTGCACCGAGGTGTGTGAATATTGTTGGGCTTTTTTTTGGTTTGAAGAACGTCTTACGTCCTTCCCCCTTAGCGTCCGACCACATTATAATCTTTGTTGTAAAGGTGGCATGGTTGTTTTGCATAACCAATCGCACCATCTTAAAGAGAATGCTATTGTGAAGTTCATGACAAAGAAGTCACTTATGTTTCCAAGATTCTTGCAAATGGTCTTCGATGCTCAATTACCTGATCTGCCAAAGGTTGATGCAGATAGAATTAAGTTGGATCACATGAATAATCTTTCTATGTCCCGAATGAAATCATACAAGCATAAGAAGGAACCACCAACGAAACGAATGATTAGACACATAATTAGAGTGGATTATCAGGCTCCAGAACAAGACAACTAGAGATATGCTAATAGTGACTCTAATGTTGAAGAAGCAGATCTAGTTTATGATGAAGAAGGCAATGATAACGATGGGGATGGAGATGAAGGAGATGGTCAGGGTGGTCAAGGTTCTTAGGGGAATCTCCCTATGCCTTCACCGACCCGTGAAGTTCCAATTGACACTAGCCCAGTCTGTAACTACTGTGCCAGGAATCTCTGTGCCAGTATCTGGAGAACCAACATCTGTTGCTCCTAGTTCTTGAACTGTTGAAGCTGAATCCTTAGGAACTAGAAGACACGACCTAGGCAAACAAGTTGAATCAATGCCAGCGTTCATGAGTATTGAAGATGTTCAAGTTATTGAACAAGCAAATGATGATTCTGATAGTGAAGCCACTGACGAAGATGAAGACACTAGAAATCTTTGGGGGCTTTGAAGGAAAGTATAGAAAAGGATAGGTTAAGGCAGATCCACGAGCTTGCGAGCCTACAAGAGTGCGAGATGTTGCGAAAGGAAAGAGAGGAAAAAAACGATTCTGAATTCACGGTTGTTTTGGTCAAAAATTACTTAGTAAAAATAATCTTGTTTTCCAAATCATAAAATGTGAGGTAGAGTGCTATAAGTGTCAAATAAGTTTAAAGTCTAGTTTTATTCTAAAAACGGTATATCAAGATGTAAAAGAAATAAATATGTGACAACAATGCTCAGGATGGCTAAGGTAAAGTTGAGGATAGACAGTTATATCCCGAGGATGTAACTGTTGGTGAAATGGTAAAACAAGCAATATAAGTATGAATACACAAAGAACAACACTCGATGTACGAGGAAAGCCCTTGATCAGTTGTTGATCGCCGGCACAAAACCTCGGGAGAAGTCTAAGCCCCTTCCTTGTTTGTTAATATTAAAAATGGGTAAAAAGGTTACAACTTTGGATGAATGAATGACGAGTGTCCTATAATTACAATGATTGTGCTAAGTGTGTGTGAGTATCAAAGTATTCTATTGTTTTGGTCAAAAATTACTAAGTAGAAATAATTTTGTTTTCCAAATTAGAAAAAGTGAGGTAGAGTGCTATTAATGTTAAACAAGTTTATAATTGAGTCATATTCTGAAAATGGTGTATTGGGATGCTAAAGAAGCAAATGTATGACAACTATGCTTGGGATGGTAGAGGTGGAATTCGGGTTGGACAGTTATATCCTGAGGATGTAACTGTTGGCAGTTTGATGAAATAGGTTAAGATTAGTGAATGTAAATGCAATGCAACAAAGGAACAACACTCGATGTACGAGGAAAGCCCTTGATCAGTTGTAGATCGCCGGCATAAAACCTCGGGAGGAGACTAGGCCCCTACCTTGTTTGTTAATATTAAAATGGTAAAAAGTGTTACAGCTTTGGATGAATGATTGTACGAGTGTACTAAGATTACAACGATTTGTGTGAGTGTTCTCTAAGTAGCAGAGTGTGTGTGTAGTTCTAGTGATAACAATGTGTCCTATACTCGTCAATCATCCCCATTTATATAGCACATGAAAGTAAATAGAGAATCCCATGTAATCCGCTTCTTAGTTAAGTTCCTTGAAGACTTCAGGTGACCGTTTGTGGCAGTTTCACCTCAGTTAGATGTTGCACCAGCTGTTTCCTGGTTCTTCACCGATATTTATTGCATATCGGTTACAACTTTGACTCCATCCTCGATCTTGGACTTTGATTTGCAAGAGTTATTCTTCTATCTTTGACTTCTCTAACTGAGTATCATAATATAGACGTTGGAGAGCAGTTACGTGTCCATATTATGACTTAGTTGTACTTGCAATAATATCATATAAAGATAATTCATTAGTTCATCAGCAGGATGTGCACATGTTGAAATATAGTTACATCCTGAAGTCTGTTAAGTCCTTCAGCATCCTGAGGATGCTACACTAGGGATGTGAGGTAAAATCATCCTGAGGATTTTCACCACCAACAATTGTCCCCAAAAAATATGTTACCATTAATATCTTTCAAGGTAATAATATTTTTTAACCACAAAATCTTATCTCAAAGCCTGATGGGACGTCTTGTCATGATAACGACTACTTTTTCGGCGATGATCATGTGATGACCGTTACACATGGTCATCTTCTGCCCTCTATATCTTGTGCTCTCCTTGTCCTTTATAATCATATCTGATCTTCTAAAGAAGGTAATTTCTTTTCATCTCTTTCATATTTTTTCTTTCACCTACAAAAAATATTAGTAATATTCTGAAGATGGGCAAAAGATCCACTAGAGCTTCGGGGAGTGTAGGAACACTAAGTGATTTCATTCCCTAAAATCTCTTAAGTCATCCTGAACAGGAGGTCTGTTCTTTCGATGATAAGGACAATCGAGCCCCTAAAGAACTCAAAAATCTTTTCGAGTTCTACTAAGTTTCGTCCTTATGACCCTCATGCAAAATCTGATTTTGCATCTCCTTCATGGGTCTTCTTCCAGTACTTCCTTTCTCTCTATGTTTGAGGTATCCCTTTCCCTAGTTCATCAAAGATTTCTTTGATGTGACAGGGATGGCTTATGCTCAAGCCATGCCTGAAATCTGGAAGATACTAATGGTTTGTAACAGGATCATCGAAAGTCATGGTGTCTATCTTCAAGTGGGGGACCTGTCTCATGTATATAAGTTGAGGACACATGGTTCTCACCGTTATGTTCTTCAACTTATAGAAAAGGATCCTCCCTTCCTGTATAACGTTGTTAAATCTAAGAAAAATTGGAAATCGAAGTTTTTCTTTGTAAAGAGGAGCTCTATTCCTCATGGGGATGAGATTCCTCTTACTTGGTTAAAAAGTGGTAAAGTTTTTTCAAGGTGTTATAAAAAATTTTAGTTACATCCTGAGGATGTTAACATTCTGAAACTTTTTGTTTGACAGGTTCTTCGTTTGCTAAGTTTGCTTCTCCCCTGAACGAAGCTTTTCTGTGGTGCAAGGCTGTTTACGACTTACCTATCTCAGCAAGAACTTTTGAAGTAGAAGAGAGTTATACCGCTATTCAGGCTTCCGAGATGTCTGATAAGCATGTTATGTTACATTATGAGGATGTTCTTTATTTTACTTATTTACTAACCTTGATTTTGTCATATTTTTAGCTAAGAAGCCTGCTTCCTTCGATTTAAATGAAATCGACAGTCTGGATGTCAAGGCAATCAAAGTGACTTCACCTTCACCATCTAGTTCTAAGATGGTCACTCCTTCCTCTAACCCCCGTAAGTCTAGGGCTGCTGCTGCCTCAAAGAAGAGGAAGGCCAGTGGTGCTTCTGCTGTTGCTCAGGAGGTCACCCCCTTTGAAGGGTTAAGCTTTGATGATGTTCTGAACAAGATCTCCAAGTTCACTCTCCAGGTATGGTCCTATCCTGAGGATGATACTGAAATGTTAATAGTGAAATGTTTATAACGAGAAATACTTACCTTTCTTTCTTTCCTTTGTTAGGGTCATGAATACTTGCTAAAATCTTTGGATGCTGTTGCTAAAGAACTTCATGAAGCCCAGACTAAGCTTGATGATGTCCAGAAGATTGCTCGTGACAAGAGCAAGTATCTTGAGAGCAAGTTGGCAGAGACGGAGGCTGAACTGAAGCGGGTGAAGTCGGAGCATGCTCAGGCAATGTTGGATCAGGAGAAGGAGGCACAGGATCACAGGAATGGGCTCTTGAAGTCTGCCACTATTTCCGTCTTTCATGCTAGGGTAAAAATGGCTCTCCAAGCCAAGGATCCAGGGTTCAATCAGGATTCCTGGGATGTTGATGCTTGGAAGGAAAAGATTAAGAGTCTGGGTGGAAAAGATGTGGTCTATGAGCTTGTTCCAGTTGCTCATCCTGAAGATGCACTTAAAGATCCTGAGGATGCTAAAGTGAAGGAAGTAGAGGCTAAGGTGGATGAAGTGGTGAAGGATCTTCCTATGGGCGATAAAGGATGTGAAGACTAGACTGGAGCCCACTTTTTTTAAATCTTTGTGGTTGTGATTATGGTGGTAGTTTATGTTTGAACGATTTCAGACAATTTTCTTTCGGCATGTAATAACTTAGGAAAATATAAAATTTGGGGTGGAGGGATTTTGGTTTCAAGACGAAGCCCCAAATCTTCCTCTGACCTGGACTACAGATGTTGACCCCTGGTGGATGGGTCCTGGTTTTGGATGAAGCCAGGGGTTGTCATCAATTTTGATTATGATGCATTAATAATATATGGTAACAACTTTTTGACGCTACATCCCCGTGTTCTTTTTCTTTTGATATTCTGCAAACAATAGCAAATGTTTAGGTTGTAAGGAATGATATGAATAATACCTTTATGTTCTTTTTATCAAGTAGTCTTCTAAGCTCAATGTCTTAAAGATATTCTTCATATGTCTTTGTCATCTTCAGGATGGTCTTTATTATCCTGAGGATGTCCCCAGTTCTCTTTTCCCTTCGTCATCCTTGGGATGGTCTTCATCATCCTGAGGATGTCCCTACTGTAATATCTTTGAAATAATCTTTAAGTCTGTATTCCTTTCTTAAGAAAGGTTTAATAAACTTAGATGACAATCCTGTATAAAGGCAAATATTGTTATTGTACTTACGACTTGGCCTTCAAGTAAATTGGGGTCTAGCCCTTTTATAATAATCATCATGTAGCATCTTGAGGATAATTGGCGACAAGGCCTATTGTAATATCTTAGGAATAACTGGCGACAAGGCCCTGGTGACTAGACCAAATACGTAAGAGACATTGAAAAATGTCTAAACCTTAAGAGTTCAATATATATCTCAAAAATGATGAAATTTTCAGCCACTTTTACATGGACTGGTCCCACCATTATGAAATATACATGAACAACGTGCGCACCAGGAGAGGGTGGCCAACCCTCTAGTCTTCAATGAGAAAGGTGAAAACCTTTAAACCTTAGGAAGGTGTCGGACACCTTAACGGAGGAGAGGGTGGCCAACCCTCTAGTCTTCAAAGCATTCCATCTTCAGGATGGTACTGCAAAATTCTCAGGATGGACTATTTCTAGACCATGTTTAGTGAAAATATAAACGATTCTAATAATTTAAAGATAAATACTTACATATGGAGATGATTCATCTCTATCAGCCTTCACCTTCATCCTACCATGGTTTCTCTCCCAGAGAGATTAATCACATGCATCCTTAAACATGGTAATATTTCAGATGAATTGCATTCCAAGCTCTTGGTAGGATTTCCCCTTCCATCGTTGATAACCAATATGCTCCTTTGCCAGCTTCGGAATCTATTAAGTAGGGATAGTGAGTAACTTAGTGGTACTCATGGGTGTACTACATGGTTTACAGTCATTCATATCAAATTTTGTAAGTAGGTTTACATTCATTCACCCATGGCACTCATCTCAAACTCTGCTGTCATGAGTTCTCTAAACTCTTCACACATTTTGTTACATGTGGATCCAAAGATGATGTCATCTACATATATTTGAAAAATCATTAAATCTTTTCCTCTCCATTTAAGAAATAAAGTTTTATCAATTTTACCTCTTGTGAAACCAATGGATAAGAGAAAAGTGGAAAGAGTTTCATACCAGACCCTTGGTGCTTGTTTCAAGCCATACAAAGCTTTGTTGATCTTGTAGACATGATCAGGATGGAATGTGTCTTCAAATCCAGGTGTTGACATACATAGACCTCCTCCTGAACTTTGCCATAAAGGAATGCACATTTGATATCCATCTGATACACCTTGATGTTGTGGTTGACAGCAAAGGCTAAGAAAAGTCTGATGGCTTCCAACCTAGCTACAGGAGCAAAGGTTTCATCATAATCTATTCCTTCTTCTTGTCTGAAACCTTGAACCACAAGCCTGGTGTTGATGCACTATTATGTCGACGTCACTGTCGAATAGACTAGGGTTGAGTCTTGTATTGTATTACATGAGATTGTGGTGATCCATAAGGGCATTTTATGGATCTGATGCATTTGTAAATATAGACCAAAACTATTATGTCGACGTCACTGTCGAATAGACTAGGGTTGAGTCTTGTATTGTATTACATGAGATTGTGGTGATCCATAAGGGCATTTTATGGATCTGATGCATTTGTAAATATAGACCAAAACTTAAAGTCTTGGTTCGACCTTAGACAAGGGGCGAACTTGCAGAATCTGCAGGTTCGACCTAGCTAAAGGGGCGAAGGTGGCTTTAAGTGTTGGACTATAAATAGCAATCTCATGTGTTGGTTTTCGATTGAAGATTTGAGTTTGTGCTTAGAATGCTCTCAAGGGGGAGGTCATGCCCGACCTCCCCCAGCCCCGAGATAGATGTTTATCCTACTGATGACAGTGTCTGTAACCGTTTCTGTAGTAATACGAATCTGTGATGACATTGTTTACGTATGTTTCTGTCTCGTCTCAAATCTCCCGTCTGAAACCGAGTTGTTTTCGCTTATTCGATCCATGAATTCGGTTTTTAATCGGATTCTCAACTGGTATCAGAGCCGTGGTACCGATTTGAACGATCTAACAGTCGTTTGAATCAATCACAGCTCGTTTTCATGATTTCAGACGTTAAAATTCAGTTTTTGATTGAAAGGTTGAAACCCTAGAAACCCTAGATTCTTAATTGAACCCAAAATCATGTGATTTCTCCATGTTTTTGTGAATTCGAGGGTTAGGTTTTCATT
The DNA here is from genome assembly GCA_032199755.1 of Ambrosia artemisiifolia. Taxonomy (NCBI): domain Eukaryota; kingdom Viridiplantae; phylum Streptophyta; class Magnoliopsida; order Asterales; family Asteraceae; genus Ambrosia; species Ambrosia artemisiifolia. The sequence goes on from CM063516.1 coordinate 21,326,870, forward strand.
TCCGCACCTTTCTGTACAAGTTTCATCATCAAATTCGAAGTTTTAGAGTGTTTATGGACTGATTTGCAGAAAATATTGAAGAAGAACACGTTTTTTCAGCAAATGGTCGAACGTGCAGAAGATTTGTGACTACGAGAGGTCGAACGTGGAGTGTATTCGGTCGAACGTAGGATTTATAGGTCGAACGTAGAAATTTTCCACATTCGAACCTCACGACAGGTCGAACCTGGAAATTTTCCACATTCGAACCTCACTACTGGGCGAATGTGGAATTTCAATCAACCTTGGTACATTCGACCTAACAGAAGGATCGAACGTAGCTTTATTTCTACATTCGAACCCTCGATATTGAAAATGAAAATTGGTATTTTAAAGGGTAAAAAATTTCGATATGGCAATTTTTGAAGATTTTTGGGAGAATGGTGATGATGTTTTAACAAATTGTTGAAGAAATGATGATGAAACATTTTATTGTGGGGTAGTCATGAGAATCAACAGTATGATAATCATATTCAAATGACTATTATGGGCCAGAAAAATCAGATATATTTTTATTCCGCAAGATGATAACAGTCAACCCAGTTCCAGTGTGATTGAAGGAACTTGTTCAAGCAAATCAAGAGTGAGATCTCAATGTTCCGAAAGTAATGAGGGATCCTAGTAGGAGTCATGTGGCATGTAGATTTAACGAAAGTTTCAAGGTTACAGTCCTGAAGAATTTCAAGAGCTATTGGTGGTTATTGTTGGCCCCGTCGAAAACTTCAGTTTCTGAAGCATTTCAAGTCCACAATTGTACCGGTAGTTCCCGCTGAAAACTTCTGATTGCTTGATTCACTCGTCTACGGCTAGTATTCTGTCAAACAGATGAAGTTACTCAAGAACATTCAAAGAGAAGAAAGTGTTAATGCAATCACAGTCAGCACATATAAAGATTTTCATAGAAGTACCAGTGTTCGAGTGAATTGTTTTGCACATAGTCACATTTGAGATGTTTAATTGGGTACTGACAGTTAGACTTCTCCAGTTGGTGTGAAGGGTGATGTAAAGGTTAAGTGCAGATATGAGACGTGAATTAGTGGTAGTACCTACGTGTTACGTTGAATATCTGATCGGTCAGTATGGAATCCTTCTAGCAGGGGTCTTATCAGGCTAGTTGGATTGCGCGTGATGTACTTGGTCAAGATGACATTCTTGGGTACTAATGCTACGAGACTGCAGTGCATTACATTGTCAACTTCACATTGGCGTAACTAGGTGATCTGGTTGTAATTCAGCGGCTCGCTGATTTCGCAAATGATATACGTGGTCTAGCTGACTTCCTGTGTATTGATGCTAAGGGTCCGTAGTGCATTACTTGGTCGGATCACGAAGGATATTGTATTTCTAACTCAATGCAATAGTGCATGTATTGTGGGGGAGACCTGTGATTTTGACTGTTGATGTGCAAGAGATTTGTGGATTCGCCAGCAACGTCCAAGGGGGAGATTGTTGATGCACTATTATGTGGACGTCACTGTCGAATAGACTAGGGTTGAGTCTTGCATTGTATTACATGAGATTGTGGTGATCCATAAGGGCATTTTATAGATCTGATGCATTTGTAAATATAGACCAAAACTTAAAGTCTTGGTTCGACCTTAGACAAGGGGCGAACCTGCAGAATCTACAGGTTCGACCTCGCTAAAGGGGCGAAGGTGGCTTTAAGTGTTGGACTATAAATAGCAATCTCTTGTGTTGGTTTTCGATTGAAGATTTGAGTTTGTGCTTAGAATGCTCTCAAGGGGGAGGTCATGCCCGACCTCCCCCAGCCCCGAGATAAATGTTTATCCTACTGATGACAGTGTCTGTAACCGTTTCTGTAGAAATACGAATCTGTGATGACATTGTTTTCGTATGTTTCTGTCTCGTCTCAAATCTCCCGTCTGAAACCGAGTTGTCTTCGCTTATTCGATCCATGAATTTGGTTTTTAACCGGATTCTTACCTGGCTTTATTCTTGACAACAATACCCCTTTCATCTATTTTGTTCTTGAAGACCCTATTTGTGCCAATTGGACATACATCCTTTGGCAATGGTACAAGTTCCCATACTTGTTGTCTCTTGAACTGAAAGAGCTCTTCTTGCATGTCTTCTACCCAACTGTTGTCTTTCAGTGCATCTTGGTACTTGACAGGTTGTGTGAGAGATAGAAAGCCTACAAAAAGACAAATGTTTGAGGATTGACTTCTTGTGAGCACCCCTTCACTGATGTTGCCAATGATTTGGTCTGGTGGATGAGCTCTAAGGAAGATTAGATCTCCTTTGTATGGAACTATGCCATTTTGAGGTGAGGGACAGAGGTTTGTGGCATCTGCTGTTGAAACATCTGTTTGCACTTCTGTAGTGCCAACAGAGGTTTGGAATGGAAGTGGAGGAATAGGCCCAGGTGGTATAGGGGTGGATAGACTTTTGTCAACTGAGGATTGACTTTTGTCAGCAGATGACTGATCGGTGGTTGAACTTGATGAGGAAGTGGTTTGAGGGAAAGACTGGCCAACAGTGGTTCTCAGCTGTGACAGAGTTTTGAACATCTTCTTGCCCTGATGCAGAATAGACTTTGCAGTAAGACTGTGGAATCACAATGTCATATCTGTAATCTTGTTGTGGAGACTGTGGTGTACTTGCATTGTCAGTTTTAACAGTGATATCTTCAAATTTGAATTTATCTAAATCAAACAATTCTGCAGGATTTGCTGGGATTTTCAAAGATGAAAGTTCATTGAACTTTACATTCAGAGTTTCTTCTATTCTCCTAGTCCCTGTGTTAAACACTTTATAGGCCTTGGTAGTAGAAGAATATCCGAGAAAATATCCACAATCTACTTTGGCTGCAAATTTTGAAATGGAATCTTTGAGATTTAAAATGAAACATGGGCAGCCAAAGATTTTGAAAAATGATATCAGTGGTTTGATTTTGAACAAGATTTCATAAGCAGTCTTTTGATGTCTAGGGTTGATTAAAACTCTGTTTTGAACATAGCAAGCAGTGCCTCTGTTCTTGGAGCAGAAGCTATTTGTTTGGCTTTACATCCGTCCCAAGGTATTATTTCTGTTTACAGCTTCTGCCCAAAAGGACAGAGGTAAACCAGAATCTGCCAGCATAGTTCTTGCTGCCTCTATTAGAGTTCTATTTTTCCTTTCAACCACCCCATTTTCTTCTGGTGTTCTTGGAATGTTGTACTGCCTTACAATCCCTTTTGACATATAAAAATCATCCAACTCCTTATTTTTGAACTCTGTTCCATTGTCACTTCTAAAGACTTTTACTGGCAAGTCATGTTGTTTTTCAACTTTGGTGACAAAGTCCTTCAAGATACATGCAGTCTCATCCTTAGAGTGTAAAAAGTAAGTCCATGTAAACCTAGAAAAAATCATCAACAATAACAAGACAAAATCTCTTTTTCCTTAGACTCATAATTTTTACTGGGCCAAACAAATCCATGTGCAACAATTGAAGACATTGACTTGTTTTGGACTCATCAATGGATTTGTAAGAGCTTTTATGTTGTTTACCCTTTAAACAGGAAACACAATGCTCATCACACTTAAATTCTTTTGGTGGTAGACCTCTTACAAGGTTTTCTTTTGAGAGTGAGTTGATAGTTTGAAGGTTGGTAGACCCAATCTCCTATGCCACAGTTCTATCTCTTTAGTTGAGGCAGTAGAAAATAGACAGACATTTGCCATAAGGTTATCCTTCAACATATCAACCACATACACATTGCCACTCCTATGAACAACATGTTGTGCTTTGCTCTCAGCAATGATGGTGTTAATCTTTTCAACCACTTCTGGCCCAATAATCTTACATGTCTTCTTAGTGAAGAGTGGTCCATAACCTTTGTCACTCATTTGTGAAACACTAAGAAGATTAAACTTAAGATTATCAATTAGATTAACATTTTCAAACTTGAGTCTCCCAGCCTGAACAGTACCTGAACCCAACACTTTACCTTTTGAATCATTACCAAAGGATATATCACCCCCTCCACGACCAAGAAAGTCCAGAAGAAGGGCTCTACATCCAGCCATGTGCCTGGAGCCTCCACTATCTACATACCATAAACTATCTAAGCAAGCAGAAGCTCCCTGCACATCAGTAAAGAATTAGTTTTTGTGAGTGTCCAAAGCCAAATTGGCTTTGGATGGGTTCTCAGAGTTTTCAGCCTCAATCTTAGGACAATGATCAGTGGTTTGAACTAGTTTTTGAACCAAGTTCAACAACTGTTGTTGACCATTTGCTAGTTCTTGTATGTCAACACTTGGTGCAACAGATGTTTGACCATTTCCTGTCAGATGTTGGTAACCATGAGGATGCCTGTTCACTCTTGGTTATGAAGGCCTTTTGGGCTCTTCATAGACATGTGGCAGACGATGACAAGGTGGTTGTCCATGTCATCTTGGAAACTTGTTAGAGGGTGGAGCATCTGTTACTTGAACATCTCTGGGAGCAGAGTTTTCATTCAGATTCTTGACAACAGATGTTTGGACTGGTGTAAAAGTCTGTTTGGGTTTTCCTTTTGAGGTACTAACCACTTGACTCACTAGAGTTTTGGCTTTATACTCTTGTATTTTGACATCAAAATTTTTGAGATAAAGACACTCTTTGTGTGACACCCGGCATGTTTAGGTCAACATTTTGTTCAAACACATAAGTCTACCTTAGCGAAGAACGTTTATTAAACATATTTAGTAAGGTCAGTCGAATCAGAAAACATAACGTATTGTCCAGAGTTCAATGATTTGGAGGATCATTGGGTTAAACACACACGCACACGTTTACGAGTCCAGTTGTTGGTGAATTACATGAATTAGATCAAGTAACAAACATGAATTGATTCGTATATGATGTAGTATATGCAAATACGTGTTTAAACGCTGTTTAGATGATTATCCATGATTACATATGCTTAACATAGGTTTGGATTGCATGTTCATGTGTTAGTATGTGTTAAAATGCGTTAAAACGACAAAACTGGAAAATCTGGAAAATGCCTTGCCTGGTTCGCCCATAAGGGAGGGTCGAACCTGGCCATCAGTTGGTCAGAATTCTACATTCGACCGTTTATACCCACCTTCGCCCTCACGATAGGGGCGAACCTGGACTAGGTATAAATATCACACTTTGTCATTTTTCATCATTTCACAAACCCTAAACACCTCTAAACACTCTCTATCAATATTAATCATTGGGGAAGGAGTTTTTGATCTTGTTTTTCATAACCTAACCTACAAACATCTTCTAAACAAAGATCTAAGGTATGTTCTTCATCCTAAACCCTCTTTAAAAGCATTTTAATTCGTTTTTATGAAACCCTAAGAGTCCAAATCTGTTTTAAGATGGTTTCCACAATTAAAAACCTTCCTAACATCTTTCTAAACAAAACCTAATCATAAAACATGAGGTTCATACAAGTTAACATGTGTTTTATAAGGTATTATTGATGTTTTATGATTCACTATGTGTTATTTGGTGATTTGATGCTATATAGATGCTATAAGAATGTTCTAGAGCTGTTATTAATGATGAGATTCGGGTATTTAGGGTTATGGTTTGCTAGATGTTGATATGTTGTCCATTTTGGGAATTTTTAATAGATTTAGGGTTTGATTCAAGATGATATAATGAATAAAATGGTTAGGGGTTTTGTTACACATGATAATCTGAACATGTTGAATTGATTATTGAACGATTTCAGAAAGTTTCCTAATTGGGTAAAGTTTTCATGCGTGATGTGACATTTCCATGATTTTTGCCATTTCGGGTAACCTATAAGACGGACTGTTTTTGGAGTAAAATTGGTAGGGTTTTGTGGGAACATATTAATAATAATTGACTGCAGTGTTTGGTGACGTTTCGTGATGTTTTTGGATGGTTTTTATGCGTTTTGGTGCGTTTTAGGATGTTTAGAACTGCAGGGGGCGAACCTGGAACTCCTTCGACCCACGTGGGGGCGAATGTGGCTTCCTGGGGGCGAACCTGGGTGCCTAGGGGGAGAACCTGGGTGCCTGGGGGTTGAATGTAGCCTCTAAGGGGCGAATGTGGCTTCTGAGGGGAGAACGTGGCTCCTGGGGGCGAATGTAGCTCCTGGGGGTCGAATGTAGCTCAAATAGGTCGAATGTGGCACCATAGGGTCGAACCTGGGTGTCTGGGGGTCGAATCTGGGTGCCTGGGGTCGAATCTGGGAGTCTAGGGTCGAATTAACACGTGTTAAGGTCGAATTAACATATGTTAAGGTTAAATAAACATGTGTTAGGGTCATATAAACATGTGTTAGGTCAAATGAACTTGTGAATGGGTTGAATGAACATCATGAGGGTCGAACCAAGGGACCATGGGTCGAACCAGAAGCCCTTGGGGTCGAATCAAACCCAGAAATCTCCCGGTTCAACCTTACGACTCCGTATATGCGATTTTTGATGCAAACTAAGTGTTATATGCTTGAAACTAGTATGTTAACACTATGTACTTGATTAATTAATGTAATGGGTCACCAACGGGATGTCGGGTCTGTCTGGGATGTCCGGTTAACGTTCAAACACACTTTTAAACACACAGAGCCAAGATTTAGACAATCGGGGACTAGTTAGCCTTCGGGTTAGTAGTCATCACACTTATGTAAACTCATTGATAGGTCGCCACTAGTTGGGGCTATCACACACTTGTCGGATCTTTTCTTTTAAACAGAGGACGCAACCAAAGGTGAGTTCACGGCCCCACTCTTTACTGTTTTTGTTTTCGGGGGAGAAACATGCTCAAACTCTTTTATCACACATTTTCATGTTATACTATGGCTCACATCTTATTACTATACGGTTCATCTAAAATCCCTTAGAAACCACTAACATGGGTATATGGCGGGGAAATGTGGATAGCGCTATTGGGAACTGACAAACCCCACTCGACGGCTGGAGGCCGGGCGGGTGCATATTGTCTCTAAACACACAGGGCCTACCAGGGATGACGGTAGTCCGTAGGTAAGGGTCACACAGTTACGCAGTAACAAACACAGTCAGTAGTGGTTTCACCCGTAGTAGTAATATCTCTTAACGCCTAGCTAGCGTTCTCATAAGCATAGTAGTAACAGCAACGGTAACGGTTTTCAAAGGATTGATTTAAACGTTTGAATAAAACCTGTGAACTCACCAGCATTATATGTTGACTCTTTTAGCATGTTTTCTCAGGTCGCTAAGGTAGCAGCTGTCAGCTAGGCGCACGAGGTCGCACTGGAGTCGTACTCGCGTCTAGGGTCATTCATGCATGTCTCTTGATGTTAAACTTTTGAACTTATGTCTTTATTTACTCATGACTTGTAAACTTTAAATGCTTCCGCACTTTCGGATGTTAGTTTTGAATCTTATGCATGGTTTTATTTAGATATGCTTTTACATTTAGACGTCGTTTATTGTGACCGTTGACTTGGATCCTGGTGTGTCACACTCCTCGCGGTAGAACTCCGCAAGTGGAAATTTGAGGGTGTGACACTTTGGTTTTATGATTCTTTTTACCACATATTGAGCAAATTAGTTTAGAATCACACACACTTGTTCCTTTGTTGATATCATATGCTTTTAGAAGAAAACAGTTTTTAGTAACATGGTTCTTCTTTTCACAAAAATCACAAAACAAGTTATCTTTCGATTTCCCTTTTTCCTTCTTCTTTTCAACAGATGTTTGAACATCTGTTGGAAGATCTTTTATGGGAATGATTTTAGCATGTGGTGCCTTTATACCAGCAGGGGTTTTAAAATTCATTGGTTGGAAATTTTCAAGAACATCACACTCATCTGACCAAGTTGGCTTAAATTGATATTTTTCAATTTCATCAAATGATGAGGAACCTTCAAGTTTTTCAAGAACAATTTTCTTACCATTAGGTTCAGTGACTTTGATTTCCTGACCTTTTGAATTTGTTGTAATGACCTCAACCAACTGTGGTTCCTTTTTGTCAGTGTTTTGAGGAACTTGATCAGTGGTCTCATTGAAACCAAAGCCAAATTTCACATGACTTTTAGTTTGTTGGTTGACAATCATTTCAAAACCTTTGGATGATTCCACCCATTTCTCACATTCAACTTGGGTGGATTCAAACTCCTGTTTACAACTATGATATTTTGTTATCATAGTTTGGAGCTGGTCCTTGGTTATATTTGCTTCATGTTTCAAACTGCTGATTTCAGATTCCTTTTCAGTTAGTTTTGATTTTAACTCTTTTGTGAGTTTTTCAAACTGAATTTCATCCTCTAAAATTTTCTTTCTAAAGCTATTACACATTTGTCTGAACACAAATCATTTAAGATTTGAGGTGATACATTAGCAACAACCATCAAGGCACAATTACACTTGCTGTCACACCCTCAAATTTCCACGGCGGGGTTTATACCGCGAGGCGCATGACATACGAGGATCACATAGCCATAAGTCATATGAACGAACTCTAAATGCCCAAACCATTTAGTTCGTTTTCAAAAATCAAGTTTAGTTAAGCTGCGGAAGCGTAAACCAAATTTAAACCTTTTAGAAACCATGCGCAAAACAACGCGCCCAGATTAAAACCATATGAAAGAAAATGTAAAAGCATAATATGTAATTTAGGTGTATGCCCAAGACCCCAAATGTAGTGAAGTGTGCAGTGCTTTCTAATCCTGGCACCGGAAGCTAACTACCTGCAAAAGCATGTAAATCGTGGGTCAACAAACAATGCTGGTGAGTTCACTAAGTAAAGTAAATGAGTATGTAACTGCGCTGGTTTCCAAAACCATGTAAACAAGTAATTGAGTTGGTTCCAAGAACCGTGTAAACACTAGTTCATCGCATGTCAAGGGTAGCTAACCCATTCATGATAACTAACACCGATATACCGAACTGCTGATGTACGTGTAGCCACAAATGTGAGCCGCATGCCTTACATCATTGCCTATCAACAATGATAAAATCTGTTAAGTTATAGTTCACTCCCGCACTCCCCGAGCCGGTGTGAGGTTTGTCAGACCTAATAGCGCTATCAACTAATAACCCGCTTGCCATAACCCGGCAACTCATTCGGTATGTGAAGGACTTACAGATGATAGAGTTGGTTTAGTTCATCAAGGACACAGTTTGCGAACTAGCAAAAACCGACCCACACAAGGATCCATAGCATCCTAACCAGGGATGTGTAAGTAGTCCCAAACCGGACTAGAAAGTAGTAGTCCTAACCCGGACTAGAAAAAGTTAATTACGTTGTCTCAACCCGAGACACATGCTTTTGAGAAAAGAGTAGTGAAACTCACCTTAGGTTGCAAGCAAAAATATCCAAACTCCAACGTAATAGAGACTCGCTACCGACTCCCTATTATATGTGTCACTATGTGAGTACACGTGCATAACCAATATACCACATAGTACGTTTATTCGATACTTTTAAAAGTTCAAAACCGTGTAGTGACACCTAGTGACTCTACATGCACAAGTATGTCCTACGTATCCTGTTGGTGATCATGGTGATTATTATAAGTTTAACACATCAAATACATCTCATGCAAGTTTCCACACAAGTACATGTCAATTACATACCACATACAACTTCAAATAGTCACATAAATACCTCGTACACAATCTGCGTTTTTAGGACAGATTGTGCGCTGTGAAAAATGAGTCATTTAACCCACTTAGCGAATGAATTAAAATCCCAAATTTTTACTGAGTATTCATGGGGATTCATTTGCAAATCACTATTTTTATTTTGTCTTAAAACCAAACACAAAAATTATAAAAATTCGTACAACACAGCTATGTCCAGAAAATTTCCACAACAGGTCAGTTTAGTAGAAAAATTCCCAAAAATTGTGTATTCATCCAAACGGGATGAATCCACTTGGAAAAGCCGAGTTTTTCCAATGTTGACCGACTGTAAAAATTTCATAACTTAATTCTTTGTAAATCTCCAGTTATGACCATTTAAAGTTGACCAAATTTTCAATTCCGAAAATCTGATATGACCCCTAATCAATTAAAATTCCAAAAACGACTCAACCGATGTCCAAATCTGATGGTTTTGCCCATTATGAAAAGCTAAGACTATGTACATCACAATCATGTAAAGAAATCATCAAAACTATCAATTTACCAACCCATTACAGCCCCTACAATTCGTCACAATGAATCTGTCAGAAAATCAGAATTCTAATAACATGCTTCTCATGAACCCTAATCATTCTTATTAACCCATAATCATATAATAAACTCATATTAACATAAACCCTAATCATTAAAATCCATATTATCATGTTTAAACTCATGTATTTATGCACCACATACCCTAAATACGATTTCTATCAACAATACTAATCAACAATCACAACAAACATCCAAGATATCCTTCATACGAAGATTTGCGATTTTTAACATGCATATTTCTTAGATTTTTACAACTTTTCCAGCCTAAAATCTCATCATATAACACGTAAAACACATACCTTGAATTGCTAGAGTCCTTAAAACCTAAAGATAGCACCCGAATCAACTTGAACTAGTGAGAAATTGATGAAGATTGAGATTGAAAGGTGGGTGTGGGTGTTCTTGTTGTTCAAGGCACAAACAAGGGGAATTAGGTTTTTTTTTTTCTTTATAAATAATACTCTAAAGGTTGGGCCATGGGCCAAGACTACAGGTATTGTGGGCCATTACTTGGTAAACGGACCCGTTAATAAGGTTCTAGCCCCGAAAATATTTCCGATAACATTATTCATACTAACTTACATAAAAAAACTATGATGTTAATCATCTCATAACATATTAGTCACATACTACTCATAGTGTGCACATAATTCGTAGAATTTACATACTGACTATTTAAGCGGTAATTCGCATAAACGTGTAATTCACATAAACACGTTAATTCATATTCATCATCATTCAATTGCACATATGATCATGCATGCTTGACAAATCACCAACGCTCGGGACACAGGACTCGTGTGTGTGTCAAGACAAAACCTTCCTAGTTATAACGTACGTTAATATCATCCAACATATGTTATTATCCCATAACATATCGAAAGACCTTCTTAACTAACCCTAGTTAGGTGTTTAGTCACGAATGTACATGAAAGTTAACTAGAGTTCAGTAAAAGTAATATCCTGAAAATGCAGGGTGTCACATCATCCCCAAGTTGAAAAGAATTTCGTCCCGAAATTCAGCAAGTAAACAGTGAAGCCAGTGTAAAATTGTATTCTTGGTTACCGGATGTCACATCATCCCCAAGTTGAAAGGAATTTCGCCCCGAAATTCACTTTGAGTGAGTCGCTTCACGTTTAGAGTTTAGTTCATACGCATGTTCAGGTTCAGTAGAAAGATGTGGGTATTTGAGCCGCATTTTATCCATGCGTTCCCACGTGTATTCCGGTCCTAGACGGGAATTTCATCGCGCCCTAACAATAGGTTTGGTGCTCTGTCTGAGTTTCTTGACGCCCCACTCAAGAATCTCCACTGGTTCTTCCACGAACCGTGGCTGATTGTCCACCTGGATCTCCTCCCGTGGCACTACTAGTATTATATCAGATAAGCATTTCTTCAGATTAGGTACGTGGAATACATTGTGCACCCCACTGAGTTCATCAGGCAGGATTTACCTGTAAGCTACTGGACCAATCCTTTCGACAATCTCGAATGGTCCTACATATCGCGGGTTCAACTTTCCCCATTTTCCAAAGCGTATCACCCCCTTCCAAGGTGACACCTTCAATAGAACCTTGTCCCCAACCTGGAACTCCAAATGTTTCCTACGCTTATCAGCGTAATTTTTCTGTCGATCACGAGCATCAGCCATCCGATTTCTGATTTTCACTATCTCCTCGGAAGTTTCGTGCACAAGTCCGGGATCTGTTAGCTGGCTATCCCCAACTTCAGTCCAGCAGATGGGAGACCTACACTTGCGTCCATAAAGTGCCTCTAAAGGCGCACACTGTATTGAAGTGGGGTAACTGTTGTTATACGAGAATTCAATCAAAAGCAAGTGCTTATCCCAACTGTTGCCAAAACCCGCTACGCACGCTCGTAGCAGATCTTCCAATGTTTGGATGGTTCGTTCACTCTGTCCATCCGTCTGTGGGTAATAGGTTGTGCTCATATCTAAGCGAGTTCCCAAAGCGTTTTGGAGAGTAGTCCAAAAATGAGAAGTGAATCGCGCATCGCGATCAGATATAATAGAAGTAGGCACCCCCATGCCTAGAGACTACCTCCTTAACGTAGAGATTTGCTGGTTTCACCAGCGAGTCCGTTTCCTTTATTGCCAGAAAGTGTGCCGATTTGGTTAAACAATCCACGATAACCCAAATCATGTTATGGCCCGTTGGCGTTTTAGGAAGCTTTGTGATAAAATCCATAGAAATTCCGTCCCATTTCCACGTAGGGATTTCTAGTTGCCGGAGTAGGCCTGAAGGTTTCTGATATTTAATCTTAACCTTCGCACAAGTCAAGCACTTACTAACATAAGTGGCTATTTCAGCTTTCATGTTTGGCCACCAGTAGGGAGTTTAAGGATCTTGGTACCTCTTGTCCGAAACAGGATGTACCGAATATCGAGAGGTGTGAGCTTCATCGAGCACCAGTTGTCTGAGATCCCCGAAACGTGGTGTCGAGACTCGATTCATAAAGTATTGAAGACCATCCGTCTTCCGTTCCAAGTGCTTATCCGCACCATGTAAAGTTTCAAACCCGATGTTTTCTTCTTTCAAAGCCTCGCCCTAGGCTTCACGTATCTTATTAGGATGATTACAATGTACGGTAAGTTGTAAAGCTCGCACTCGTTTGGGTTTCGTTTCCTTATGACTGAGGGCATCAGCTACTAAGTTAGCTTTCACGGGATGATACTTGATGGCACAGTCATAATCATTCAGAAGCTTGACCCATCGACGCTGTCGCATGTTCAGCTCCTTTTGATCGAATATGAGTTGGAGGCTCTTATGGTCAGTGAATATCATTCACTTCGCCCCATAGAGATAATGCCTCCAGATCTTTAGAGCAAAAACCATTGCTCTCAGTTCCAAGTCATGGGTTGTGTAATTCTTCTCATGAACCTTTAATTGACGTGAGGCATACGCGATCACCTTATCACGCTGCATCAGCACACACCCTAACCCTTGGATAGACGCATCACAGTACACCACGAAGTCCTCTGTACCCTCAGGTAGTGATAGTATAGGTGCACTGTAAAGTTTCGACTTTAATAATTGAAAAGCAGATTCTTGGGCATCTCCCCACTTGTAAGTAATACCCTTCTGTGTCAAAGCAGTGAGGGGTTGAGTGATCTTAGAGAATCCCTCGATGAATCTACGATAATATCCCGCAAGACCAAGAAACTGGCGCACCTCTGTGGGAGTTTTGAAGCCTCCCACTTTTAATAGCATCAATCTTGGCGGGATCGACATGTATTCCTGCCTTGTTAACCACATGTCCAAGAAATTGGACTTCTCGAATCCAAAAGTCACATTTAGAAAATTTTGCATACAACTGCTCATTTCTCAAGAGTTCCAAGATCAGCTGCAGGTGTTGCTCGTGCTCTTCCCTGCTCTTGGAATAAATCAGTATGTCATCTATGAACACTATGACGAATTTGTCCAAATAAAGCTTGCACACGCGGTTCATTAGATCCATGAACACAGCCGGTGCATTAGTTAGCCCACATGGCATCACCAAAAACTCATAATGTCCATAACGAGTTCGAAAGGCTGTCTTCGCCACATCCTTCTCTCGGACTCTCAGTTGATGATATCCTGACCTCAAGTCAATCTTAGAATAGAAACTCGACCCTTGAAGCTGGTCGAACAAGTCATCAATACGAGGTAAAGGGTAGTGGTTCTCAACCGTTACTTTGTTCAACTTCCGATACACCTGCGGAAACTCCCACCATTCTTCTTATCAAACAGAACTGGAGCTCCTCATGGCGAAGAACTAGGTCTAATAAAGCCCCTATCCAATAGCTCTTGGAGTTGGGTAGACAGTTCTTGAAATTCGCCTAGTGCTAGGCGGTATGGCGCGCGTGTAACTGGAGCTGCTCCAGGTACAAGGTCAATTAGAAACTCCACTTGACGAACAGGTGGAAGTCCAGGTAGTTCCTCTTGGGAAAATATCTGGGAACTCTCGGACTACTGGGATGTCCTCAATCTTAGTTTCGGTTTCAGTTTCAGTTTCAGCTCGAGTGTCAGATATGTTAGCCAAAATGGTTGGATAGCCCTTACGAATACACTTCTGGGCTTTCAAGAAGAGATGATGCCCACCATGGCACCACCATGATTACCCTGTATAGATAAAAGTTCTCCACTTGGGAGGGGGACACGAACAATCTTCTCCCGACAGAGAAATTCAGCGGGATGCTTGGACAACCAGTCCATGCCAACCACGAGTTCAAAGCTTCCAAGGGTGATAGGTAAAATGTTGATGACAAACGATTGCCCATCCAACTCGAGCTTACAATCACAATGGGTGTGGGTTACCTCAACAGGCTTCCCGTCAGCTAGCTCTATGGTGTACGGGGTATCAAGAAGAGTAGGAACCATCCCTGGTTGTTTGCTAAGTTTCGATGACACAACACTATAGTCCGCACCAGTATCATATAAAATAGAAGCAAGAGTGTTGTACCCGTCACGACATTGTTATCAGTCCTAGCTTCCCCAGAGCCAATCACAATCGCTATTCCACGAGCCCCATTGTTGTTGTTATCGTTGTGGTTATTGTTTGTTGAAGGACTTGTACCTCACACTATCCCAAGTTCTCTTGCTATCACCAAAAGTAGAAGATGAAGCTCTATGCTTCGGAAAAGTACCATGCTCAACAGACTCATCAATGAGTTTGTGAGCCAGGTGAAAGATTTGTTAGATTCTGGGTAGGTGAGCTGCAGTGGCCAAGCCACGAATCTTTGGGACCCACCCTTTTGGTATGAAATTTGATCCGCTGGTAAAGTAGGTTAAATAGATTTGAGCACAAAGTATCTAACTCCCGTAGCTTGGTAGTGTAGGCGCCGATCTCAGACCCATCCGTCAAATTTCTAGATTTCATCATAGGGTGCAACGTTCTCCATCCAAGTATCTGTAACTCATCGAGTGTGCATGTGTCATACATTACCCCATCCTGCCCGGGGCAAATGTGCATGGAAATGACTTATACTATCGAAGCAATCAGACGGTCTCCTTCAGTTCCGTTAGTGTTATCGAGGTTTACAACCAATAAAAGGCTTGAAAATATGATGGTAGGTTGTTGTTGTGGCATGTGCGTTCAAGGAATAAGAAAGTTCAAATGTGGAAGTCAGGGAAACGATTGATTTAGCAAGATGGATCTTTACTAGCTTGGAAAGATGCGAGGGTTTCATCCACCCTATCGTTGATCATAAGAACTCAGTCTTATCTAAGATAGTAAAGGAAAAAGAAAGAAAAGATAGGTAAGAGCCAATCGTCGCCACGCTCTGTGTTAGATAGTAGATCATTCATCCTCTCTTCCCATGTGCTCGTCCTGCTCAGGTTCCCCTTCCATCCCTTATCCTTCCTCTTTCGCGATGTCAATGTTATATGGTTCTCATCACGTACAGTCTCCTTCTCCGGTCCTATGTAAGTCAGCTCAATGGTCAACAACACCATTCGTTCCTCCAATCGTGACTGTCAGTCACTAGTAGATTTTGTCTTCCTTTGAGATGTTGCACTGCATCGCAGACCTTCGTAACTCCCCAAGAGTGTGTGTAACAAGCCCCAATCTAATGTGTTCCCATGAATCTACCATATACTTATGAGTAACAGGGATATGCAGTCATATGTTCGCCCGTTCATACTAGGTGTAAGGTACTAAAGTAAGAAATAAGTTCTATATGTGTAACCTAGTTCCGTTTGAATTTCAAATGGAAGTAAGAAAGATCAAGTAAGAAGGAACAGAAACTAATTGTCTACTTGCTCAGTGAAAAAGGATAAGTCTCGGTATTTGAATTTCTTCACAGTTGATTTGGTTTGATGGTATCACGTCATGCGCATCGTGCAGCTTTCCTGTGTACGTGTGCCACAACGCTCGCAAGGGCTTTCTCCCCTGTACAATTGTTGTTTCCTCATCCACGAGGTTTGTTAGGATACTATTCCCAGTAATGCGCCACCTGGTGTAACCCTGGGTTCCCACCATTGACGTGTTCAGAATTAGGTCTAGAACTAGAAGATAACATATCTCCCGAAATCATGTGTTGTAGATATATGTAGCTAAAAGCTAGTTGTGCACTTAAGTTGTGAGTGTACTTATGCTATGATGATTATAGACTAGACTCAACATGCAGTCCTAGTTCACTATAACCAATGGCTCTGATACCAATCTGTCACACCCTCAAATTTCCACGGCGGGGTTTATACCGCGAGGCGCATGACATACGAGGATCACATAGCCATAAGTCATATGAACGAACTCTAAATGCCCAAACCATTTAGTTCGTTTTCAAAAATCAAGTTTAGTTAAGCTGCGGAAGCGTAAACCAAATTTAAACCTTTTAGAAACCATGCGCAAAACAACGCGCCCAGATTAAAACCATATGAAAGAAAATGTAAAAGCATAATATGTAATTTAGGTGTATGCCCAAGACCCCAAATGTAGTGAAGTGTGCAGTGCTTTCTAATCCTGGCACCGGAAGCTAACTACCTGCAAAAGCATGTAAATCGTGGGTCAACAAACAATGCTGGTGAGTTCACTAAGTAAAGTAAATGAGTATGTAACTGCGCTGGTTTCCAAAACCATGTAAACAAGTAATTGAGTTGGTTCCAAGAACCGTGTAAACACTAGTTCATCGCATGTCAAGGGTAGCTAACCCATTCATGATAACTAACACCGATATACCGAACTGCTGATGTACGTGTAGCCACAAATGTGAGCCGCATGCCTTACATCATTGCCTATCAACAATGATAAAATCTGTTAAGTTATAGTTCACTCCCGCACTCCCCGAGCCGGTGTGAGGTTTGTCAGACCTAATAGCGCTATCAACTAATAACCCGCTTGCCATAACCCGGCAACTCATTCGGTATGTGAAGGACTTACAGATGATAGAGTTGGTTTAGTTCATCAAGGACACAGTTTGCGAACTAGCAAAAACCGACCCACACAAGGATCCATAGCATCCCAACCAGGGATGTGTAAGTAGTCCCAAACCGGACTAGAAAGTAGTAGTCCTAACCCGGACTAGAAAAAGTTAATTACGTTGTCTCAACCCGAGACACATGCTTTTGAGAAAAGAGTAGTGAAACTCACCTTAGGTTGCAAGCAAAAATATCCAAACTCCAACGTAATAGAGACTCGCTACCGACTCCCTATTATATGTGTCACTATGTGAGTACACGTGCATAACCAATATACCACATAGTACGTTTATTCGATACTTTTAAAAGTTCAAAACCGTGTAGTGACACCTAGTGACTCTACATGCACAAGTATGTCCTACGTATCCTGTTGGTGATCATGGTGATTATTATAAGTTTAACACATCAAATACATCTCATGCAAGTTTCCACACAAGTACATGTCAATTACATACCACATACAACTTCAAATAGTCACATAAATACCTCGTACACAATCTGCGTTTTTAGGACAGATTGTGCGCTGTGAAAAATGAGTCATTTAACCCACTTAGCGAATGAATTAAAATCCCAAATTTTTACTGAGTATTCATGGGGATTCATTTGCAAATCACTATTTTTATTTTGTCTTAAAACCAAACACAAAAATTATAAAAATTCGTACAACACAGCTATGTCCAGAAAATTTCCACAACAGGTCAGTTTAGTAGACAAATTCCCAAAAATTGTGTATTCATCCAAACGGGATGAATCCACTTGGAAAAGCCGAGTTTTTCCAATGTTGACCGACTGTAAAAATTTCATAACTTAATTCTTTGTAAATCTCCAGTTATGACCATTTAAAGTTGACCAAATTTTCAATTCCGAAAATCTGATATGACCCCTAATCAATTAAAATTCCAAAAACGACTCAACCGATGTCCAAATCTGATGGTTTTGCCCATTATGAAAAGCTAAGACTATGTACATCACAATCATGCAAAGAAATCATCAAAACTATCAATTTACCAACCCATTACAGCCCCTACAATTCGTCACAATGAATCTGTCAGAAAATCAGAATTCTAATAACATGCTTCTCATGAACCCTAATCATTCTTATTAACCCATAATCATATAATAAACTCATATTAACATAAACCCTAATCATTAAAATCCATATTATCATGTTTAAACTCATGTATTTATGCACCACATACCCTAAATACGATTTCTATCAACAATACTAATCAACAATCACAACAAACATCCAAGATATCCTTCATACGAAGATTTGCGATTTTTAACATGCATATTTCTTAGATTTTTACAACTTTTCCAGCCTAAAATCTCATCATATAACACGTAAAACACATACCTTGAATTGCTAGAGTCCTTAAAACCTAAAGATAGCACCCGAATCAACTTGAACTAGTGAGAAATTGATGAAGATTGAGATTGAAAGGTGGGTGTGGGTGTTCTTGTTGTTCAAGGCACAAACAAGGGGAATTAGGTTTTTTTTTTCTTTATAAATAATACTCTAAAGGTTGGGCCATGGGCCAAGACTACAGGTATTGTGGGCCATTACTTGGTAAACGGACCCGTTAATAAGGTTCTAGCCCCGAAAATATTTCCGATAACATTATTCATACTAACTTACATAAAAAAACTATGATGTTAATCATCTCATAACATATTAGTCACATACTACTCATAGTGTGCACATAATTCGTAGAATTTACATACTGACTATTTAAGCGGTAATTCGCATAAACGTGTAATTCACATAAACACGTTAATTCATATTCATCATCATTCAATTGCACATATGATCATGCATGCTTGACAAATCACCAACGCTCGGGACACAGGACTCGTGTGTGTGTCAAGACAAAACCTTCCTAGTTATAACGTACGTTAATATCATCCAACATATGTTATTATCCCATAACATATCGAAAGACCTTCTTAACTAACCCTAGTTAGGTGTTTAGTCACGAATGTACATGAAAGTTAACTAGAGTTCAGTAAAAGTAATATCCTGAAAATGCAGGGTGTCACACTTGCACTCACAATCATCTTCACCCCATGTGTCTGAGAGATTCACAACCTCAGCTTCAGATTCTTCAACTGAAACAACTGCATCAACAACATCATTAGTCACATTTTCAGACTTAAACACCACTTCCTCAGATTCAATCTCCTCAACAATTGTTTCTAGTGCCATGAAGCAGAAATTTCCTGGTTCATTTTCAGATTTGGCAACTAGATCAATGTTTTCATCTATTAGCTCATCTGGTAAGCTTCTCCAATCAACAAACCCTTATGTGAAAAAGCTCTGTTGGCTTTGTTGATTGGTCTCTGCAGGAGCAGAGGATGAAGTAGCAGTTATTGGCACTTGAGCCTGAGCAACAGGGGTTTGAACATAGTGAATATGGGGAGTAGTGGTTTGGACATAGTGCACAGGAACAATGGATGAGGACTGTGCAAAGTGAGCAGTGTTTTGCACATTTGGTCCAGGGGTATTTTTGGAAAACTGATAAGTGTTTGTCTAGGGCCTTTGGTTTGGATAGGTGATCATAGGTGTACCATTTTGACTCCTACATTCCCTAGCAAAATGACCCATTCTATGACATTTGTAACACTTAATCTTAGATTTATCCAACCCCACTTTTGACCCACCATGTAAACCTGGATATCTTCTGCCAGTTTTCTTATAGAAATTATTAGTTCTAATACTGAGCAGAGCCAATTGATGCAAAATGTCCCTTTCTTCTAAGTCCACAGGAACAATGTACTGAAGGTCATTATCACAAAGGATGTGTTGTTAGATGCCTGGATATCACCACTTGCTGCAAAAGCATAGTTGGGTGAATAAGAATCAGTGTTAAAACCAGTAGTTATATCAATGTAATGATCATAACCCTGATCCTTACTACTACCAGGCACCTCATCTTGACCCAAGAGTGCTGTATTACCAAAAACATAATCATCAGACACTTTTCCAGAATCCGGAAGCTTCTTTTTCTGGTTAAGCTCTCTCTCATAAGTCAAGAGCTTACCATGAAGCTGGGTCAGAGATAAGTCCTTAAAACCAATTGAGTTTCTCATTATAATTGCGATAGTGTCCCATTTATCTGGTAGTGATCTAAGAAACCTATGGTTCAATGTTGATTTTGGGTAAGTTAGACCCACCAGTTTTAGTTCACTTATTAAGCAATTAAACCTCTCAAATTGTTGTGTTAATGACTCTCCCTTCACATGACTGAATGTTTCATATTGTTGATTTAATATTTCTCGGTTGTTTTCAATAACATCCTCAGTCCCACCGAATTGTTCTTTTAAAGCATCCCACAACTCCTTTGCACTGTTACAGTGTAACAACCTAGCATAGATATCATATGGTAGAGCCATGGCTACAATACTGAAAGCCTTAGCATCTAACTCGATTTTCTGAAAATCTTGCTCGGAGTAGTTTTCAACACTTTTAGGTACTTGGACCTTTGGGTTTTTGGTACTCAGCACCATCGGAACATGTGGTCCGAAGAAAACCGACTTCCAACACCCAGTGTTTTGTTGAGCTAGAACATGGCTCATCCGACGTTGCCAGATATTGTATTCAGATCTGACAAGCATCGGTGGCTTGTTGCTCATGCCAGCGTTATGTGGATCTTGATTCATTGAAGCCATTATCTGATTGTTTGTAAAACAAAGTGTGTTTAAAAAACTTTGAATGTAAATAAACTTTTACTCTGTTTTCAATCAACAAACAAAGTGATATCAATAATATTGAGCTGATCTATTTATATTAAATTGATTGGTTAGATCGAATTTAATTGACCAAGCTCTGATACCAATTGTTAGGATCTGAGTTTGATTTGTTAAGATTGTTTAAGTAATGAAATAAAGGAATGAATTATAAAGATGGAAAGTGCAGCGGAAATAAACTATGAATCTTAACAAATGGAACAATTGTTTTCAAACAAGTACTATATATCAGTCATCACAGATTTCAGTACAATTATTACAATTCTCCCCCTCAGCCTGATCACTCAATAACTTTGACTGTGTAAGAGAATGTGTGAAGTGATGAATAGAATAGTACATGCACTGTTCTATTTATAGACAGACGAAAGCTCTGATGACCTAGGCTGACGTCACCTAAGACAGTGACAGCTAACTAATTTAACAACATAAAACATCTGCTGAGTACAAGCACTGTTACATTGCCTAAACCTCTGATATCTAAAACACTGAATACTAAACATCTGTTGACTCAAAACATCTGTTGGAGCCTAAGTGCTGTTGGCTCCAACAAACCTTGTGTCTTCATCAGCACTTGTCTTGTTTATTCATCAGATCTTTGAACATCAGTGGTTTCTTCAATCAACACTTTGTAATCAATCAGTTTTTTGGGAACAGTAGTTAGCTTCAGCAGTCTTTTAGGAGGATTCTTGTATAAAGTACTGTTTTATTCAAAATCAGAAGTGTAGAATATTTTGGCTTTAAATCATCTGTTCTTTTCCAGGTCAGCAGACCCAACAGCTTGTCGTCGCGATGCGCTTCTCGCTTTTTAAAACCAAGTATACAATAAATCTAACATCATGTATAACAAGTTCTGTGAGTAAGAAAGTTTTTTTGGGTTAACCTTACAGCCATCAGAATACCATCTCCACCACAACGTGACCACCCCAGGCCGACACCACTATGAATCTAACCACTGTCTCATTGAATTGATGAACTCCTTTCCCACATCAAATCTGGTTTGGATCTCTAAACTGGTTGGGATTTCCATTTTAGTTGAACATATAATGGTCTCAACATCAGATCAGGCTTTGGAAATATTGGCTTCATTTATTACTTTTACTTTTAAACAGGTAAGCATCTTCCATTTATATATTTTCCTTTTTTAGATTTTATGATATATTTGGTATTAGTGTTCCAATTTAATGTTTTGTTATGCTAAATTCAAGTTGTTTATCAGTTTATTCGGTACTCCTAAGATTGGTTACATTAATGTTGGTTACCATGAAATGGAATGGAATTCCTATTTGTTTACTTCGTGTTTAATTTATAATTGCATCTATGAAAATAAAATATAAATAATGATGATGATTGTTTTTTTTTGTGTTGCAAAACCCATTAAGAAAATATCCAAAGCGAAGGCACGAATACATTCTGAACCGCTAACTGGGGAGCAACTTCAGCGAATGCAAGATGAGTTTTGAGAAATTGCTCCGCGTTATGGTGGCCGAAAAGGTGATTCTTGCATAAAAAATAAGAAAATTTCAACCATTTTGATTATAAAATGGGTCGTTTGGATGATGTGTTATCTCAAACGGGTCAAATCCATAAACCAACTAAAATAGAAGAAAGTCAAATCTGTAACACTTCAAAAGTCAGCAAAATGTATTTTTTATACACAACCTACTAAATAATTTTATTCAAAATATTGGATTGTTTCCATGATCATATATCAACGTGTAATCATATATATCACACTGAGAATTTATAAGAAAGTCAAACTAGGTATACAAACATAGTTGCGGGTCAAACCTAACTTGCTCAAGCATGTTTCATTCCTCACTAAAAAGTTACATGGTTCAGGTTTAACATGTTTTCACTTCTTACTCCTGAGTACATTTTTAACAGAAAAAGCATTACGGGTTTCATGGGACACCGAAGATGGAATGTAATGTTTGAAATTGAGTGTTTGAATAACGTTCTCTTTGCAATGTGTTAAACTTAATTATGATGCACTTAAAAGAATTATGCTAAGAAGATATGAATACATGATTAAATATTTGTGTTTATCCACCAAATTTTATAGGAGACTTTTTCTTCTTTTCTGGTTGCCGATGGTATGTTTAAACATTTATTCTAATGTGTCAGATATGATTATTGTGAAACCTGAAAACATTTCAGTTTGCTTTAATTCCATATACAATAAAACTTAAATAGGGTTTGAGAAAATCCTATGGTTCTAATCCACAAACAACCAGGTTAGTCACATGTTTATTGTCTAATTTGTACAAAAATAACAATATTAGGTTATGAATTACCATTTGAACTTTCTGATTTTATGATTCTCTCTGATTTAAGATCTTTAGTCTGTGTAACACCCTGGACTTAGGGCCCAAAATTTTTTCGCGTCTGAAAGTACTGTGACAAATAAACCAATAATAAAATAATTATGTACGAAGCCGAACCGATAAGTTACATAATTATTTTGACGTGAGGAGTAATTTTATACGTGTTGTAAGATCAAACCAACACCCGATAACGAACCCGTACCTGTGACTAATCACTCGTGGGGACACATGTCCCCCATCATAAGTTGACACACATTCACGAAACCGTGAATGGTTTTGTGAAACCATTTAAGTTAACCTTTATATATACCCAAACCACTAATCATCCTCACCTTTTTGATAATACAAAACACACACACACACATACTTGATATAATAGAGAGAGAGAGACCGTAGAGCTAGAGAGAGAAAGTACCGGGAGAAAGACCGGTGGACTCCGGTCACTAGCTCCGGCGAAGCCACAACGGCTCCACGATCCCCCGACACTACCGTTAGACCCCCACCCCCTTTCCATATCAGTTGTACCCTGTAAAAGATCAAGAGAGAGAGACTAGAAGTAAAGAGAGAGCAGAGAGAAGGGTCGGACCCTGGTTCCTGACCGGCCAACACTATGGGAGACGGTGGCTTGGGATGGTGAAGTTGGGGTTCCAAATGGAATTTAGAGTGGCAGGGGTAACAGAGGGTTCTGGTAAGGGGTTTTGTTCAGGGATTTGCAAGATGACGGTCTTGAAGGTGAACGGTGGTGGTTCCGGTTAGGGTTCAGACGAACTGATGACTATCAGAAGTCACCATGGCGGCGACGGTGGATTAGGGGTTCTGATTAGTATGGTAAGATCTGATAACCTTTCTTGTTATTAGTTTCTGGTTGACGTTGATTGAAATAATAATAAGGTTATGGTGATAAGACAAGGTGGTTACTGAACGGTTATGGTGATGAACGGTTGGGGTGGATTTTGCTGTGGTTACAAGTGACGGTGGTGGTGCCAGATGTGATGGTTGCTCGGTGATGTGTAGCTACCGTGGTGGTCAGAATGATGGTGCTTGGGTTGTTGTTGTGATTTCCATAAAGAACAGAGATGAGTGCCGGATAGAGTGATCGGACTAGGAAGGGACGGCTTAAGGTCCGGGTTAATGCTCGGGATAAATGGTCAACCGACCAGTTGGCTCGGTCAACAGAAGTCAAAGGGCAGGAGGCCCGACAACCGAGGAGACCCGAGAGGTATAAAGCGAGGACCCGAACTATTTTAGTGTTTAGTATGTTATTATTATGCGGATAGCACGTGTGGGACTAAACGAGCACAATATACCGGACCCGACTCTATAAAACTAAAATTAAGGACACATACATAATGTACAAACTAGTAAGGAAAACACTTATATAATAGGCTGCTTGATTGTATATTGCTAGCTTGGTGGTAATGATAATATTTGAGATACAGGATGGTTTAATGGACTGGGAACTTGAACATTAATATGCGACATAAAGATGCAAATGGCCCTACCACATATATATACTAATGATATAAGCAATACATGAGAATAAGGATATATGATAACATTATACAAATCACATGGACTCAACTCGGCTTGATAAGTTAACTAAGGCGAATGATGAAACTATAGGACGATTTGTAATATTAATGAATCATGAGAATCGCGACCAAGACATTCAACTATGAACTTGACTAGTTATGACAATAACATAATCGGACGTTGGATTATTAAGAACCTAGATAGGAATACATATGATTATATATTAATTAACCAACATTTAGAGCTTAGAGTATTATGAAACACTACAACATGGAGATCAGATATTGATTCGGATATTAAATGCGAATAGAATAGAAGATAATATAACTCGACAAATAGAAGCTTGAAAGATTGGATAAAGGATCTAAGCGTGCCCACACGTGTAACCGCAATAGTGGTTACACGCACTAATACTTGTAAACTTGATAGGACTCCGCATATGATGCATAGACAGGCTCAGGACATCAGATACCATTATTATGCAACCAGAGGTGAGTCCCGTGTACCACTCCCCTTTTTCTGTTTTACTGTTTTGGGGTGAACATATGCTTGTGTGTCTAAACTTTTGTGATGTGACAAGATACTAGCTGCCGGATAAAACTGACACTCATTAACTCATAGGTGAGCCGCTTAATATATGGGTAGTACTACTTGGGGAATACCCACGCACAGTGGACCTGGGACGTTGGGCCCGGGAAACCCTCCACTGAGGCCTGCGGACCGTTGCGGCATATATTATGCCTTGTAGATCTATAATGGCAGTAAATAGATCTAGTGTTAGGGTTGAGGTGTCGTTTGTACATCACGTGTGTTAAACTGTGTTAAACTTGCTTTCGAAATGATAAACTGTTTTTGGATCCATTGAACTACTTACACGGACTCACCGGCATATTTGCTGACCCAACTCTTTTTAAGCATTTGTTCAGGTACTGCAAATGGATGGACGATATTCATGAGGTATAAGCTTGTTTGTGTGGATTAGAGATCATCATGTTAGAAGGTTCGAGCTTTACGCGTTGGGTTTAGAGATTCTAGAGAATGTACGGATAGAGATCGGACCGACTACAGGACTATATTCCTCAATCGCTTCGACGACCGCCGCGAATCGTCTTGCATAGCTTTGAGCTATATTTATTTAAGTTGTATAATTATATTTTGGATTAGAAATTGTAAAAACAATAAATATTATTCGTCATTGCTTCCGTTGTGCAAGTCTGTTACCAAACTGTCGTAACGTCCAGGCCCCACCGGGTCGGGTTGTTAGAGTCTGTGCTGGTATTATAGTAACATAATATTGAGAAGCATCTAGCCAAGTTATGGAAGTCAGTACTTTTCGTTGCACTGACGTCATCATCATCATCATCGTCATTTTTTTGTGTAGAGCTTTGGATCCAGCTGTCCTACCATTAGAAGCTAGCCAGATTGTTAAGAGTCAGACTTTTAACCTTTGTGACATCATTATTGACGGTTCTTTCACTTTCTTACTCTTTGTCTAGGTAAATGACTAAATGATTTTCTTGATTTGTTACTAATTGTATCTTGTTTCAATTAGTCCTTTGCTTAAATCATGAATGTAATGCAATTAAAGAAACACAAACCTTTTATAAACATAAAAAGGTTAGTAAAGCAGTTCAAAGTGCCTTTTTATGACCATCGTTTTAAGAAACGACCAAGGTGCGTGCCTCAATGCAATCAGGATTGAAAACGAGTCTGAGGCGGTGCCTCAGGGGTTAGTTTTGTGTGCGCCTCACAGGCTTGAGGTGGTAAGAAAAGGTGTGCCTGATGCAAATATATATGTTAAATAAAGCCTTTGCTAATGTTAGTTTTGCTTGTTCCTTAAGATGTCAAAATTGCTTTAATGCTTACCATTTAAATTGACCCATTAAGATACTTGTATAATCTTGCAGAGTAACATTGAAGTGGTGATATGAAATAGTACCAAACTGTATGAGTTCAACTTTAGTAAGGTAGTCATCAAGTTGCTATGCTTTTGTTTACAGTTGCTTAACATGAGGCTTGATTATGTTGTTTATGTAATTACATGGATTGCATTTCACGGAGTTCATCAGTTAAATATTTACGTCGGATGAAGCTATCAACAACACTAAATGAAACCGGCCGAAGTCATAGTAGGGGTGTTTGGATTTACGATTTTTGAAACCTATACATTTTTTTTTTGTTAATTTCTAAAGCTTTCCCCCCTTGAATATCTTGTAATTCATATTACAGATCTAGCGAAATTGCAAGAGATCATAACGAGTTGTGCGCCCGTTTTGGATGCCACCCACTTTTTTGAATAGGCTGCTGCTTTAGAGGCATCAATCAAATACAATTAGGTAGGCGTTTACATTAGGGTGAAGATTTCTTAGGCAAATCGAGCAGAAGCTATATTTGACTTATTGCTTATAGTTTGAAACTAGCGAAACACCAATAGGTCCAACATACATGCACCAAACAAAGCAAAAACAGAAAAGAAAAAAAAACCAAACTATCAGTTACAGGAACGAACTACCAGCCCACCCCATCAAACCGGAACGAACGCCAAGCCTCCCAATCGATTGACCGGCGTCTCTACAACTGTAGATTCCTGCTGCAGAATCATTTATTAAATCTATTGGTTTAACAACCAAACTTAATTAATCTTGCTAAACGTTAGTAAACTAAGGTCTTGGATGCCAACAGAAAATGCCACGAAGATAAGAACCTGAATCAAAAAGGGAAATTGCACCCCCACATCTTAATAATTAAATTTGTCAACTCTCTGTTGGATATGTTGATTCTTTTTTCTTTCAAATATACGGATCCAATTTACGAAAATACCCACCGACAAATTCTAACTCTAGGTTTATAATTTAAAAACTATTATAAAGATAAACTTACAAACACGACCCGTAAGAAACCTGGGCATAAGAAATCTGCAGATCAATAGCAGCAAAGCGGTGTAGGGCGGCGTATGGCGTCAGAGGGTGGAGATATCAATGGATGACAATAGGAGTGCTAGTACAGAAACCAGAACCGACACCGTTAACCACCCGCCTGTACCACCTCCGACGCCACCAACCACCATCTACACCAGCGTCTAACAATCGCTCACACGTATACCACACAAGGGGAACCGTTGGACGATATACATAGGTTTGTGGTGGTGTACGGCGGACCGAAACAAACAGAGAGGAGAAGAAGTAGGTCGGTGATCATCTATAAATATAACGGACGTTAACTTAATCGCCGGTTCTTCTATTGGCGGGGAGGGAGAGAGTGTGTAGAGGGGAGTGAGGCAGGGTGGCTGAACGCGCCACTTCCATACTAAGCATCCAACGCCGCCACCACCATCTAACCGTGATGTCTTACAAAGAGAAGAGTGTTCTAGACGGAGGAAGAGGAGAGTGATTATGAGGTTTCAGAGAGAGAGATTGAGGGGTGTAGGTGCAAACCGAAATGTGTACGTGGGAAACCGGAACTATTCGATGCGGTGCTATGACGAAAACACCCTCAAAAAACCAACAATTTACAATCTTGCCAGGATACTATTGCCAAGATCCTATTATTATTATGATATGATTATATTATAAAACTTTAGTTTGCAACTGTGGGTTAGAATTGTCTTGACCAAGTCACATGTGCTCAAGAATAAGCTTTTAGAACGGCGTTTAAAAGGATGATGAGTTGAAGGTTTCCTAAGTTTTCTACTGCGACAAACCCACCATCTAGGGCTAGGGCTGCAAACAAACCGAACGAACACAAACAAGGCCTTGTTCGTGTTCGTTTGTTAAGGAAATCATGTGTTCACGAACAGTTCATGAACACTTTTTGAACGAGATTTTTTGTTCGTATTCGTTCGCTAAGAAAACACTTGTGTTCGTGTTCGTTTGTTAACTTTGTTCATGAACGTATACGAACACAAACGGACATTAATGAACACAAACAAGTGTTCATGAACACAAAGAAATGTTCATGAACATAAACAAACACAAACGAACATATATTAACTTTGGAATAAAAATAATTCTTAAGATATCTGCTAGATCCACCCAAAATATAACTAAATTATCTAAACATATTTACCTCACATATATTATTTATTTGGGTAAATATAAGAAAATAAAAAATTATAAACCCTATTGAACTATCGAACATAAATGAACACGTTACCGAACGTTCACGAACATAAATGAACGAACGCGCCCTCTGTTCATGTTCGTTCGTTTAACTAAACGAACAAAAATTTTTGTTCGTGTTCGTTCATTTATTAAACGAACGAACACAAACGAACTTCCCGCCGAACGGTTCATAAACTGTTCGCTGAAAGTTCAGTTCGTTTGCAGCCCTACCACCATCTGTGATACCTGGGCCCAATTGCAACCACGTAGATGTATTACTCCATAGATGGCTAGAATTACTAGACATTATTAACTCATAGTTGACATTGATGTTCCTATGCTTTTCACATTATTATTATTGGATGGTATGTGTAGTTATTTCTAGAAATATGTGACTAAATTGTTTCGGTTGTGAGACGCGTAAGCTTGATAAATACCGGGTTGTCAATAGTTATTTTTATTATTAATATTTAATATGAAAAATGAGTATTGGTTCTTTTACTTTTAGTTAGCTGAAGTTAACCAAACCGATTGGTTAGTAAGGTTGACTAACTGATGACTTTGGTTTCAGTTGAGACTAATAATCTGAACCGAACCGAACCACACACACCCTTAGAATTGTCTGTGTTTCCCGCCGCATCGCGCGAGTACCATGCTAGTATGTATATCACACACACTAACCCATGCATGAAGATAATTCCTTTTTTTTCTTTTTTTTTTGGTTATTTATCAAAACTTACTTACAAAACTGTAGAATTTTAGGGTTTGAACAATAAACAAACAACAACAAGTGAGCCAACACAAACTCAAAATCAACACAACTGATGTAGGTGACAAAACGGTGACAAATCTCTTATTAACCCAACCCAAAACAGTACCCACCAGATACCCAAAATAATCTCAGCAAATCACTGAGATTATATCAATACAAAGTTAGTCACAGATCTGCTGATTATTAAGATCAGCAGATCAAGACTTTGAGAAACAATACAAACAAACTTACAATCTAACAGACGAAACCCTAACAGATGAAAACCCTAAAACCAGAGAGAAACAATACAGAGAAAGAAATAAAATGACGAACAACTAAAAATATCTCGAGACAAAGCCTTTTATACAAGCTCTCGAAGCTTCGACGAAGATGCCAATCAGACGGTCAAGATTAAAGCAATCCAACGAATGAGATTCAACCTGCCAACAACTCGTAACAACCACACACAATAAACCAGTCCAAGAACCAGGTCAAATAATCAGTCCAAACTCAATATGAACCTTTTCATAATACAATCAGATTTAGGCCCAGACAATTATAAGCCCAATACTGACAAACCATAGACTGATCCAACTCATATAACAGCCCACTTACCAACATGTTTTATATTTGAATTATAAGAATAATAATGTAATCGATTATACATTATTTCAACATCCCTCCTTAATTCAAATACTAAACATGTTGCTTAAGCCAAGCTTACCACACAAATACTCATGTTGAGCTCCATAGAGCCCCTTTGTAAAAATATCAGCTATTTGCTGATCTGAAGAAATTTTAACAGCTTTGATAAAACCAGCACTAATTCTTTCTCTCAAAAAATGCCAGTCTATATCAAAATGTTTGGTTTTATCATGAAACACTGGATTCTCTGCTATAGAAATAGCAGACTTGCTATCACAATATAAGTTTAAAGGTAACTTGCTTTGAACTCCTAATTCCTTTAACAAATTAGAAATCCAAACAAGTTCACACGCAGTAGAGCACATTGCTCTATACTCAGCTTCAGCTGATGATCGAGCAACTGTACTTTGTTTCTTGCTTTTCCAAGAACCAAACACTTTCCTATGAAAACACAATACCCAGTAACAGACTTACGAGTAACCAGACACTTAGCCCAGTCAGCATCAGAATAAGCTGACAAGGTTAAGTCCCCTTTCTCAAACATTATCCCTTTTCCTGGTGAATGTTTGAGATATCTGAGTAACCTCAGTGCAATTTTTAAAACATTCTGGGTTGGTTTGTGCATGAACTGACTCAGGAACTGAACAGAATAACTTATATCAGGGCGAGTTAAAGATAGATATATTAACTTCCCTATAAGCTTCTGAAAGCCAGTTATGTCTTCAAGTATTTGGCTATTCTTATTATCTAGAATAGATGTGGCATGATTCTGTTCAATGGGAACAGACACAGGCTTACATCCAAGATAGCCAAATTCACTTAGAAGATCTAGGCAATACTTCCTTTGATTTAGACATATACCCTGTTCAGAGTATAACACTTCTATACCAAGAAAGTATTTTAACTTTCCTAAATCTTTTATTTGAAAACTTTCCTTTAACAGGTTTTTAATTTTATTTATCTCATTTTCATTATTTTCTGTAAGGACTATATCATCAACATAGACAAGTAAAACAATAAACACATCATCATATGACTTAACAAACATTGAGTAATCACATACACTTTGGACAAAACCTATATTCTTTAAAACATCAACTAACTTTCCATTCCACTTTCTTGGTGCTTGTTTTAGACCATATAGTGACTTAACAAGTTTACATACTTTGGACTCATTACCAGAAGAATATCCTTCTGGTAATTTCATGTATACATCTTCACTAATAGCACCATATAGAAAAGCATTGTTTATGTCAAGTTGGAACAAAGTCCAGTTGTTATAGACAGCCAGACTAAATACACACCTGACAGTGACCATCTTAACAACTGGTGAAAAAGTTTCACCAAAATCAAGTCCCTCTCTTTGATTGAAACCCTTAGCAACTAGTCTAGCTTTGTATCTATCTATTTCACCATCAGATTTATACTTTATTTTATAGACCCACTTACATCCTATGGCCTTTCTGTTTGGAGGCAAATCAGTAACAACCCAGGTGTTGTTTCTGTATAATGCCTCCATCTCAGTATTCATAGCCTCTATCCACTTAGGATCTTGTAAGGCTTGTGTATAGGAAGTGGGTTCTAATGACTTATTTAGACTAGTCACAAAACACAAATTCTCATGAGACAAATTAGAATAATTTACAGACTTCTCAACACCATACTTGACTCTCCATTCTAACACATAGTCATTAAACTTTCTAGGTAACACAGATTCTCTATTAGACTGTCTAATAGTGAATCTACTTCCCTCAGGAGTCCTTGTGTCATCAACTGATCCCTCTAACCCTGAGTTATCAAAGTCTCTACCATCTGAACCTTCAGGTTGCTGATCGGAATTTAAGTTCTGATCTACATCACTGGAGGTTCTGTGGGAAACTTCTGATTCCTCAACAGGTGAGTGATCATTAGCACTAAAGGGTTCCCCTTCATCATTGGGAAGATTTGAAAAATTTTCTTTTGTTTTGTCACTTAAAGTAATATCATTTTCAAAAGAATCAAAAAAATTTAAATGGTTTAAATTGTTAAAAACATTTTCTTTAAATTCAGTTTTAAAGGGGTAAATATTTTCATAAAACTTTACATCCCTTGAAAACTCTATTTTCTTTGTTTCTAAACACAAAATTTTATACCCTTTTTTTACAAAAGAGTACCCAATTAGAACACATTTATCAGCCCTGCTATACATTTTGTCAGGGCCATCTAAAATAGTTTTAAAACATAAACAACCAAAATTTTTTAAGTGACTAAGTTCAGGGGGGAACCCATACACTAACTCATAGGGACTCTGACCATCTAACACAGAAGAAGGAATCCTGTTAATAAGATAAGCAGCAGTAAGAACACAATCAGACCAATACCTAAGAGGAACACTGCTTTGAAACAGTAATGCTCTAGCTGTGTTTAAAAGATGCTTGTGCTTCCTCTCCACAACACCATTTTGTTGTGGAGTGTATGCACAGGATGTTTGATGCAATATCCCTTTTTTATTACAAAAATCATTCATTTGTTTGTTAACAAACTCTGTCCCATTATCAGACCTAAACACCTTAATTCTTTTAGAAAACTGTGTGACAATTAACTCATAGAAATTAACAAGATTCTCAAAAACATCACTTTTACTTTTTAACATATAAACCCAAACTGACCTACAATAGTCATCAACAACAGTAAGAAAGAACCTATATCCTTCTCTGCTAGTGATCTTATAGGGACCACATACATCAAGATGTATAAGGTCACCTACACCCTTTGATTTATGATCACTAAGAGGGAAAGGGACCCTAACCTGCTTGGCCTTGTGACATACCTCACAAGGCTCAGAACCAGACTCACCAATATTTAAGGTTTCTTTTAAAAAAGCTAGAACTTGACTAGAAGGGTGACCTAGCCTACTGTGCCAAAGACTGTGTTCAGTAATACTACTAAAACACAAATTGCTAACATTAACACCTTTTCCAACAAAATACAGGCCATCCTGCTGTCTACCAGTCACCAAGACTTTCCTTGACTTGGAATCCTGAACAAAACATTGGTGCTCATTGAACAAAACATCTAACTTATTGTCTTTAGCTAGCTTATGTATTGACACTAGATTAACACAATAGTCAGGTATATAAAACACATCATGCAAAATCACACCATCAGCTAACACAATATCACCTATTTTAGTGACCTTAGCATTGGTACCATTAGGATGTTTAACTTCCATGTTATATTTTGAAACATCAACACAGTTAACTAAACATTCATCATTTCCTACCATGTGTTGATTGGCACCAGAATCCATTATCCAACCAAAAAATAATACATACTTAACAAAACTTGAACAACCAGAAATTTTTTTTACTAACTTAGCAACTTTAGACAAAATAGTCATACTAGAAAAACCATTAACAATTACAGACTCACCTCCCATACTGGAACTCTGAGGATCTCCATTTGATTTTTCACTAATCAAGTTCATCAGCTTGGAGATCTGCTCAGAAGTAAAAGGTGAAGTAGAAGATACATTGGCACACACATTGTTACTATTATTAGGCATACCATTTCTCCAATTACTCTGTGTTTTATTGGTGTTACTATTGTTATTATTCCAATTACCAGTTCTCCTTTGACCTCCATTTGGATAACCAATAATTTCAAAACACCTTTCTTTAGTATGCCCAACTCTGTTACAATGTGTGCACTTAAGGTTAGGATTAGGTCCTCTATTATTAGAGGACCCTCTCCTGTTATCAGAGGATTGATTGCTTTTGGCAACAAATGAGACATTTGTTGCTTTTGACCCACCACTAGAACCTCTATGAGATTCTTCTCTAGAGACAACAGCAAAGGCAGTCTTTACTGTTGGTAGTGGGTCACTAGTCAGCAAGGTAGTCCTCACAGGTTGGTACACATCATCAAGCCCCATCAAGAATTGCATAAGTTTTATAAGACTGTTAAAATTGTTGAATTCTTTAGAGGCTTGGCATGTGCTAGTAGGTAATTGTACTATAGAGTCAAAATGTTTCCACATAGTATTCAACTTATTATAATATTCAGTAACAGAACTACCACTCTGAGTTAAACCATTTATTTTTTGATGCAGATTAAACATAACACATCCATCTATTCTATCATATGTTTCCCTAAGATCAAGCCAAACATCCCTAGCATTTTCAGAAAAAACTTGACCCAAATACAGCTCTTCACATACAGAGTTAATCAACCAGGACAGAACTACAGAGTTACATCTATCCCATTGATTAGCTAACACATCATTATCAACAGGTTTAACACATGTTCCATCAATAAAACCTACCTTGTTTTTACCCTGAAGAGCTAGTTTCATAGATTTAGACCACACAGAATAATTTTCTGTTCCTTTCAGTTTAATACTAATAATGGACAGACTAGAAGTGTCACTAGGATGTAAAAACAGAGGATCACTAATATCCAACTTACTAACAAGTGTACCTAATGCACCATCACCACCAGGGTTTGAGCCACCGCCCCCACCACCTGATGGATCAACAACATCACCCATAATGACCAAGCAAACAAAGAACAAATACCAAGATATAACAGATAAAACAAGAACAATCTGAACACAATATAAACCCTAGAAGAACGAAGCTGAGTCAGTGTACAGATAGTGGATTCGTCACTCAAGGTGTACACCCAGTTCTTAACTCAGGAGTTCTTTTATTATCTATATATATATATATATATATATATATATATATATATATATATATATATATATATATAATACAGATAGAATATCACAGCAAACAATAGACAAGAACCAAACACAATCACAACAAGAAATCAGACAAGACACCAGATAAATGGCCAATACCGGTCCACCCTAACCCGGTCAGTGCCTCTAGACAACAACAAAAACAACAAGAGTGGAACAATCTCACCAGATAACTCGTAGCCTGTAACCTTCACTTAGGGTTACACGACCAGAGAGCAAACAGCACAGCAATCCAGCTACCAGCAGTATCAAACTCAAGATCCAAAGCCACCAGCCAACAATCGTTGACCAAACAATCCTGCTCAGCGAAACAACCAAGAACAAAACCAAATAATAGACCAGATCTATAGATAAGACCAGATCTATTAAAAACGACCAAGGACCAGATCTATGATTTAGATCAGATCCTTTAACAAATAGATAAAAGAAAACCAACAGCGGAAGACACAAAGAAACCAAGATCCAGAGCCTATTGCTCTGATACCATGTAGAATTTTAGGGTTTGAACAATAAACAAACAACAACAAGTGAGCCAACACAAACTCAAAATCAACACAACTGATGTAGGCGACAAAACGGTGACAAATCTCTTATTAACCCAACCCAAAACAGTACCCACCAGATACCCAAAATAATCTCAGCAAATCACTGAGATTATATCAATACAAAGTTAGTCACAGATCTGCTGTTTATTAAGATCAGCAGATCAAGACTTTGAGAAACAATACAAACAAACTTACAATCTAACAGACGAAACCCTAGCAGATGAAAACCCTAAAACCAGAGAGAAACAATACAGAGAAAGAAATAAAATGACGAACAACTAAAAATATCTCGAGACAAAGCCTTTTATACAAGCTCTCGAAGCTTCGACGAAGATGCTAATCAGACGGTCAAGATTAAAGCAATCCAACGAATGAGATTCAACCTGCCAACAACTCGTAACAACCACACACAATAAACCAATCCAAGAACCAGGTCAAATAATCAGTCCAAACTCAATATGAACCTTTTCATAATACAATCAGATTTAGGCCCAGACAATTATAAGCCCAATACTGACAAACCATAGACTGATCCAACTCATATAACAGCCCACTTACCAACATGTTTTATATTTGAATTATAAGAATAATAATGTAATCGATTATACATTATTTCAACAAAAACAAAATTCAACAAGCTTCAGAAATGAATATGTTAAAAAACTATCCAATCACATATAATATTAACTATTTATCAAACAAAAACTAATATGTTTATAGTAAGAAGAAAAGTCGAGTTCGTCGAACTCGCGAGAAATGTCGGGTTTTTAAACCCGCAAGAAGAAAAGTCGGGTTTTTAACCCGCAAGAAGAAAAGTCAAGTTTTTTCAAACTCGCAAGAAAACAAAAGTCAGGTTCAAATCGTTGAGCTCGCAAGAAGAAAAGGTCGGGTTTTTTATTAATTCGCAAGAAAAGAAAAGTCGGGCTTTTAAGCCCGCAAGAAAAAAAAAAGAAAGTCGGGTCATTTGAACTCGCAAAAATCGGGTTCAAAATCTTTGAATCCACCAAGAAAAGAAAACACTTCAACTTGAGGGGGAGTGTTCAAAAAATAGGAAATATCACTTGGCAAGTTTGGCGTTCGTAACCTTCACGCTCCAACTTGAGGGGGAGTATTGGAGATAATTTCTCCTCCTAGTTTTCCTCCACCATGAATCAAGCTCCTTGTCTTGTGCCCAAAGTTTAGCCATTTCCCATTTTACTATTTTCATTTATGTATTTATAGGGGTGGTTATCTCCTCATTTGAATGTACCAAACATTACAATCAAATACATCTTTCATATTCCTTCTCTATACTTTTTGTACTAAAAACCATTTTGCCATTTTGAGAGTCGGTGGCTAGTTACCAAGCCGCCTCCGGCCGCAAGGCCAAACCAACAAACCTAACCCAAACACCAAATCGCTTCCGCTAAATTTTTCAGGGATGACATGACAATAACACTCCAGTGACAACTGTCAAAACAAAATTATAGATCTCAAATGATATGAATAATTTAGTAAAAAACCAGATCGATGTATATTTCATTCACTCACTCATAGTTTACAGGAATAAAAACATAATCTTTCTTGAAAAGGTTGACTTTTCTTGTCCATTTCTTCACATGTTGATAAGCGACCCCTCCTTTAGAAGCATCGAGTGGATCTTTATCAGGATCAGCGAGCTTTCAGAAAAGAAACAATTGAAGAAGTGGAGCTTGCGCCTTTCATCATGCTTGATTTTGTTCTTCAAATACCTATCATAAATTTAAATTTTATTTTACCACCAAGTTAACAAAAAACACTCTAATATAGATAGTATCACTAAAATCGGAGAGGATAAGTATACTTGATATAAAAGTCAATGATGGTGTTGTTGACAAATGTGTCTGGTTGCAGCAGATCAAAGTCTCTCTTACTTAGGGCATGTGTAGTGGTGGGGGTTATGTGGAGTTATGTGATTAAAATATTAAAAAGTAATAGAAGGGGGTTATGGAAAAAGAGGGTGTAGTGGGAAGGGGGGTTATGAGGGGGTTATAAATGATTGGTTAATTATTGTTTTTTATTTAAATAAGAATATTAAATACTTAATAATTGTAGATGCACGAAGTGCGACTAGTGATTGGATTAGCTTAATTAACATGTGTTAGAGAGTTTCCTGATGAGCCGAATGTAGAAATGGTGGGCGAAGGTAAGAAGGTTATGGGCGAAGGTAGAGATTGCTCAGAAGACATACACATTCGTACCTTGGTGATGGGCGAATGTGGACATAGTCCACATTCGCACCATGAAAAGGGGCGAATGTGCAGTGTGTATAAATAGATTTTGATGTTTTGTAAGTTTAAGAGTTTTTCAGAAAGTGTGTGTT
This sequence comes from Ambrosia artemisiifolia, assembly GCA_032199755.1. Classification (NCBI taxonomy): domain Eukaryota; kingdom Viridiplantae; phylum Streptophyta; class Magnoliopsida; order Asterales; family Asteraceae; genus Ambrosia; species Ambrosia artemisiifolia. Next base: position 21,364,716 of record CM063516.1, read on the forward strand.
TGAGGGTCAGGTTCGTGTGGATTTTGTAAAAGTGTTAAAAAGGTCTAGATTAACGTGTGAGTGATTGTAATCAAGTATTTGTGAAAGTTAATATATGAAAAAGTCTTTGAAATGATGTTTTACGTGTTTTGATCCGAGTATTATCATTTTGTTCATATCTAGGGTTTCCGCACCTAGATTTGTGACTTGTATGATCATATTTTCCTGTTTTAGCTAAATTCTTTCAACTACAAAGTGGTATCAGAGCTAGGGCTGGCAATGGGTAACCTGTTAAGACACGATAAGACCTGTTTGACTAAAAAGTACACTATTTGATTTTTTGACTTTTTTTAATACTTAGAATTAAGAGGCAAAAATCTTCCATTTCCCTTTTTTGGTACATAAAACATAAAACTGTGTTATAAACATGAGATATAAATGAGCTAAACGAGTCGTGTTCATGTTTAGAACTTGATTTGTTCGCGCGCGTCAGAGACCTGTTAACCTGTTAGGGACACGATTTGCCAGCCCTAATCAGAGCCATACGGATCATACAACAACAAAATTGATAATATCAGAGCTGATTTGGACATAATTTTGGTCAAAATACATTTGTTTTTGATTGAAAATGGTTTTTGAATGTTTTTGATTGATTTAGAGTTGAATTTGTGGATAAAATCAAGTTTTCCAAGAATTAAAGTTGTTCCAAATCAATTCCGAATCAAAACCTGATAAAGATTATTCAAATCCATAAACTTTTGAAAATCAGAGATCAAAATAACCGTTTTTCAAAGGGTAACCGTTTTTCAAACTGGAAATGGGAGAACCTGGAATGTTGTGGGCGAACCTGACCTAGAGTGGGCGAGAGTGAGTGTTTTCTGGTCGAACATAGGTATAATTTGGTCGAACCTGGAAATTTGTGTTTGAAGTTTTCACTTTCGGGTAAGAATTTCCACCTTCGATTCGTCGGGCGGGCGAAGGTGAAAAATAGTGGTCGAAAGTAGCCATTTGTGGACAAAAGTGGAAATTGGTTATTGACCTAAAAAGACCTAAAAATTAGAAAAACCAAAAATGATTTCCACGATAAAAAGAGGAAATGATAGTACATCAGTGGGGATCTGACACAGGCTAAAGAATTGTATAGTAATATGAGGCGTGTGTTGACTACGTGTGATGTGCTGATAGGCTTCGTAGACTAAACATTGCGTGCATTAGTGATACAAACATAACGAACTACGCGTTCGTGGCTGAACACCTCATGGGCATATGGTCTTAGTACCGTAATTTCGTTTGATAGGATTGCTAAAATCTGAGGTTTCGGGTCGTTATGTTATGGTTATCCGGAATATCCTGATTAAACTTTTGTCGTACTGATTTACGGACCTAGTTTCATCAGAATATTTGCTAAAAGAGCTTAAATGCCAAAACCGAAAGTTACCGAATTGAGGAACTTCATGTTTTATTGATCAAAGATCATTATTACATCGTATTGACTTACTGATGCAAATCAGTAGTTGATATCTGCCTCAACCTAGTATATATGCACAAGTTACTCTACTGCATTCGTTTGCTGACCTGTACACCTCTGTGCTATATACTTTGTAACTTTAACGGATAACTCTGGCATAATCACGCGTTACGACGAAGCTTTGTGCAATTACTTGATACGGGAGTATGTCGTGTGTGTGGGCACCACAATGTGTTAGTCTAATACACCTAACTCGTATCATTTTAAAGCATTGCGTAATAGTCTGCATGTGAGCTTAAGTGGATCACAATATCAGCAATTGTCGTGTAACATACTGTGTCTAATGATAATATTAAACAAAAAGATCAACGCTGTGTTCAGATTTCTCAGAAAACTGATATGATCCTCTTACCGGACATCACAAAATGTTTACTGCTTTGTCTACTTTGATGCGTTTTACTTTTATTGTCAAAAAGATACAAAATCCAAAAAGATTTTAGGTGTGTTTTCATAAAAATTTCAGAAAAACCAAAAGTTTTTGTATTTCTGCTTTATTTTAGATTACCGACGGTGTTTGATGGTCAATTTCTGAGATTTGATAAAACCATCTGGGCTTTGTATCATTCTAAAAGTGAAATTATGAGTTTTTGAGATTTAACGGATTGAAAAATATTGAACGGGATTCGAATTCGTGATTTGGCAAAATTTTCAGATTTTTCCATTTCATATTCGCCCCTTAATTGGGTCGAATGTGGAAAAATCTTACATTCGGACGTTTTTGGACTGGGCGAAAGTGGACTTTTATAAACATTTTCACCTTCGGGTGGTCAAGTTCCACATTCGGGCCATTTAATTGGTCGAATGTGGAATACACTCACCTTCGACCATCCTAAACGGTCGAATGTGACTGCCTATTTAAGCCAAAACACAGGTTCGACCCTTCATTCATAATTTTTTTTTCAAAATTTTCTAAGATACCAGGACTTGTTGCTGTGATTTCTTTGACCTTTGCATGTTATTCCCTAGTGATTACTGATTGTTTTACACTAATTTTTACAGGTAATGGCCTTATAATCAGTTCAGAATTCGAGTTTTTGGTCACGAACCTAGGGTTTTCAATTCTGGATATATTGGACTGTTCTTATTGATTGTTTTTGTTAAGGATTCAATCTCCATCAGTTTTAGGGGAAGAAATATCAAGGAATTAGAATTATAACATGTTTAAGTGGGTTAATTGATGGATTGAACTCGTTAAACCTAATTCCTCTTTAAAAACTGATGTAAATTGAATGATAATAAAAATTGATGGTTCACGATTGAAAATCGGCCATTGTAGAACATGTTTGAATCAAAATTAGGGTTGAAAAACAACTTTGGCAAAATTTTAAATTTTGGGATGATTAGTTTTCACATTCGTCCATGAAAAACGGGCGAATGTGGAAATAAATGGGCAAATGAGACATGAATCTGGGCGAATGTAATTTTTGATTAATACTTGTTCACATTCGTACCAAATGATCTACATTCGTACCTGAAAATCCACCTTCGAACCTATAAAATGGGGCGAATGTGGAATCTAAAATTTTGAAATTTTTAAATTTTTGTCGTTTTTATATTTTGACGTGTTTTTCTGATTTTGATGTGCAGATGGCTGAACAACCCGAACACGTTGAAGCACCAGTGGAGAACATTATACCAGATCCTGTTCAGGAAGCTGAAGCTGCTCCACGTGGTTGGCCGTTCGAACCGACACATAATTGTTGTGCTTTTCTTGGAGATGTCGAGAAGAATACTGAGTTTGCTGAAATTGTTGAGTTTTTAAGGCGAAGCAGAGTTGTTCATGCCTTAGCTACACCAACAATTATCTACAAAGATATAGTTGAAGATTTCTACAAGAATGCTAAGTATGATTTCTGGGAAAATCAAACTATTATCAAGAGCAAGATTCAGGGGATGGAGATGTTTCTAATAGAATCAGATATCAGGGAAGCTTTGCAGATAAAGTTTGAAGTTCGTGATGATCCCAGAGAGCTTTCTTGGACCGAGCAGAAAGCGTGCTTTTTAAGGATGAAGTACAAGGGTCCAATCACAGACGGTTCGATGCATAAAGGGAAATTAAGTGTGCAGTTCAAGTATCTTGCACATGTTATTATTCATGTATTCGGATGTGTGAGCGGTGGATATGATGTCATGAGGAGAAGTTTAAGTTCATTGATGGTTGCGTTAACACTTAACAAACCATTCAATGTATCTGGTATGATTTTAGACCACATGCTCGAGATGTTAAAGGGTTTGAAGAAGAAGCAATTTATGCTGTATCCAAGGTTTCTCATGATGATCTTTGACCATAAGTATCCTGAATTGAAGAAGGATCCAACTATGATCCTAGGTCAAGATCACATGAACATTCGTACATTGGTAAGAATGAAAGGATACAAAGGTGTGCCAGACGATGAAAAGCCACCTCATAGGAGACTATTTGGGGCTTTGGCTAGTCAGGATTACACTGATCCTGGCAAGAACAAAGCAAGACATGACAACAGTGATTCTGACAATGATGATCCATTAGTGTATGCTGATGCAAACACTAAGAGGAAGAGGCAGGTAGTCAATGCTGGAGCCAAAGGGAAGGGTAAAGCAAAGACTGATCAGGGAAGTTCTAAGCAACAGGTTATCAGAAAGAAAACAACAGCGAAGAAGGGAACTAGTCTGGTTGATGAAGACTCAGTTGATTCGGAGGAGACAGAGGTTGATGAACAGTGGGATTCTGAAGAAGAAAGAGTTAAGACCACCAAACGTAAGGCCACTATGGTTGGTGAGTCTGAATCTTTAAACAAGACGATTGAAGAGGTTTCTCAGAAGAAGACTGTAGATGTTGATACAGGTTTGAGTATAAATCTGGATGAGCTGGAAACTGTTGTAGTGAATTTGCCTAAACCAAAGCACAAGTCTATGGCAAAGAAATCTAGCACTAAGCAGTTGAGAGAGAAGGAGATTGCTCAGTTGCTGAAAGGGAAAAGGATACCTGATGCAGGTACATCATCGAAGCTATCTTCACCAGTAGCTAAGAAACAGAAGAGGAGTAAAGAAACAGAAGCATTACCAGTTGATGATTTCAATGTTGCACTGGATAATGTTTTGGACATGTTTAAGAATCCTCAGAAACAGAAGGCAAAAGAAGCTGAGCCATCCAAATCGAAGAAAGTTACTGTTTCAGATGATGTTATGAAACAGGTTAACAAACGGATGGATGAGATGATGAAGATGATTGTAGCTCAGCAGGCAGAGATTGCTAAGTTTAAACAGAATGAAGAAAAGATGCTACAGATTGTGGTTGCTTCTAAGACTAACCAAGATGAGATCGAGCAGAAAGTGAAGAAACTTGAAGCAGATAATAAAGATCTTGAGGTTAAGTGCTCCAGAAATCGAAGTATGATTAGAGTTATTAAAGCTGACAACAAAGAACTTAAGGCTGAAAACAAACGTCTTAGTGATTTGTTGGACAACTTATACAATGAAGCACCGAAGTTGAAAGAAGGTGAGGAAGATAAAGAAAAAGAGGAGGAACAAGTTGATTTTGAGCCTTCTGATGATGAAGAGGAAAAGGATGATGAGGAGGATGATGATTCTGAGAAGAGTTCTGATAAAGAAAGTAAGAAAAGTGATAAAGATGATGATGATGATGCGGAGGGATCAGGTAGTAAGGATGATGATGATAGTGATGAAAGTGATGATGACGACGGGGGAGATGATACTAGCAAGTTTACATTTGAGAAGAGAACACCTCAGAAGGATGCTGGAGAGTCTAGTTCAAAGAAAAAGAAAGGTGGGAATGTAGACTCAGATGAAAGCATATTCTGGAATGAAAAGGTGAGGTCTCTGAATGATGATGCTAAGAAGGTGTATAGAGATATGTTAGAGAAGAGAGAATGGACCATTGAGTTCACGGGCAGGTTTGCTGAGATCTTTCAAACAGATGATATGAGGTATGAGCTCGAGTACAATGATCCTGACTTAGAAGAAGGTGAAGTACCTGCTGCTGTTGCCAAAGAAATTTTGGATGGTGTTGCACAGCGAGTGGGGAAATCATTGGAGGAGATTATGATGGATGAGTCGATTCCAGATATTCCTGAAAAGGATATTGGAAATCACTCTGATGATAAGAATACACCTGAGATGGATGTAGTGGAGATTGAGGATATTACTCATGAGGAATATCCACAATACTTTAGACAGAATGATGAAGATGTGGTTTTCCCAAACTTCACAGAGATACCAAACAGGTTGGCTAAGAAGAAAGCTGAAAAGAGAAGCGAGGAGTTTGTAGAGACAGTGTTTGGTACTGATAAGCAACAATCTTCAAGTCAGAATGATGAATTGAAGACATATCTAAAGAAGTTGAAGGAAATGGATGACAAACGACCAAAGCCTGAAGCTCAAGGAAGTTTTTACAGATATCATAATGAGAAGTTCAAAGGCAGAGCTCTCGGTTGGACATATCTGAGAAGATTGAAGTGCTTAGCTGTCAAATGGGAATCAGGAATCTTGTACTTTTACAGATTTACTAACTCTACCGTACTGGGCGGTCAGAGATATTTGTAGATTCCCTATGTCTGGAGCTTCAGTGAATAGTATTGCTGTTGGTTGGTTTGCTGATAAGTTGGTTTGGGAGAGCAGGACGAAATGGAATAGGTTTAAGCCTCAATATCCGAGAAGAAAAGTTCACAGGGATATTGATCCGAAAACTGGAAGGAAAAGGGTGACACTAATATACAAGGCACCTGAAGTGATGAAGAAGATACCATTGATGCCTTTACCCCAACACTTTAGTGATGATTTCATTTTCTGGTATTATGATTGGAGGAAGGCAGAAGCGGTGATAGTACTAAGAGATGGAAAGGACAAATACAAGCATGTTCATGTATTTGATCCTATGTGGTTGATCAATTGCACGTTTGAAGACATCATCATGCTTTTCTATAATCCGATTCATCACGATCCCAATGATGCAGATCAGGCAAAGAAGTATACACAAGTTGTCGGGGTTTGCTTTGCTTATGATATAAACTCCGGTAGCAACTTGGATGCTAAACTTGGTAAGATGGTGAAGATGGCCGATGTGCCTAAGCCGGTGAAGCGTAAGTTGGAGCCTGAAATGACAAAAGAACAGAAAAAGCAACTGAGAATCAAGCTGATGAACAAGGTTGTGGACAAAGATCGAAGACAATCCAATCAATAGTCGAGGGGGAGTTTGTAGATGCACGAAGTGCGACTAGTGATTGGATTAGCTTAATTAACATGTGTTAGAGAGTTTCCTGATGAGCCGAATGTAGAAATGGTGGGCGAAGGTAAGAAGGTTATGGGCGAAGGTAGAGATTGCTCAGAAGACATACACATTCGTACCTTGGTGATGGGCGAATGTGGACATAGTCCACATTCGCACCATGAAAAGGGGCGAATGTGCAGTGTGTATAAATAGATTTTGATGTTTTGTAAGTTTAAGAGTTTTTCAGAAAGTGTGTGTTTGAGGGTCAGGTTCGTGTGGATTTTGTAAAAGTGTTAAAAAGGTCTAGATTAACGTATGAGTGATTGTAATCAAGTATTTGTGAAAGTTAATCTATGAAAAAGTCTTTGAAATGATGTTTTACGTGTTTTGATCCGAGTATTATCATTTTGTTCATATCTAGGGTTTCCGCACCTAGATTTGTGACTTGTATGATCATATTTTCCTGTTTTAGCAAAATTCTTTCAACTACAATAATATTTCATTAAATAAAAAAAATTACAAATACTAAAACCAAAGATTACAAATACTAAAACAAAAAAAATACAAATACTAAAAAAAATTACAAACCCTAAATAAAAGATAAAAATACTCAAAGGTTATATTTTTGTTCGATTTTTTTCTTTTGTTTCAAACACATTTCCAACGCTTTGCCCTCTAGGTGGTCGTGCTTTGCCGTGTAAAAAGCAAAGTCGCGTTCAAACTGTCGATCCCTCATGATGTCAACCACCTCTCGGTTTTCTTGAATACGCTGAGCCCCGATGTCGCGTAAGTCTTGGAGCCGCTGGTTCATTTCAGCAAATGAAGGGATTAACTGGTTCACCCCCGACGAAGACTCCGCCCGTGCGGCTCGAGCAGCCCGTCGACCGGGCGGACGAGGTATCTCCTCCGCCCCCTCCTCCCCTGCAAAATAGGGATTTTCTTCTGGTGAGTTGAGGTCGACATAACGCGCGTCAGACGTAGGCGTTTCGGGATCAACTGAGTCAGAGGTCCTCGACTTTTTTGAAGGCCTCGTATTTTGGGCCCTAGATGAAGAAGTTCCAACCGTTGGGCGGACGGTGTGCCATTTGGTGCAGTCTTTCAGCACGCGCCAACATTTCAAGTACGGGAAATTCCCGTACTCCTGATTGTATTCTTCCAAAGCCGCCGTCAAAATATTCTCGTCGCTTTGCCCACTTTTCCACCTGTGCCGGGTGCGCTGATAAATGCCTTGAAAGTTTGTGCATTTTTGGTTGATATCGGTCCACTTGCCCGATATCGAATCGTTCTCCCGGTAGCCCTCTCCTTTACCAGACAGATCAAAAAATATTGCCCGGACTCTTTTCCAAAAATCGGCTTTGCTTTGGTTGTTGGCTGACAAAACAAACCAAAAAAATATAACATAACCAAAAAATATAACAAACCAAAAAAATATAACAAACTAAAAAAATATAACAAACCAAAAAAATATAACAAACCAAAAAAATATAACAAACCAAAAAATATATATCTTACCAATTATAGGATCCTCCGACACGTCAACCCACGCTCGGGTTAACGAGTACAACTCGTGGTCGGTCCATGGTATAACCTTTTTCTTGGCACGACCGACCGTCTCTTTTCTTTTGTGAGCCCGGCTTCCTTGGCCGGTTGCCTTGCCTCGCACGGGCTCTTCCTCTGCGACCGGCTGTTGGGTCTCCGGAACCGACTCTTGCCAAGCATTTGAAGAGCCGAACATTTGGGATGTCCCATACACTTGTGTTTGGCTAAACCCACCTCCCATGGGCATCCCAAAACTCCCTGCCATGTTAAAGTTACACATGTTCGGGTCCCAACCATAGGGTTGGTTTAACAGGTTCGTGAAACTTTGCGGGTTTGAACCTGAAACCGGAGCAATAGGTCGGGTGTTGTCGCCACTGGTTTGGGAACCAAAACCGAAACCTCTACCGAAAGGATTCATTTCTTGTGTGTGTTGGCTTGATCTATATGAGAGTGTTTGGATTGATGTGTGTGTGTTTTAGATTTGTATATGTGTGTGTGTTGTGTAGAGTATGTATGTATATAAAGAAAAGGAAAAGTTAATTTTTTTTTATTAAAGCTCTTGACCGTTCAACGGTCATATACACACAAACCAACAACAAAACGCCGCTATACACAAAACCTGCTCATTTGAAAACGCCCTATAGCGCCCCGGGGGGCGGTGTTCCCGGACGCTATAGGGTGACAACAGCGCTATAATATTACCACTATACACAACCTTATAGAAACAGCATCATCATCCCCCTTGGGATACCAAACCTCTTCAAACGACCGGTCAAAGCTGGAAGCATTCAAAGCAAAACAAGAAACAAACATAACTTTTAAATCATATCATTATCTATAAGACTGTCAAGATTTTATAAATATTACATTCTTTTACTTACACTAGAAGATATTTTAAAGAAGATACTCCGGAGTTTCCAACCAACAATGATATAAGGTTAATACTAAAACTTTTAGAAAAAAAACTCATTCCGAGTCAAGCATACTGGTCCATAAAGCTTTGTATGTGGTATTCAAAGACACGATTGCTTCAAATCTCTTGTACCATCTAGAGCATACTGGTCCATAAAGGTATGAGTATTGCTCTCAAGAACTTGAACAATCTAGCCAATCTACCAACTAGATGATGGTTAACTTGATTTCACTAGACAAAATGATCAATCACAAAACAAAACTCAACAAGCTTCAGAAATGAATATGTTAAAAAACTACCCAAGAAGCCAAAATATGGTTACCTTGATGGTGTAGGGTACTCAATTGGGCCAAGCCCAATAGCCCAAGAAGCCAAAATCATTAAATATAATATTGGGTCAAGCCCAAGCCCAACAAGGAAGCCCATTAGGGTTTTACCAATCCCCACTCTATAAATAGAAGGCCAAACCATGTGAAACAACTCAGATTGGTCTTAATACAAGACCTCTCTCACTCTCTTTCTCTCTCTCTAGAGTTATTCTCTAATAATATTTTCAGCAGCAGAAGGCCGAAGCCTTGAAGCCTTCAAGCACGCAAGCTGCTGTTGTAAATTCTTAAACCATGCTGATTCCACAACCAAGCTGACCCCAACAGCTACTATATGTGGAATCACGATCCGTTACTCGCAAGTCTCAGCCTTCCTCAGGCTTACGTGGTTCGTCCTTAGTTGTAACTTGGGATCAAGAGTTCCTCTCTTCAAGATCATACTCTTATGTTTGATCTTTTCTTAAGTTAACCAATAATAACAACATTCTGACTTTGGGTTGACCCCAAATCAGAATCATAACAACTAAAATATCAAAACTCTTGAACCTCCCATCTACGTTTACAACGTAGAGGGACACCACGACTTGCGTTTGGTTAACCGAAACCCTTTAACCCTTTCTGACGAGTTCTTTCATGCTGCTGGTCCAACCCTTTAAGCAGCAGACGAGGTCAGAAGCTTGACGACCTTGGAACGTTCAGACCCTCTCCGGACCTATATTTGTTGTAGCAACAAGTTGGCGCCCACCGTGGGGCCGTGCTACTTAGAACATAAATTCTTTGTAGTTCGGCTCCGTCGATCTATTTTCTATGTTCTCTCTACGTTTGGAGAAAACGTTCCCAGGAAGTTACTTCTACACCTCCTACATGCGTTTTTCGCAACACTCGGGTCTATGAACGCCACTACGATAACCGGGTTGCATATCATATACTCCCTTGGTTATAGCTAGCATCATTAGATCCGTGTCTACACGTGATGGCAGATCTGTGTCTACATCCTTCTCACCATGAGAAGTATAAACTTTCTTTGCTTTAAGAAGGTTATGCACAAAATCACATGTTACCAAAACATTTTTTGTGGTCTAGAAACAATTGACATAGCTTTGGCCATCCCAACAAAATAAAACAAAAAGAGACGTTAATAAAACACCCACTAGTGGTCATGTCTCTAAAAAATAAATATATTCATAATTGGTTTTACATGGTGTACAACTCACAAAGCAAAAAACCTGACACATGTGAGCATCTTTTCTAAAAAGAAATGAATAATTAAATATTTGAAAGCATTCTTGGTAAAGAAAAAAAAATCCATGCAAATAAGTGAGGACATGTAAGTTAATTTGCCCTTTACTCATCTATGCTTTCAAAAGTACAACATGTAACGTAAACATTTATATTTATTTGACAAAGATCACTCAAGTCAATATAATAATATTACTTTATGTCAGAAAAGTGCATCATGCTTATTATAGTACCACATTTTTACACAAAAGATAAAAGATGTTAATGATGGTGCTCATGAAAAAGTACAAAAGAATTTATATGGTACAACCATTTCTATTATTAATATATTATACACTCCACTTAGTGTGTAAAGTACAACCATGTTTAATTTTGTGGAATCTTTTGATGGGAATAAACAAAAAGTGTGTCAGACACATTACAACTTTTTACAACATAAAAAATAAAGAAAAACACTATATAAAAAAGAAAAGTCAAAAGCTATTTACTAGCTGATGACTTGCTTTTTCACTATTTAAGGATTTAAATCTTGACTACACTTTTTGTCTTTCATGACCTACAAAAAGATAAAAAGTCTCTTTCTATACCACGTTCGTATACACATACACAGAGGTAATGGAATGACATATTTTATGCGTATTTATTTACAAAGGCATAGATGCATATGCCATTATTTTAATTACTACACATTAAAAATGCAATTTAACCTTTTTTCACTAGTGCCCATATGTTTGCCAAAGTGGATGGTCGTGTTTGTCCAAAAATCTTGAAATACAAAAGCGTGATAGTCATACAGATCCTTTTTTTTCTTTTTTCAAGAAAAATATAACAACTAATGTTAGTTGTTGGCAAAAATAGTGGGATTACACATACATAAAGTTTGTCTTGTACATACAAAATACATTCTTATGCACATTTCCCACTACTAATCATGACAACTCATATGGGTGACCAATTCCCCTTTTCTGACAACCCATGTGGGTTAACAAAAAGTTATGGCTACAAAAAGACAAAATACATGCTTTTACTCAATGGACAAACGTCTGAACCTTTTTACCTTACTGTGCACAGAGCATCTTTCAGCTTTTTAGACTAGGCTTATAGGTCTACTGTACACGGAAGCTTTTAAGCTTTTAAGATATTATTCACTGCAATTCTATACATTACTGTTCACAACAGCTTTATAGCTTACTGTACCTACTGCAACCTTTTAAGCTTTAAAACTACTCTTCAGCCTAGGTGCATAGGATACCGTGTACTACAAGCCTTTAACATTTTCAGCTTTTAAGATATTAGTCACTACATCTACATAACATTTTTAGGTTGCTAACCACTACAACTCTTCAACTTACCGAGTTTTACGGCCTTTTAGGCTATGCTCATCAGAATTTCACAAGATTTTTAGGCTGCTACTTATCAAAGCCTTTAAGCCTCTCAGGCTACTACTCGTCGAAGCCTTTAAGCCTTTTAGGCTACATTCATCAAAAATGTCATAGAACTTGGAGGCTACTGCTCATCAAAGCCTTCAAGCCTGTCCGGCTAATGCTCATCGAAGCCTTCAAGCCTTTTAGGCTTCGCTCATCAAAAATTTCACAGACCTTTTAAGCTACTGTTCTACAAAGCCTTTAAGCCTTTTAGGCTATTACTCATCAAAGCCTTTAAGCCTTTTAGGCTACTGACCATCGAAGCCTTAAAACCTTTTAGGCTACTACTCATCAAAGCCTTCAAGCCTTTCAGGCTACTGTTCTCTAAAGCCTTCCAGCCTTTCAGGCTATTGCTTACTCAAGCTTTAAAGCCATTTTGGCTACTATCCGTCGAAGCATTAGAGCCTTCCAAGTTGCTAATTCCTAAAGCCTTATAACCTTTTAGGCTATTCTTATCGAAACTTTAGAGCTATTTAAACTATTGTCTATTAAAGGTCTATAACTTCTTAAAAGTACATTAAAGCTTTTGAGAATTTTGTACATTAAAACTTTTGATCCAATTAAGCCACTCATAATCAAAAGTATTAAAGACTTTCATGCTCCCAACAATAAATACTTCACAGCCTTTTAGGCTAGTATTCGGCGAAGCGTTAAAGTTCTTTAAGGCTACTTCTCATGGAAGTCTTACATTAGAACAAGGTTGTTGTTCACTGCAGCCTTGCAACCTTTTAAGCCTCTAAGTTCACAATATTTTGGGCTACAAATCATTGAAGCTTCAAAGCCTTTTGGGTTACTATTTAATGAAACATTCACAACCTTTTAAGCTATTGTTCATTAAAGCTTTAAAAGTCTTTCAGGTTTCTAATGCCTTACAACCTTTTAGTCTATTCCAGCGGAAGCTCCAAAGACGTTAGGCTACCATTCAACAAAGCTTCACAGCCTTTTGGCCAAGTATCCAATGAAGCGTTTAGCCTTTTTAGGCCAATTTTCATGGAAGTTTTATATCACTTCTAGCCACTAATCCTCGAAACTCAACATTCTTAAAAGGTTGCTGCTCATCAAAGCTTTACAGTGTTTTAGGCTTCTACTCATAAAAGCTTTACAGCCTTTTAGGCTAAGAGATTCATTAAAGACTTATAGCTTTTCAGATCACTGTGCATTGAAGCGTCACAACTATTTAGCTTCACAACGTTCAAATTGATTATTCATGAAGCTTTGATCAGCTTCAACTTCTAACAGCTTCAAAAGCTACACATGAACCATTTATACTAATGACCAAGTCAAAACAACGTTCCTTACCAACGCCAAAATAAACATATGGTTCAAAACATCAACCTATGGATCTTTAAATCGCCAACGTTGCAAGCTTTCAAACAAGCTTTTATTCTATGAACGATCTCATAGATCCGAAATAAAAGCAACTTCAATCAAGGAGTTATACACATCTTGCAAGCAAAAGAATCAAATAACTAGTAAAACGCGCCTCTAGCCATGAACACCTTTTACCAAGGGCTGATATGAATAAGTTGACATGCTTAAATAAAGCAAGTAACCCCCGAAGCAAATAAGCATATCAGCTCAGAGGGTTAAAGGATAATAGGGCAAAAGGCTTCCCCTAACAGCAACCTACATAGCAACAAACCTTCAAAGGAGGAATAAAGAGGTTAGATGTACAACAACACTTTGATATCAGTCAGAATCACTCATCACCATGTCATGACTACTTCTGACTGGGGGGCTGGTGGCTCGTGTGGACAAACCTACATTTAAAAGAAGTTGAGAAGCAAAGAAGCAAAACAGTTACACATGTCAGCTTATTTACTCAAATGCTGAGATCCCTTCAAGCATCTTGCCATAGCAAAGAAACACGATAACTCAAAACAACAGCCTAGCTACTTTCTTTCGCGGAAGTTCAGAAGCTTAAAGGCTTACTATATTGGGTCAACATTATTCAAGGAAAGGCGAACCCCTTATCAAGACTAACCTTGTGTTCAAACAACCTAACGTCTCAATGGGACACGCATGCCACCTAAAGCATATGCTTTTCTCCCCTTGAAAAGATAAACAACTCAAGGAAGGAAAAGCTTCTCCATGCCAACAAGGTCACTTCAAAGGAATGAAAGAAAAGATCGTTGCGTACACAAATCAACACCTCCCATACATCCTCCCTTAACACAACCTTAGCTACAATGTGTGAACAAAGTTAGAATCGTTCATCCAAGAGGTTATAAACCTCAAAGGTCCTTACAAACTCTAACCATGTAAACACAAGTGGTTTTAAGCTTTGTAGGTCCTCACAAACTGTAACCTCAGAAGCTTAGAAGGTTTAAACCTCACAGGTCTCTATAAGCCATGACCTTCAATGCTTAGAAGGTTTAAGCCTCACAGGTCTCCATAAGCCATGACCTCCAATTCTTAGAAGGTTTAAGCCTCACAGGTCTTCATTAGCTATAACCTCCAATGCCTAGAAGGTCATGGACTTCAAGGTTATCACCCCGGAAGCTAGGAAGATCATAAGCTTCACAACGCATCACCTTTTTTTACTACAAAAGCCCGACAACAAGTCAAACTCGTTACCAACGCAAGTTTTATACCTCAAGGATGATAAAAGTCAAAATACATCACATGTTCATGATAACAATGGTAGACTTGGCATGATTCTTACACAAACTCCTTCGAACATGTCATTAAAAGCTTCAAATACTTAGAAGTTTCAAAAATAGCTCAGAAGCTTCAAAATAAACAAAACAGGCTTTAAAGCTTAAAAGCTTCAAAGCTTAAACGCTTCAACTACGACTAGCTTAAAAGCTTATAAGCTTCAAATACAACAACTGAAGCTTACAAGCTTGAAAGCTATATAATAAGCATAGGAGGACAAAGAAGCTATGCATGTGATGACTTATGCTCTAAAGTTGAAACGGATACAAGCATCTCGCTAAAATGCAACAACTTAACAATCCTTGAACAAAAACCATGACTAGAACAAGGCATATGAAGAAGCTATCAAACTAGCTATTAGCGAAAGTGTCTTTGTAACGAACAAGTTCTATTCTAAGAGCTCCCAACTAGGTGAACAGCCTATGATAATACTTGTCTCCTACTAAGGCATTAGCATGAACAAAACATACAACAATCAAGATTATCCAAAGCAACTTGCTCAATCGCCGAAGCTTTTGCTATGCTTCTCATTCACGCCAAGCGTAAATGCCTGCCCAAAAAATCTCTACCGAAAGAATGTTACCTAAGCTAAACATGAATACGAATTCTGAAGCTTCTAAGCCTTCAACCATCTTTGGAGATTTAGCAACTACAAAGACTACAAAGTCGAGACAAGCTAACCCAAACCAACCTTAGAAGCATGTCAATACTCAAGCAACTCACGAAATCGTGAAAAATGCAAAACGAGATGGGGATAATAAGAACAAATTAGTAATCATCGATCTAACTTGGTAACACCAAGAATCGCAACCACTAATTTATTTAATACACCTAAGGCTACAAAATAGCCGTAGTAAAAAGGATCAAGCCCCATAGAAGCATAAAACCAGAAACGTAGAAGCATTGAAGCATCATGCTATACACAAAAGAAGATTAAGGACGAATCAAACCGCAATGCTAAGGCGTTGAAGCTGTTGGCAAGATAACAAAGCAAGCTACTTAGCAACCAAAGTAGATTTGTTAAAACACCAACACCTTGCCAAAGCACTTTGATACAACACATAAGAGTCTTCCTAAAAGACAACTTCCATGTTACAAAAACAAAACCTTGGAAAGCTTGGCCCGAAATAGGATGGACGACACGTTGTGCTCAAAGCTCACAACGGTGGATCCTACAAGCTTAATCGACCAAGAAGGAAAGAAATTCCCAAAACATTGGGATGAGATCACCTTAAAAGGATCAATGTAACCACAAATGGCCAAGAGATTTTTACCACTTCTTTATGTGAACATTTAATTATCATATGAATGAATCATAGTATTCTCTATCAAGATTTGTCTTTCTATCCTATAATCAGGTTGAGAACCTTGCAAGAAACTCCATGGCAAGGGCCATGTAAGGGGATGAGCTCCCAGGCCACATCGCTCAATAGGTTCAAGGGTTGAATGGACCTATATAAGGGGTGAGTTCCTAGATCAATACAACTCCATGAGACCTACAAAGCTTTTTCTTTACATGTCTCATAGACGGGTTTGAGCAGCCTACACCAATTGTTCCTTAAGTTTTAAACAAACTTACGAAAAACCAAAAAAACACTAAGTAGTGTACATAGGATAGGTGGCGACTTGTTTGCCTAGACTACCTTAAGGATAGGTGACTGCAGCACTTAACCTTTTAAGGTGCTACCGGTAAAACATTCCCCAACAAATACAAAGACAAAACATGCAAACATGCAAGCATCCAAACATGCAAGCGTCCAAACATGCAAACATGCAAGCATCCAAACATGCAAACACGCAAACATGCAAGCATCCAAACATGCGAACACACACAATCACAAAAATATATTAAGGTACAATTCAAAAGTGAAACAATCTCACTAGGCCATACGCAAAACAACATACATGAAAGTTAGCATAAATGGCCATGATCGGTCACCATTCATCACATCTCAAGCCCAAACAGCTTGAAAGGTTCATAATACCACAACCACATGTTAATATTCTAGTCATCCGAGGCTAACACCAAATGGAACCCTACAAGGTTTCCCAAACAACGCAACGAATGATACTTTACCAAAATGGTGCTAAATGTTCTCGTGTCGAACATCATCCCTGTAACAACCCTGGCGTCGGTGCCGGGTCGTTGGGTCGGGTATTCGGAGCTACGCAGCGGATTCGGATAATAACAGTCTTTAGTTTTCCAGGATCCACGTCATCATATTTGTTGGGTTACCTGAACACATGCCAAAAATAGTTTCTGTCAACATAAAGTTGGTGAGGTCGTGTATTTTATAAAGTGAATGGCCAGTTCGTTTATTGATAATTCTTTTATATAAAACATTCTTTTATAAACATTCTTTTATAAACATGCTTTACAGTTATAATTCTGAAGGGGAAACTATATTTCTATTATACCACTCTATTATATATCAATTATATTATATCTCCATTCTATCATATCGATTATATTTCGTGCCACTCCTATCGATGGTACCACTCTGATTGTGATAAATACCCGTTCCTATCCTCTACTTGGACAAGAATGGTTTTGGTCCTCTACTTGGACATTCCTACCCTCTACTTGGGTAAGACTGGTTCTTGCCCTCTAGTCGGTGCAAGAAAGGAAATGGCGGATACCGTCCAGTACTGTCCTCGTCGTTTCTATGTCCCCTTTTTCTATTATATTTCTTCTATTAATAATCTTTTTATTATGTAAAGCATTTCTATATTTTCTAATAAAATGACATGTATTCCCCCGAAAAAACTTAATAAAACAGTAAAAGTGGGGAGTTCACGATACTCACAGGTTTGCGTATATCTTCTAGCTAATCTTCTTATTATAATTATATTTCATATATATATATCGATACGTGTTATGCGTGGGACTTGTTAGATTGTAATACTTAGGATATATATCATATATACAATTTATACATATAGAATTCGGTATATATTAGATAGTCCTAAACTCGGGGTTTGGTCATCCTAGGCAAAAAGAAATAAAGCTGGCCATTACAGCTTGGCACGCGAACCTAAAGAACTCTAGACACAGCTAACCCGAGTCTAGTATATCGTTTTATATATCGAATCTTATATATATAAACATATATATTTTATATATGCTTATTATTCTCTTATTATTATTATCAAGTCCGTACGTTATCCGTATTATATATATATAATCGTATAATTCTAATAATCCTCGTCTAGTTATTGGACCGGGTTCTATTCCGGGTGTTGACCGAGTCACTGCTTCGATTCGGTAACGACTCGTATCCTCCAATCTTGGTAAATGGTACCTCGCAATAATAGTAATTATTGTATTAATAATTATCCAATCAACCAAATAACCAATGGAGTTGTGCTTATAAGATATCATAACTGGGCACTTACCAAGTTAATATCGGGATATAAACGGGGATTAGCCGGGAGTGGTATCAAACCGGGAATCAGACCCGTCTCTCATATTTAATACCTTTGGTCTTTACCCGATTAACATCAACGGTTGTCCCGACATCGAACACAGCACAGGGATCAAAGGCCTGGGCTTCGATAGTTCAATCGGTGGTTATGACAGGTTCATGACAGTCACCACAACTTGGTGACTGTCCGGCTAATAACAGAGGGTGTTTCCGGTTGATTATCGGAAGTAATCGAGTGGGTTAAGGGTTGGTTTATTGAGTACTAATCAAAACAGAAGGTTATCGGGACAGAGGATGAACCGGTCTTATGTTTGGTTCGATGATTCTCCACAGAAACAGAGGAGTATACGGTGGTGGTTTTCAGCGACTCATAACAGGAGCAACAGAGGATTCACGAGTTGGGATTGATGTTGGAGATGAGGGATTATCGGGTTTTACATCAGAAAGGAACCAGATGTTCCGAGGGTGGTTATCGGGATATAATCAGAACAGGAGGGAGGAGAAGCTAACCGGAGGAAAGGTAAGGCGGCAACGGCGGAGGACGATGGCCGGAACAGCAGAGGGGCAAGGTGGTGCCGGAGAACAAGGCGGCGCCGGCCAGCCATGGCTCTCCGGTGAGGGCTTTCATCGGCACACACATAAGTGTGTTATGTTCTAAATATGAATACAGAGAGAGAGAGCAGCGAGATAAAAGAGAGAGAGGGGTTATTTATATGTGAAGACAAATAGAGGGCGTTTGGTAATGGGGATAATAACTGGAACTCGGGTGTTTGGTAACGGGTATAATTAACAAAATAAGGAACGTTGACCGTAATTTAATAGCAGATAAGGAGCGTTTAACCGAGATAATAAAAATCCAATAATTATTATCTATATAATCGGTTGAACAGGTTGGTCGCGAGATTCGAACTTGAATATTTTAATAAGTAATCGGGTGGTCGGGTACGACCCGACCCGTTTACGAGACCCGTAACACCTCGGGGTGTTACATTCTCCCCCCCTTAGGAAATTTCGTCCCCGAAATTTGAGGTATCTTATCCTTTATACCCTTACTCTTTAAGGATATTGCAAATTTAAACCAAGATACTTGTCAACGAGACATGATAAGTTCTGTTGATTACAAGGGAATCAATCTTTATATCAATCTAAGATCATATTAGAAATGTCAATCTGTAAGACTACATCTTGATCATTCCACTAATCTCGTTTTAACCTTTCTTGCTATAGTCATGTTACTTCAGATACATGGATTATCTATAATTTCTGGTATGACTATTAAAGGTTCTCGATATAGATTGATATTTTTCTTTATACTGTAAATATTCTTCTTATCTTGTTCCTCATTAGATTGAGAAACAGACTGAATATTATTCTTATATAAAGATGATTTAAACATACTTTGAGATTCTAATTATTTGTCTTCTGAAAGATTTACAAACTTCCAGCAAACATTTCTAGAGTCTCAAATTGATACGATATTCCCATCGTTTGATATTCGGATTCATCTACAATGATGGATTCTAGATAGTTCTAGAGAGATAGATACGGAAGTCCCTTCATTATCATGACTTGAATGGGATCCGAGCTACTACCTCTTTTATTCGAACTTTAGAATTTACCATCATTGTAATTTTAATTCTTAAAGAGTAGGAATAACTTCTGGTAACTATCGGATTATTTCTTACAAATTCTATCCTTTAAGTTCTATCTATATCGGTGTAATATAGTTGATCTCTGGGTTATCTCTATTCGTGGATATACTTAGGAGGTTTCTCAGATCATTAGACGTATCTTTTCCGGAGTCTAAAGGTACCGGAAAAGACTAATTGAACTTGTTGAATTACACGGTTTCAACAATTCCTTTTTCATTACCTTGACCTACCAAATTTGGTCATTGAGATTTCTCTTAAATCATCTATAATAGTCTTACTGACTATTTCATTGATGATTGACTGCATTATTTATTGCTAACCTTTCTTTGACTTAAGATTCTTAGGATAATGCATTACTTACTCTATCTCAAAATTATGATTATCATTCGGAATTTAAATACTTATTGCATTAACTATTTCTATAAAATTCTTTCTTAATTCTATTTCGGAATTCGTTGACACTCTCGGTAAAAATATTCTATAATTACTTTTCATAAAATATTCTTTATAAAATTCTAGTCGTTCTTCTTACGACTTATATTCTTTTCTGTTAATTTCTTTCAATATATATATTTATTAATTTCTGTCGGCATATCGGATGCCTTCTGATAATAATTGGCATTTCGTTTGCCTTCTCGTGTTATCTAGCATTTTCAATGCCTTTTTATTATTCAGACATATCGGATGTCTTTTCGAATTATAATTCTTTTCATTTCTCAATTTTGTATTCTTTTATTTATCAATTTATATTCTTTTATATCCAAGCGAATACTGATAATCGTTTATAGTAGACACTATAAATCTGTCATTTCTATAATCTACATTTGCTTGGAATAATTATTTCTTATATATATGTTCGATTAAAGTCTATACTTTCAGTGTCTGAAAACACTTTCTGATAAACTTATATATTGGCAATATATTATATATATTCTTAATCCAACTTATTATAAGCAAGGCTTATTTCGTCGAGATATTCGTATAGATAGTTCTTGCCAGAACAGTGATATCTTAAATTATCTCTCACGACCTTTAATTCGGGACAGGAAATTCGTCATTCCTTGGCCGGAGAGTTTCACTGGAAAAATGAGCATAATTCTATTCATTTTTCGTTTTTATTTCGATTATACCTTGTGAATTTCTCCATGATTCCACTTGGTATTAATCGTATTTCGATATATTTGTTATAATTTATTTTCTTTTGATAATTCATTGGATTCCACCAATTTCGGTTTCTGAATCCATATGGATTTCTATCTGTTATATTTTCTAGAATTAACAAATCTTCCATCACTTCATGAATTTCAACTTGGTAACACTTTACCGTTTTACCAATTTGATCGTATCTGAACTTAAGCGAGTTCTTATACAGAAGCGACTGCGAAGATTCTTTCATAGCATCATATATCCTCACAAGAATCAAGTGTCTTAGTGGTAAATGTCCGGATATACCTTCCATAAGGGTCCGGATATCCTTTACCACAGGGGTTGCACAGAGGACACGCAGCTATATTTGATTTTACATATTGGTTGGCAATCAAAAATCAATCGACTGATTTCTGTGATTCATAGAATTTTAACCAATCGATGGTTTTTATTCTGCAAATAGATTCTTAGTCGTATTTCACGAAGAAATTTCAACTAGATTGCCAATAATATGGTCGTATTCTCCAGATACGATACGTTGAGAGTTCAATTTTTCTTATTATTCTTTTTCTTATTATTATTTCCTTTAATATGCTCATGACACAGACGAACTGTGATCTTGATAAATTCCTACTCGAATGTTCCTGTGCCTATGACATTCATAATTATGTCGCGATCATAATTACTATTTCACCTCACCTAACATTCCAGTATTTGTTTATTTTAATCACAATAGGTATGTGTCCTTCACACATTATTCTATTATTTTGTTCTTTATTTTCTCTTAGATTCGAAATTATATATTCTGGAAGGAAACATGTTGATCTAAGTCTAACGAAATAGACTGTCAATCTTTCAAGAATTTGTTCGTGTCAAAGGATATTCAATATAACAATCCAATCTTTTAATCTTTCTGACTTGTTCGAGTCATAAGATTAAGACGGTATTTATATTGTCGTATAATTGAGCGAGTAAGAATTCGGTTTCTTTAGATGGATTCCAACTATTTTCGTCGCATAAATTCGAGATAATAATATTTCCGTTCAAAATATTATTTAATTCCGAAAAGGATCGAGGATAACACCTATCGGAAATTTTTATATATACACAAAGATAGATTTATATTATTAAACGTAATATATAATACTCATTGTTCATATCGAGATAAAATATCAAGAAAGTTATACGACCGAATATAAATATAGAATTGTGCCGAAAATACTCTTAACTTATATACGAATATAAATTCGATTAAAGATCTTTTACGAAAATGATACTAACTATGAAGTGAAATAGGTTTGGACAAAAATAATACAGCCGTGGTTTTATAAGATTTTCATATTTCGTAAAAGAATTTATAGTAATAATATTTAATCAAAATACTCAAATTTTTAATAAACGGGTTCCTTATTATAAATAGAATTATAAATTTTCCCAAAACGTTAAAAACAAAATTTTTAATATTTAACGAATTGTACTAAATTATCTGTAACATGATAGTCCATTAAAAATAACTTTTGGGACATAAGAATATCAACACTTATTTTAATAAAATAAAATTGGATTATTGATAAAATTTCTCGATCTTGTCAATTGAATAAATCATTTATTTGAAATTAAAGCGGAGGGGTATATATATATCTATATATTTTTACTCAAAACCGAAATACTGGTTTAGTATAAAAATAATAATGACTACGAATAAATTCAATATACTGCAGAATTATACTGAAAAGATTTAAAACATCTTAAGTTATCGAGGAATCTGTCCGATTTCTGATTAAATAATCGAAGGAAATTCTTTAGAAACACAATATTAATATGTCTCTAGCATATCAGAATTTATAAAAATTTCGGAATTTACGGAGTAAACATATATTCTTGGAAACTTGATCATAGGAATGTTCAAGTTGGAGCATAAAATTTGTATTCTATTTATAAATACCGGAATAACCGTAAAGTTAACGATCTGAATAATTACTGGGACTGGAATAATTCGACAATTTATACAAAATTTCTGGAATATGCGACGAATGATTATAAATCAACGAGTTTTTCTAGAGAGTGAAATACGATTTCTAAACTCTCGTACAAGTCGATTAACTTATCGAGGAATAATTTTGTAATTTTATATCTATTTATATATATACTTCTATAATTTTCGTTTTTTTTTAATTTTTATATCTGGATTTATTTTATAATTTCTATTTAATATCATGGTTTCTGTTTCTATATTCTTTCGTATTTCTTATAGCCTTAATATCCTGTAAGATTTCCCAGAAATTAAATGTGCATATAAATTCACAATTGTGTACAGAATTGTCAATTTACACCACATAATCATTCTAGTAATATCCTGTAGTGGATTCGTTCTGATTTCTAATATACTGTTATGGTTCTCACCAACTTTATAATGGTTTGGCATTTAGGTACCCAAAAATTTAATAGCCTGATATTTTTTTTTCTTTAATATTTCTGATATCATAATTATTTTTCTAAGCAACATTTCTTTTTAGAAAATATTCTGGTAGATCCTGGATTAGTAAAGACTTCAAAACTGTTATTAAGCGCCGCTCTGATACCACCTGTAACAACCCTGGCGTCGGTGCCGGGTCGTTGGGTCGGGTATTCGGAGCTACGCAGCGGATTCGGATAATAACAGTCTTTAGTCTTCCAGGATCCACGTCATCATATTTGTTGGGTTACCTGAACACATGCCAAAAATAGTTTCTGTCAACATAAAGTTGGTGAGGTCGTGTATTTTATAAAGTGAATGGCCAGTTCGTTTATTGATAATTCTTTTAAATAAAACATTCTTTTATAAACATTCTTTTATAAACATGCTTTACAGTTATAATTCTGAAGGGGAAACTATATTTCTATTATACCACTCTATTATATATCAATTATATTATATCTCCATTCTATCATATCGATTATATTTCGTGCCACTCCTATCGATGGTACCACTCTGATTGTGATAAATACCCGTTCCTATCCTCTACTTGGACAAGAATGGTTTTGGTCCTCTACTTGGACATTCCTACCCTCTACTTGGGTAAGACTGGTTCTTGCCCTCTAGTCGGTGCAAGAAAGGAAATGGCGGATACCGTCCAGTACTGTCCTCGTCGTTTCTATGTCCCCTTTTTCTATTATATTTCTTCTATTAATAATCTTTTTATTATGTAAACCATTTCTATATTTTCTAATAAAATGACATGTATTCCCCCGAAAACACTTAATAAAACAGTAAAAGTGGGGAGTTCACGATACTCACAGGTTTGCGTATATCTTCTAGCTAATCTTCTTATTATAATTATATTTCATATATATATATATATATATCGATACGTGTTACGCGTGGGACTTGTTAGATTGTAATACTTAGGATATATATCATATATACAATTTATACATATAGAATTCGGTATATATTAGATAGTCCTAAACTCGGGGTTTGGTCATCCTAGGCAAAAAGAAATAAAGCTGGCCATTACAGCTTGGCACGCGAACCTAAAGAACTCTAGACACAGCTAACCCGAGTCTAGTATATCGTTTTATATATCGAATCTTATATATATAAACATATATATTTTATATATGCTTATTATTCTCTTATTATTATTATCAAGTCCGTACGTTATCCGTATTATATATATATAATCGTATAATTCTAATAATCCTCGTCTAGTTATTGGACCGGGTTCTATTCCGGGTGTTGACCGAGTCACTGCTTCGATTCGGTAACGACTCGTATCCTCCAATCTTGGTAAATGGTACCTCGCAATAATAGTAATTATTGTATTAATAATTATCCAATCAACCAAATAACCAATGGAGTTGTGCTTATAAGATATCATAACCGGGCACTTACCAAGTTAATATCGGGATATAAACGGGGATTAGCCGGGAGTCGTATCAAACCGGGAATCAGACCCGTCTCTCATATTTAATACCTTTGGTCTTTACCCGATTAACATCAACGGTTGTCCCGACATCGAACACAGCACAGGGAGCAAAGGCCTGGGCTTCGATAGTTCAATCGGTGGTTATGACAGGTTCATGACAGTCACCACAACTTGGTGACTGTCCGGCTAATAACAGAGGGTGTTTCCGGTTGATTATCGGAATTAATCGAGTGGGTTAAGGGTTGGTTTATTGAGTACTAATCAAAACAGAAGGTTATCGGGACAGAGGATGAACCGGTCTTATGTTTGGTTCGATGATTCTCCACAGAAACAGAGGAGTATACGGTGGTGGTTTTCAGCGACTCATAACAGGAGCAACAGAGGATTCACGAGTTGGGATTGATGTTGGAGATGAGGGATTATCGGGTTTTATATCAGAAAGGAACCAGATGTTCCGAGGGTGGTTATCGGGATATAATCAGAACAGGAGGGAGGAGAAGCTAACCGGAGGAAAGGTAAGGCGGCAACGGCGGAGGACGACGGCCGGAACAGCAGAGGGGCAAGGTGGTGCCGGAGAACAAGGCGGCGCCGGCCAGCCATGGCTCTCCGGTGAGGGCTTTCATCGGCACACACATAAGTGTGTTATGTTCTAAATATGAATACAGAGAGAGAGAGCAGCGAGATAAAAGAGAGAGAGGGGTTATTTATATGTGAAGACAAATAGAGGGCGTTTGGTAACGGGGATAATAACTGGAACTCGGGTGTTTGGTAACGGGTATAATTAACAAAATAAGGAACGTTGACCGTAATTTAATAGCAGATAAGGAGCGTTTAACCGAGATAATAAAAATCCAATAATTATTATCTATATAATCGGTTGAACCGGTTGGTCGCGAGATTCGAACTTGAATATTTTAATAAGTAATCGGGTGGTCGGGTACGACCCGACCCGTTTACGAGACCCGTAACACCTCGGGGTGTTACAATCCATTATCACAAAGAAATATTGTTGCAACTAATGCAAAAAGAAACAAATCAATAAATTTGGACACTTAGCCATGTCAACAAAAGAAGCTCAACTTCATATAAACGAAGCTTATAGACATGCTCTATATATCAAGCATTGAGCGAAGGAAGCTCATATAAACCTTCGAACGAAAGAAGCTTACAAGCATAAATCATACGTCAAGTTTCGCATCAAAGAAGCTCGCTAACAAGGTCATCCACTCAACCTCCTATGAACAAAGCTCGTGAATGAGAATCAAAAGCGAACGTTCGTAAACAAAATTCGCCATTTAACCTTGTTTGCTTCTGCCTACTTGATTCCATATCTTGTATCATAAGAAAGCTTTTATCACAAAACTTTGATAGCACAAAGAGTTAGGCTAGTGATGGATTTTATCCATAAGCTTAAAGGATGAAATCCACAAGCTTTTCAGCTATCAAGCCAAGCCACTTTGCTTAAAGGATGAAATCTATATGCTTTAGTCAACAAAAACAATAACTTTGCTTAAAGCCTTCGAAGCTTAGAACACATACCAACGTTTTTTCAAGTCATGTCACAGCAAGTTAACCTTCAAGGCAATGTACTTCACCTTCATGTGCAAGAAGCCTTCCTTCGTACACATGCAACCTTCCTTCTGTCACATGAAGCTCATTTGCTATCTTGCTTAGAAATCGACCATTCAGTCAATATAATAATCCACCATATCTTGGATTAACTTCTCGACATTTGTTCAAAAACGTGACTTGCTAAAAACCTCTGTAAGTGCACTTATCTACAATCATTTAGTGATACTTAACTACTTTATTGATGCTTACAAGCATTTAAACTACCATAGTCATTTGATAAATGAACCATCTCCTAAAGGCTCGTGCCCAAAATAAAGATATTTCCAAAAAGTATTTTACAAAATTATGGGAATATCATCCAAAGGAGCATACATGTGGGATATAGATGGTTTTAATCACACAACTCGAGATAACTTCGCCAATACAACAAACAAGCTTAGAAAATTAAGCTCAAAAGGCGAAAACTTAAAAGGTCAATAGCCGATATGCTGAAGCTAATACAAGCTAACAAGGAAAGAAGCAAGTAATGGAGAAATATCCAGCTCCATAGCTTCCATCCAAATAAGGGCTTAGCATGCCGCAAAGCTTATCAGCTTAAATCCTTATAAGCTTTTAAGCTCATCAGTTGCTTCCACCAAACTAAGGGCTCATCAGCTTAAATGCCAATAGGCTTTCAAGCTCATCAGCTCAAACCCCCTAACAAGCTTTCAAGATCATCAACTTAAACAAGTTTCAAATTTTATCGGCTTAAACCCTAACACATTCCAAAACTCTTATTGGTAAGGTTTGTTTGTTGATATTTATCCTACTTACACGAAGGTGTCTACAAATAAACACTCACCAAAACAACAAAAGTTGGAAGAAAGCGCAAAGATAATGAATAGTTTGAGTCTAGTATAATGTACATGCATATATACATTAAACTAGACTGGGGGGCTGATGGTGTAGGGTACTCAATTGGGCCAAGCCCAATAGCCAAGCCAAATCATTAAATATAATATTGGGTCAAGCCCAAGCCCAACAAGGAAGCCCATTAGGGTTTTACCAATCCCCACTCTATAAATAGAAGGCCAAACCATGTGAAACAACTCAGATTGGTCTTAATACAAGACCTCTCTCACTCTCTTTCTCTCTCTCTAGAGTTATTCTCTAATAATATTTTTAGTAGCAGAAGGCCGAAGCCTTGAAGCCTTCAAGCATGCAAGCTGCTGCTGTACATTCTTAAACCATGCTGATTCCACAACCAAGCTGGCCCCCAACAGCCACTATATGTGGAATCACGATCCGTTACTCGCAAGTCTCAGCCTTCCTCAGGCTTACGTGGTTCGTCCTTAGTTGTAACTTGGGATCAAGAGTTCCTCTCTTCAAGATCATACTCTTATGTTTGATCTTTTCTTAAGTTAACCAATAATAACAACATACTGACTTTGGGTTGACCCCAAATCAGAATCATAACAACTAAAATATCAAAACTCTTGAACCTCCCATCTACGTTTACAACGTAGAGGGACACCACGACTTGCGTTTGGTTAACCGAAACCCTTTACCCCTTTCTGACGAGTTCCTTCATGCTGCTGGTCCAACCCTTTAAGCAGCAGACGAGGTCAGAAGCTTGACGACCTTGGAACGTTCAGACCCTCTCCGGACCTATATTTGTTGTAGCAACAGTTACCTTGTTTTCACTAGACAAGATGATCAATCACAAAACAAAACTCAACAAGCTTCAGAAATGAATATGTTAAAAAACTACCCAATCACATATAAAATTAACTATTTATCAAACAAAAACTACTATGTTTATAGTAACTTCAACCTACAAGTTAAAAAACAATGGGAAATTGTTAACTATAAAGTACTTAGAGGCTCAAGGCGCACTTTTTTTCGATTTGTATTTAACTAAATGGTTGATACTGGTCTTGGCAAATAGACCAAACATGTTTTGTGCAGTTTCTAGGGGTGTTCAATTTCGGATAATCCAAAATTTCGGATAGTAAATATTGGGATATGAATCCGAATCCGAATCCAAAAATCCGAATTTCGGATTTGGATTCGGATCATCCAACGGATAATCCGAAATAAAAAAAAGGAATAAAAAAATAAAAAAAACGTTCTCTTTTTTGTCTAAAACGTGAACCTATTAACAAAACAAAAATCGAAAGTAGATAACCGAAATTGGAAAAAAAATTTGTTTTTTTCTATCAAGAATGATATAGGAAAACGTGAGATTCTATATATGAAAAAAAAAACAGATAGAAAATATTGGGGTTGGAAATGGAATAAAAATATTCAGGTTGAACCTAATAACTACCAACTACAAATAAGGGATCGAATTCATAATAATGGTCTTTTTTATCCTCGGATTGATTCAAATTCCGAAATCAATTACAAAAAAGTCTTTTTTGATTGGATGGGAATGAATGAAAAATTCTTAATCTTAAATCGCCACGATCTTATAATAAGAACAAGAGATCTTTCTCGATCAATCCCCTTGCCCCTCATTTTTCGAGAATAAGAAAGATCCTTTTCAAGTTTGAATTTGTTCATTTGGAATCTGAGTTATTCTACTTCATTTTTATTTACTTATTTTATTGATTTTGATTTATTTAATATGAATCTTTTTCCCTCTCTTTTTTATATTATTCCTTAAGTCCCAATTCGGTTTTTTCCTCTTCCTCTATCCCATAGGTACAGTGTTTGAATCAATCGAGAACATTTTCTTCTGCTGAATCGATATTATTCCATTCCAATTCCTTCCCGAGCTCAATCCTTTTAGTAAAAGATTGGGCCGAGTTTCGTTGAAATTCAATTAAGAGAACGATGGTTATCTCTTCTTATCCTTATCCGTATCCAAAGTATCCATTGCCTGGAACTCAAATTTGATCTCATTCCATACTTTACAAGCAGCAGCTAGTTCAGGACTCCATTTTGTAGCCTCACGGATAATTTTATTACCCTTAGTAGCAAGATCGCGTCCCTCATTACGAGCTTGTACACATGCTTCTAGAGCTACTCGGTTAGCTACAGCACCAAGCGCATTTCGCCAAGGGTGCCCTAAAGTTCCTCCACCGAATTGTAGTACGGAATCATCCACAAAGATCTCGGTTAGAGAAGGCATATGCCAAACGTGAATACCCCCCGAAGGTACATGCAGAACACCTGATCACAAAACCAGAAAACAGTCGCAATATTTGCGACCGCTCTTATAGTCACAAAATGTAGGTCGCAAAAAACTAACAACGGTCGCAACACATCGTATCAAACAACTTTTCATGTACCGTAATAAGAATAATATAGTACGTTGAGATGGTAAATAAAACTAGGAGAATATAAAAGAGACTAGGGGTGTTCACGGTTCGGTTTCAAACCGTGAAACCGCTCAAACCGGTCGTCGGTTTGGTTTCATGGTTGGTTTTTTTACTAAACTTTCGGTCGGTCGGTTTTAATATTTTCAAACCGTAGTGAACGGTTTGGTTTACGGTTTATACAAAAAACCAACCGTATAAAACCGGACCGGACCATAAGATTTATTTATATTTTTTTATAAATATTATCATATTTGTATAAACATAAATCAAATAAAATTTGATTTAACCTACAACTAAATTAATGTAAAATATGAGTGGGCTAACACCATTTTCACATTCTTATATTTCATTCCACCTCTTATGCTTATGTTTGTTTTCTAAATTGTAAATCCAACCTTTATTTTGATCTGTGTAGGCGTATTTTGTCAATGTATTTATTGATTTGGATGGTTTTTTGAACTAAGTGGATTATTAGTTATTATAAAAAGTTTGTTGTAAGTTCAATGGAACTTGAAGTGGTCGACTAACTTTTTATTTCTTTTGCAAATTTGAGAAAACTTGTATAAAAGGCCCAATGAGCCTAAACCGCGAAACCAAACCGGAACCAAACCGTTATAAACGGTTTGGTTCGGTTCGGTTTAAGATTTATACGGTTTGGTTTTGGTTTACAAAAACTAAAAACCGTTACTAATGGTTTGGTTCACGGTTTGACCCAAAAACCGCGAAAACCGGACCGTGAACACCCCTAAAAGAGACCATGTGTTAAATTTCTTACCACCGCAAGCTAAATTCCAATTTTTCAATTTTCCTTTTACATCATTTACGATTCTTCGGATATGTGATGACTCATACCTGCACATAATTGGTTATGTTATTATCCATATGGAAAGAGATTACTTAATGCTGGCATGTAAATAGGATAATCATAGTCAAATTTTATACCAGCGCTGTGACAACGGAGCACTGGCTAAGAATCTATAACTTATAATAAAAGAATTGAACTTTGATGATGTGGCATTCAATGGAGGCTTCAACCCCTCCTTGAATGTGTCACGTGGCATCATGTAGGATTTTTTAATTTTTGAGTTTTTTTAATAAATCTATATATATTATAATTATTTTAGGAAAAGATAAGAATTTAGAAACAAAATTAAATTTTCTCTCTAATGTTTCCTCCCATAACTTTTAAACGTTAATATCTTTTATATACGAGATTTTTTAAAGAAAAAAATTACACCAAATTAACGAGCGTTTTATTATCTTTCCAACGAGTACCATAGTGCTATATAAAAAACGGAGAAAAAAACAACTATTTTGTGGGGTTTTATTTTCAAATATATTTTACTCTACTAATAAATCACAAACGATAAACATAACTTTATAGGCAGAGATTTCTTTTTTTTATATTTAAATACTATAACTTATGGCAGAAATTTGTTTAAAATAAATAATATTATTATTATTATTATTCATTAATCATGTATTGGCAAATCATTAATTATGTTGTCATATTAGATATTTTATTATGTTATAATAGATATTTCAACCCCGGGACACTCCCGGGATAAAAGCTAGTTTGTTATACGCATTAACAATAGATATTTTTTTCTTGATAATTACTACATCAGACACGTTAATAGTGTCTATCTTCTTTGAATCAATAATATTATTTATTTATTTATTTATTTAATAAGAAATGATCTTTTGTGTGAAATTAAACACGCTAACACACACACACCAAACACAATAGTGCAAGTACTTAAAAAACCAAGAAATTTTACCCATCATATGGCACGGTCCCATCCATTATATTTGGTAGCACTAAGTATTGCATTTCTCCATGACGTGATCTCATTTTCGCTTCTGACACTTGCTAAGTGTTCACTAAATGAGTAACTTTCATCTCTTACCCACTTGCGGCTCACGTTGTAAAACACTGGAATGACTCGACCCTTGCAATTTTCAACAGCGTCGCATAGTTGTTCTAAAGACATGCAACTATGTGCGAATGTTTTTGAAAATATTAATATTATGATGTGACACTTTCGTGCATTTTTAAGTAAGTCAGTGCGAACGTTTGTGCCTATAGGGATGCTGTTGTGTGGGAAGTAAGATAACACTTTTGCTTGTTTAAAGGCGTTAACAAGATAATCAACAAAATTATTAGTGTCACTACCTCGGAAAACTATAAAAACTTCACTTTTCCACGAGTTAGTGGAGTTAGTGATAGAAGAAGACTCCATCACTCGATCTTCATCGGAAGGACGGAAACCACCACTTCCTCCCGACCACCAAACCCGCCCCACCACCAAAGTGCCACCATCAACATAGCCACCACTACCGAGAAACCGGCCCAACAACCTAACACAATCGAGACCATAACTTGAACTGGAACGTGACTCGACCCGGACCAACACCTAATACCACAATCGGACCACCTAACCTCTCACAACCACCACCTCAGCCAACACCCACCACAAAAGTCGAGACAAAACCGAGCTGCAGCTGTCACAAAACCCTCACCTTCTTTGACCCGAGACCACCAAAATCAACCCGTCAAAACACAGAGAAGGATATTATTATTGTTGTTTGGTTGAGTAGAGAGAGAGATTCTCGAGAGAGCAAAGAAAAAGAAACCGTGGATGTTGGATGTGTTGGTTTGGTGAAGAATTGAAGGAGAGAGAGAGAGAGAGAAAGATGCGTCCGGTAGTGGTGGACGGTTTCTTTGTGATTACCCGATGAAAAAAAAGGGAATGCTAAAGAAGAAGAAACACAGGAAATGCTCTTGTGATGTTAAGAGGTGAAGAAGAAACACAGGATGTGTTGGTTTGGTGAAGAATTTAAGGAGAGAGAGAGAGAGAGAAAGATAGATGCGTATTCGTTTGGGGTACCACAAAGTAAATGTTGTTGTGATGTTAAGAAGTTTTCGTTTTAAGGAGAAAAAGACCCTACATTCTATTTTTAGAAGCATTTCTTTATCATCATTGAAAATGGGGCATGACATGTTTGTACTCATTAACAACCATTGTCGGGGGACCTAATGCCCACATGCATTTACGACTTTCTTGCATTGGAATTTCCTATGTACGAAATTTAAAAGAAAAATGCTCTCCCTTTTTTTAACGGAGAAGAAAACTTATATTCCACCAACAAACTAGCAAGAAGCTAGAGGTACACCAAAAAAACGAAAATCACGAAACATACATTACCAAGCCTAGACACCTAAGCAAACCGCCATAGAAGAAGACTCCATCACTCGATCTTCATCGGAAAGACAAACCAACACCTAATACCACAACCGGACCACCTAACCTCTCACAACACCCACCAAAAAACCATCATCACCTACAAAGCTAAGACAAAACCCAACTGCAGCTGTCACAAAACTAGGGGTGTTCAAATTCGGATAATCCGAATTTCGGATAATCCAAAATTTCGGATAGTAAATATTGGGATCCGAATCCGAATCCAAAAATCCGAATTTCGGATTCGGATCATCCGTTAAAAAAAAGAAATAAAAAATAATAAAAAATTAAAAAAAAAAACGTTCTCTTTTATGTCTAAAACGTGAACCTATTAACAAAACAAAAATCGAAGTTAGATAAACGAAATTGGAAAAAAATGTAAAAAACACATACCGTTTGGTGGACGGGGACTGTGGAGGTCGGAGACGAGGTGGCGGGGGCTGTTATAAGGAAGAGACGAGGGAGCGGCTGTTATCAATGTTTTTAAAATCGGACCGGACATCAAACCGGCCGTTTTACCGGTTCACTGGTTGAACCGGTTCAACCAGTCGAATCGGATTTAAGAACCGGATAACGTCATATATATATATATATATATATATATATATATATATAACATTAATTATTTTAAGAACTATTTTGTCTTTAAACCATCAATAATTGATAAAAATATGTAACACTATTTATAAAAGAATAAAAACTAATATTATATTATTATTAAGTTACACAAGATAACTAGTTTTTTTTTTTTTTTTTTTTTTTTTTTTTGAACGGCAAATTTCTACTCCTTATGGGACTTGAACCCATGACCTCCCCTTAGGTGTTCCTAGAAGCTTTGCTTCTACCATTGGGCCACCAACCCCAATGTAAAAATGGTTTGCATATAACTAGTTAATTTTAAAAAATACTCCACAAATCGATAATAAAAAAAGAAATTCTTTTACTGAATCATCTACATCACCATAGACTTGTAGCACTCTGTCAACTAAAGTAAATTTAAATAATAGTTCTTTATCTTTTTAGTTTAGTGACTTTGAAAACCAACACATCCAAACATCCTCTCATCTACTTATCACACTAGTTTCTTCTTCTGTAGTATTCTTTTTTTTTTTCCATCCGGTAATCGCTTGGTTCACCGTCCACCCCTATCGGAGCTTCCTTCCGACCATGTTGCTTCCATTCTCCTATTTTCAGCTTATCTACTGTAACAACAAAGTTTTGAGGGTCCAACTATAAAGAAGACTAGGGTGCAGTTCACTCTTAATCGAAAATTCGGTGAGTAACCTCTAGTTCTGGTAACCTGTAACTTCTCCTCTGCTGTCAATATTTGATACCTTTTCAGAACCGGTTCAACCCCCTAACACGGTCCGACCACTGGTTCACCGGTCCAGGGCCGGCCCAAGGGTAAGTGAAAACAAGCTAGGGCTTTGGGCCTTCAAATTTTTAGGGCCCAAATTTTTTTAAAAAAAAAGCAGATATATGTATATAATATTTAGTTGCATCAATAACAACAATAATTTGTTTGTAGTCTGGTGGTAAAGGTGGTTTTCTTTCATGGGTTTGTTTGGGGTTCGAATCCTAGGAAGCACAAATCCAATTTTTTTTTTATGAATAGAGGCCTCAAATTTTTATTTCGCTTTAGGCCCCCAATACCGTTGAGCCGGCCCTGCACCGGTCCAACTTCCGGTTCACTGCATCCCCGGTCCGATAGCCTGACCCGGATCGGCTTAGGTCCCGGATACCGGTTCGACCGAATCGACCGGCCGGTCTGGTACGGGTTTCAATTCGTTGGTCCATATTCGATCAATTGGTAAAAAAAAACAATCAATAATTTCAACTAAAAATTGAACTCATGATCTCAATCTTGTAATAACAACTTAAATTTTAATGCCATATCCCAAATGTTATAACCAAATGGATGATAATATGATATAAGACAAATATTTTTAAACCATGTTCAATTTGAGTCAACTCTCTCTTGTTTCTTCTATCCCATGTAGGCAATCGATAATCATCATCATCATCATTTCTTGTATGATTCTCTATACTAGTGGGCCTTCGTTTTGCCCTTTTATAGTCATTCATATCTATTTTGGTTATTAACTTATCCACATCGATGGTGCATTACTTTTTTTTTAACATTATTAAAACACATTTTTAAGAAACGTTTCAATTTAGATTCGCTGACATGTTAACATCTTTATTATCATCAAAAGAGATAATACATAATAATTTTGTATTTTTTACTTAAGGATCATCATCATACTCGGTTAAAAGATAAACAACAACAACCATACCCAGTAAATCCCATAAATAGCAAGCTACAAGTAGGGTCTGGGGGGTGGGATGTAGGCAAACCTTACCTCTATCATGAGAATAGAGAAGCTGCTTTCAGAGAGACCCCCGGCTTTAAAAAATCTAAATAATAATAATAATAATAATAATTTAAAAATCAATAAATAAATACCTAAAAAAGGAGAATAGGAAAAGTTCTCTAAACGTAAAACACGTTAAACATCAAACAACATAATAAACGTGCAAAAACCCGAAAGCAGTCAGTCACCTATAGAGTCCCTCTAGAGTTTATACAAGTCTAAGTCCCTGAGACACACCTATAGCTATA
Source organism: Ambrosia artemisiifolia (assembly GCA_032199755.1). Taxonomy (NCBI): domain Eukaryota; kingdom Viridiplantae; phylum Streptophyta; class Magnoliopsida; order Asterales; family Asteraceae; genus Ambrosia; species Ambrosia artemisiifolia. The sequence continues at coordinate 21,400,404 of CM063516.1, forward strand.
ATGTACCCTCCCTAGTGGTCCTTGAACCTAATCCTACACCTCCATGAAGCCCTATCATAAACCATGTCCTCAGAGAGGTGCAACTCTACTAAGTCATGCCTAATCCCACACATCCACCTCAACATTCTCATCTCAGCCACTTCCCTTTTTCGCACTTGTGTCTTCTTGATGGCCTAACATTCTGACCCATACAGCATAGCGGGTCTAACTGCCACCCTATAAAATTTTCCCTTTAGTTTAACTGGGAAACTCCTGTCACACAGTACTCCACTGGCCGCTCTCCACTTACTCCATCCACTTTGAATGCGGTGGCCGGTGAGCTACGTCATTATCAATCTCACCATCATGTTGTACATAAGATCCCAAATATTTGAACTTAGTCACTTGGTGGACCACTTGGCCTCAATGATAATTTGGGTATCATCTCCACCTACACCACTGAAATCACAACATAGATACTCAGTCTTGGAACGGCTAATTCTAAGCCCTTTGCTCTCTAACGCTTCTCGCCAGACCTCTAACCTCGCATTAAGGCTCTGTTTAGTCTCTGCAACTAGCACAATATCGTCCGCAAAGAGCATACACCACGGAACCGTCTCCTGAATCGACTTGGACAACTCATCCAAAACAACAGCAAAAAAAAAAAACGGACTCAAGGCAGACCCTTGGTGAAGTCCCATCTCAACGGGGAAGGAGTTGGTATCCCCAACAGGAGACCGGACACATGTTTCTGTCTTGTCATACATATCCCTAATTAAGTCTATATACTTCCTAGGAAGCCCTCGACTCTCCAAACTATCCCAAATCAGTCTATGAGGCACATTGTCATACGCCTTTTCGAGGTCAATGAACACTATATGCAGATCCCTCTTCTTCTCTCTGTACTTATCCATCAATCTCCTTAGAATATGTATAGCTTCCGTTGTTGAGAGCCCTGGCATGAAACTAAATTGGTTTACAGTTGCCTGAGTTTCTCTTCTAATCCTTGTATCAATTACCCTCTTCCATAATTTCATAGTGTGACCTAGGAGTTTGATCCCTCTATAATTCCCACAACATTGGGTGTCACCTTTATTTTTGTATAGATGTACCACCACGCTATTCCTCCAGTGATCTGGCATTTTTCCAAACTTGAAAATAAGATTGAACATAGTTAGCCATTGAACTCCTACCTCTTCCAGGCACATCCACACTTCAATCGGTTAAAAGATAAGGATACTTTTATTATATTCATTTTCAAATGTCATATCTATTTTTATTTATAAAAGATATCTAGCAATTTCTAAATGTTGAATTGTCAATAAGTCTAAAAGTTATACGAGTATTTCATTTAAGATGTCATGTCTAATAATACTTAACGACTATAGTCCAAACCAATGTTTTGAAACCTGGACCGGACCGGGAAACGGACTCCCGGCCGGTCCGGATTACTATGTTCGACCGCCCTAGCATCGAACCGGGAATTGAACCGCCGGATCAGCGGTTGGACCGGAATTTTGACCGGTTGAACCGGGATTTTAGCCGGTTGGACCGGTTTTTTATTTTTTGTTCGACTTTTGGGCCGGTTCAACGGGCCGGTCAAACCGGTGACGACTCCGGTTTAACATCCGGTCCGGTTCTGAAAACAATGGTCTGAAACATATAAACAAAATTTTAATTACTTTCAATTTCTAAAATCACGTAATATTGTTGTAATAATAAAAAGAAGACACTATCATTTTCTATAATTTATTAATTGTTAAATTTTTTAAAAATAAATAATAGAAGACAATAATTTTTTTGCTTTTATGATAAATTTTAGATCACCACTTAATATCCACTGTTCACAAAGCATTTTTATTGATTTCAAAACTCGTATTTTTACTATAATTTAATTTAAAACTTTCCAAAACTAAAATAGGAAGCAAGAACTAGTTATCCTTCATATGCAGTGATTGTTTGTACTGTACAAATGGCTAATACATGTAACACTCATGATATCATGTTGAACAAAACTGAAAAAAAAAAAACACAAATCAGATACAATTAAAAGTGTATCATTTTCCAGTAAGGTTTGAAATCTACGGGTTCTAGACCGAACCGACCTGCTCCCGAACCAATGCCTATTGGTTACGTCTTCGGTCCACAATTTCCCTTCAGCTCGGCCTTTGGTCCGGTCTAGGTTATGTTGGTCTGGTCTGAGCCTGCAAGACAGAAATGTTTACATCATTCCTCAACTCGATAAAAAAACACGAATAACTAAAAAAAAAAAAAGCCCTTAAAAATGGATCATAGATGTCAACCTTTTTAAGTTGGAGAATTCAAGCGTTGGTTCATCAAAAGAATAAGCCCTTCTTTTTCGCCTTCTTTTTTTCACCAGCCTGAAACCAGTTCCAAACATGAGTATTTTTTACAAAATTAAATTTAGAAAAAACAAACCATTCTTATTTTTATCTCTTTTTTCCATTATATTAACAACGAACAACGGTCAATGGTGCTTTAAATCATTACCCGTTTGATAAAGTATCTCAAGGTGAGAACGATGATATCCCTTAAACTGCAAAAATTAAGCTTAAAAATATTAATTAACGAACCAAATGTAATTTACTTAAATGCCGAAAATAAACAAGAAATAACAAAAAAAAATATAAAAAATATAGCACCCAATAGCAGCAGCTGATTCTTGCTCCACTCGAAGCCGGCTCTCAACACTTCCCAAACCAATAATAGAAAACTCAAACGCATTTCCATATGGAATATATACCTGAACATGGTTGAATCAAATTAATTGAAAACATCAAATAAGTGAATAACTATACTTTATGCAGAATCAAATTTTTAAATAAAAGAGCAGGAAAGCATACTGATGCGGTTGGACAGAACTTCTCATTGACTGGAGTGCCACCACCCTTTATGTTAATTCCATCCTTCTTGATCACTAATGTAACTGGCTCCCATATGTCAAGGTATCCGGTCTGTAAATCATCACCGAGAAAGAAACAGACCATTAGATTATTTGAACTATTATTAAAATAATACAATTTCTGTAATCATGCTTGACAGTTGAAAAATGGCATGTTTTATAAAGAAATTGAATGTTATGAAGAAAACATATTTCGTGTCAACACACGCGGCACATTTGAAAAACATAAACTGCTTTTGACCCATTTCTCAACCCGCCTATTTTGTCACCTTGTAGCTACTAAACTAACACAATATTATTTATGATACTTAAAAAAAAAAAGTTATACCCATAAGGACACTTTATGTTCAGCATAACCAGTCTGAAGAGCTTTTCTGATATGGTCATGCATATCAGGATCTGTGAGAACAAGAAAGAAAGAAACAGATAGTTTGTTACAGCTTCTAGGAGCAATATACAATGCACGGTTATCAATAAAATAATAAATAGCAGATACGGTAATTTCAGGGATATGGTATGTACACACATAATAGCACCAATTTATAGGTAGAAGACCTCACAGCATACAAGTGGTTATGCGATTCTCACAGTTCATATAAAATTGGTTCTACGCGTAATGTGCCACTGTAGAACCAATTTTATATAAACTACGAGAATCGCATAACCAATTTTAAATGGTTCTGCATTAAAAATTTCTCTTAACCTCTCTCTCTGTATATATACACACACATATGATAACTCTTGTCATACCTTCTTAGTTCTTATACTAAAGAAATATAAACATCAATAGATGATAAGAGTTTTACAAGCAATTTATATTTTATATACAAATTATCTCTCCACTAAAAGCAAGGAAAACTAGCATTTGAACGCCTGGAGGAGGAACTAGAAAAAACTTACCACATACAATTTTTCTGTGCTCATTGGCAAAAACCTTTACAAGTTCACCCTGGACATGTAATTCAAACAAAATTGTTATATATCAGTATTATTAAATACAAAATAATGAAAAATGATAATCAACTTCAGGTCAGGTGTAACACCTTTCGCTTTCTATTATCCATGGGCTGGACTTCAATGGCAAGGTATGTGTCAACATCATCGGCAGTAACAAGATAGGTTGGTTGTTTCGCACCTGTTTCACAAAATCTCCAGTCAAAATGAATATAAAGTTATAGAGGAACAAAGACATAAGACCACAAGGAGGAGTACCATCAATATAGCTAACAGACCCATCTTCCATATGCCGTACCCACTGAAAATATTTATTAAAAACATGAATAAGAATGCGAGAAACGTAACTGAACTCAATTAAAGTTTAAAATGGAAAATCAGAACCTCAAAATTACAACTTGTAGTTCCATTGACAGAATATCCACTCGCTTGTAGTTCTCGACCCGGGAGAGGTTCGCCTGAAATTTGGAGTTGCTCCACTGCAGGTAATGGGTCATCATCTGCAGCTGAATATTGTAACACATAAGTATTAGCACTAGAGTTGGCAAGATGGGTGGCTCAGACAAGTAACAGTGTCCAAACGGATAGTTTTTTTTTTTTTTTTTTTTGTATAGAATGAAACTGGTCGAGTTGGGTTGACCCAAAATCTTTAAGGTCAAAGCCTTGATCTTGTTTTATATATAAATTACAAAATTTTATTAATTAATTATTACCTTCAGAAAATGAAGAACCAGGTTCTTCAAGAACTGGAGATAAATACGGAGAATATGAATTAGGATCCTCAAGTGTGGTTGCATAAGATGATTTTTTGGAATTCCAATTGGCAAATGGTTCCCCCTCGTTTCCTTCATTATGGTTTCCCTCCTCATCAACATCATTACTGCTAACCGGATCGCTAAATGTCACTTGTTTATTGGTAATTTCCTCATTTTTACTTGTAGGATATGGATTACCCTGGTGACTAGTAACTTGTGCATTTGTCCCAAGAGAATAATCGTTTCTGTAAAAAGTAATTTTAAAGATCATACACTAAACAGAACCAGATGATACTGAATTGGATAACCGCTCAAGATTTGATGGCTTACCTGTTCATGAGAGGTGAATACCTCCCTGAATCAGGCTCCAAATTATCTGTAACGCCACCTGAATGCCCTGCTGCTACATCCCAGCCTCTAGCAGTCAGATGGTCAGATGACATTGGTGCTTGTCCGTCAGAGTAGGCTTGTTGTGGGACCAATTCAAGCCCGTTTTTGTTCTATAAGATTGAAATTTTTTAGCAAGTTATGAGACGTTGGTAATTACTATACTACTATAGTAGAGAAAAAAAAATAAAAAAAGGAGAGTCTAATATTAATATCCTACCCCAAATGAATGCAAAGGTGATGGTGCATAACTTGAGGGATTCACATCAGAACGCCAGGCTGTTAGTTGATATTGTGACTCTTTTAGCTTTGTCTGGCAGATCCACAAGAGTCAAATCATTCACATGGATATTAACAACCAGAGGAATGAAGGATATATTAGATTTTCCATATGACTCATAAGAGATAAAGTCATATAACACAACCCTAAGTAATCCTTTTCAAAACTAGATGGGTTGAAATTGCCACCAATAGTCAAGTGGTTAACCACACAAAATAACATACCTCAATACCTATGAGCTTCTCTTGTAAATGTCTAAAAAGTACCTATCGACAAAAAAGGTTCCATCAATTAGATCCTAGGAAGGAAAATATTTAAAATTAACAACATTAACCACCATCCTTGAATAGAAGTACTTAACTACATATGTTAATCAATGACACCAAAAAAAAAAACAATTCATTTTTTTTTTTTCAGACAAGCAAGCGGTGGTCATGTGGCTTACATATCTCAAAAGGTCTTTAACCCAAATAACAGGAACCATTGAAATCTATCATGCTAATATTTTTATATTACATATCTCAGTTGTTTCATCCTTTGGTGTCTGGGAATATCACATCATATCACTTGCTATGTCTAATGAATTTCCATTCCACCGGAATTATTGCTAGACCAAGTAAAAAGTGGACACAATTAGAAGAGAATAAGGATGCAGACGAATCGGTAAATAAACCTTGACATTACTAACGATGGACTGGGCATCAACAACTGGTGGCTGAAGAGAATATTCAGCAAGAAGAGGCATTAAAGAATGTATATATGTTGATCTTTCTTCTCGTGCATCCTGAAAACACCAAAATCAAATCTTCATATGACTTCTGTTTATATGATCAGAAAATTCAACAAAGAGAAAGTACCTGAAATGCATATGTTAGGCGTATATTTTCTTCAATAATCTCTTGTCTGTATGAACGGGCTTTATATGTTGCATCAACGAGGTCCTTTTGCTGCTGATCAAAGGCCTATAGCAAGCAACAAAAGTATTAGTATTAGTGTACGGTGAAGAAAGAGGAGATGAAATGTGTAAACATATATCTTGCTGACCAAACGCATATAAGCAATTCGTTTCTCCAAGGCTAACTTCTCATTGTGTATTTTGGCTTCCTGTAAACCACAAGTATTACTACATGAAAGTAAAGTAAAACGGCATTCGTGTGAATGACTAGGTTGGGTAACGGGTCAAAACAGGTAATGTTTAAAATGCATAATGTTATAGATTTCTTAATAAAAAAAGCTAAAACATTGGTTATAATAACAAAAACAACAATGTTACAATAATAATCTGAAAATTTGAATATAGCTATTTCAGAGGTTGTATGCATTAAAACAACCGATCCGTCCATTCCCTTTTTTGGTAAACATTTTGATTTGACCCGCTATAGATAAAAACAATCATTGGCCTTACCTTGATTGAATAGTCAGCAAGATGCTGTCTCAACAACAAAATGTCTTGCTCCTGATCTCGAGTGTCGATAACAATCTATGGAGAAATACAACCTTTATGATTCAAAGAGTTATAAAAAAACAAAAACCATGATGATGGTAATAAATAAACCACTATACCTGGTTTGAGGGGATGTCAGCATTCTGTTCCCCAGGTATTGTCATGATTCTTTGTCCATGTACAGATGCACTGAACTGTGGATCATATTCGTGCTCCGGTTGATACCTAACAGTGTGTTTGTGTATGTAAAATTATTTTCTTGTGGGTAAATGTATGAGTGAATAAATAAAATCTTATACTCGATCCATGACTCATATCCGAAATCCAAAATACCTTGAAGGAGAAAGTGATGATGTAGAGGCTGAAGAAAACATGCCCCCGTTATTTGTTGTTGTGTGGCCACCAGGAACCATTTTAACGGCTTCGTTAATATGGGTCTCCATGAAATCCTTATTTTCATGATCGTTCAAATGAGAAATTGGATAACTATGTTCAGTCTTTGTATCACTTGATTTCTGTCATAAAGATCACACTGATTCTTATATAACAAAGAAAAAGACTTGCAGCATGACACCCCATTTACTGAGATTCAGCAATACATATAGAGAGTAGCAGTGTACGTATGTGAAGTTTCTTAGCAGTTAGCATATAATATGTCTACATGATAATTGATATAGTCCTCATTTGCAAAATAAAATATGGTATTATAATGCAATACAACTTAAATTACAACGAAATTAAGGAAACTAGTGGACTGTAATTGGTTCTATTAGAGTTTTCTAAAAAGTTCAGCCCCGCTTGCGGTGCACACATATAACGTATATATGTGTGGGCCCTCGGGGGCAGAAGTAAAATTGAATTAATTTTAACATTATTTACTAATTTCGTGAAAATAACGTTAAAAACGGCAGACGGTTAATCATGCATCATGTGGTGGCGTTGATAGCCAAAAGACAACGGGGTACATGCACCTATCGGGCTTGTCCCAATTGCTGAATGTCATGTGCCTTATGTCCAAGGCTTGATGCACATTAGAAGCAGCTTCTCTATTCCTACGAGGTAGAGGTAAGGTTGTCTACATCTTACCCTCCTCAGACCCTACCTTAGCTTTGCTATTGATGGGATTAACTGAGTATAATGATGACGGAGAGTTTTTTTAAAAATCATCGCCACACAAAAAAACAAATGTTGATCAAAATTTTATTATGCGATTAACACTATGTAATGATTATTAACGGGTATAACGGTAACTTGTAACAAAAGTTTTGTGATTAGTGTTGTTGATAACTTGATATTTGCTAACCATTTATTTCCCCCAAGTAAAAAACTAAAGGAACTTGTTTATAGTTTATTTAAAATTTATTGTACAGGTCTATAGTTATTTAAATAACTCAGTTAGATGACATAAACCCATGACCTAGTGGTCTAGTGCTTGCCCAGTTGACGCCCACATAAGTGGTGTGGGTTCAAATCATTGCAAGTGCAAGGCTAATGGGTATTTGGTATTCAGGTGTAAAAATTGTTGTTCAAACTTCAAACAAAATTTTAGATGGCATAATTTAAGAATGACAAATGACCCATTGACGCAAAGTCTTCTCCATTTTCTATGCGTCAAGTGTTGAGGTGGACTTAGTACTTACTGTAAAGTGTAAACATTATCCTTGTTATCTGAATTGACTGTTGTATAAAACATCTATCATCTTACCTATCTTACTGTTCAAGTGTTCTTTTTAGATAGGCTCATCTTCCATTGACAATGACATGGCCATTAAAGCTAAGCTCACACACAAGACGACCATAAGTTCACATTAATGACAGGGTATGACATCTATATGCATAGCAACAATAAACTTCTAGAAGCTAAAACCCATGGAAAAGGTAAATTACGTCCTTACTAATCAAAGTATAGCACTAAACTATTTAAAGAAAAACAAAGGAACTATACAAAATCCATACTTATTTATATTAATCTGCTTAAAACACAAGAGCTGTGAAGTATGAATCCCCTAATGTCTATGCCCTCCGAATTAGCACTCACATTATTGTTCATCTTACAGTTATTGTTTAATATGATGCAGAAGTACTTTTATGCTATTTTTCCTAATTCACTGCCTGAAAGTACTAATATAGAAATAGATGACTATGGGAAAATAACATGCCCTTTTAACCCGTTAATTCATTGAGTGATGCAATCTTGTTTGATTCATATTTGAAAAGGCATGCACCCTAATCCGCTGCAGCTATTAGCTAAATAATTATCATGGTAAATCGTAAGTCAAAGAGAAGTCAATTGTTACACCTGATTCCTAATATTAAACTAAAACCATATCCTTCAAAAATAACAAATGATAAAAAAAAAATGCAATTATTGAATTGTGATTAAAACATAAAGTCAGTTATCGCATTAAAATCCTACTGGTCAACTTTTTTTTTTCTAATAGCAACTTTTTACACCTAAATACCACCTAACCTTGCACTTGCGAGGATTCAAACTTGCACAACTTTTTTGAGGCGCAAACATCATACCAGTTAACTGGCTGCATAAAGAATGATGGACACACTCAATGTACTCCAAAAAGATGTCAAGGAGAATTAAAGTGATTAACTAACCGCTATGATTTATTTCATAAGTTTGATAGTAATTTTGTGCTACAATATTAAGAAGTTGATCTAAGTAAGTTGGGAAAGACTAAAGAGACATGACAGCTGGTAAAAACAATACTAAAAGAAAAGAGAGAACAAATACATAGTTTTCAAGTTCCTGAATCTTCTTTTGAAGCTCTGACCTCAATCTATGATTCTCTTCAGCCTGGAAAAAAAGATTAATAGTATGAAAATGTAAGTCAGAAACACAACTTGAGGATGAGAACAACGATGAGATGACCTAACAAATTAAAAATAGAAATACAATAAATTAAGTATAGAGTGTTACAAAAGCATTCTTTGCGACTAACAAAACCGCTAAGTTCTTCTCTATCCATTACATCTAAATCATTCCAAATGCTTGTTAAGCTTTCTTGGTGACTAACACACAGAACTGAAATTACACATGTGCTACTATGCATTGATCAATAGAAGCATGCAATTTTCCTTCTTTCTTAGGTCATTCAGAAAAGGATTCATGTGGATGTGCTGATGGGATGGGCTCTATACCTATTTCTATTTTCCTTACCCATCAGAGCCTCAGAGGTTAAATTAAACAATAAGCCAACCAATTTAATCAAGAAACAACAATTTAATGAATCTCATTCCCAATTCTTCATTCACAAATACATGTCAACATTATTAAAAAAACAAAAAAAAACACATAATTTTTTTCTAAGTAAATCAAGAAACAACAATTTTATGAATCTCATTACCGATAATTCTTTTTGTACCAAATAATCCATACAAGAACGACAATATCATTTTAAAGGGGCGTCTATATACAAAAAAAAATCATGTAATACCCAATAATTCATTTGCAAACACACGTCAAAATTAAAAAAAAATAAAAAAAATACATATCTAATTCAAAGGCTATCATAAAACTATCACTACACAGTTCCCATCACATATTCTTCTTCACTCTCCCATCACCCTTTCTGTAACGTATTAACATGAAAACACATTCATAAACTCTTTCCTCTCTACTAAACATTTCTCCTGCAATTTCGAAAGACTTACATCGACCGTAACCTACTTTATCACCATGGTTATACATCACCAGATCCAATCAGGCAATCACAATATCTCCTATACTACTACCAGGTTACAAACAACTAAAATAAACTTAAATCCAACCACTCATCTAAGCAAAAAAAAAAAAAAAAAAAAAAAAAAAAAAAAAAAAAAAAAAAAAAAAAAAACCCACCTGCTGTTTAATAGTGGCTTCAGCAGCCTCAACTGCTTTCATAACCTGAAACAGGCCATCACATTTATTCACCCCATTAACATTGGTGTAACCATTAATACTCAAATTAGACAACTGCTGTGTCAAATTGCTTCCATCATCAAACCTGACACCATTATCCATCTTCACTTTGGTAACTGTAACTGATCTGCAGTAAAAAAAAAAAAGCAATATTATGATTTCAATAAAAGATTGGATGGATGAAATAAGGTGAATAAGTTGATGTGGGTACCATTAATATTGGTGATATGTGCAGTGGGTGATCGAAAGTTTGAAACTTGATCAAGATTTGGGGGTTTCTTCAAATTGAATTGGTACGGACTGTTTTGGACTTGTAACAACAAGTTTGGGTTGTGAATACCTAATAATAATAATTTAAGGGTACGCGCCACGTTGCGTAAAAACATAACCGGCGTCGATTCGTGAAAAGCTACAGATTTTTCCGACGAACAGCGGAGTTACACCCACGATATTGCGAGGGTTTGCTAATCGGATAACACAACGTAGAGAGTCCCATTGTTCCGTCGGTACGCCGGTGCGCGTTGCACCGAGCAAAGCGCCTAAACCGCTTGAAAAAGAGGATTTACTAATAAAAGTAAAGCGATGGCATTTTCGTAATTACCTCGAAACTAAAGGCTTTTTATTTTGGTTTTAATAATAAAATTACGACGATGGCATTTTCGTAATTAATTCGAAACTGAAGGCCTTTTATTTCGCGTTTAGCGAATTTACTATTGCTAAGGATTTGAATTGTTATATGTATAATTATATACCGCGCTTCGCGACGGGAATCCGGTCGGTGTCAGTTTGTTTGACGACACATACTCGTTATAATGGTTGATAGTTTGTTTGAACATTAGATTAAACAAAGGTGTAGTGTGGATTTTGAACCCACACCCTTCAATGTAAATAAAGCTTACTCAACCACTCCACCAACATCACTTTTGAACTCAAACTTGCAAAACAATATACAAAAACCTAAGGTTCAATAAAATATAATAAAATTACTATTTAAATGCAAAGGATTATTAATATAGTATAGTGAAACCTAAATGGCTAAAGCCTAAAAGGGTATATATTTTTTTTCAAATCTAGGAAAGTACATAAGATATGGGTTAATTTATTAGTCTTCAAGTTGTTATGAGTGTATCATTAGATTGGTATACTCTAAAATGTAATATATATATCATTGAAAGCATCAACTAAATGCACAATATTCATGTCAAAATTGTTAGATAACATAAAGAATCCTTAATAAAGAAGAGCTAGACATGTAAAATGATGGCGAGAGAGTCAAAAGAATGGGAAGAGCCACACCGGAGAGGGAGAAAACAACAACGAGCAGCACAACAGGGTGATTCAAGGGATTTGGAAGATACCACTACGTTCTTCATCTCCAACCTACCAAGCCAGTGTACAGTTTGTACCTTATGGAAGGAGTTTCGGAACTGTGGAAGGATGACGGACGCATACCTAGCGAGAAGACAGGACAAGTCGGGCAAATTCTTTGCCTTCCTTAGATTTGCCGAAGTGAAATGCAACGAAGCAATGGTGAAGGCGCTGATGAACGTTCATTTAGGAGATGGGAGAATCATTGCAAACGTGGCTAAGTTTAGTAAAGAAGATAGGAATACTAGACCGACTCGACAAGGGACCTTGCAGAATATTCATCAACCACCAAAAGGTGTAACAAATGATGGAAGGGAACAGTGGGGAGAGTTCAAGGGACAAAATACATTTGCATGGGGAAAAAATGTTAACAGTCATGGGTGTGATATCAATAATATTCAACAAACTCACGGCAAAGGGAAGGTAGTGGTGAAACTGCGAGGCAAGGACTTCCCAATATCTCAAACGCTAAATCGGGTATCTTTGATCGGTACAGCTAAGGATGTTACTAGGTTGTGCAGACTCGAAGATTTCCTTACCTCCATGAAGGAAGAGGGTGTCGGGTTGAAGTATATTTCCGGTTTGAAGGTTTTGCTGAATTTCCAATCATCCGATGCCGCTAATTCCTTCCTAAACGAAAAACAAGATCTATGGAATGGATGGTTCTCAAACGTTGAGAAATGGGAAGGTCAAAAACTAGTCTTTGAACGGGTTGCTTGGTTAAAGGTGGAAGGTGTCCCGATCCAACTTTGGGATAGGGAGGTTTTCGACGACATTGCAGCGGCTTATGGAGAAGTGATTCATGGCTCCTCAGCATCGGTCAGGAATGGTAACCTTGCAATGGAAACTGTAGCGATTCTTGTCAGAAAAGGGAACCGTATTTCTGATTCTATTGAGATTCAGTGGAGACAAGAAAAATATTTAGTATCGGTTGAAGAGGTGGACGAAATTTGGTGCCCGGACTTCGTTATGAGAAACCCAGACAGAAAAAAGGTGATAACCTTGCGTATGAATAACGACAAACATACGGTGGATTTGAACAAAGCTGGTTCCTCGAATTCGGTGGCAGAAACTTTGGAGACAGAACCAGAAGAGGGTGAAATTCTGACTAGAAATGGCAGAGGAGAATCGTCGGCAGGGAACAGTGATAACGTCTGTTGCGACGGAGAAGGGAGAATTAATTAATCCATTAATTAACTCACAGGACACAATGTACCATGCGCATGGGGAAGCGAGTAATCGTGTAGGTTGTGCAGCAGACCTTTTCGAGACACAAAACATTAATATTAAGGTGTCCCACAACATTCCCTTGGAAGAATCAACATGTGCTGCCCAAGAGGTATTTATAGGACAAGAGGTTATAAAAAAGGGGATGAAACAAACGTGGAGGTTGTTTCAACACCTAGCAATTATGATAAGTAGGGTCATCACGAGCCTCAAGGCGAAGGGGTAGGGGTTTCAACGCCTAGCAAATCCTCAAGTTATCACTGTCAAGGTAGCCAATCGGATGGCCAATTGGTTTCTACTCTGTCTGGATCCCCACTTCCGTTTAGCTTGTCCTTTGCGCCTAAGTCTCGGAAGAAGGCTCGACCTAAAATTGATCCTTTGGATTTGTCACTTGGCTTGGCCAGTGAAATTTATAACATGTCCAACCCTGGTGTTCCTTGGGATGAGACAATTGATGTGGTTGAAAAAGAGAATGGCAAGATCCAAGGGAGAAGCCGTCGGGTGATAAAAGGTGTTAAAGTGTCAAGGTTTAAGGTGATGCTTCCAGTCGAGATAATTGATCGGTTAGCATAGTTTTTGGGGGTCTATGGCGGTTGGCTTAGGTGTTTAGGCTTGGTAATGTATGTTTCGTGATTTTCATTTTTTTGGTGTACCTCTAGCTTCTTGCTAGTTTGTTGGTGAAATATAAGTTTTCTTCTCCGTTAAAAAAAAAAGATTGGTATACTCTAATATCAAGTTTCCAACCATAGGATTGGGTTCATTTAAGAATCCCCTTGAGTTATAAGAATTTGAGAACCCTTATAGACCAATGACATGATGACACATATGCACCCCCAATTATAATAATAAAGGGTATGAAAGTAATTTACCCTCCCCTACCCTACCCCACCCCACCCCTTTATAAGTATCAAATTCTTTTTTTTTAAATCATCATCATCATTTCAATCTCTCACCTCTCTCTCACACACTTACAAGTCTCTCTCTCTAACACACACACACACGGTTCTCTCTCTCTCTCTCTAACACACACACACACACCCATCTATCTCTCTCTAAGACACACATATGACGGTGGTGGGCGGTGGTCATGGATGTGGCGGTGGGGGGGGGGGGAGTGGAGGCGAAACGGATCTGAAAGGGGGGTGGGTTTGGTGTGGGTTTTGATGGCGACGGGGGGTGGATCTGAAAACGACGGTAGTGGGGGGATCTGAAAACGATGACGGTGGTGGTGGTTTCATGGCTGTGGAGATAGGTGGGTGGAGGTGATGGGTGGGTGGAGATAGGTGGGTGGGGGGTGAACAGAAGGTGGTTCGTGGTGGGGGTGGAGGCGAAGGAACGTCGGAGGAGCAGAAGGTGGTTCGTGGTGGGGGTGGAGGCGGAGGAATGTCGGTGGTTCTTCTTCTTCTTCTTATTATTATTATTATTATTATTATTATTATTATTATTATTATTACTTTGTTATTATGGTTTCGAACAGATCTGAACAGTGGGGATGGATGGTGGGTCGATGGGGGAGTAGGACGGCGATGGTGACAGGGGTGGTTTTGGTGATGGTGGTGGGATGGTGGTCGACGGTGGTCTTGGGAGGTGATGGTGATGGTGGGTTTGTTGGGACAAAGAGGATTGAAGAAACCACCTTTTGATAACCTTAGTCCAAATCATATTATGCTAAGTATAGAAAAAACTGCTGAAGAAGAAAACACAAGTGCTGAAGAAGAAATCAACAAAGTACTGAAGAACAAACTGATCAGTAGTTCTGAGGTCTAACCAGACACTTCACTTCAGAACTACTGAAGACAAAACTACTCATCAGTAGTTTGTCGTCTCATCAGCAGTTTGTTGATCTTATCTTCTAACCGACTCAGACTTCAGTAGTTTAGTATAATATTGTTTTGTTAAAGTCTTGGAACAAGTTTCAATGCTACAGCCTGTTGTAAGCATTATCCTAAGTATAATATCTTAGCTAAATATCTTGTATTACTTAGTACAACAGTCTTGTGTATTCGTCTATAAATAGATGAGTTTATTCATCTACTTTAGATATGTGATTTACTTTGATTTTAATTGAAAATCCTTCAAGGCTTTTATAAACTTATTATCCATTTCACATCTGAGAATCATTCAATACTTGCACATATTGCTTTATACTTTGAATTGTTTTTTATTCTCATTAACTGCTTAGTAACGGGGGAGTAATAACTCCTGTAAAAGTGATACTTCATACTTAGAACATTTATCATTCCGCTGTGCAAATAACTTTGATATAACTGCAAACACATAAGTGTTCTAATACTTAAACTGATATAAGAGACCACTGATCCAACAATTGGTATCAGAGCATCTGGTTTATCTGATCAAATATCAATCTAACAAATTGAGAATCAGACACAGGCTCTTATTGATATCCAATAAAGGATTAAAAGGTTCACTTTTACTTTTTCATCCATCACTTTAAAGAAGTATTGACAAATCCAAACTTCTTAAAAATGGACCCTTACAATACTGGATCTGCCAATAAACCTCCTATGCTAGTCAGAAATGAATATAATATCTGGCAAAGAAGGTTGGCATACACCATTTCTCAGAACAATACTGGGTGTTGGAGGTCTGTAATCTTTCGACCTCACAAACCAGTAGTAACAGATCCAGAAGGTAAAACTGAGAGACCAAAAGACCCTAAAGACTACACGAAGAAGATTTCCAAAAATTTGAGCTAGATGCAAAAGCTTTTTCAATGTTGGCTATGGCTCTCCCAAACGAAATTTATGCTGGACTTTTACATTGTGAAAGTGCCAAAGAGCTGTGGGATTGCCTAAAAGAACAGTTTGCAGGAACTGAAGAGGTGATAGCCAACACTAGAGAAATCCTAGCCTAACAATATGAAACTTTTACTCATATAGATGGTGAAACATTAACTCAACAATTTGAAAGATTTTCATCACTCATCTCTGAGTTAAAATTTAATAATCAGACCTATTCAAATGCATCTATGTTACATAGATTTTTAAGGTCTTTACCTTCAAAATGGGAAACTTATTTAATAGTCCTCAGATCAAGTTCAGATTTTAACACCCTGAACCTAACAAGGTTACATGGTAAATTACTAACTTTTGAAAGAGAGATCAATCAAAAGAAAAAGTTGCAAGAATCTGGTAAAACTGCTGATGACTATACTCCAGGTAGCACAGCTTTATTAGGACATGACTGACCATCTTGTTCTAATAATTTTGGATCTTTTGATCACATTGACATAACTGCTGGGATCTCATCAGATGAATCTTTCCCAGCTTATGACAATGAAGATCTAAGTCAACTGCTGATAACATGTGTTTTATCATGGATGACTTAAAATATTTTAGCAGTGATGCCTTAGAAGAAATGGATATTTTACACCAACTGGCCTTGTTAAGCATTAAAACTAACAAATTTTACAAAAGTTCAGGAAGGAAATTTCCAGGATTAAACAACTCTACAAAAGTTGCTTTTGACAAATCTAAATTGAGATGTCATAAGTGTCAGAAGTTGGGACACTTTGCTAGAGAGTGTAGATGCTCTAGCTATAACCAACCCATGTCTGGAAATCAATTTAACCCCAATTATAATAGGAATAATGGAACTCAAGGGAGTGCTCATTTTGTACAGGCACAAGCTCCACAAGTCCAATATGTGCCACAAGTACAATATGTTCAAATGCCTGCTCACCAACAGCAACAAATGCCTCCTTTTCCAGCTGCTCAATAACCTGCACAAACTCAACAACCCCCTCAACCCCCTCAACAACAAAGTCTATTTACATTAGGGTATGTTGACTGGAGCAGTCTTCCGTTTGACACATCTGAATGCAGTCAGGATGCAGACAACAAAGTCTATGATGTCAACTGGGGAGAACCTGACAATGGCAGAAAGAACTTTGCCTTAATGGCTTTTGAGGGATACTCCTCGAATTCTGCACTAACTCAGAGGGTCTCCAGAGGTTTGAATAGCATTTGGTATGTGGATAGTGGAGGCTCAATGCACATGACTGGATGCAGATACCTGATAAACAATTCTATCAGTCAAAGAGAAGGATCTGTGTCCTTTGGGAACAATGCAAAGGGATATGTGCTAGGATATGGCATTGTATCCTCAGGCAAAATGCAGTTTGACAAGGTCAATCTGGTTGAAAACCTTGAGTACAACTTGCTGAGTGTCTCACAAATGTGTGATAAAGGATATTCTTCCTTTTTCACAAAGACAGCATGCAAGATCATATCACCAGAAGGCCAGAACTTGATAGAGAAGATCATTGAAGATCATACTTTGCTGATTGCTAAAAGATGTGGCAATGTCTATGCAGTGGACATTGAAAAAGACAAAGTACTGAACAATACTGCATGTTTCTTCTCAAAGGCATCAACTTCAGATTCTGATCTCTGGCACAGGAGACTTGGCCATGTGAACTTTAAAACCATCAATAAAGTCACAAAAATGGGCTTGGTCAGGGGTCTACCTTTGAAGGAATACCAGTGTAAAGAACACTGTGTTTCCTGTCTTAAAGGTAAACAGCATAAGTCCTCCTATAAGTCTATTGACGAATAAAAAACAACTGCATGTCTTCAACTACTCCATATGGACTTATTTGGACCAGTAAAAATCACAAGCCTTGGTAAGAAGAAGTACTGCTTGGTCATCATTGATGACTGCTCAAGATTCACATGGGTCTTCTTCTTATATTCCAAGGATGAGGCAGCTGAAATAATCAAATTCTTCATTCTACAAGTAGAGAAACAATATTCTCTCTCTGTCAAAGTCATCAGGAGTGACAATGGGACAGAGTTCAGGAACAAAACTCTGGATGAATTCTGTTTGTCTAAAGGGATTGTTAGACAATTCAGCATTCCCAGAACTCCTGAACAAAATGGTGTGGTAGAAAGGAAGAATAGGACATTGATAGAAGCAGCAAGAACAATGTTAGCTGATTCAGGCCTACCTTTGTATTTTTGGGCTGAAGCAGTCAACACAGCTTGTTATGCTCAGAATAGAGTTCTTATCAACAAGAGACATACCAAGACTGCCTATGAAATTCTTCATGGCATAAAGCCCCTTATCTCCTTCTTCAAGGCTTTTGGATGTCAATGTTTTATCCTCAACATCAAAGACTCTATCTCAAAGTTTGCTGCTAAAGTTGATACAAGTTATTTTCTTGGTTACTCTCCAATGAGAAAAGCTTACAAAGTCTTTAATTCAAGAACCAAGATAGTTGAAGAAACACTTAATGTCAAGTTCAATGAATCAAAACACACTCTTATTCCAGCAAATCCTGCTGAACTCTTTGACCTTGACAACTTTTATTTCGGACCTGAAAAGACTGTTGAATCATTCAAACCTCCTCAAAATGGTTTTCAAGGATTTGAAGATGATGGTTCTACACCATGGACTCCAAACACAGTCATTAAATCAACTTTTAAACCTTCAAAAGTTTCACAAGCTTCTACTTCAAAAACTGCTGATGAACAACTTGAAACTACTGATTCAGCTGAACCAAAAACTCCTGAACCTCAAACAACAGCTGAACCAGATATTATCAATCTCAGTGGTCTATTTGAAGAAATACCAGAGCCATCCTCAAGTACAGGTTTACAACAATTGATTGAACACAAGAATCATCCATTGGAACAAATCATGGGTGATATTGCATCAGGGGTGCTTACAAGAAACTAGCTCTCCAACTTTTGCTTTTTCTCAGCATTTATTTCTCAGTTGGAACCAAAGAAGTATCAAGAAGCCCTCAAAGATAACAATTGGGTTCAAGCCATGCAAGATGAGCTGCTTCAATTCAAGAAGCAACAGGTTTGGGAAATTTGTCCCTTACCTCCAAACAAGCAACCAAGTTGTACTAGATGGGTCTTCAGAAACAAATCAGATGAAACTGGTATGATTATCAAGAACAAGGCAAGATTGGTGGTACAAGGCTATTCTCAAGAAGAAGGCATTGACTATGATGAAACCTTTGCACCAGTTGCAAGACTTGAAGTTATCAGGTTATTTTTAGCTTATGCAATTTCCAACAACATAAAAGTTTATCAAATGGATGTCAAAAGTGCATTTTTATATGGAAAAATAAAAGAGGAAGTGTATGTCTGTCAACCTCCAGGGTTTGAGGATCCTTCTCATCCTGATTGGGTATACAGACTTGACAAAGCTCTTTATGGGCTAAAACAGGCTCCAAGAGCCTGGTATAAAACACTTTCCAACTTTTTACTCAAGAATCACTTCACAAGAGGCTCCATTGATAAAACACTTTTCATAAAACATGTTGGAAATCATGTCTTACTTGTTCAGACTTATGTTGATGATATCATTTTTGGCTCAACAAATACCAAATTGTGTGATGAATTTAAGAAACTCATGCAATCAAAATTTGAAATGAGTACAATGGGAGAATTGCAGTACTTTTTGGGACTACAAATCAAGCAACAATCAAATGGAACATTTATACATCAATCAAAATATGTTAAAGAATTATTAAACAAATTTTCTTTACAAGACTGTAAATCATGTTCCACTCCCATGACACCAACCACACAAGTTGAACCAGATGATCAAGGAAAACAGATTGATCAAACCATGTATAGATGTATGATAGGTTATCTTTTATATTTAATTGCTTCTAGACCAGATATTATGTTTTCAACTTGTGTCTGTGCTAGATACCAATCTGCACCAAGAGAATCACGCCTATTTGCTGTCAAAAGAATCTTCAGATATCTGAAAGGAACTCCTACTTTAGGAATTTGGTATCCTGCTTCAAGCAATACTAAGTTAACAGCTTTTTCAGATAGTGACTATGCAGGGTGTAGAATGTCAAGAAAATCAACATCTGGTGGTTGTCAATTCTTAGGAAACTGTCTGGTGTCCTGGCAATCAAAGAAACAAACATATGTGGCAACTTCAATAGCTGAAGCTGAATACATTGCTGCTGCAAGCTGTACATCACAGATACAATGGCTCCATTATCAACTTCTTGATTATGGAATCAAAGAGACCAAGACTCCACTGTGACAACCGTCACCCTTATCTTTTAGCTAGTTGTCAAATCTAGTCCGTGTACTTTCTATGTTTTAGAATCTAATAAAAATTTAGTTCTTTCGATTATTTTTTTTATTTGGAAATGTCTACATCTTAACCGAACGCGTATATGAATACTTGATTTAATCATGATATATTTTGACATTTATAAAATATATATATTGGTTATTTAGTGAAATTTATAAAAAAAAATTAAGATTTATAAGATTTAAAAAAAAACATTTTAGTTAACATAGTTTAACTAAGTTAAAGGTTTACAAAGGAAAATTTTAATTAAACTAACCAAGTTAAACTAGAGGGACTATTTCTGCCATTTTTATAAAAGTTTCAAAACAAAACAAATGTTTTCTTCTTCCTGTTCGTTTTTCCGGTTAAGAAGATCCGGCCACCGGAGATTTTTCCGGCAACCTTTAAAAACCATTCAAATCAAGTCTTAATTCGATATTAATGGTCAGGTTTCAGTTTTCCATGATTTTCGAACACGTTACACAAGTTTTAATATGATATTAACGCGTTTAAAATCATCATTTAATCCGTTTTTAAAGTTTGTAACCGCCGAGTTATTGCAAAGGAGTCTAACGCTCGTTTTCTTCGAACAACCATATAAAAAAATCTTGCCATTCCCTTTCTGCACCTCTAAACATTCAAAACCCACCAAAATTTCCACGAAAACTCGTCCAGAACAAGTCCAATTTGCGAAAACGAGCTCGGCTTTTGAAGCTTAGTTTGCGACCTCATTACGCCTTGTGAGTCCTAATTTTTCATGACATTTTATTCCTCATTCATCCCTAAACAAAAGCCCTATGGTTCAGACGCTTAATCGTGTTGAATCGTGGTTGATTGTTTTAGGATTGGGGTTAGGGTTTATGTTAGTATTTTGGGGAAGATGATGCTTGTAA
Organism: Ambrosia artemisiifolia; assembly: GCA_032199755.1. Classification (NCBI taxonomy): domain Eukaryota; kingdom Viridiplantae; phylum Streptophyta; class Magnoliopsida; order Asterales; family Asteraceae; genus Ambrosia; species Ambrosia artemisiifolia. Next base: position 21,421,601 of record CM063516.1, read on the forward strand.
ATTATAATTAAAAATCTTTAATTTTCAAACAATATAAGAAATTAGTGCTTTGGAGCAGTGGTTGTGTGTGTGTGTTGATACAAGAAGGACGTGGGTTCGAGTCCTCCTGGACGCGGATCCGTTTTGCTTGTTTTTTTTTCTTTCCAGGTTTCATTTCTTTATTTTTTTATAAAATATATATATAAGATATAGAATTTGAAATATTCATAATAAATTCATTTTTGCTCTAAAAATTATGAAAATTTAGGTGTAGCATCTTGACACCATAAAGAAAATTATCATATTTTTAGTTTCTGGAAAATGGCTTATTTTTATATTTTTATCGATTTAACTTGTTTTAATCATATTTAATTGATTAAAATTTTATTTTTAATGATTTTAATCTCAAACTTTTTGGGAAATTATTTCTAATCATTATGAACTTAAATAAAAATATGTGGTTCAGAAAATATTTATTTTTATTAATTTTCCTATTTTTAATCATTTAAACATGATTTAATCTCATTAAATCAGTTTTAAATATAAATAAGTTTATAAAAATTATGGGAAAATTATTTTCATTAATTTACAGCAGCAAGCATCCATTTTCTATAAAAATAACATTTTTGGATCATGCCTTGTATTTTTAGACCTATTTATGTTTAATTAGACATAATTAAACATTTATTTATTTATACTATTTAACATATATTTTATAAATACTTTTCTTATAAAATAGAGATGTTGTTATTTTTGAAAATCTAAATTCTCATTTGTTTGGATCATTGTGTAACTCATAATTATTTATTTAAATATTTATGATTATTGTATTTATTGACAATAATTAGTTAAAGTAATTAACTAAATTATTTTGCCTTAATTATTCAAGACATATTTTTACCTAATATTCAATTGGTAATAATTATATTACCTAAAACACATTTACACACTTTGGTATATTATTTTTAATATACAACTTTTATATAATTCGACTTATCATAAAAACTCTAATTCCCCAAATTGACTTACCAAACCCTAATGCCTTAGACCCTAGTTACCTTAGACTCTTAGACTTTTCCCTTATTAGTATTCTATTACGTTATAGGTTGAATTCCTCGGAATTCCCATTACTTAGCTCACGACCACTTAAGTTGGAACGCTTTCGCAAACTGTGAGTATATCTTTCCCCTTTTTCATGTTTTACTCTTTTGGGGCTATTCATGTACACTATGACTAAATGCTTTTTCTTTCATTAAATGCAATTCTCATGTGTGTTTGCGTTATGTCAATTTGTGTGTCTATGACTTGTCAAAATCATTAACCTTTGAGGGCCTGACATTTCAATGAATAGTACTATGGTATATACCCTTGTGATTCTGTTGAGAGTCCTTGTCATTGCTATGTATTTCATTACTACTAGCGCATACTATATATATTTCTTTTCATTTCATAGGGTTGATTTTGAACGGATATTACTTATTACATAATTGCAAATGGTACCGCACATGAATTGCTAAACACTTTTCCTTACTATATGTATTCAAAACAGGGTTCGCTCACCAATACATTTTTGTATTGACCAAATTATTTTCGTACATGTTTCAGGTTCTTATGAGATGACTTTTAAGCTTTCGGATTTAGATTTTGGATTCATTGTATTTCTGTTAGTTAGCATTTAGAATCGTTGTATTTCAATTCAATGTAATAAACTATGTAATCAATATATCAATATTTACATTTTTAGTCCATGAGCTATTGAACAATCGTCACTACGTGACACCTCGATGTTTCCGCCATCGGTTGGGGTGTTACATCCACTCTTAGTAGATAGTAAATCTGCCATTAGCATCATTCAAAATCCTGTTCAGTTCTCAAAGACTAAACATATTGAAATCAGGTATCATTTCATAAGAGATTTCTATGAAAAAGGCAAGATTGAGATGAAACATGTCACAACTGCTAATCAAATAGCTGATGTGTTCACCAAACCCCTTGATTCAACAACATTTCAGAGGTTAGTATCCATGCTTGGGATGCTAAATTTAGAAGAAAGTCTGTAAGTGTTTTCACTTTTTAGTTTTACACATATTTTATTTTCACTTACATACTCATCTGTCACAAAACCTCTGATGAATAATTAAAAGAGAGAGAAACTACTGACATTTTGAAAAACATCAAAATGGGAAATTTCAGAAAAGAAATAACTACTGATGATTATCAGAAGTTATTCAAGTGTTTTGAAAGTCATTCTCATCAGCTGTTTCAAAACTACTGAAGAGATGACTAAAACCACTGATGAAGAAACCTGCTTCATCAGTAGTTTCATTAAAAAGGGTAAAACTGACATTTCACTCATCAGAAGTTTGACCTAGTCGGTTAAAAACTTCTGATAAATACCCTTTTCAAACACTTATCCATTCAAAAAGCAAAAATTCCCTCTTTCTCTCTCAAAGCAAAACCAAAACCCCTTATCTAACCTAAAGTTACTGTTCGATTAAAGAAACCATGGCTCTTGTTCTAAAACAGGGACATAATCAGAGAGGCTACTTCGAGAAAGATGAGGCCTGGTCCCAATACGACGAAATCATTGATTTGGTCGTCAAATCCCAATATTATCAAGCTTTCACTGTTGATCCTCCCATTCATGTAGAAACTCTTAATGAGTTTTGGGCAAATGCAGAGGCGGTCACAGTGAACAACAAGGTGATTCCCTCAATTCAAAAATTCAAGGGAAGCACATGGTAATCACACAAGAGTCACTGGGAATAAGGCTTGGCCTAAATGATACTGATGCTCCTGAGCATATTCCCACTTTTGATATTCATCTAACCATGACTGAGTGTGGTTATCAAGGTACTTTAGCACAAGCAACAGTTTATAAGAAATTCTTTGATCCACAATATAAACTGTTATTTCATTATATTATAATGTGTTTAAGTCCCAAAACTGGATCATATGATCAGATGCCTTCAACCTTTCAACCTATTTTTCATTCTATAATAAATGAAACATCTTTTAAGGCATCTTCATTATTTTTCAATGAGTTGGTGCTACATCACCAAAATGATAAGAAAAAGTTTTTGTTATACCCAAGATTTGTTATGCAATGCATAATAAAAGAACTTTGTGAGGGAGTACTTGTGGGGGAGTCAAAAACTTTAAATCCATTGACTTCACAAGTATTCTCAAGGCATAACAAACTGGCACTTTTGCCAGAAGATGACCAAAGGGAACAAGAAACAGTCCCTGAGGAGCCCACATCTTCAAAACCCAAGACTAAGAAAGCCAAAAAGCCAAAACAACAAAAACAAAAACCCACCAACCCAAAGAAAAAGGTAGTTCAGGAAGTGGAGATCCCTGAAACTACTGATGTGCAATCTGCACTTGAAAAGGTAGTGGCTGAAACATCCTCTCAGTCCACTCCATCTCCTTTACCAAAAAGAAAACCAGTTACAGTAATTTTTCAAAGAAAAAGATTTAAGAAAACTGTAACTACTGATGCTTCTTTTGATCCCTTACCCACAAATACTGAACCTGAACCTGAACCCTCCCATACAACCATAGAAATTGCCCAACTTCTCTCAGGACTAAAAGGATCCCATCCAACACATGTCACTCCCCAAGCAACACATCAAACAGGGGAGATGCCTTCAGAAGTTGACATGGATGTGGACTTCATTAGTCCTAACCAGGGAGATGAGGATTAACCAGGGATTCTAATCCCAAATTTAGATACCTTAGGTACTTTTGAGGCTGCTACTACTCACTTATCACCCAGTGGTGAACCTGAGGACAGTAGTAACATTCCTAATACTTCAAATGTGGCAACTACTGATGAAGGCTTAATGCCTGAAGTAGGAAATCCTCAGTACCAAGACAAAGAGGTTCATGAGAAGACTAGTTTGGGACTAGCTCATGATTTAACTAATGCTGCCCTCATTGAGGACACCATCAGGGATTCAGATGATTCCATTAGCTTGGATGATGATTCACATATGCCACAACATGAATTGACGGCTGATGTTGAAGGTCATGACTCTGATGTCTCTAAGCTCAAAGAGCTGGTCACAAAAGATCAGGTTAAAGACCACTTAAACCCTGATTCCCCTAAAGTGGCATCTTCAGTACACTCTGAAGATCACCCAAAAATACCCCCTTCACTTAAACAGCCTACCCAATTCACTGGGCTCTCAAGCATAGACTTGAACCAACTATGCAGGCCAGATGGTCCCCTGTACCAGATAATAACCAATATCATCTCTAAGCAAATCAAAACCTTCACAACCACTTGGGAGTTGAAAACAAATGAACAATTTGAGGTGCTAAATACACAACTTGCAGAGCTGAACAAGAAGATTGACAAAAACACAAGACAGCTTGCATTATTATCTGCTGCAACTTCTCAATCTTTGAAGCTTCCAGAAGTGGATGAAGCCAAAAGGGGGAGAAGATTAAGGAACCAGTTGAAGTATCTCTTGAAGCTGAGAAGACAACTCATAGACCAGGAAAAGAGATCCTTCAAGAGTTTAGACCATCACCAAGGCAAACTGAAGAAACTCCTGAAGACTATACTCAAACTGCTGAAGACAATCCTTCAGTAGTTGTGACAAGAACCAGTACAATCAACCCTTCAGAAGTTTTATCTTCCAAGACTGATCAAGGACAGTCTTCCAAGGCAACTGATCAAGAACCAACTCCAATTCCAAATCCTGTGCATACAACTGTTTTGAACCCTACTCCAATCTCAATGTCCAAAGAATACTTAGAGAAGAGTTTGAAAGAGGCTCAAAAGAAGGCTAAGGAAGACAAAGTATGGAATAGCCTGGAAGCAAGGGATGATCTAAGCTATGCAGAAAAACTTGTTAAGTATCAAGAAAAACTTGATGAGTTAGAAGCTGAAGACAGAGCCAAAGAAGCTGCTGCTGAAGAAGACAAAAGAGCACAGCTCATACAAATGATTATGAAGAACTCAAAGGCTAAACAAGCTTCTCTGAACAGACTCTCCACAGAAGAATTAACAAGAAGAGCTCAACTTATAGCTGATAGGTTGGCAACTGAAAAGGAGAGAATGGCAAAAAGAGCAGAAATAATTGATGAACTTGTAGCAAATGACTTTGGTTCAAAGGCCTCAGTGTCAAGATGGAAAGAAGACACTCTTTGTGACACTTACAAGAAATTCAAGGCCAGCAAAGCTGCACATCCAGAAAGATTCAAACTCCTGAAGCCCAACAAACTTCAATAATCAAAAGATCATCTGGTGCACTACAAAAACCTGTTACAAGAAAAAGGAAGCAAGAGGAAAATGTAAAGACTGATTTCAAGATGGTGTTGTTAGAAGGAAGTCAGTTAGTGCATGAAGACTTTGTCATAGAAGAAAAACCTCTGCTTACACAATTTAGGGATCCTACTACATATGCTTACCAGATACAACATACAATCAAAGAAAAATCTCACACTAAAGTTGTAACAACACATCACTTACCCAAATTTGCATTTCAAGGTGGTGTTGATCCTCAAGATAGTAGAGAATCTCACCTGAAGGTCACTAAAATAGAAGATATACCTCAATCATCAGGTCAAACCCAGGAAGCTAGCTTGGTTTCCTATGCCTCAGACTTTGACAGGTCTAAGGTAAATATTGTTAAGTGGTCATTCACTGATTCCAACTCAGTGTTAGTGACCAGAAGAGATCGTTCAAGCAAGGTCTACAAAAATTCAAAGGAGTTGAGCATACTGTCAACTAAAGACCTTCTCACCATTCAACATCTTGAACCTGAACAAGGATCTCTGTCAAAGCAACAAAAAGATACGCTTACTACTAAAATGGCTGCAGAAGTCTGGAGGATATTAGAAGCGAGAAAGAATGAAGAAAAATAAAGATTGGATAAGGTTTTGGCTTCATCAATCCAGGGGGAGATTGTTGGGACAAAGAGGATTGAAGAAACCACCTTTTGATAACCTTAGTCCAAATCATATTCTGCTAAGTATAGAAGAAACTGCTGAAGAAGAAAACACAAGTGCTGAAGAAGAAATCAACAAAGTACTGAAGAACAAACTGATCAGTAGTTCTGAGGTCTAACCAGACACTTCACTTCAGAACTACTGAAGACAAAACTACTCATCAGTAGTTTGTCTTCTCATCAGCAGTTTGTTGATCTTATCTTCTAACCGACTCAGATATCAGTAGTTTAGTATAATATTGTTTTGTTAAAGTCTTGGAACAAGTTTCAATGCTACAGCCTGTTGTAAGCATTATCCTAAGTATAATATCTTAGCTAAATATCTTGTATTACTTAGTACAACAGTCTTGTGTATTCGTCTATAAATAGATGAGTTTATTCATCTATTTTAGATATGTGATTTACTTTGATTTTAATTGAAAATCCTTCAAGGCTTTTATAAACTTATTATCCATTTCACATCTGAGAATCATTCAATACTTGCACTTATTGCTTTATACTTTGAATTGTTTTTGATTCTCATTAACTGCTTAGTAAAGGGGGAGTAATAACTCCTGTAAAAGTGATACTTCATACTTAGAACATTTATCATTCCGCTGTGCAAATAACTTTGATATAACTGCAAACACATAAGTGTTCTAATACTTAAACTGATATAAGAGACCACTGATCCAACAGGGTTTTAGTGTGGGTCGGTTTTTGGTGATGGGTTGTGGGATCAGAACAATTCTGGGAGGCGGAGGGGTTGGTTATTGGTGGGGGTAGGGGCGGATGGGGGTGGAGGACATGGTGAACGGTGGCGGAAGACGGCGGAGGACAAGTTTGTTCTTCTTCTTTTAATTATTATTATTATTATTATTATTAATATTATTATTATTATTCTTGTTATTTTGTTATTATTTTTGGGATGAAGATGATGATGTTGGATGGATGATGATATTGTAGTTGCAGCAAGTTTTTTTTTTGTAACAATAATGTGTAGTATGATTTTTTATAAATTTTTGTAACAATAATGTGAGTATGATTTTTAGTATGATGTTTTTTATAAATGTTTTGGTTTGTTTTTATAAATGATGATGATGTAATGCACATTTTGTTGATGTTTTAGGGCATTTACAGTGGTGTAATAAGAATGTATAAGTTTTGTTTTGGTTTTACACTAGCGTATTTTGTTGTAGTAGGTTTTTTGTATGGTAGATTTATCTTATTACATAAGTGTAAATTATCCTATTCAGATTTATCTTATTATTTGTTTTAAAAAATTAAAGAAATTAAAAAATAAAATATAGTTAAAGAAATATTTACTTTTTAAATAATAAAATAAAAAATTAATATAGTTTTATATTATTTTCTTTCTCTTTCCAAGTGTTTTTACCTAAACACTCTTAATTGTACTTTACTATATTAAAATATACATAATACTAATTTAAATTCCATGTGAAGACAAAAACCTCAACATTAAATCTCAACCATAGGATTAAGAAGATCAATGGTCTACAAGAGTTCCTATGGTTCTCGCAACGCAAGTGAGTTCTCAAAATAACCCAACCCTCCAACCCTATTTACAAATAAATTGGTAGTAGCTTCCCAGCTTTACCTACTGGCTAATGGTGGGTTTTTTTGTTTTTGTGGTGAATATATGATTCGTTTTTTATGAGGAAATTTTTTACAATAAGTAATTCCAAATTTCCAATTCCATTTATAGCTGTCAAAGAAGATAAAAAAATATATGAGTATCGAAGTTTGTGGCTTGGGGTCAATTTGAATATAAAGACACAGAGCCTTCTCTCTAGTCTCACATTCTCACTACATCAGCTTTTTCCTTTGCTATAAAACTGCCATTCACCACCACCACCAGCCGCCACAGCCACAACCACCTAACGCCGACACCACCACCATTTAACACCCAGGCCACCAACCCACAACCACGGCACCAAAACCAGCACTGCCACAACTACCATCTAAAACCGGCACGACCACCACCGCGTAATCGTGACCATAACGGCATGACACCACTATATAGACGTCGTCATCTAGTTTTCAACAAATCTGAAGGTGGAATCCTCTCTCTTTCTTTGTCCTCTCTCTCTACCTCGACACACCTTTGCGTGAAACAACCTCGATTATGGAAAACATTTGGAAACTTTTCTGAGGTTGTATTTTTGATTAAACAGGATGGGCCGTCACTGGAATGTCAATGTAGTGACCTTTGGTGTTGCAGATCTAATCGAAAAAGACCCATGCAGACGAAGATCGGTTTCAATGAAACTTCACCGGACTTGTCGGAATTCTACGTAGATGGAATCTATTATTCTGTCAGGTTCATCATCAAAATCTTCCACCAGAACCGCCACATGGCCGGAATTCTAGGTGACCGGAATCTCTTCTTCTATGCCGCCACAGTTGGGTTCATGCCAAAACTGTGCTGGATAGCTTATTTTGGGTGGCCCTCTGGTCACCGTCACAGAAGCCAAGAAAAATAAAGGGTGCAATATTGTAATTTCAACTCGAGGGCAATTTTGTAATTTTCGTCGATGCTACTGTAGCACCGACGTGATTCAAAATGATATCTAGGATGGGCCGTCACTTGAATGTCACTGTAGTGACCTTTGGTGTGGTAGATCTAATCGAAAAAGACTCATGCAGACGAAGATCGGTTTCAACGGAACTTCACCGGACTTGTCGGAATTCTACGTAGCTGGAATCTGTTATTTTGTCAGGTTCATCATCAAAATCTTCCACCAGAACCGCCACATGGCCGGAATTCTCGGTGACCGGAATCTCTTCTTCTATGCCGCCACAGTTGGGTTCATGCTAAAACTGCGCCGGATAGCTTATTTTGGGTGACCCTCTAGTCACCGTCATAGAAGCCAAAAAAAATAAAGGGTGCAATATTGTAATTTCAACTCGAGGGCAATTTTGTAATTTCCGTCGATGCTACTGTAGCACCGACATGATTCAAAATGATATATATAATAATAATAATAATAAAAGTTCTATGAATATTTTTGTGAGCGAAAGATTTTGACTAAAACAGGATTATTTGATCATACAAGTTACAAAACCAGGTGCGGAAACCCTAGCTTTGAACAAACAGATAAAAACTCAAATCAAAACACAATCAAAGTCATTTTCAAAGGTTTTCATAGATTAACTTTTTCATTAACTTGATTACAATGAGTTTTAGGTTAATCTAGAACAAACACACACTATCTCAATCTATCCTGGAACCTCACCTCAAAACACACACAACTAATAACTCTCTTAACATTACAAAATCACAATTTCTATTTATAGAACCTGCACATTCGCCCATATGCATAGGTCGAATGTGATCTCATTCCACATTCGCCCATATGAATGGTCAAATGTGTTCTTCTGTCAAGCTCCTCTTTACCTTCGCCCTGTTGAGTTCTACCTTCGCCCACTTCAGCCTTCATTCGCCCACTACTTTTTACCTTCGCCCAAATCAGTCATTCTAACACATGTTAATATCCAATCACTAGTTGCAAAACGCATCTACAAACTCCCCCTCGACTATTGATTGGATCGTCTTCTGTCTTCGTCCATGGCTTTGTTCAACAACTTTATTCTGAGCTGTTTCTTCTGCTCTTTGGTCATTTCAGGCTCTAACTTTCTCTTCACCGGTTTCGACACATTCGCCATCTTCACCATTTTGCCAAGTTTACCATCCAAATTACTCCCAGCATTTATGGCATATGCAAAACACACTCCAACCACTTGAGTATATTTCTTTGCTTGATCAGCGTCATTCGGCTCATGATGAATCGGATTATAAAAGAGCATGATGATGTCTTCGAAAGAACAGTTTATCAACCACATTGGATCAAATACATGAACATGCTTGTATTTGTCCTTCCCGTCTCTCAACACTATCACCGCTTCAGCCTTCCTCCAGTCATAATACCAGAAAATAAAGCCAGCACTGAAATGTTGTGGCATGGGCATCAAAGGTATTTTCCTCATCACTTCAGGTGCCTTATATATCAAAGTAACCCGCTTCAGCTTGGTTTTAGGATCAATATCCCTATGAACTTTTCTTCGGGGATATTGAGGCTTGAATCTATTCCATCTCGTTCTACTTTCCCAAACCAGCTTGTCTGCACACCAACCGACATGTGTATTATTCACTGAAGCACCCGACATAGGGAATCTGCATAAATCTCTGACCGCCCAGTACGGTAGAGTTAGCAAATCAATGAATCTATAAAAGTATAAAATTCCCGATTCCCATTTAGCAGCTAGACACTTCAGCCTGCCTAAATATGTCCACCCGAGAGCTCTGCCTTTAAACTTAGCATTATGAAATCTATAGAAATTTCCTTGAGCTTCAGGCTTCGGTCGGTTTTCATCCAATTCTCTCAGTTTCTTCAAATAATTCTTCAATTCATCAGATTGATTTGAAGATTCTGGCTTATTAGCTCCAAAAACTTTTTCCACAAACTCTGCACTCCTCTGCTGAGCCTTCTTCTTTGCAGAAATGTTTGGTCTTTCAGTTAAGTCAGGAAATATCACATCTTCATCATTCTGTCTGAAGTATTGTGGATATTCCTCATGCGTTATATCTTCAATTTCCACTTCTTCAAACTCAGGAGTATTCTTATCATCTGAGTGACTTCCAATATCCTTCTCAGGAATATCTGGAATCGACTCATCTACAATGAACTCCTCAAATGTTTTCCCTACTCTCTGTGCAAGTCCATCCAGGATTTCCTTTGCCACAGAAGCAGGTACTTCCCCTTCTTCAAGATCAGGATCGTTGTATTCCAATTCATATCTCATGTCATCTGTTTGGAATATCTCAGCAAAACGTCCTGTAAACTCAATCGTCCATTCTCTTCTTTCCAACATATCTTTGTATACTTGTTTAGCATCATCTGTCAAAGATCTCACCTTTTCATTCCAGAAAATACTCTCATCTGAATCAACGTTCTCACCTTTCTTTTTCTTTGAACTTGATTCTCCAGTATCTTTCTTCTTTGGTGATCTCTTTTCAAATGTAAACTTGGACGTATCATCTCCTCCATCATTATCATCATCACTACTACTATCATCTTCCCTCTGACTTCCTGACCCTTCAGCATCATCATCATCATCATTCTTATCATCCTCATCATCACTCTTCTCAGATTCTTCATCATCCTCATCATCATCTTCTTCTTTATCCGATTCAGATGGTTCAAAATCAACTTGTTCTTCTTCTTCTTTTTCTTTATCTTCTTCACCCTCCTTCAACTTGGGTGCAACATTGTACAAGTTATCAATCAAATCACTAAGGCGTTTGTTCTCAGCCTTTAGATCTTTGTTGTCTTCTTTTATCAACTTTAGCCTGTTCTTGTTTCTTGAACATTTACCCTCAAGCTTTTTATTCTTTGCTTCAAGCTTCTTAACCTTCTCATCAATCTCATCTTGATTCGACTTTGAAGCTACTACAATCTGAAGCATCTTTTCTTCATTCTGCTTGAACTTGGCTATTTCAGCTTGCTGAGCCACTATCATCTTCATCATGTCATCCATTTTCTTGTTCACTTGTTTCATTATATCATCATCCACAGTGACTTTCTTAGACTTTGATCTGGATGGCTCAACTTCAGCTTCCTTTCCTTTCTGAGGCTTTCTAAACATGTCAAGTACATTATCCAGTGCAACATTGAATTCATCAACTGGTAATGTCTCTGCCTCTTTGGATTTCTTCTGTTTCTTAGTGACTGGTGAAGATAACTTTGATGACGTACCAGCATCGGGTACTCTTTTTCCTCTCAAGAGTTGGGCTAACTCTTTCTCTCTCAGCTGCTTTGTACTTGCTTTCTTAGCCATGGTCTTGTGCTTCGGCTTGGGCAAGTTAACTACCACAGTTTCTCCTTCATTCAACTCATCCATATCCACACCTAAACCTTCATCTTCAGCATCAACAGACTTCTTGCTTTTCTCAGCTTCTGCAATTGATCTGTTTAATGATTCAGACTCACCAACCATAGTGGCCTTACGTTTGGTGGCCCTAACATTCTCAGCATCAGAATCCCACTGTTCCTCTTCCTCAGTTTCTTCTGAATCAACTGATTCTTCATCCACCAAACCAGTACCTTTCTTAGCAGTTGTTTTCTTTCTAACCACCTGTTGCTTTGAGCTACCTTGATCAGTCTTTCCCTTACCCTTCCCTTTGGCTCCGGGATTGACTACTTGTCTCTTTCTCTTCGTGCTAGCATCAGCATAAACCAACGGATCATCATTATCAGAATCACTATCAGGATGCCTAGCCGTGTTCTTTCCAGGATCAGTGTAATCCTCTCTGGCTAAAGCTCCAAACAATCTTCTGTATGGTGGCCTTTCATTGTCTGGAACACCCTTGTAGCCCTTCATTCTTGCCAACGTTTGAATATTCATATGATCTTGACCAAGTATCTGTGTAGGATCCTTTTTCAAGTCAGGATACTTGTGATCAAATATCATCATTAGGAATCTAGGATATAACATGAACTTCTTAATCTTTAATCCTTTTAACATCTCCAACATGTGATCAAAGATCATTCCAGATACATTGAATGGTTTGTTGAGAGTCAACGCAACCATCAACGAACTTAAACTTCTTCTCATAACATCATATCCTCCACTAACACAGCCAAACACATGGATGATGACATGTGCAAAATACTTGAATTGCACACTCAACTTCCCTTTGTGCATCGAACCATCAGTAATAGCACCTTTGTACTTCATCCTGAGGAAACATGCCTTCTGTTCGGTCCATGAAAGTTCTCTTGGATCTTCACTCACTTCAAACTTTATCTGGAGAGCTTCTCTGATGTCAGACTCTGTAATAAACATCTCCATGCCTTGTATCTTGCTTTTTATAATAGTCTGATTATCCCAAAAGTCATACTTTGCGTTCTTGTAGAATTCTTCAATGATGTCTTTGTAAATAATAGTTGGAGTTGCCAAAGCATATACCACTCTGCTTCTTTTCAAAAACTTTATGATATCAGCAAACTCAACATTCTTCTCTACATCTCCCAGATAAGCACAGCAATTATGTGTTTTCTCAAATGGCCAATTGCTTCCACTTGACGATTCTACTTCTTGAACATTTTCTGGGACAGGATCTGTGACAACATTCTCAACTGGAATCTCAATGTTTTCAGTCTGGTCAGCCATCTGAACACACAAAAACAGAAACAAACGTCAAAATACAAAATCGACAAAATTCAAAATTTTAAAGTTTAAACAGTTTCTACATTCGCCCACTTAGAACAGGTCGAATGTAGATTTTAAGACCCGAATGTGCAACTTTTATGGTCGAATGTAAAAATACTTTGAATAAAAATACATTCGCCCATTTTGATGTTCATTCGCCCCAAACAATTCCACCTTCGCCCATTCATAGAGTCGAAGGTGAATCTGTTCATCTTCAAAAATTTAAAAATTTTGCAACCTTGTTTTTAACCTGTAAAATTGATTAGAATGTGTGCTAAAGTGACCGATTAACCTTCGACTATCATCAATTGTCCCTTTATTTCATTATATATCAGTTTTTAAAGGAAAATTAGGGTTTATATCTAACAATCAATCGATTACTCAATTAAACTATGTAATAACCCTAATTTGTCAATCATTCTCCCCCTAAAACTGATATGTAGTGAAATGTAATCAAAATTAAACAAAAAACAAACACTCTAAGTCCATGAATTCTTAAACCCTAAATCCGTTCATGAAAACGATGATTCTGATCTTGATAAGGCTCCAATACCTGTGTTTTTGCTATGGAAATGATCAGTAAAACACCAGGAATCAAACGCACAAACAAACGAAATCAAAGCAAAAAGGTGACTTTAATCGAAAGAAAATTTTGAAAAAGTAAAATGAGGGTTCGAACCTGTGAAGTGTTTATATAGTAGGTGCACCTTCGACCGTTTTGATGGTCGAATGTGGGGATATTCCACATTCGCCCAAAACGAATTGGCCGAATGTAAAATTAGTTTACCCGAATGTGAAATTTGTATAAACAAACCCACATTCGCCCGTTTTAAACAACCGAAGGTGACAATTTTTCCACATTCGACCCAATTAAGGGGCGAATGTGAGATGGAAAAATCTGAAAATTTTACCAAATCACGAATTCGAATCCCGTTCAACATTTTTCAATCTGTTAAGCTTCCAAAATACATATTTTCACTTTTTGAATGATACAAAGCCCAGATGGTGTTGTCAAATCTCATAAATTGACCATCAAGCATCCCCGGTTATCAAAAATAAAGCAGAAATGCAAAAATTTTGGATTTTTCTGAAATTTTATCAAAACACACCTAAAATCTTTTTGGATTTTGTATCTTTTTGACAATAAAAGTAAAATGCATCAAAATAAATGAAAGCAGTAAACATTTTGTGATGTCCGGTAAGAGGATCATATCAGTTTTCTGAGAAATCTGATCACAGCGTTGATCTTTTTGTTTAATATTATCATTAGAAACAGTATGTGACACGGCAATTGCTGATATTGTGGTCCACGTAAGCTCACATGCAGACAATTACGCAATGCTTTAAAATGATACGAGTTAAGTGTATTAGACTAACACGATGTGGTGCCCACACACACGACATACTCCCGTATCAAGTAATTGCACAAAGCTTCGTCGTAACGCGTGATTATGCCAGAGTTATCCGTAAAAGTTACAAAGTATATAGCACAGAGGTGTACAGGTCAGCAACTGAATGCAGTAGAGTAACATGTGCGTATACACTAGGTTGAGGCTGATATTAATCACTGATTTGCATCAGATGATCAATACGATGTAATAATGATCTTTGATCAATTAAAACATAAAGTTCCTCAATTCGGTAACTTCCGGTTTTGGCAATTAAGCTCTTTTAGCAAATATTCTGATAAAACTAGGTCCGTAAATCAATACGACAAAAGTTTAATCAGAATATCCCGGATAACCATAACATAACGACCCGAAACCTCAGATTTTGGCAATCCTATCAAACGAAATTACGGTACTAAGACCATATGCCCATGAGGTGTTCAGCCACGAACGCGTAGTTCGTTATGTTTGTATCACTAATGCACGCAATATTTAGTCTACGAAGCCTATCAGCATATCACACATAGTCAACATACGCCTCATTATACTATACAATTCTTTAGCCTGTGTCAGATCCCCACTGATGTACTATCATTTCCTCTTTTTATCCAGGAAATCATTTTTGATTTTCTAATTTTTAGGTCTTTTTGAATTTTCCAATGTTTTTGGTTTTTCTGATAAAATGACTCCCCCTAAAATAAAGAACATATTTTTGGGTTTTTAATTTTTCTGAAAAACAAAAAAATTTGAAAGAAACAATCCACTCGAAAGCATCAACTTCTTTGAGGATTAAACAATCCCCTCGAAAGCATCAACTTCTTTGAGGATTACGATAGTAAAGAGAAATTCCCAATTAGCAAAGAGAAATTCCCAATTAGCAAAATATTAAAAACTAAAACTAAAAAGCGATAAACCGAGGTGCCGATTAGTCCTGTTTTTCCTTTATGTTGTTTACTTTTAAAAGATATTCAAAGCGGGATCTGTCAAAAGCTTTTGTAAACAAATCTGCACGTTGGTAGTCAGTATGAATTTTGATCATATCTATCAATTCTTTAGCGTAACAATCACGGATAAAAGGATATTTGATCCGGATATGTTTAGCTTTAGAATGATTTTCAGTATTTTTAGTTAATGCGATAGCGGCTTCGTTGTCACAGTATATAGGGGTTTTAAGAAACTGCAAACCGTAATCCACCATCTGCTGTTGGATCCAGAGCACTTGCGAACAGCAACTCGAGGCTGCAATGTACTCGGCTTCACAGGTAGATAGCGCCACGGAAGTCTGCTTCTTGCATTGCCAGGTGACTAACCTGCTCCCTAAAAACTGGCAACCAGCTGTAGTAGATTTGCTATCTTTGTCACAGCCGCCCCAATCTGCATCACTAAAAGATATGAAATCAAAATTATCATCATTAGGGTACCAAAGTCCTTTTGAGGGACAACCCTTCAGATATCGAAGGATACGCTTGACCGCCGTCAGATGACTTTGTTTCGGCTTCGATTGATAGCGAGCACAGAGACACGTTGCGTACATAATATCTGGTCGAGACGCCGTTAGATACATCAGAGATCCGATGATTGCTCTGTATGTAAATGGGTCAGTCAGCTCCCCCTTAGCGTCCACTCCAATCCCGTGATTGGGTTGAATCGGAGTATCCATCGGCTTGGAGTCCTCCATCTGGAACCGGCTTAAGATGTCGGAAACGTATTTCGTCTGGTGAATGAAGATCCCGTTGGGTCTTTGGTCCACCTGTAAGCCTAGGAAAAACTGCATCTCCCCCATTGCGCTCATCTCGAACTTTTCCTGCATGACAATTTCGAACTCCCTGCATAAAAGCTCGTTAGTTGAACCAAATATTATATCATCAACGTAAATCTGCACTAGAAGCAAGTCATCCCCAGTCTTCTTCGTGAAGAGGGTGCAATCGACGAGTCCGCGCTTAAATCCTTTGGTGATGAGGTATGTACTTAGCTCCTCGTACCACTGCCTCGGAGCCTGGTGCAAGCCATATAGAGCTTTGTTCAGCACGTAGACCTTATCCTGGTGGATTGGGTCCTCAAAGCCTGGTGGCTGCCTGACATAAACCTCTTCCTTGACTTTCCCGTAAAAAAATGCGCTTTTAACGTCCATTTGATAAACTTTGAATTTCTTGTATGAAGCAAACGCAAGGAACATCCGAATAGCTTCAATTCGTGCTACCGGTGCATAGATTTCGTTATAATCAATCCCTTCGATTTGATGAAAACCCTGCACGACCAATCTGGCTTTGTTACGAACAATAACCCCACGATCATCCTTTTTGCACTTAAACACCCATTTAGTGCCTATTTTCTTCCTGTCCGGCGGCAAATCTGTGAGCGTCCAAACTCCCAATTTCTGGAATTGTAATAACTCCTCCTGCATAGCTTCAACCCAGGCATCTTCCTTCAAAGCGTCCTTGTATGTCCTTGGCTCTACCTGCGACACATAACACGCAAACGACCAATCATTTTGACTACCAGATTGTTGAATTTTGGCATATAAAGCTAAAGCACCAAAACTCTCTGGTGTATTGACACTTTTTAGCTGCCCTCTGGTCATAACACTGCTTCCAGGATCACCGATAACTTGCTCCAGTGGGTGTATACGATGAATCCGAGATTCCGGATTTTCAGGTACAGTAATTCCCGTTTGAGCAGTTAAGTTTTCTTCAGCATCCAGATCATGACCCGTATTTGATGATGAAGCAACATCTGGAATTGGAGTTGGGTTCACTGGTGGTGCCTCCTGTTCTTCTGCATGTTCAAGAATGACTTCTTCAAATTGTTCTTCTTCAGATTCTGAAGTGTCTAATGAAGTTGAAGCCTCTTGAAACACCTCTTCTTCTTGTATAGGAGCATTGGTATCATTAGAAGCTGGTAGGGGGTTCACGGTGATCGGACGCACCAATGGTGAAGTCGCCGCGTTTTCACACTCGTAAAGTAATCTGATAACAGCTTCTTCAACCAAGCTATCTAGATTGAATGATTCAAAGAAATCTTTGTAATCAAACATCCAATCAGGACCCGTGCCTTGCAAATTTTGAGTATAACGTTGAACTTCCACGTTAGCCCAATCCTCCACTCGACGAGTTCGCTTGTTGTATACCCGTTTGAGCGGGGTTGCATATCCAACAAAGTATCCCTCCTCAGCTTTAGGACTAAACTTCTCGCTTGGATTCAACATCGTGCATGGCGCCCCAAAAGGTTCTAGATACTCTAAGTTCGGCTTTCTCTGGTGTAACAGCTCATAAGATGTTTTACCAAACTTCTTCACTGTTAGAACCCGATTTAGTGTATAATTTGCTGCATAAATCGCCTCGTTCCAGAACATTACCGGAAGATTTGAATCAGCAAGCATTGTTCTAGCCGCTTCAATTAGAGTCCTATTCTTTCGTTCAGCAACACCGTTCTGTTGTGGGGTGTACGGAGCCGAATATTCATGATGTATCCCTTTGCTTTCACAAAGTTCATCCATCTTGGCATTTTTGAACTCCGTCCCATTATCACTCCGAATTCTCTTGATTTTCACATTGTAGAGATTCTCCAATCGAGTGAACAGAACTTTTAAGTTGTTAAAGGTGTCACTTTTATTCTGCAAACACATCACCCATGAAAATCTTGAATAGTCATCAGTGACAACTAAACAATATAACTCCCCAAGATGACTTTTGCGCTTGACCGGTCCGAATAGATCCATGTGCAATCGCTCAAGTGGCATCTCTACAGAATTAACCTTCTTCACTTTGTGGGACTGTTTGTGTGCTTCCCCTTCTTACAACTCACACACTTGTCATTCAGATGGAAATGTTTCACGTTTACTCCATCGACAAGCCCATTTCTCACTAATTGATTCATTTTCCTCAGATGAATGTGCCCCATTCTTCGGTGCCACATTATCGATTCTTTCTCTGTCGCCTTGGATAGAAAGCATGTTATTTGCCCCTGTGATGTCATCGCCTTGGACATATCAAGAATATAGAGATTGTTGACGCGAGGTGCCTTCAACATTATCCACTCTTTAGGAATTGTAAAGCCCGGTTTCAGAATATAGCAGGATTTGTCATCAAAATGCACAGTAAATTGCTTGTCACATATCTGACTGACACTCAACAGATTATAATCAATCTGCTTCACATACGATATCCGCTCAAAGCTCACTATCCCATTACTCACGCTTCCCTCCATTGTAATATATCCACCTTTGTTTCCAGCAAAAGCGACATACCCTCCATTGATGTTCTTCACGTCGAACAGCAATGCAAGATCCCCTGTCATGTGGCCTGAAGCTCCACTATCAACAATCCAAAGACTGCTAATAGGGCCAGCTGAAGCTCCCTGCACACAAAAAGTAAATCATTTAGTTCTTTCGGGGGACCCAAGCCTGAGTCTTGGGTCTTGGAATATCAGTTTTCACAGAAACATTCTTAGACATATTTTCAACAACTTTTTGTTTTGGATCAATCTTTTTCTGATTGTCCACAACAGTTTCCTTTTTCTTATCAACCTTTGAAGTAGAGGCTCCTGAAGTACCATTGGGTGTCCAAGATTGTTCAGACCTTTTCAAAATACGAATCTGAGACTTTGGGTTCTCAGTTGTTTTCTGAACATTGTTAACAAATGTAACTTTCTTGGTTACCTTATCTGATTTAACAGACTTAGGTCCAACATTTGACTTGACAATCGGTTTTAGTGGAACCTTTTGCCTATCAATTGTTGCGTTCACCACAGGCTTCCTCCATGAGTGTTCCATAGCAATCCGATTCCTTTGATCATATTGAATTGGACGATTGTTCCTCATTTGATAAAACTTGTTTTGATTGTAAAACTGTTGTTGTTGAGGAACAACTCGTCTGTGTGGTAGAACATAATGATCAATCGGTTTTCTCATGGAATTCCTCACTTCAACTTCGTGCCTTTTATGTCTCACATATGGGCACTGAGCAAGTAAATGCCCTCGTTCCCCACATTTGAAACATGCACGGTACTCTTCAAAAACATTAGGAGCATTTGGTTGAGCAAATGATCTCACAGGAAATTGATCATTGTACTGATGATTCCTCAAACTCTCAGGGAGTGGCCCTTTTGAGTAAGCAGGCTCATGAAAACCATTAGCTCTGTTTTTGGGTCGAATAAACTCTGTGACATGGACCTTTGGTTCTTGAGGAACATCCAAATACAATTTCTTTAAAATGGCAGGTGGAATCTCATTTGTTCTCTCATGTTTTGGGAACCAAATGGTGCTTTCTTGCCAAATTTTGTCAATTTTAGCATAGTTAACATTTTTGATTGGAAATTCCTCGTCAGAGATGATCTTATCGGATCCTTCCATCCGATAGAACACTTTGACAGGTTTATCACACTGTTCATTCTTAACACTCTTTTCAAGATCTTTCTTAACAACATTCTTTTCAGACTTTTTCTCACGATGAGCATTTGCCATCGGAATCACAATCTGAGATGGTGAAACTGGTTCATTTGTAATGATGTGATTTTCTTTTGGAATTTCACATGCACTAACAGTTTGAACACAACCAGTATCATCACTCTCTGAGTCTGAATCCACACTCTCAGCAGTAACACCCTCATCATTGAAACCTAAAATCGGTCTCTCATCGGAATGTGGATCACCAATACTTGAAGTATTTGATTCATTTTCCGACGATGAGTCTGATTTTACCGAGCTCTCCGGTGTCACTTGATGACAATTATGGTTTTCAAAAAGTACCGGAGATGGCACAGATCGGTAATTTGTGGTGTTATCATCAATGATGTGGTCTACCACATAAGCAATGTGCTTATAACTTTCCAACTTTTTGTTTACTTTTTCAGCAAAGCATTTGATGGCAGCCATTTCCAACTTGGTATTTTCAATTTCATTTATGTAATTGTTAATTGCCAATTGTTTTAAAGATAAAGTGTTTTTCAAGTTGGAAATGTCCTTTTTAT
The DNA here is from genome assembly GCA_032199755.1 of Ambrosia artemisiifolia. NCBI lineage: Eukaryota > Viridiplantae > Streptophyta > Magnoliopsida > Asterales > Asteraceae > Ambrosia > Ambrosia artemisiifolia. The sequence goes on from CM063516.1 coordinate 21,442,107, forward strand.
AGCCTTCTAATACTTTGTTAAAAGCATTCAACTCTTTGCGAGTAGATTGACTGTTCATGATAGCACTATCACGTTGAACACGAAGTTGTTTGTTCTCCTCAGTCAATCTATCACATGTACCACAATATTTATCACTTTTATTATCAGTGCTACACTCAGAACTTACAGATTTTGGTGGATCAGTCATGGCCATCAACGCGAAATGAGCTTCCTTTCCAGCAAAGAATCTTGAATAGTCAATCTTGGTGAAAGCATCATCTGCAATGCACGACTTCCTTGTCATCAAAAAATCTGCTTCTGCTAGCAACTGTTCAATATCATCATCTAGTGATGTAACACTTGCTTCTGTATCTGATTCACTGTCTGAGTCAGAATAAACCGATTCACACTCCTCAGGACCATCAGAAACAGTATTAATCACCACTCCAGATTTCGCTTCCTCAGCATTAACCTCCACAGGCTCAGTCTCCACATCCATTTCAGCCTCAGACTCATCACTTTCACACTCAGTTTCTTTCTTCTCATCAACTGTTACCGAATCTTCGATATCAACCTGATATGCAACACAAGCCACGTTGCCACCAGGAGTGATTTCCTCAACACCTATTTGCATTGACGACCAATCAAATCTTTCATCTTGTTGAGTTACCAATGCTTGATTCTGATTGGTGTTCTGGTGAGTCTCATTAGGTGTAGTGATTGGTATAACAGTTCGGTTAGTGTTGTTAGGAGATTGGTTTTGAGTCTGGTTTGATGTGTTTGGTTGTCTGTTTTGGTTGTTATTGAAATTGTTTTGACGGTTTTGGTAGTTGGTATTGTTTTGGTAAGAAACTTGGTTTTGGTTTTGTTGTTGACGGTTCTGGTAGCTTGCATTAAATGGGTTTCTGTTACCCTGTTTTGGTGGCTGGGTGCATTCTCTTTTAAAGTGACCTTTTCCTCCACAATTAAAACAAGTAACTTTCTCCTTGTTAAACCCGTAGGTTGTGTTAGGAGAAGTTCCCAAATCTGTTCTACCAGTTTTCTCAATAAACTCTGTTGCTCTTCTCATGATGCTCGCAAAAGCCCATTGGATATCAATCAGTTCCATCTCTTCCTTGTCAATCTGTGCATAGTCTTCATTGGTTAAATTGTTGTTACCAATTTGACTAGCAACCAACCCATTATAAGATGAAACCATTGCAGAGACTAGTGCAATGTGTTGCTGAGCAACTTCAACCGTCACATTTCCCAAGTTAGATGTCTCCAAAACCACCGGTTGTTGATTCGGTTGAGTAACTTGGCTCATTGGTTGTTGAGATTGGCTAGCAGTATAGAACACAGCTTGTTGCATTGGGGAAAATGGTGGAATGTATGAATTGTTGTATTGTTGTTGTGGTGGTTGGTTTGATGGTTGTGAGAAGGATGTTTGTTGATGGTAGTTGATGGTAGGTTTTGGTGATTCCATAACATTTGAAATACATGCAACATGTGGAGCCACCAACCCTCCTGAACTTGAGTTACTAGCTGGAACTGGAGTGCCTCCAAAATACAAATTGGGATTCTGAGGAATCTGTGATCTTCTAGCTTTCCTCTTCTCTTCCAATTCTTTGTTTTCCAGCTTCTCTATGAACTCTTGAATTGACCAGAATTGGTATGCATCATTTTCCCTGAGAACTTCCACATGCTGATCCCAGTGTGGAGGTAAAGCATCTGCAAACTTATCAACCTGCTTTGTCATGGGAATCTGTATACCATAACTTGACAATTCAGTTAGTAAATGACTATATCTAGGAGTTAACTCTTTTAAAGTTTCATTTCCAATATAAGAAAAATTCTCAAACTCCTTCCTCAATTCTTCCATCCTTAGACTCCTGGTCTTCTCATTACCATCATGCCTCCTTTTAAGTGCTTCCCATAGTGCCTTGGATGTTGTGCAAGTCCCAAACTGATGCAAAAGATCATTTGTGATTGCCTGTGTCAATTGGGAAAACGCCTTCTTCTCCACAGCAAACTTCTTTTTCTCATCCTCAGCCATACTTTCCAATGGAACTGGTTCACCTGTATTCTCCAAGACTGGTGCTGTGTAACCTCTAGCAATCATGTTCCATGCCTCTGCACCCTCCACTCCCATGCCTTCCAAATGTATCTTGAACTTTTTCTGCCACTGATTGTATTCTTGTATCTCCATAAGCTTCGGTGGCCGATTCCCGCTACCTGAAGACAAATCATTAATCAGTGTGGAAATAGCATTTGTAGTTTGAGTGTTTACCACCGCTGCTGCTACTCCCCAGTAGTCAGATTGTGGTGCTGGAGGTGCACTTTGAGCCATGTAGTTAATCGGCTGCGACGACTGTGTGCTCGTCTTTTGTGCTGCCACCGTCCATGGGTCCATCACTTGCTGTTGTGGTTGAGTCGGAGTTGTCGGAAAATTCCACATGATCACGAACTTCGAAAAATTCAACACTTAGAAAAATTTTCCAAAAACCAGTCCTAGGTTCGCCCGAAATTCTTCACTTTCGACCCTTCTGATGCAGGTTCGCCCAAACAGTAACAACCAAAGGTAAAATCTCACCAGAATGTAAAAACACACTAACACACTTCCACGTTCGCCCGAAATTCTCTACGTTCGACCGATTCTATTCCAGGTTCGACCGCCCGATCACTCGAAGGTGGAAATATGACCCGAAGGTGAAAAAATTCAACAAAAACTTTCCAGGTTCGCCCAAATACTACCTAGGTTCGACCGAAAATATTCAGGTTCGCCCAAAAACTCTCAGATTCGAACACTCAGGTTCCAGGTTCGCCCATTTTGAATTTGAAAAACGGTTACACTTTGAAAAACGGTTATTTTGATCTCTGATTTTCAAAAGTTTGTGGATTTGAATGATCTTAATCAGGTTTTGATTCGGAATTGATTTGGAACAACTTTAATTCTTGAAATTTTGAATTTTAACCACAAAATCAACTCTAAATCTTTCAAAAACACTCAAAAACCATTTTCATTCAAAAACAGATGTGATTTGATCAAAATTAGGTCCAAATCAGCTCTGAGTTTATCAAATTTGTTGTTGTATGATCCTCTATGCTCTGATACCACTTTGTGAGCGAAAGATTTTGACTAAAACAGGATTATTTGATCATACAAGTTACAAAACCAGGTGCGGAAACCCTAGCTTTGAACAAACTGATAAAAACTCAAATCAAAACACAATCAAAGTCATTTTCAAAGGTTTTCATAGATTAACTTTTGCATAAACTTGATTACAATGAGTTTTAGGTTAATCTAGAACACACACAAACACTCTCAATCTATCCTGGAACCTGACCTCAAAACACACACAACTAATAACTCTCTTAACATTACAAAATCACAATTTCTATTTATAGAACCTGCACATTCGCCTATATGCATAGGTCGAATGTGATCTCATTCCACATTCGCCCATATGAATGGTCAAATGTGTTCTTCTGTCAAGCTCCTCTTTACCTTCGCCCTGTTGAGTTCTACCTTCGCCCACTTCAACCTTCATTCGCCCACTACTTTTTACCTTCGCCCAAATCAGTCATTCTAACACATGTTAATATCCAATCACTAGTCGCAAAACGCATCTACAATTTTAACAAAAATAAAATAAAATAATAATAATAATAACTAGGTGTTAGTTGGCTCGCGCTTCGTCGCGGTCTGCATACCTTTAGTAGTACACTTTATTTAAAGTCAAAGTTAGAAAAAAATGTGTAAATGCTTAGCTAAAAGGTGGCATATTACGTGGACCAATGAAAACATAATATGTGGACCATGTTTAGCAAAAAGGTGTCATAATACGTGGACCAATAGAAACATAATATATGGATAAAATTTGCGACGCATAAAATAATTTAGTTAATAATATAAGAAACAAAATACCAACAAATAATAAGTAAAACAAATGAAGTAAATAAATAAGTAAAAGTTAAAGTTACCGTAAATAGCTAAAAGGAGTAGTTATTGTAAATAAATAGTTAAAGTTACATGCAAACAGTGCGTACAAAAAAAAACAAAAGATTCTCTTGCGACGTGGCAGGTTATGATTGCCTGTCTCTACAAACAGCTAATAACCTTAGCTTGCCACCACAAACATCCAATCAAAGTTTTTCCCTGTAGAAGTGTCATATCTTTAATAGTATATATAATAATAATAAGTTAGTGAGCAACTTCTCTCTCCACCACTCTGGATCGATCGTGAAAATTATTAAGACCAATGTTTGATGGTACAATTGTCATATAAATTTTATGTTTACATAAAAAAATAAGGAAAAATTATCATTTTCATTATTTATTTTAATGCCTAGTGGATGCCCTTTAACTTTAAAATTGATGAAATTTATCTTTACGTTTTAAAACCTTATAACGTTTGTCCTTTAGCACTAACTCTTTTATTTTTTTTAACATTAAACTCTTTGTTATTAACTTATAATATTTAATTGGATACTGTAGTATTCTCAAATTTGAATTTGTTTTGGTAGTTTGAAATTAGGGTTTTGAGTGATTTCAAGGTTTGATTCAATCCAGTGTTAGGTTGATTATTTTTTTAAGGAAACATGAGTGATAATCTAATGGACAAAGTTAACGCTCTTGGTGAGCGTCTCAAGATCGGTGGATCGGAGGTGGATGTGACACTCGTCGAAATCACAGGTCACATCCGTACATTTAACTACACGTAATTACATTGTGCATAGCATTCCATGTCATCTATTTTGTCATAGTTGGATCATACAGGGTTCCAACGAGTCAATCCCGAGGCATGTAGTCTAACAGTGGACACACTAGCTAGTACAAGGTCTCAGTTAGTTAAATATGTCGTGCTAGACTATAGGAAATCCATGCAATTGAACAAGAATTCCAACTTCTTACCCTGACAAGAACAAAAACAATAATGTTCATTCACAAGAGGTTACCAACGTGTAATCTAATAAACTAATACATGTACGAACAATAAGTCCATCTGTACCTTCGTACTTGATCTATCTAGACTTACATGAACATGTGAATGAAACAAATACACTAACACACATACATACATTCATACGGCTATGCATACACATATGCAAAACGCAATCCCATCAAATCCAAGACAATTACTTTAATGGGATCTTAGTCCACCTTAGTTAACAAAACTTACACATGTTGACTTACTTAAAATACATTGTTCTTTCGCTATGCACAATTTTCGGCCCACATATTCCCAAGGCAATAGGGTGTGCGTTGTTTTGGACATTATCTAACTAGTACAAGGCACACTCACATCTCTATATATACATATATATACACGACAACATATACACACAACCATAGGGTGAACAAGTGACAAAAACTACCTATACACACACATATATAATCGCATACATACACACACATGTCTACTCATTTCCTAGTCACCATATCTATCTAGAAAACACTTAAACCTAGACTATACACTAACATGGAACACACCTTTTCCACAAGCAATCCCCATAACATTTGACTTTCCATAAATACTCCTATCCATCCAAATTTTTGGCCAAGACATTCCCAAGACAAGTTACACTTGCTTCCAAGTCAAACACATGCACTAAGAAGGAAAAACATAAAACACATGAGCCTTCCTACATGGTCAACCTTACCAAAACATGATTGCCCCTTCCCCACGCATTTCAGCCGAAGCCACCCCTACATAACCCAACAAAAACCACAAGTCAACTTGTTTCACTAACATCACCATTCACCTTTAGCACTCCATGGAAGAGAGGCTTTGACTTACCATATTTGTGAGGCAATCATCCAAGATCCTTCCCTCTCTCTCTCTCGGCTATATAAAGGAGACCATAGAAGCCATTTTGCCACACCACAACACCTTATGATACACTAACACTTGAAAACCACACATCCCTTCCTTGTGACCCCTCGGCTGAAGCACCAAGCACCCAAGGAGCTTGATACGATCGGTTCACACCATCATTAGGGAGTTCCAAGCCACATTCTAGCACCTAGAAGCTTAGTTGTGAGGAGTTTGCTTAATTTTCTTATATATACTCGGCTATACACCAAGGTATAACAACCTAACTCATTTCCTTCTTATTAAAATCATTCGGCTACATGTAATGGTCACCCAAGTACACACACCTTCGCACACTATAACCATGAGTTGCTCAAGTTAAGTTAACTAAAATACTTAAGTTTTATGCTAAGAGTTTGATGTTTTAGCTTATACATACTCGATCACATACATATACGAATACATGCATGATAGAACTCGTATATGGACATTTACGTACCCCCACACATACATTTGAATGTATGCGTGAGTGTATGGTGTCAAGGCCGGCCCAAATCTAAGCCAAAATCATTTAGTTTTGTAACATTACTAAGTTATGTTTTGAAAACATGTGTTAAGAACAACAAAAACATGTGTTAACAGCTTTAACACAATGGTTTTCCTAGAAACCTATGTTAAACACTTTAAAATATGTACATTCGAAGACAAAGTGCCAAAACATGTTAATTTTACATAATATTGTAGTAAAATATGTCCATACCTTACCCTAGGCTTACAAAACTTTGACATAAAAGCCACACGGTAACATTAAGTAAGTCAAAACATATGTTTTGCCAAAAATAGAATAAACATAGCCACGAGAATAACAAAACGAACAATTATTGACACGTACAGTGTGTGACACACGTGGATAGTGGTACAGAAGCCCCTAGTCCATAGGTGTTACAGTCGGGTGAACAATTGCATGGTAGTTAGAGCCAAACATAGACCTAAGTTGCTTTTATTGCATTTAGGGTTCCTAGACCTAACACACCGCATCAGATTCAGTTCAGTCTAGCATCTTGTAGATGCACGAAGTGCGACTAGTGATTGGATTAGTTATTAACATGTGTTAGATTGTGTTACTGATGGGCCGAATGTAGAAAATGTGGGCGAAGGAAGAAGAGAAATGGGCGAAGGTAAAGATTGACAGAATGAAGAACACATTTGTACCATGAGACTGGGCGAATGTGGACATAGTCCACATTCGCACCTTCATAATGGGCGAATGTGCAGCTAGTATAAATAGATTTTGATGTTTTGTAAGTTAGAGAGAGTTTTAGTTTGTGTGTGTTTGAAGGTCAGGTTTGTGTTGAGTTTGTAAAAGTGTGTGAAAGGTCTAGATTAACTAGGTGATCAATTGTAACAAGTTTTTATGAAAGTTAATCTATGAAAAGTTTTTGAAATGATGTTTTACGTGTTTTGATCTGAGTATTATCATTTTGTTCATATCTAGGGTTTCCGCACCTAGATTTGTGACTTGTATGATCAGATTATCCTGTTTTAGCTAAATTCTTTCAACTACAAAGTGGTATCAGAGCAATCATCGGATCTCTGATGTATCTGACAGCATCTCGACCAGATATTATGTTTGCAACGTGTCTCTGTGCCCGCTATCAATCGAAGCCGAAACAAAGTCATCTGACGGCGGTCAAGCGTATCCTTAGATATCTGAAGGGTTGTCCCTCGAGAGGACTTTGGTACCCTAATGATGATGATTTTGATTGAAACATATAAACCCTAATTCCTCTTTTAAAACTGATGAAAATTGAATAACCATTACAATTGATAATGCACGAGAGTTAGTCGGCCATAATAGAACATGTTTAAATCAAAATTAGAGTCTAAAAACAACTTTGGCAAATTTTCAAATTTTGGATGAACATGTTTCACATTCGTCCATGAAAAACGGGCGAATGTGGAGATAAAAGGGCGAATGAGACTTGAATCTGGGTGAATGTAATTTTTGATCAATACATGTTCACATTCGTACCAAATGTTTCACTTTCGTACCTAAATATTTACATTCGACCATGAAAAACTGGGCGAATGTGGAAAATGAAAAACCTAAAATTTTCAATTTTTGTCGTTTTTGTATTTTGACGTGTTTTCTGATTTTGATGTGCAGATGGCTGAGCAACCAGAACATGTTGAAGCACCAGTGGAGAATATTGTACCAGATCCTGTTCAGGAAGCTGAAGCTGTTCCACGTGGTTGGCCGTTTGAACCGACACACAACTGTTGTGCATACGTTGGGGATGTCGAGAAGAACACTGAATTTGCTGGAATTGTGGAGTTTTTAAGGCGAAGCAGAGTTATTCATGCCTTAGCTACACCAACAATCATTTACAAAGATATAGTTGAAGATTTTTACAGAAATGCTAAGTATGATTTCTGGGAAAATCAAACTATCATCAAGAGCAAGATTCAAGGGATGGAGATGTTCTTGACTAAATCAGACATCAGGGAAGCTCTGCAGATAAAGTTTGAAGTTAGTGAAGATCCTAGAGAGCTTTCATGGACCGAGCAGAAAGCGTGCTTTTTGAGGATGAAGTACAAGGGTCCGATTACTGATGGCTCAATGCACAAAGGAAAATTAAGTGTGCAGTTCAAATATCTTGCACACGTAATTATCCATGTATTTGGGTGTGTGAGCGGTGGATATGATGTCATGAGGAGAAGTTTGAGTTCATTGATGGTTGCGTTAACACTTAACAAACCATTCAATGTATCTGGTATGATTTTAGACCACATGCTCGAGATGTTAAAGGGATTGAAGAAGAAGCAGTTTATGTTGTATCCGAGGTTTTTGATGATGATCTTTGACCATAAGTATCCTGATTTGAAGAAGGATCCAACTATGATCCTAGGTCAAGATCACATGAATATTCGTACACTTGTGAGAATGAAAGGTTACAAAGATGTGCCTAAGCCGGTGAAGCGTAAGTTGGAGCCTGAAATGACAAAAGAACAGAAAAAGCAACTGAGAATCTACCTGTTGAACAAAGTTATGGACGAAGACCGAAGACAATCCAATCAATAGTCAAGGGGGAGTTTGTAGATGCACGAAGTGCGACTAGTGATTGGATTAGTTATTAACATGTGTTAGATTGTGTTACTGATGGGCCGAATGTAGAAAATGTGGGCGAAGGAAGAAGAGAAATGGGTGAAGGTAAAGATTGACAGAATGAAGAACACATTCGTACCATGAGACTGGGCGAATGTGGACATAGTCCACATTCACACCTTCACAATGGGCGAATGTGCAGCTAGTATAAATAGATTTTGATGTTTTGTAAGTTAGAGAGAGTTTTAGTTTGTGTGTGTTTGAAGGTCAGGTTTGTGTTGAGTTTGTAAAAGTGTGTGAAAGGTCTAGATTAACTAGGTGATCAATTGTAACAAGTTTTTATGAAAGTTAATCTATGAAAAAGTGTTTGAAATGATGTTTTACGTGTTTTGATCTGAGTATTATCATTTTGTTCATATCTAGGGTTTCCGCACCTAGATTTGTGACTTGTATGATCAGATTATCCTGTTTTAGCTAAATTCTTTCAACTACACATCTAGACATCAAGTGAGTATTCACGACCCCTTTTTACAGTTTTTACATTTTTTCGGGGGAAAAACATGCGTACAGTTTTCAATTGCAATACATGACTATTATGTGAACATGAGACATCAAGGTTCAGGATCTATTAAGCCCTCGTGTCATACATCATACCATAACCATAAGCTATGGACTTAGCCATGAAACACAAGAATAGATCTCTTGGGCTGACACCCCCACTCTTGGTCAGTTGCTCTGACCGGATGACAGATATCAAAAGAGTGCTTGTATTTCACATTTTTCATTGTCTTTAGTGTACAATGGGCGAGACACAACATGTCAAGGTTTGGTTATGGGCTCATGTCAGATCACATATTGATTATTGCCCTAGCTAGGCAATGATTTAGTCGGTTTTGGATTACATGTCCATCATATAGAAAACCCGTGAACTCACCAACTTTGTGTTGACCCATATAGCATGGACAATGGAACTTGCAGGAGTCGCGTGCGAGCATTTGTGGGATACCTTCTTTTGGACCGTTGTGTTGTCATAATAATTTTAGACGTTTACATACAATGGTTTTAGTATTAAACAATTAACTAATGTTGAACGAATTTGGCTGTTTAATGAAAGTTCCCGCTTTGTTTTAATTAATGCTCGTGTGACCTTTTGTGCTTGGAAATCTTTCGAAGTCGCACCTCGCATTTCCGCCTTGGCAGGGTGTGACAGTGGAGCAGAAGATTCCTGCAGGAATGAGCTCCATGAGTTTCAAGATGAAAGAGTTCTTTCAAGGTCCTAATCAAGCTAATAATCTTGTGGAGGAAGCGACTGCCAAAACGCTAGACGAGCCTGATTGGGCTACAAATCTTGAGTTATGTGATATGCTTAATAATGAAAGGGTTAGTAGCATTGACATGATTCGTGCTATTAAAAAACGGATCATGCTGAAGAACGCTCGGGTTCAGTACTTGACTCTTGTGTTGCTTGAGACTGTGTTTAAGAACTGCGATACGGCTTTTTTCTAAAGTTGCTACAGAGAGAATGCTCGATGAGATGGTTGTTGATGTAACACCCCAACCGATGGTAGAAAAATCAGGGTGCCACGTAGGATGATTGTTGAATACCACACGACACTATTAAGTGTGAAATATTAATCAAAATTCAATTCAAATGTCAAACATGAAATGGAAATATACTGTCTCAAATAAAATGAAAACATGAAATTGATTAATGAACTAACTAAGCCTAATCTTATGTGTATCACAATCATGTAGCATCTATAACATGTACAAAATAAATTTTTCCTACACAAATATGTTGGTGAGTTATACTCAGTTTGATACATGTAGTACACGTAGAAAATGTACAACTCATGTGTCTATGTAAGTCATTGCAAAATGTAAACACGTAAGCATACAAAGGGCAAACATCAAACCTAAATGTAAGACCATTTGAAATACATAACATAGTTAAGTCTAAATTGCAGTAACAATGACCAAGGGCTTCCCCTCGCAAGGGTAAATCAAACAAGGCGAATGGTAAAGTCGGCATGATCGGTGTTAACGATTTTGCAAAGGCCAATATAAACTACGTATATGTTAAACATGAAACAATGGAAACAAACAAGGCACATAAATGAATTGTATTTGTAAATGTGAATTTGAATGTGTATATGTATTTGAATATAGTGTATATGGAACATCCCAAAAGTGAAAAATTAAAATGGGATAAGTAAAACTCACGGTTTGCGTAGTAGTAATAATTCAACTAAAGCAACTAGTACAAACAAGAGAATCCTGAATTATTCAACCTAGATGAATCTATAATCTATAATCTATCTATACTTTCAATAATAGGAGAGTCGTGAGTGACGTCAAAAAGCTGACGTGTCAGCACTTTAGACAGGCCACCAATGCCCGCGTGATGCAAAAACTGACGTCACTAAGCATCAAATTAAAAAACTAAATAATGCCACTTGGCTGAACGGTGGTAAGAATCCCACTTGCCTCATCAGCTGTTGAAGCAAGTGGCAATATTTAATTAATTTATTAACAACAGACTTTTAGAGGGCTGTTACTTTTAGATTTGCGCTCCAAAGTGAAATTCAAATTTCAAATTCGACACGCCATTACACAACTATATAAAGCCATCATGTCCCTGTCTTTCTCTCAGATAATTTTAAAATCTCTCCAATTATTTTGAAACCGTAACAGCTGCTTCTCTCATATTCAACTTCCTGTTTCAAGGATTCGAGTATCAGGTAAAACCCAAATTCTAACCGATCATATCAATAACAATAAAATTATTCTCTGTTGGTTTTGACTAAGCCTCAATGTTTTGTTTTCTTAATCAGTAGCCAGAGTATTTACGTTGAAAAAGGTTTCCTGTTTGTAAGATTCTCACAATGAAACTCAAGAAGGGTATGTCTTTACTTTTTTAAACCCATCTATGGGAGTGTTTAATGTGTTCATTCTTTTCTGTTAGACATTACTTTCAGTCATTCTTGATTTACTATTTTTCTGAATGTTTGGACGTTAACAGATACAGGGATTAGCTTAATCACTCGAGAATCTTTCTAGATGGCATTAGGCAAGACCTCGATTGCAATTATGCTTTTACGCCACTATGCATATCTGTTGAAGAAGGCGTCTGCATGTACTTTCGCTTTTGCGCTTTGTCGACAGTTATGTTTCTTGAAATTCTTATTTGTTTACTTTGTTTTTCAAGGCTTGTGGTTTAAGTATAACCATGACTGTTTTTTTCTGTAGAATCAGAACAAGTCATTGCTGAGATTCGCGCAAGAACATCCACTTTGAGTTTGAAAGAGAAGGTTCGAAAACATATTTATTCTGACTCAGAGGGCGAAATGCACTGGAATACCGATGTGTGCATATTTTTGTCTTTTTTTCTTTCTTATTTTTTATTTATTTATTTTTTAGAATTCAGAAAACAGAAGAATTCTTTTATAAATATAAAATGAAGGGTCTATTTCATATTGATTAGAATAGGGACTGCCAATTATTCATTTTATATTCACTTTGATATTAACAAATTTCTGAGCCCTTTTTTGAGTCAAACCCATTCTGATTATTTCGATATTTTAGGACTTATTTGTTTGTCGTTTCAAAAACTCCTATACAATCAGACCAAAGTCTTATCTATTTGTTCAGCAACAGTCGGACAAGTGGGGAATGTTGGGTCTTGGATTTGTCAATTATGTTATGGCCGGAGTCCAGCTCATGACGACCTAGTCGAATTGGGAGAAGCTGTACTAGATCTGACCAACTGCCCATCCTACCTCCTCTACGTTCTTGACGTTCTTGACTGTTGTTAAGGTGGAGAACTGAACCAAGAATTCTCCTTTTTCATCATCAATCGAATCACTGTTTGCAACCCAATTCTTGAAATTTGGGACACAAGTATTCAATTAGTTCGATGTAAACCCCAGAACGGAAATTGTTACACAGATACAAAATTGGCTATTTAGAGTATGTTGCCTATAAATAAAAAAAGGGAATTTTTTGGAACAAAAAAAGGCCGCGTGTGATAAGGTAATCATGAAACCTTGACCAATATGCCACAAGGCACTAAACAAAAAACTTAATATACGTCAGGAGTCCATTGATGAGAAGGGGCTGGGGAAAGCTTGAACCCAATTCCTACAGTGATGTAAAGGATCTAATTGATAGAGTAAGCACCGTAAAGATCAATTAGCCATCCGATGCATCCGCTATGGTTATTTCATATCCCCCCTTTTCTTTTCGTAGGATATTTTCATCTCATACGGCTATACCCGGAGTTAGGGGGCAGATTTTCTATTTTATGTGACTTTTGATGTATTTGTGTGATTTTTAGGTATTTCTAAAAAAAATTGGGTTGCGCCATATATATGAAAGAGTATACAATAATGATGTATTTGACGAACCAAATACCATGGTCTAATAATCAAGCATTCTGATTAGTTGATAATTTTACTACTAGTTGGGAATTTTGTGAAAGGTTTCTGTAAAAAAAAGACTCAGAATAAATAGTAATATAAAATTATTCAATAAGTATAAAAATATTCAATAAGTTAAAAAAAATGAAATGATTTTTCATTATCGCAATTGAAGTAATGAGCCTCCCAATATTGGGAGGCTCATTACTTCAATTAGTCCTCATGTTCCTCGAATGGATCTCTTAGTTGTTGAGAAGGTTGCCCAAAAGCGGTATATAAGGCGTACCCAGTAAAACTTACAAGTAAACCAGATATAAAGATGGCGACTAGGGTTGCTGTTTCCATTATTATATAATTTCAAGACCACAATGGATCTATGATAAGATCGTTTATTTATAATGGGATGGTATACAAAGTCAACAGATTTCAATGAAGAAGCACCCTGAGTATGTTGAATATTCAAGGTTAATCTTTTGCAGATTCTTTTCAGTCAAAGAAAAAAATATGTGTTGAAGACTGATTGGTCTATAAAGACATGTTATATTGAAAGTTGATTTGAATGTAATAGCTACGTCAGTTTTAAGTTTTCTCAAGATTAGTTAAATAATTATTTTCGTTGTTTTAGTAGTTTTTGTAAGGTGTGTCTACATTCAAAACATGTTTGTAAATATTATGTAGTATAATTTGAAGTTGTATTTGAAGACAGTTGTTTTGTGAAGGTCTATACAATTTTTTGGGAAGTTTGTATTACAGTGGTTTCATTACATCGGTTGCAAAGTTAACAGATGTTTCTTTTACAATTAATGTTATAATTTATAAGTCTAAGAAATGTCTACACTCTGTTAGTGAAGAGATGTTTCTAAATATATTTTATTGTATATAAACATGAAATTCTGTTGGATGGGTGATGTTTTTTTTCATTATATCTAAAGTTTGTATTCGAAGACAGCCGTTTTGGGTGCAAATATTGTTATTGTTATTGTTAATCAAGTATTTCATGTTTGTCGAATATTCCAAATTGTAAGTTAAATTCTTTAGAGCGAAAGTTTTAAATTATCATATGTAAGGCTACGTTTATGAATTTGAACATTAGGGGGGTTGAGTTCATAAATAAATAATAATAATAATTATTTAAAAATCAATTTTTATCAAATCAGTATATTTTTTTTCTAAACATTTTGTATGTAGGCCTGGTCGACCCAATCATGATATTGAAGGATGGGACCACATTAACGGCTTGAGCAAGAGCATTGGTACTTAGTCAGTTACCAGCCGACCGCTCGACCCTTTGTCTTAGGATTTTTACGGGTTGAATTCATAAATAATATTCGAGTAAACAAAGTTTGTAAAACCCAACTTGTAATTAATATCTAACGAAATCATTGTTAAACAGTTGACATAGTCCTAAAAGTCTTTGATGGACACTGTGGATTGTGGAAATGAAAGTTCTAGATGAAAACATAACATAAATTAATAATTATTTAAAAAGCATTTTAAATCAATATGTCCTAACTTTTGAATTTTTTAGAAGGAAAGTTTTGAATTATTATAGTTAAGCGTGTTTACGAATATCAACATTAAGCGGGTTGATATGCAAATTGCATATTGCAAATATTAAGAGTTTTGAGATGAAATATTTTTATTGTTATTATTTTTAATCAAGTAATTCATTAACAGGATTGAAGTTTTATTCGATAACAGCTGTATTGAATACATCTGTTTACATGTAAATCAGATGTTGTAAAACAGATCTTTGGATTCATAATACAAATAAGCCTTAACTTTTGAGTTTTTTAGAGGGAAAGTTTTAAAATATCTTAGGGAAGTTTTCGAATTTGAAGATTATCCGGATTTAATTTTAAATAATAAGAGTTTTGAAAGTTAATATTTTCAAAAATTATTATTAATTAATTCATTTATATAACTTATAACATTGTGTCATTATATATTCTTGGTTGTATTGATCAATAATATTCAAAATATGAAACAATTTTATAAGAATCGTATTCAAAATCAGTATATTTTTTCTAATGATTTTGTATGTAGCATAGTTCATTTTGATAAAGAAGTAATATTATATAATGTTTGAAAAGCATCTTTAACAAATAAGTCCTAAGGTTTGAATTTTTAAGAGGGAAAGTTTTAAATTATCATAGGGAAGCGTGTGTATGAATTCGAACATTAACCGGGTTGAATTCATAAATAATAATAATATAATAATTTTTTAAAAATCATTTTTGATCAATAAGTGTTAAGTTTTGAATTTTTATGAGGGAAAGTATTAAATTATCATACTTAAGCGTGTTTACGATTTCAACATTAACAGTGTTGAGTTGCAAATTGCAAATAATTAGACTTTTGAGCCCAAATATTGTTATTCTTCTTATTATTAATTAATTCATTTATATAAGATATAACATTGTATCGTTGCATATTGTTTGTTGTAATTATCAATAATATTCAAAATGAGAAACTATTTTATAAGAACCATGTTGAAAATTAGTTTACTATTTTCTAAAGACAACATATGTATGTAGCATCATTTCATATTGATAAAGAAATAATATTAATTAATGTTTGATCAATAATATTGAATTTGTGAAACTATGTCATATAGTTGGTTCCATTGATCAATAATATTAAAGTTGTGAAACTATGTTATAAAAATTCGGTTTATTTTGATAAATGAATAAGCTGTTTGAGTTGTAAATAGTAAGTGTTTGAAATAATAGGAAAGCGTGTTTACCAATTTGAACATTAACCGACTTCAGTTGCAAATTGTAAATAATAAGAGTCTTGAGAACAAATATTGTTGTTGTTATTATTATTAATTATTTAATTCATTTACGTGCATATTGCAAATTCGAAGTGAAATTGGTTTTTGGATGAGAGTTTTTTCATTACATTTGAAGTTATATTGGATGGCAGGTGTATTGAGAACATCTGCTTACATGTTATCAGATGTTGTAAAACATATCTTTGGATTCATAATAGAAATAAGCCCTAAGTTTTGAATTTTTTAGAGGGAAAGTTTTAAATTATGATATGTAAGCGGGTTTACGAATTTGAACATTAGGGGGGTTGAGTTCATAAATAAATAATAATAATAATTATTTAAAAATCATTTTTGATCAATAAGTCCTAACTTTTGAATTTTTAAGAGGGAAAGTTTTAAATTATCATATGGAAGCGTGTGTACGAATTTGAACATCAACCGGGTTGAATTCATAAATAATATTCGAGTAAACAAAGTTTGTAAAACCTAACTTGTAATTAATATCTAACGAAATAATTGTTAAACAGTCGACACAGTCCTAAAAGTCTTTCATGGACACTGTGGAAATGAAAGTTCTATATGAAAACATAACATAAATTAATAATTATTTAAAAAGCATTTTAAATCTATAAGTCCTAACTTTTGAAATTTTTAGAAGGAAAGTTTTGAATTATTATAGTTAAGCGTGTTTACGAATATCAACATTAAGCGGGTTGAATTGCAAATGTTAAGAGTTTTGAGATGAAATATTTTTATTGTTATTATTGTTAATCAAGTAATTCATTAACAGACTTGAAGTTTTATTCGATAACAGTTGTATTGAATACATCTGTTTACATGTGAATCAGATGTTGTAAAATAGATCTTTGTATTCATAGTACAAATAAGCCTTAAGTTTTTAGTTATTTAGAGGGAAAGTTTTAAAATATCTTAGGGAAGTGAGTTTTCGAATTTGAAGATTATCTGTCGCACCCTCAAATTTCCACCTGCGGAGTTCTACCGCGAGGCGTGTGACACACCAGGATCCAAGTCAACGGTCACAATAAACAACACTATATGATAAAATACGTAAAATAAAAACATTTAGTTTCATAACATAAACCAATAGCGGAAGCTTTTTAAAATCTTGATTACAACTTTAAACAACGTGACTGAAGTCTGAAAGTACTGAAAACATGAAACTAAACTCCTAGACGCCAAGTGAGACTCCGTGCGCCTAAGTCCAATGCCGCTACCTTAACGACCTGAGAAAAACATGCTAAAAACGTCAACATATAATGCTGGTGAGTTCACAGGTTTTTGTGAAAAGCAACTTAGTTAGTTCCAAAGAATATTCCAAAGTAGACCAAACCATACGTAAACCGACCAAAAGAATACTACTCAAAGAATGCCATCCAAAATGAATACTTGTCGCTACTACAATTGGAAAACCATTACTGGACACGCATACATGCATACAAGAATACTACCTGCCCGAATACAAGAATACAAAAATACTCTAAAAGACAACATGCACCCGTCCGACCCTCCAAGTCGACGAGTGGGGCC
Source organism: Ambrosia artemisiifolia (assembly GCA_032199755.1). Taxonomy (NCBI): domain Eukaryota; kingdom Viridiplantae; phylum Streptophyta; class Magnoliopsida; order Asterales; family Asteraceae; genus Ambrosia; species Ambrosia artemisiifolia. The sequence continues at coordinate 21,459,729 of CM063516.1, forward strand.
GGTCACGCCCAAATAGATCTATCCATATTTCCCCCGTTGTGCAACCACCGCACATTCATGGTTTTCCCCGGGACTTTAAAAGATCGTATAGCAAGCATAAAGAATTCAAGAATACCAATACGTAATACCATATAGTAACCAACGACTACCTTGTAAGCTTTACCAACCCGAGTACTTAGTAAATCATAGGTTTTATGAATACGAAAACGTAAGTTAACACACCTTTTATGAATACGCGAACGTAAGTTGACACAGCTTTATGTATACGAAACGTAAGTTGACACACCTTTTATGAATACGAGAACATAAGTTGACACACCTTTTGTGTATACGAAAAAGTAAGTTGACACACCTTTTGTTTTGAATACGAGAACGTAAGTTGACACACGTTTTATGAATACAAGTACCCAGCATGTTTTCTTCCCCGAAAGCAAAACCAGTTAAAGAGTGGGGCCGTGAACTCACCTTAGATTGCGTTCTTCTAATAAACCACAGACAATGCAAATGACAGCCCTAGTATCGGCAACCTATTATCGAATGCATATGAGTACCCGAACCATTGACCCGCAGGCCAAATAGTCCCCAAGTGTCCAGACCATAACCAGGTTCGTTTGAAAACACGTTGACTGTTAAACCGACCAAGTGTACAAGACTCGACATCCCATTGGTGACCCGAGACTCCCCATGTTCATCTCATATCCACACATACACAAATCATGCAACTTAGTACTTAACATGCGTTAAAGTTCAACGATTCTAACACATAGGTCAAATAACGTACAAACAAGTCCAAACACGTGTTACTATGTTACTAGGTATGTCATGGGGTTCCTATCATGTTCCTAGGTGTCAAATCGGGTTTCAGAATGTCAAAATACACTTATAACGGCATTACACGCGATTAGGAACTTAGCATGCAATTAGGAAAGTCAACATGTGATTAGGGATGGTCAACGGGCAATTACAGAGGCTAATCGCCCCCTATTATATGCGATTAGGGCTATCCACATGCATTTCAGGCAATTATGGTCATAAGGTATGCAATTCAGGGCTTAACTAGTGATTAGGATCACAATTACATGAAATGAAGGCAATTAGGATCACAATTGCATGAAATGAAGGCAATTATGATCCCAATTGCCTATAGCATACACGATTAGGCCCTCTATTCAGGCGATTGGGCTCCCAATCGCCTATAGCATAGGCGATTAGGATCCCCAATCGCCTATAGCACAGCTGATACGGTTTTTCGCGCGTTTAACCCTCTAAATCAGATCCGAAACGTGTGTAAACACCCAATAATCATCCTAACACATTAACAAACATATTTCAAGCAAAACCCCTAAGTTTTCATCGTTCTAACAGTCCCGAATGCGAGCGTTTTCCCAAAATAGCAACTTAACATGTAAACATCACATCAACATGCAAGAACTTGCCCTAAATAGCAAATATCCAGATTTAATCACATAACCACGTTGTCCGATAGCATCCTACTGTTCTAACATCATCCTAGAGCAAACCCTAACATCAAACAATCAACAACACATCTCATATCATCCTTAATCACTCAAAATCCTTCAAATGGGTCAAAACATCAAGTATCAACAATACACCACCAAAACCATTCAAACTCCTAGGACATCATCATACTAACTTGTAACAGCCATAAACATCATAATAACACAAAAACAATCATGTTTCAATCCTAAAAATCCTTCCTTTAATCACAAATAACACATATAACACACATAAAGGTGAGGGTTTGTTTAAAAACGGTTTTAAATGGATTTTCAAAGACAAAAACATTTATAAGTCAGGTCTGGACGTTTAGGGAGTAAAATATAATCATCTAAAGGTTTGGGTTTGAAGAACACACCTTGGATTCAAGAGAAATTGATGGAATAAGCTTGGAAATGGTTGTTTTGATGTAAAAACGAGTTCCAGAGAGTGTTTGTGTGTTGGTAAGGGTTATGGGACGGCTAGGGTTGCATAAATGGTGTTTTGGAGGTCAAGGGTGGTATTTATAGGCGTTTCTAGTCGTCAGGTACCTTATAGGCGATTATGCAGCTTTATCAGGCGATTAGGGCTGCTAATCGCCTTCACTATAGGCGATTAGCCCCCCAATCGCCTATAGCAAAGCCTAATCGCCTATAACCTTGTGCTAATCGCCCTCATGAAGGCGATTAGGGTCCCCTAATCGCCCTCAGGGTCTGGTGCATGGTATTTTGCGCGTTAAACTCCGTTTTAACATATGTTAACATGTTTTCGCATACCGACAAGTCACATAGTGATTATAAACACATAATACATGAAAATAAACACGTTCACACTCGTTCACCAATTCCCGGGACTCGAGACTTGCGTGTGTTAAAACCTCAATGATGTGCGACTCGACTCGACCGACCTTGTTATGTGTAACGTATGCGCGACTCGCTAAGGTAGACTTACTAAGTTTTCAAAAGTTAGTTACCGGAAATTGCCGGGTGTCACATTATCCGAATTTAATTTTCAAATAATATAAGTTTTGAGAGTAAATATTTTCAAAACTTATTATTAATTAATTAATTCATTTATATAAGATATAACATTGTGTCATTATATATTCTTAGTTGTATTGATCAATAATATTCAAAATTTGAAACAATTTTATAAGAATCCTATTCAAAATCAGTTTATTTTTTTCTAAATATTTTGTAAGTAACATCATTTAATTTTGATAAAGAAGTAATATTATAAAATGTTTGAAAACCATCTTTAACAAATAAGTCCTAAGCTTTGATTTTTTAAGAGGGAAAGTTGTAAATTATCATAGGGAACCGTGTGTACGAATTTAAACATTAACCGGGTTGAATTCATAAATAATAATAATATAATAATTTTTTAAGAATCATTTTTGATCACTAAGTGTTAAGTTTTGAATTTTTTAGAGGGAAAGTTTTAAATTATCATATGTAAGCGTGTTTACGATTTCAACATTAACAGTGTTGAGTTGCAAATTGCAAATAATTAGACTTTTGAAGCCAAATATTGTTATTCTTCTTATTATTAATAATTAATTCATTTATATAAGATATAACATTGTATCATTGCATATTGTTTGTTGTATTCATCAATAATATTCAAAATGAGAAACTATTTTATAAGAACCGTGTTGAAAATTAGTTTATTATTTTCTAAAGACAACATATGTATGTAACATCATTTCATTTTGATAAAGAAATAATATTAATTAATATTTGATCAATAATATTGAATTTGTGAAACTATTTCATATAGTTGGTTCCATTGATCAATAATATTGAAGTTGTGAAACTATCTTATAAAAATTCGGTTTATCTTAATAAATGAATAAGCTGTTTGAGTTGTAAATAGTAAGTGTTGGAAATAATAGAAAAGCGTGTTTACCAATTTGAACATTAACCGACTTCAAATGTAAATAATAAGAGTATTATGAACAAATATTGTTGTTGTTATTATTATTAATTACTTAATTCATTTACGTGCATATTGCAAATTCTAAGTTATATGGTTTTTTGGATGAGAGTTTTTTCATTACATTTGAAGTTATATTGGATGGCAGGTGTATTGAGAACATCTGCTTACATGTTATCAGATGTTGTCAAACACATCTTTGGATTTATAATAGAAATAAGCCCTAAGTTTGGAATTTTTTAGAAGGAAACTTTTAAAGTATCATAGGTAAGCGGGTTTACGAATTTGGTTAACCGGGTTGAGTTGCAAATAATAAGAGTTAGAAGAACAAATATTGTTTTTGTTGTTATTATTAATTATTAATCTATTTTATAAAAGATATATAACATTGTATCATTTTATATACTTTGTTTCATTGATCAATAATATTGAAGTTGAGAAAGTACATTATATAAATCGTCTTCAAAGTCAGTTTGTTATTTTTTAAAGAATTTTTATGTAGGGATATTTGATTTAGATAAATAAATAACATAATTAATAAATGTTTGAAAACCATTTTTAATAAATAAGTGCTAAGTTCCGATTTATATTAATAAATAAATAAATAATAATACAACCCAGTATAAAATCAGTTTTTAAATTTTCCAGACTTTGTTCGTACCATCAAATACTGTATCTGTTAAAATAGACGCCCAAAAGCCCAAATTTAATGATTACAACTTTGAAAGGTTAGCACACGGTTTTACAGTTGTTTCAGAACATCTGGTTTTTAAGCCAACAGATGATATAAAACAGATTTTGTGTTTTTAGTTTTTTTTTTCAAAACAATTTGTGATTTATATAACTATTGAATAATAATAATAATAAAATAATAATAGAATTTTAAAAGTATGTCTTACGTCCTTAAGTTTTTTTAAGAGGGAATTTTTAAATTAACATAACGTGGTATGGTACTTAATTATCTTACAATGGTAAATATAGCAACAACATCCCTCTATAAATATATCCTATATCAAGACATAACAACACAAGCCTTCTAAATTTCTACAGAGTGTCTTGTAACCTTTGTCTCATGTTTGTATAAGTAAATAAATATATTGAAAACATATCAATGGAAGCTGTGAACAATAGTCTCAGTTTTATTTCTGATCTGAACCCCGGGAAAGATATGTGGAGTATGAAGGCACGTGTTATATGAAAATGGAAACAAAATTTTAAGTTGGAGCTCATATTGATCGATGAAAAGGTATGGTCATTGATATGATTGTTTATGTTTATTTATATTTTGTTTTAGGTTAATGTTGTTATCTTATGTTCATGTTATATACTTATATCTATAATTTGAAAAAGTTGTTGTGTTTGATGTTTGTCTTTTGTTTATGATTATTCTAGGGTGATAAGATTCAGGCATCTATTAAAGGTCATTTGGTGCAACAATTTGACACTAAAGTTCATGAAGATGATGTTGTTGTTCTCTCCAAATTTGGTGTTGGTGAAAACAAGGACGCATACACTGTTGTTGCGCATGTTTTTAAAATAGTTTTTTTATCGTTGTACTACTGTGAAGCATAATGTCCGATGGGGAGGTGTTGAGTATGGGTTCAGGGTCATTCCATTTAAAGATATTCTGAGTGGAGAAGCAAATAAACTTTTGACTGTTTGGTCAGTCTATTCTGATATTTTATGTTACTAAGGTTTTTTATGGTTTAATTTGTAAAATTTTTTGATTTAGTTTTATTTTGTATTTTTGCTGCAGATGTTGCTGGTAGTCTTATTTGTCATGGTGATTTGGATGTGTTTGGAAAAGGTTCAAAATTAACCCAAAGGATGAACTTTAATGTTCAAGATTTGGAGTAAGTTTTGACTTGTATTATTTATAAATTTTCTTGGTTGTAATGTTTTGAAAACTTAATACATATAATCATTTGTGTAATAAATCGTAAGGATTAATGATGTGGTGTAGTAAATGCGATGAAGAATATTCTCTTAAGTTAAAGGACCTGTATGTTATTTAGTGATGTAATAAATGTTGTATATGTAATCTTGACTTTCACTTTTTTTATATGTATTTACAATGTTAAAATTATTGTTTGCATGTAGAGGTACCATTTTAAGATGTACGATGTGGAATGATTATGCAATGCTGTTTAAGAAGCTCATTTCTAATAATCCAGCTAATGAGCATGTGATGGTTGTTATACAGCATGCTAAAGTTAAGGACTGGAAAGGTAAGTTTGTGTTAGTTTGAGTATTTTTAAATAATTGTTAACGTGAAACAAAGTCACTAAGTATATGTATATTGTTATATATAGAACAAACTACTATACAAAGCGACAAGTATGGAACTCGAATGTTTCTGAATGTAGAAATTGATGAAGTTAACCAATTAAGGAGGAGGTACAATTTTTAGATCAATTTTATACAGAAAATGTATTACCTTTTTTTTTGCCATTCTTTTGAGTCTCCTAGGTCATTTTTTATGTTAATTCTTTTTGCCATTTTTCAGTCTTCTTAAAAAGCAAGTTCAAGAATCTGGTTCTACATATCAAGCACTACATTCGTCTGACTCTGTTCACTCATTGCATCAAGAATTCGTTGTTTCAACTCCGAAGAAAGATATTGACGAACTTAGCGACATACAAACGGTTTCAATATTTTATTAATAGATTACATATTTGTTTATTACATTTAATTAGTTTTTTATATCTGATTTAAAATAATTATCAATATATTGTTGTATTGCAGGCAATGTGTTGTGTTGTGGTTGCAAGTATAAAACTTGTGCAACAAGGGTATGGTTGGTTTTATGTTGCTTGCAACAAATGTTTCAGAAAGGTGGTAACTAAATCAGAGTACTTACAAACTTTTCTAAAAGTTTCTAAGAAAATTATCGACTTGCCTCTTACAGCCTTGGTTTGTCCTAAATGCGAGTGTGAATGTAAATCCGTTATAACAAAGTAAGATAAAATGTTTATTTTATTTTTTTTCATGTTTTATAAGATTCAGTTAACTTATTGTAAGTTATTTATCTCAGGTTTAAGGTTCAAGTCAGGGTTCAGGATCAGAGTGGTAGTGTGTCCTTTATGATGTTTGATAGAGATGTGTCTAGTATTGTTGGTTCATCGGAAAGTGAAATAATGGAAAGACAAATGAAGCTTGATGATACTGAAGGCTTTCCCCAAGAATTATTTATGCTGCTAGATATGGTTTGGGCTTTCAAGATTGAAGTTTCTGAATACAATCTTAAAAATGACTATCCTGTCTACACTGTTCACAAGATATGTGATGATCCCACAATAATTGCTGAGTTGGTTATGGGCAGTGATTATGAAAATTATAATTCTGGAGAAGTATTTAATTACTTTTGGGTTATTTTATTAAATTTTGTAAAAAAATAATTTGAAGTTAAGTGTTACTTTTTTTTTATTTGGTTTGATCACTTCTTAGGTTAGTCAGGAAGATAATGAGTACAAGTGTGCTAAACTTGATGAATTTTCTGATGATGCTTTCCAAATGTTATCAAAAGTGAGTATTTATTTTTTTCAAGTTCTTTAAGGTATCCAAAGACTTTGTTTTATTAGTTCATAGTTTTTTTTGTAGGATGTTTTTTCTATTACTACGGAGTCTTCCGTCGATGAAGGTTTAAAGGATTCTAGTACAAGGTACAATGGAAAAAGGGGTATCGAGGACGCCGATATTTTAAACGTTGATGAACTATCCTTTACTGCCAAAAGAAGCCGAAGCAGTGTTTCTAGGATGAAAAATTATGTGATTATGGAGTAAAGATTCTATGAAAATTTAGTAGAAAGTTTAATTTTTGGGAATGTTTAAAGTTGAACCATCTGTATTCGGTTTTAGCAGAAAATATTAATATTTTGTAAGATGACAATTATTTTCAAGTGATCCCTTTTGTACTTGAAATTTATTACTATGAATATTATCATTAGTTTTCTGTTAATACCTTTAGTCTATTGTTTTTAAAATACTTAATTGAAGTAAATATTGGGCATTTAATTAGTTTTAAATACTTAACATTCATATTTTTATCAAGTACATACATTTGTTTCAAACTCTGAAAGTAATCTCGAGATAGAACTGTTAGCAAATCATTTGTTTATTGAAAAGCTTGAAACTAAATGTTTTTGTCATACGAAAACGTTTTAATCAAACTTTCTAACTTTGTTATATTATCATAAATATAACATCTGTTCTGTTAAAAAACATTATACTACAAACAAACAACGATTGAATGAAATCAGTTATTTAATCCTAAACAAACATTTATTGTCAAATCTCAATTGTAAATTAATCTTGAGTCTTCACTTTTTTGACTTGATTGATTGTTTTTCTGGTAAGATTGTTTGAAGAGGAACCACGTTTCTTTTGAGTGTTCTGTTTAGGAGCTTGCTGTTCATCAGGATAAATTGGCTTTCTTGGCAGACTTGGATTCTTTTGTCTGTTTATCTTCAGTAGTTTGTAGGTTTCAACCAAAACTAGTTCTGACCATCTGGCAAAATATCTCATTTCACCATATTTTGCTGCAACTAACTCTTGTCTCATTCTCTTGAATTTTAAATCTTTTTTAGCTTCACTTTCTTTGTCCTTCTTCGACTTAGCTGGAGTTTTTTTTTCTGATTCTTATGATCTTTAAGCAAGCATTCAATTTTGTATATTTCAGTCCTGAGTTCTTCAGAAGTCCATCCAGCAAATTTTCTTTCAGTGACGTTGTAAAATTTGAGACTTAAAAGATGATCAATGAATTCTTTTCTTACATTTCTCTCCACTTCAGAAGTTGTATTTCTTTCATGCATTTTCTGGCTCAGTTCCAATGCAAAGTCTTCTATTTTATTAAGCATATGAAGCAGTTGTTGCTGGATTCCATGAGCCGTGATGTTATCTTTGTATTTGTATTTGTATTGGGTTTTGATACTCATTTCAGTCTGTTGCCGTTTGATCTCCAAATACTGCTTAATATTCATAGGTTTCTCGAAACCTTCAATAGATGTGAAAGTTAATGATGAAGGATCGTCTGTTAAATAGAAAGATTCTATCTTGGGTTCGATTATTAATATTTCAAGAGGATATTTAGCTGGCAATGGTTCTAAATAAGGTGGTTGGTAGATTACAAGAGCCGTTGTTTTCGGAACATTCATTTTCGGGTTGAAAGAAGCAGCAGATGTTACTTGGATTGGTGATTGTTGTTGCAATGTTGTGGGTTGTGTAAAACAGTTTGTAGTGGTGATGACTGATGTTGTTGAATATTGAATGGGTAGCTTACAAACTTTTGTAGTTTGTTTTCTGACAGTCGTGTCATTGATACTTGATGTTTTCATGCCTGTTACCTCCTGTTGGCAAGTTGTTGGGAAGTCTCTATATTCAGTTGTACTTGTAACATTTGTTCGGATATTTTCTGTCCCAACAGAAACAGCAGCAAATTGTTTTGCTTCCTCATCAACAATGTTTGAAACTGTAGTAGAAACGGGTTTATCAGATGGTTGCATATCAGTTGTTTGATCTGTTCCCCCTTTTTGTTTTCATCAACATCAACGTCTGTTTCAAAAACAAAACTTGGAGCAGATCCAGTTGTCCTTAACAGATGATCTTTAAATGCTTTCATATCAGTTTTAGTAACTCTATATAAAGCATGCACTTTCATGCTTAAGGACTCCATCTCAGACTTATGTTTGATCTCTGCTAATTGTCGTTGAGCCTGGATTATTGAGTTAGATGATTTCCAGAGTTTATTGGTAGCTTCTGTCATTTTCTCTATGAACGTTTCTTTCATTTCATCAAATTTTGTAAATAAGGCTTCAAGTTTAGTTACCCTTTCCGCCAAATTCTGATTTTTGGAAGCCTTCATTAAACTAACAGGATGTTGTGCATTCCCAACAGTTGTTGTTGTATTTGTTTCAATGTTTTCAACAACTGGAAGCTTTTGTGAGTTCTTATAACTTTTAACTGTAGCAGAAGTTACAGTTGTGGTATCAATTTCAATTGTAACTTCAATTTTTTTTCCTGCAAGGATGCTTGATTTGTCTTATCAGTTTCTATCTCAGAAACAGTTGTTGCAGTTGTTATAGTTACAACTTCATTTGAAGTACCAACAGGATTCTCTTGCAAGTCCGAGAGAGTGGCGTTCTCTGGCTGTGGGCTAGATGATTGATTTCTTTCATCAACACTCTCTTCTTGTTGTATATTCTCAGTGATGGGTGCTTGTTAGTGACTGTTTCCAGTTTCAGATTTATCAATTGCCTCAAACAATGGATTAAAGGTAGGTGGAATTTTTGTTGGTGCATGTGAGGGTGATGGTGGAGTTAAAAGACATCCAGCTCCAGGAGAAGGACTTTTAAACAAACGTACAACTGAATCATCTAGGTCATTTTGTATGTGTTCTTCATTTAGATGATGATCAGGTTGAGATGATAGATTAACAATATCTGTTATTGGTGTTATTTCGATGCCTTCAGTAGAAGCATCAACAGTTGTTTGCTGTTCTTCTGTGGTTGTAGTAGTTTCCTTTGGCTTCTGAAACTCTAGAGATATAGTGTTTCTCTTCTTTTTGATTTTCTTTTTTATTGGTGGTTTCTTTGTTGAAATCACTGGGATGACTTCCATACAACTGTTTGTGGTTTCGTTTCCAGCAGCACCAGTTGAACCCACAACAAATGTTACAACAACAGATGTTGAAGTATCACTGTTTGTTTGTTTTTTAAAACTTTTACCTCTAATGAGCTTTTCTGTACTTTAACATCCAGCATTCTTGTAAAAGTTTCATTCGATAAGCTATTAATTGTGATAGCTACCCCTTTTTTAAAATCATTTTCAGGCAATAGTTTTTGTAAGCAGAAACTCAACAATCTTGGATATAGTAAAAAAGCATTACGAGATCCATATTTTATAGCCTTTACATTAGATACTAAATCAGTGAATACTGTCTGAGACAAATTGAAATCACTCTCCGTTAAAATTGCATGTCCCAAATACTGTGTTTTCAATGGTATCTCATTAAATGATGTTGTTTTTGCAGAGAGACATATAAGAAGGGTATAAAAAAAACTTCATTGGTGGGGGAAAATTTGGTTTAAACATTGTGGATGCAGTCAATTGACCTTCATACCCTCTCTCAATTAACTCTGTCTGAATTTCATTTTTCTGAAAAGAAATATTACCTTGCAAATCGTTTAGGGAGAATGTGTTGCAGATGAATTCCGGTGTTATCTCGATATCTGTATTTCCAATTTTGGAGACAACTACATAAGGCTTTTTGTCTTTCTCTCGGCACTCGGCTTTATTCCAGAATTCTTTCAGAGTATCCACATATATTGGAGCATAGCGGTGAGGATTGGTAGGTATTTGGATTTGGAGAGCACATCGATTATAGAGTGAAATTGATGGCTATGTTGTGTTTTAACCAGATATGGTAGATAGTTATGACGGGTTTTTAATTGAAGATCCATACTAAAGATTGAAACAAATCAATTGAATTCAAATTAGGTATGGAATACGACAAGAGATTTTAAATTTCTTAGTCGAATGGATTTAGGTCGTAATTGATAGTGAAACGCTTTTCTGGTGTTTGAATAGAATAAGTTAGTGGAAATATCGATTAAGAGGGGTTTTGTGTGTGAAAAATTGTGGGTGATGTATCAAAAGTGATGTTGACGTGTTCAAAGTTGTCGGTAAACATATGTTCATAAGTCAACACGCATTTTACAGGTCTGTGTCATATGGTCAAATATTATTGAAATTTGTTAATGGATAGCAGTTGCGTGTAAACAGTTGTTTACGACTTAACACATGTTGTTAAACAGTATATAAATTATAATGAATTTCCCATTACAGAGTTTATCTTAGAAAATCTATTGATAAGTCAACATAAGTGTAAAATAGAGTATGCAATTTAATGATTAACATAATGGTTACAAAAATTTGACATTATAAAAAAACTTATTTTGTTATTTTTGTGTTCCTATTTTGTTTCAATCTATATAAAATGAACAAATCTTAACAGTTATTTTTTTAATGTATTTAAAACCATGTAATTTCAATAGTCTTTTTCAAGTTTATATTCATTCAACAATTGTCACTTTCCTACTTTGTATTCAGATGCATAATGATATTTTGTTAAATTCATTTCAAATAGTGTTCTTAAAGATTCTTACAATCAAATAACTGTTAATATTAAACATACTCTAAAGTCTAATACGCTTTGTATAAAGACATCTGTTTACATGTGAACAGTCATTATAAAACAGAGTATATAACAAGTTGAAGGTATATAACTATGAGTACTATATAATTTGTCAAAGTTATTATTATTTTACTTCTTTAATATTAAAAATTAAAAATAAGTATTATACACAATAAATTAGTGTCATTTTTTAAATAAAATAATCTAGATTCTTCTTTTCTATTGTAGGTCTTATAGAATCTTAGCTTTTGTCACTGCAAATAATAATTACCACGTTTGAATTTATTGTTGAAAATGGCGTCTTATTTTTTAAATATTTGTATTTAACTATAATGTATATTATTATCAGTAGTAATTATCAATTGAAATAGTAGCCCAGATGGATTTATAGTTTCATACACAGTCGTATAAAGTTTCAAAGAACAATGAATTTCGATATTCAGATGAAATCTTCTTAATAGAAATTTTGAGTGTAAGTGTCGATGATGAAAAATTCTTTAAGTCACTTCATGTTGTAAGTTGGTTTTACTCTCATGATTTTGATGTAGTAATAGTTAATTATGAAAATGGTTTTGAAAAATTATTCATCCGAAAGAAAATAGAGTATTCGGATGATTTGGAGTTTCTTGAAGAACTTGAGCAGAAAAAAATGAGCAATATTAATCGGAATACATTTCATCTTAATCTGGAACAAATGGTTAGAGCAAGGATACTCTATTTGAAGGAGAAGTTGGAACAAGTTATGGAAGAATGAATATGTTATTGGAGTAAGTTGTAAGTATGTAGTTAATAATTTCATTGGGATACACGTGTTGTGCGACCAACGAAATGAATAAATAGGTATTATACCTATAGTTTTTATTGTCACACCCCAACCGATGGCGGAATACATCGGGGCGAGACTTGGGATAGATTGTTCAAAGACTTCATGACACTAGATTTTGTGGCAATATAGTTTAAAGATAGAATTTCATTTATTGTCTAAAAATAGAAATACAAGTAGTTCATATAACGAAAAATACAACAACAAGCATATGATAACTTGAACTAGAGTGTGTTTCTATGTCAAATCCTAAGTAGATTTCTTGAATGTCCTGCAACAAATATTTCCTGCAACATGTATAAAATATCCGTAAACATATAAAGCATTTGTGAGCATACTAGTTTTGACATACATACATAGTATAATAAAGTTTTGCTTATAGGCATATGCAAGAGAACCATACAAACGGCGACTAGCCACGAAGAATTTTGCTTAACATGACCCATGTAGGGGGCGGATAGCCAATCCTATAGCGCTATACATGCAAGGTGGGTTGTCAACTATATGAACATCTGTATGTTAGAGTAAATAATTCTACATAGCATAGCGTACAAGCATATAATAGACTTTAGATTGCGCATGATAGAATTTAGAATATGATAGACTTTAGACTAAGCATAATAGATTGTAGAGTTTAAAATCGTTTGAGTTTTGATAGTGATACATGTTGAGCCCCAAAGAATAAAGGATAAAAGGGGGACAAATATGAACTCACCTTTGGGTGCGTTTAGTAAGGCTCCAAAGACGAGTCTTGGGAGATTAGTTCCTTAGCCTTGGTTAACTAGAATTAGAGAATAAAGGGTCTTAGGTTCGAGTTTAGATTATAGATTCACGAGAGTCATGCAAGCCTTTTAGGCAAACCAAGCACAAATTGCCTTTAGGGCAATCCGGATGGTCATGAGATTAAGTTAAACCAAGCACAAAATCATCATAGATGATTCGGATGGTATAAGGTTAGGAATGTGAATCCATTTGATAGGTTACCACTTCGTTTATGGAATAGACGTGGGTTTTGGACACGGGATTTCCCCTTTCTAGTGTGGATAAATCCGTAGCACAAGAAGGGTCAAGAGAGTTGGTAAGGTAGGGTGTAACCACAAACCTTCCAAAGATTAATAATAGGATAATAAGATAGAAGATTGAAAGTAAGTTTATAATAATAGATAGTATAACCAATACCATAGCACAAATCCATCTAACATTAGATTGTTAGTGGACTTGGTTGGTCCCTTTATATTAAACAACTTAGAACATAAAAAAAAAACAAATCAGAAAAATAAACACCTTTGAGACCTCTTTTAGGTGCTCTACCCTTATCACACTTCTGTGGATAAATATGGGGAAGATCCTAGAGGTTTCTCCAAGGAGTTTTAGATGAAAAAGGGAAAGAAAAATAGAAGAGAAAGAAGGTTTGAGCTTGGAAAACTTACTGATGTGTAATCAGGAAGTTTGCTCAAAACTTGGAGGATTAGAGAGTGATTGTGGAGAGATTATGGATGAGCAAAGGATTAAAGGGTGGAGAGGAGTGGTATTTATAGGTGAGGTGAGTTAGTTGGGTATTAAATGGAGTAAATAGGGTGGTTAGGGAGAGATTAAGTGGGGGTTAAAGTTAATTAATAAGGGATGTCACCACTTCTTTTATTCTGCTGTGTCTTATTCGAATTCAAAGAAAAAAAATAATAAAGAACGAAGCAACGAAATGTTGCATTATATTATTGTTGTGCTTTTGTTTGGTGACAAAAAAAGTCAATAGACTTTACGTTTTTTTTTCTTTTTTTTTATCTAACAAATATTATTATTAGTAATTACATATGTTTAAAATAAATAAATATATATTAAGATCTTAACTAAATGAATTTCTTGTTATAACGCCTAAATTGAATAGGATAAATTATATTGGCGACTCGTCAAAAATTGGTAAGAATAACATAAAAGAAGCGAGTAAAGGTGAACTTGGAATTTGTTAAATATAGAATTTAAAATATATGTAAGAGTAAAAACAACGCGATGTTACATTTATTGATGTGGGTAGAAATATACACTAACGGTAGAAAGGAATTGTGGAAAGATAGTTAAGAATGCATTAATAGTTTGACTCTGTGAAAAGTTAAAAAAAAAAAGATTGATTGGTAAGGGTTATACATGTATTAATAAGATTGCATGAAATGCTTATCGCATGAAATAAACATAATCAATTATCTACTAGGAGTTGTTGGTGTGACAAGTAAACATAAATACGTGGCTAAGAACCGTATGAATAACTTAATTTGACAAGGAAATGAATATTTTATTTTTGCAAGAAATGAATGAATATTGTTTTCATAAGCTTTCATAGATTAAAAATAAAGTACAAAGCATACTTCTAACTGTCATTAGAAAGATTAGAAATGATTGATGGTCGAATGTCATAAATTAGTAAGAAGTGACAATTTGAAAAGTCAAACGTGTGACACCCGGCAATTTCCGGTAACTAACTTTTAAAAACTTAGTAAGTCTACCCTAGCGAGTCGCGCATACGTTACACATAACAAGGTCAGTCGAGTCGAGTCGCACACCATTGGGGTTTTAACATACGCAAGTCTCGAGTCCCGGGAATTGGTGAACGAGTGTGAATGTGTTTATTTCCATGTATTATGTGTTTATAATCATTATGTGACTTGTCGGTATGTGAAAACATGTTAACGTATGTTAAAACGGAGTTTAACGCGCAAAATACCAACATCAGACCCTGAAGGCGATTAGGATGACCTAATTGCCTTCATGAGGGCGATTAGCATGTATATATAGGCGATTGGGCTTGATTTTAGGCGATTATGGGGGCTAATCGCCTATAGTGAAGGCGATTAGCAGCCCTAATCGCCTGATAAAGCTGCATAATCGCCTATAGGGTACCTGACGACTAGAAACGCCTATAAATACCACCCTTGACCTCCATAACATCATTTATGCAACCCTAGCCGTCCTATAACCTATCTCAACCCACAAACACCCTCTGGAACCTATTTTTACGTCAAAACAACCATTTCCAAGCTTATTCCATCATCTCCTCTTAAATCCAAGGTGTGTTCTTCAAACCCAAACCTTTAAATGATTATATTTTACTCCCTAAACGTCCAGACCTGACTTATAAATGTTTTTGTCTTTGAAAATCCATTTAAAACCGTTTTTAAACAAACCCACACCTTTACATGTGTTACATGTGTTATTTGTGTTTAAAGGTAGGATTTTTAGGATTAAAACATGATTGTTTTTGTATTGTTATGATGTTTAGGGCTGTTACAAGTTAGTATGATGATGTTCTAGGAGTTTGAATGGTTTTGGTTGTGTATTGTTGATACTTGATGTTTTGACCCATTAGAAGGATTTTGAATGATTAAGGATGATATGAGGTGTGTTGTTGATTGTTTGATGTTAGGGTTCGCTCTAGGATGATGCTAGAACAGTAGGATGCTATCGGACAACGTGGTCATGTGATTTAATCTGGATATTTGCTATTTAGGGCAAGTTCTTGCATGTTGATGTGATGTTTACATGTTAAGTTGCCATTTTGGGAAAACGCTCGCATTTGGAACTGTTAGAACGATGAAAACTTAGGGGTTTTGCTTGAAATATGTTTGTTAATGTGCTAGGATGATTATTGGGTGTTTTTACACGTTTCGGATCTGATTTGGAGGGTTAAACGCGCGAAAAACTGTATCAGCTGTGCTATAGGCGATTGGGGATCCTAATCGCCTATGCTATAGGCGATTAGGGGCCTAATCGCCTAAATAGGAGGCCTAATCGTGTATATGAAGGCGATTATGAGCATAATTGCCTTCATTTCATGCAATTGTGATCCTAATCACTAGTTAAGCCCTGAATTGCATACCTTATGACCATAATCGCCTGAAATGCATGTGGATAGCCCTAATCGCATATAATAAGGGGCGATTAGCCCTTGTAATTGCCTGTTGACCATCCCTAATCACATGTTGACTTTCCTAATTGCATGCTAAGTTCCTAATCGCGTGTAATGCTGTTATAAGTGTATTTTGACATCCCGAAACCCGATTTGACACCTAGGAACATGCTAGGAACCCCGTGACATGCCTAGTAATATAGTAACACGTGTTTGGACTTGTTTGTACGTTGTTTGACCTATGTGTTAGAATAGTTGAACTTTAACGCATGTTAAGTACTAAGTTGCATGATTTGTGAATGTTTGTGTATGAGATGAACACGTGGAATGTCGGGTCACCAATAGGATGTCGAGTCTTGTCTTACGTGGTCTGGTTGTCGGTCAAACACGTTTTTCGGACACATAATGGTCATGGACTGGACTTAGGGACTAATGAACCCGACGGGTTATTAGTCTAACTTGACACATATCTTATGATAGGTCGCCAATAGTTGGGGCTATCATATCTTACAGACGGTTTACTCATATCACACATACGGTTTACTCTTAAACGGAACACGCAACCTAAGGTGGGTTCACGACCCCACATTTTACGGTTTTTGTTTTCGGGGGAGAAACATGGTTAAAACTCCTTTATGACTTATGGCTTATTTTCGTCTTAAACTCTTTTGTAACTCATTACTCTTTATCACGTTATACTATGGCTTACTTATTGTACTATACGGTTCATCAAAAAGTCCCTTAGAAACCACTAACATGGGTATATGGCGGGGAAATATGGATAGCGCTATTGGGAACTAACAAACCCCACTCGACGGTAGGACCGGGCGGGTGCATATTGTCTCTAACAAAACAAGGTCTACCGGTGATGACGGTAGCCCATAGGAAACTAAGGGTCACTACACGGCTTAGTCAGCAATGGTTTCACCCGTATGAGTATCTTATTCTGCGCCTAGCTAGCGTTCTCACAAGCATAGTAGTAACTGTGATGGTAACGGTTTTCGAAGGAACACTTTACACATTTAAATAAAACCTGTGAACTCACCAGCATTATATGTTGACTCTTTTAGCATGTTTTCTCAGGTCGCTAAGGTAGCAGCTGTCAGATAGGCGCACGAGGTCGCACTGGAGTCGTCTCGCGTCTAGGGTCTCAGTGGCATGTTTTGAAATTGTTAAACTTTTGAACTTATGTTTTAATTCTGCATGACTTTTGTAAACTTTAAATGCTTCCGCACTGTTGAATGTTGGTTTTTAAACTTATGCATGGTTTTTGGTTTGCGTATGTTTTACATTTAGACGTCATTTATTGTGACCGTTGACTTAGATCCTGGTATGTCACACGCCTCGCGGTAGAACTCCGCAGGTGGAAATTTGAGGGTGTGACAGATTGGTATCAGAGCCAATGGTTATAGTGAACTAGGACTGCATGTAGAGTCTAGACTATAGCCGAGTCTCATACACTAGACGGTCACATACATTTGAGTCGTGTCTTTTGGTAAACATACTAACTTTGTCGGGGTGTCGGTATCCTTACCACACAGTGTCACGTTACCTACCTTATCCTTGGTTATTCCTAGCTCCACTTTATCTTCTTCTTCGGGTTTGCGCTCGTGGGAACTTGTTGTTGATCTTTTGAGTTGGTTATATCTTCTTAAGATGTGGGTATCGGGTGACTTGAGGTTCGAGCTCGGGGCATGCCTTGAGGACCATGTAGAGCAATTTATCATTTCGGGTGCACACGAAATCATAAGTTGAAATGCATGGAAGACTTGGTGGATCTCGTGTTGGGATTTAGGGTCACATCTGGACCCGATCTTAGACTTTTCGTATTCTTTTGGTTTAGCGTTGGTTTTGGGTCTGAGTGTTTGTTTCTTGTTCTTCTCAGAAGATGTCAGGACGCACTGGTGGACGTACTAGGGGACGAAGTGCAGGCCGCACTGGTGGGGGGAGAGGTGGTGGTAACATCACCTTGACGTATGATGAGCTCAATGAGATGATGCAGCAACAGTTGGGTGTTGCACTAGCTGCTTTTCAGGCTGCCCAGCAGACTTTCATGGATGGTACTGCTCCTCCGGTTCAGGCAGGTGTTGCCTACAAGCGGTTTAAGGATTGTCAGTCTCTCAGCTTCCAGGGTACAGAGGGGGCTGTGGAGTTACTTCGGTGGTTGGAGAAGACTGAGTCGGTGTTTGCCCTTTGTGAGACTCCAACAGTGGATTGGGTTAAGTTTGCTTCGGGGACTTTTGTAGGAGCCGCCTTGACGTGGTGGAACTGCGTCACACAGACACTTGGTCTCGGGGAGGCCAACGCCATGCCTTGGGCGGATTTTGTGCGTAGGTTAAAGGATGAGTACTGCCCGCGTGAGGAGATTAAGAGGTTAGAACAGGAATATGGGAATCTTAAGATGGTTGGTTCTGAGGTGGAGGAGTACACGATCAGGAACAACGAGTTAGCGGTGATGTGTCCAGGTTTGTCTACGCCAGAGTACAGGAGGATAGAGCAGTATCTTGCTGGTTTGGTGCCAGAGATTGCGGGATTGGTGTCTGCTAGAGATCCCACTACTATGTCAGAGGCTGTGCGGTCGGCTACAAAGATGACCAACTTGAAGATTTCTGAGGGTGTCTTGCCTCCTAGGGGCTCTTCTGTGAAGGCGCCGGCAGAGAACAAGAGGAAGTGGGAAAGCGTGGATAAGAGTTCATCGGGGGTTCAGCGACAACCGGCGGCGAAGAAGGCTGAAGCTTCAGGGTCAGCATCGGATCAGAAACAAGGGGGCTATGCTGGGAAAAGCCCTAAATGTGGGCGTTGTGGGTTTCATCACTATGGTAATTGTGAGAGTTTCGCTGTGAGCGTTGCCAGCGGACGGGGCATCTTGCCAAGGATTGTAGGGTCAACCTTTCCAGGGCGACTCAGACTGCCGCTACTACTACCCCTGCCCCACAGGGGAACCAGGGTTGCTTTCATTGTGGGGAAGCGGGGCACTTCAAGCGCAGCTGTCCAAAGTTGAATCAAGGAGGCACAGGGAACGCAGGGAAGGATGGAGACAATGAAGGTGGTGGTCGGGCTACTCGTGCTTATGCTTATGTGATTGGTGCTAGGGAGAACCAGGCGGACCCAGACACTGTTACTCGTACGTATTCTTTCTTATCTCTTGTTATGCTTTGGTTTTACTTTTTCGCATTGTTGTGCGTTCGTGCCTTCGGGTGTTTTCCTTGTGGTTTGGTCTTTACTTCTCATTCTTTGGGGTCGATGAGGGTCCTTTGGGGATGCTACTTGGACGGTACCAGTGAGTTAGTTATACCGATCATAGTAGTCTCCAGTAGGCCTTCGATCGGGGGTCTCTTGTCTCATGTTCACTCGTTGTATTTTGGGGAACGTTACTTGGGCACACACAGAGGTCGACACTCATCACTGTTGAGGCCAAAAGAATCTCGGGGCGAGATTCCTTTCAACAGGGGGATGATGTGACGACCCGGAAAATTTTTCTTCTTATTCGTTTTCTCCCTTCGACTTCGGGAAATTTTCGGGACGAAAATTATTTCAACACGGGGATGATGTGACACCCGAAAATTTCCGGTAACTAACTTTTAAAAACTTAGTAAGTCTACCTTAGCGAGTCGCGCATACGTTACACATAACAAAGTCAGTCGAGTCGAGTCGCACACCATTGGGGTTTTAACATACGCAAGTCTCGAGTCCCGGGAATTGGTGAACGAGTGTGAACGTGTTTATTTCCATGTATTATGTGTTTATAATCATTATGTGACTTGTCGGTAGGGCTGGCAAATCGTGTCCCTAACAGGTTAACAGGTCTCTGACGCGCGCGAACAAATCAAGTTCTAAACATGAACACGACTCGTTAACTCATTTATATCTCATGTTTATAACACAGTTTTATGTTTTATGTACCAAAAAAGGGAAATGAAAGATTTTTGTCTCTTAATTCTAAGTATTAAAAAAGTCAAAAAATCAAATAGTGTACTTTTCAGTCAAACAGGTCTTATCGTGTCTTAACAGGTTACCCATTGCCAGCCCTACTTGTCGGTATGTGAAAACATGTTAACGTATGTTAAAACGGAGTTTAACGCGCAAAATACCAACATCAGACCCTGAAGGCGATTAGGATGACCTAATTGCCTTCATGAGGGCGATTAGCATGTATATATAGGCGATTGGGCTTGATTTTAGGCGATTATGGGGGCTAATCGCCTATAGTGAAGGCGATTAGCAGCCCTAATCGCCTGATAAAGCTGCATAATCGCCTATAGGGTACCTGACGACTAGAAACGCCTATAAATACCACCCTTGACCTCCAAAACATCATTTATGCAACCCTAGCCGTCCTATAACCTATCTCAACCCACAAACACCCTCTGGAACCTATTTTTACGTCAAAAAAACCATTTCCAAGCTTATTCCATCATCTCCTCTTAAATCCAAGGTGTGTTCTTCAAACCCAAACCTTTAAATGATTATATTTTACTCCCTAAACGTCCAGACCTGACTTATAAATGTTTTTGTCTTTGAAAATCCATTTAAAACCGTTTTTAAACAAACCCACACCTTTACATGTGTTACATGTGTTATTTGTGTTTAAAGGTAGGATTTTTAGGATTAAAACATGATTGTTTTTGTATTGTTATGATGTTTAGGGCTGTTACAAGTTAGTATGATGATGTTCTAGGAGTTTGAATGGTTTTGGTTGTGTATTGTTGATACTTGATGTTTTGACCCATTAGAAGGATTTTGAATTATTAAGGATGATATGAGGTGTGTTGTTGATTGTTTGATGTTAGGGTTCGCTCTAGGATGATGCTAGAACAGTAGGATGCTATCGGACAACGTGGTCATGTGATTTAATCTGGATATTTGCTATTTAGGGCAAGTTCTTGCATGTTGATGTGATGTTTACATGTTAAGTTGCTATTTTGGGAAAACGCTCGCATTTGGAACTGTTAGAACGATGAAAACTTAGGGGTTTTGCTTGAAATATGTTTGTTAATGTGCTAGGATGATTATTGGGTGTTTTTACACGTTTCGGATCTGATTTGGAGGGTTAAACGCGCGAAAAACTGTATCAGCTGTGCTATAGGCGATTGGGGATCCTAATCGCCTATGCTATAGGCGATTAGGGGCCTAATCGCCTGAATAGGAGGCCTAATCGTGTATATGAAGGCGATCATGAGCATAATTGCCTTCATTTCATGCAATTGTGATCCTAATCACTAGTTAAGCCCTGAATTGCATACCTTATGACCATAATCGCCTGAAATGCATGTGGATAGCCCTAATCGCATATAATAAGGGGCGATTAGCCCTTGTAATTGCCTGTTGACCATCCCTAATCACATGTTGACTTTCCTAATTGCATGCTAAGTTCCTAATCGCGTGTAATGCTGTTATAAGTGTATTTTGACATCCCGAAACCCGATTTGACACCTAGGAACATGCTAGGAACCCCGTGACATGCCTAGTAATATAGTAACACGTGTTTGGACTTGTTTGTACGTTGTTTGACCTATGTGTTAGAATAGTTGAACTTTAACGCATGTTAAGTACTAAGTTGCATGATTTGTGAATGTTTGTGTATGAGATGAACACGTGGAATGTCGGGTCACCAATGGGATGTCGAGTCTTGTCTTACGTGGTCTGGTTGTCGGTCAAACACGTTTTTCGGACACATAATGGTCATGGACTGGACTTAGGGACTAATGAACCCGACGGGTTATTAGTCTAACTTGACACATATCTTATGATAGGTCGCCAATAGTTGGGGCTATCATATCTTACAGACGGTTTACTCATATCACACATACGGTTTACTCTTAAACGGAACACGCAACCTAAGGTGGGTTCACGGCCCCACATTTTACGGTTTTTGTTTTCGGGGGAGAAACATGCTTAAAACTCCTTTATGACTTATGGCTTATTTTCGTCTTAAACTCTTTTGTAACTCATTACTCTTTATCACGTTATACTATGGCTTACTTATTGTACTATACGGTTCATCAAAAAGTCCCTTAGAAACCACTAACATGGGTATATGGCGGGGAAATATGGATAGCGCTATTGGGAACTAACAAACCCCACTCGACGGTAGGACCGGGCGGGTGCATATTGTCTCTAACAAAACAAGGTCTACCGGTGATGACGGTAGCCCATAGGAAACTAAGGGTCACTACACGGCTTAGTCAGCAATGGTTTCACCCGTATGAGTATCTTATTCTGCGCCTAGCTAGCGTTCTCACAAGCATAGTAGTAACTGTGATGGTAACGGTTTTCGAAGGAACACTTTACACGTTTAAATAAAACCTGTGAACTCACCAGCATTATATGTTGACTCTTTTAGCATGTTTTCTCAGGTCGCTAAGGTAGCAGCTGTCAGATAGGCGCACGAGGTCGCACTGGAGTCGTCTCCCGTCTAGGGTCTCAGTGGCATGTTTTGAAATTGTTAAACTTTTGAACTTATGTTTTAATTCTGCATGACTTTTGTAAACTTTAAATGCTTCCGCACTGTTGAATGTTGGTTTTTAAACTTATGCATGGTTTTTGGTTTACGTATGTTTTACATTTAGACGTCGTTTATTGTGACCGTTGACTTGGATCCTGGTATGTCACACGCCTCGCGGTAGAACTCCGCAGGTGGAAATTTGAGGGTGTGACAAAACAGCTGAAAAGTTTGTGAAAGTTGCAAATAAAATGTAACGATCTTATGTAAGAATGCAAATGTATAACATGGTTTTGAATGTAAATGGGAATTTTATGAAAGAATTATAGATAGACCTTGAATGTGAAAGGAACCTTCAACGGACTGTTGAAAGTCTCTTATATGACCAACTGTTGATTTTGTAAATAAATTTAACTCTTGATATGATGAAACCAATAGAATTGGTGAAAGGATGACTACGAATTGGAATTAGTCATATGAAAGATTTAGACCAAGACAAGTATGGCATCAACATTGGATAGAAGCGGACCTATTCGGCTTACCTATCGTTGGCTAACGCCATGAAAGCAAGGTTAGTAAAATGCTAAGTTTATGATTGTTAGATAGAAAGAATTAAATTGAATAGTACCTCCGTACGAATAAGTGATAGTTCAAGTATGAAGTGGTATGGAATGTTTGACTTTTAATGCTAAAAAAAATGAATGACTTTCATCCCCACTTGATTTCAATGAGAAATATGCATGTGTGCGAATTGTTAGTAGTACATGAAACGAACTAAGAAACAAATAGGCATGAATGAAATGATATAGATTGGAAAGTTTTGACTTTTAAGGGTCAAATGATGAGTGAACTTTAGCTTAGATTCGATGTTGTTAAGCAATGGGCATATATTTATTGTATGTAGTACATGAAATGAACTAACAAACAAATTGGCATGAATAAAATTACACATAAACTTACCCTAAGGGGTGTCCATGATAGTTGTACCGGTTTAGTAGTGACTATAGAGTATTATGCAAGAATTTAAGACTTGATAGGTTGAAATGAGTGCCCAAGGATTTATAATTTCCACTGACACAAATGTGCACTAAGGATACTTGGCATACGTCCTAATCATGTCATTTGAATCGGTAAACAACTAAAATGTAAGAGTAGGCTTAAGTTGTAAGAATGAAAGAGGTTTCGAGGACGAAACCTTATCTAAGGGGGGTAAACTTGTAACGCCCCAAAACCCGAATTCTTGTTTGTTAGTATTTTATTTTGTTCTATTACATGAAATAATTAGCTAGAATGATTAACCTCGTTAAAGAAATTAATGGTTTAACTTCTTGTGAAAGTTTGGTGAATGAATGTTAGAATTCATATAATGGAAGAAATAAAGTGTAGTTTATAGTCCATGTTTGATAGGATTCATGTTGAAATTGGTCATGATTGAAGGTCATTGTGTGTTTAGTTGAATGCATGTATGAGAAGCTTGTATAATGTGCTTAGAATGTTGTACGCACACCAAGTGTTGGCGAAATGCCTAGGTGATGTGTGAAATTGTATGCAAGAAGAAATGTGAGAAACATGTGAGAATTGATGTAATTGTTAGAAAACTAACATGAGGAATATGTTTTTGATAGAATCCATATGCGGATGTAGTTTGATGGTATGATTTGGTAGAACTATGCATTAAGGGATTTTACTCTATACTTGATTGGTATGATGCCTACCATGTGTTGGGTAAGTTATTTAATTGTGATTTAGAAGTTAATTATCTACTAAATGTGAACCATATAAATCACTACTAAGATCTAATGTTGGAATTATGTTATTGGCACATTTTGAATATTAATAAAGTATGTAGACTTGTCCATAAATCTTTTAAAAAGTTCAAGGGTAGGTTATGTCAATTGAAAAACCTTGGTAGTATAAAAGGTATGTGATAAGGTTTTGGTTCATTTCATGCCTCTCCCCCAAATTTTATAAAGAGAAAGAGTGTGTGTGAGAGAGAGAGAGAACCATCCAAGTCAAGAAAATCCCATTTTTAGGTTTTCAGCCTGTCATAAAGTGTGATTTTCCGGAGATTGCACCGTTGGATCGTTCTCAAATTTTTACAGAAGCTTTAAAACACATAAACGATCATATCCAATGGTGGGTTTTTGATTTAGAGGCCTGGAAGAGGGGGTTTTACTGACCAGAAGACATCAGCTCGAAAGTTGGGTGAATGGATTAAATGCGTTGGATTAGCCTAAAACTTATGTATATGGGTTAAAAGTAAGATGTCATGTATTTGTGGTGAAAATGAGTCATATGTTTTCATTAGACACAAATGGGCGATTTCGGGTCAAATGGGTGGGGTTAACCCAAATTACTAGTATGAATGGTAAAATGATTATGAACACATATAATGGGATGTGTGAATAATACTTATGTATTAAAGGTGGTGAATGACCCATTATATGTTCTAATAGTTTGCAAGTTGACTTGTTAAAGTAGGAATAAAAATGACATGGATTGGAAGATAACGGGTCAAACGGATGGAATGGACGACAACACTCACACGGGCAAAGGTAAGTGACTTATGAATTAAACTCTAAATTTAGCAAATGCATATTTATGTATAAATGTGGAATTGGAAAATAAGAATGAAATAACAAATTTATAGACTATATTAAGACAAGTGAATAGATGATGTTAGTGAACAAGTATAGTTCACCACACAACAAAGAAGTTAGTTTGGATAATTGGGTCAACAAAGATGAAAAAGAAAGTGAAGGTATTTTAACCATGAAACAAATCCGGGATTTGCAAATATGACACAAGTACGGAATGATGCATGTATATGCAATTAGATTGATATGTGTGTATATATGGTAACAAGTATGGTAAGTAGATTTGCTACGCTTTTGTAGATTTAGTAATGTGGTGTATGCATAGGTGCTTATACCCGGGTTCATGTGAGAGTTTTTTGTATGTAAAGGTTGATCATTATGTGTAGATTGAGTGTAGGATTGGAAACATCATGTTTGTCCTAGAGAATACATGAAGGAAGAATAGTATGACGGGTCAAGATAAGTTGTGTATGGGATTTGTATGCAGGTATGTATTGTAGTGTTATTAATCTTTTTGCTATGAGGATGGTAATAAAGATGCAGGTATGTAAGTATGGATGCATGTAAATTCAAGGCTAGGATCTGGATATCAGGCCCGAACTTGCGAAAGGCGTTTGAACATGATCATTGAGTATTGTTGGATATCATTTCCACATTGTGGGTAATTTTTATGAAGTCACTTAACGAATTAACGAAATGGTTATGTGGTGATTGTAGGTTGTCTTGTCTACCTAATAGAGCAACGAAAGGATGGAGATCGAGCGAGGAAGCGGATTATACGGGGTCACGGTCACGTAACCTAATAAAGATGAGTATTGAATGTAATAAGAAAGAATAAAAGATGTAACACCTAAGTATCTTGTAAATATGGTTTCCAAACATCCGAGAATGGTTTATAAAGTAAGAAATTTTCTAGTTTGTATTTCCGCTGCGTATTTTTTTGTTAAAACGGTTTAGGGTGTTACAATCTCAGATGCCCACAGTTGGCTATACACATAATATGGTACGTAACTTCATGCACATAATAACTAATTACGTAATAATTGTATAATGTTTTGATATTATGTACCAGTACGTCATTACATAATATGGTACGTATCTTCACATTAAGTATCTGTTACATAATTGGTCATACAACTAGAATCAAAAAATCATATGCCAAGCTTAGTCTTATAACTAAACTTACATACCAAACCCAAAATCATGTACAAGATTATATAATACTTAAAATCACGTACCATATACAACATATACGTAGAATGACGTATCATATTCCATATTTTAAATCACGTACAAAATAACCACAGTTGTCATACACATAGAGATAGAATTACGTATCAGATGCTCACATTTAGCAATACATATAAAATCACGTATCGGATACCCTACAGCTAAAATCACGTACCAGATTCCCACAGTTTGGCTTACACCTAAAATTACGTACCAGATACTTAATTGTGAAATTACGTACCTGTTTTTGAAAATCAAGAAAACTATAGCACTAGGCAACTCAAATTAAAGAGAGCGAAACTCTCGTTAATACGGTGTAATTTTTTTTAAAATATTATCGTATGAAAAAGTTATAGGCGTTTGAAAATTACGGCGGAAGTGGGTTTTAGAGGCAGTTGACAAAAATACCTTTTTGTTTTCTATGTATCAACAATTATATAATCAAACTTGAAATCATGTGCTTTTTAGTCAAAAGCTTCAAAATGGATGGTGGAGATTCCTTTGCACACTTTTAATACTTTGTATAATAACCACCTTATATGTATATATCTTCCAGTTTTCAAAATCATTGATCATTTAATTCATTCCAAGAGATCATAATTCTTGATGAATGTAAAGACATTTCAAGCATAATTATTTAAACATTTGTTTTTTAAAGATGTTTTTCATCTTCTTTTTCTTTTCCACGCAACTAAACATCTTCTTAACTATTTTTTATGATATAGTTTCATGGTTTATTAAGTTTATTGTGGGTGTACTCGAGCATAATACTCATCCGTATGTGTAACTATATAAGAGGTAAATGTATGCACATATATATTTGGTATTTATTTAAAACAACAAAAATGCTTTTAAAATACAATATAAAAGATAAGAACTTTCAATCGAAGACGGTTGCTTTTTATGATACATGCATTTCTAAGTTTTATAAAATATATAACCGATAACTTGTTATCTTAGTGTAATTGTAAATAATGCATAACATATTACCATAAAACTTGTATATATAAATGAGAATCCGGTTAAAAACCGAATTTATGGATCGAATACGTGAAAACAACTCGGTTTCAGACGGGAGATTCGAGACGAGACAGAAACATACGAAAACAACGTCATCACAGATTCGTATTACTGCAGAAACGGTTACAGACACTGTCATCAGTAGGATAAACATCTATCTTGGGGCCGGGGGAGGTCGGACATGACCTCCCCTTTGAGAGCATTCTAAACACAAACTCAAATCTTCCCCATGAAAACCAACACATGAGATTGCTATATATAGTCCCACAACACAAAGCCACTTTCGCCCTTTTGATTAGGTCGAATGTGGAACTTTTCCACATTCGACCCTTCAAAGAGTTCGAACCTGGACTTTATGTTTTGGTCTATATTTACAAATGCATCAGATCCATAAAATGCCTTTATGGATCACCACAATCTCATGTAATACAATACAAAGACTCAACCCTAGTCTATTCGACAGTGACGTCCACATAATAGTGCATCAACAATAAAGCTGATATTACACTCACTTCTTCCTACAATAAACCTTCTTTTAACGTCATATGTAGTAATTGAGCTCACTTGCATATAAAGTTGTTTGTGGCAGTTAACTTTGACTTAGATTTTTTTTTGAACGGCCAACAAACATTTCTGCCCGACTACCCGGGGGAGTCCCAACACTATGGACAGACCCCCACGACCAACCTAATGGAGGGCCATACGTACCTCAGGCGGCTGGCGTAGTCAGGCCCGCCCATGCAGTTCCTGAAACCGGAGAAAAAAAACCCCTCACCTGCCCGTAGGCACAACGGTGAAGGATTGGTAAAACCCGGGCGAGATCAGGACTCGAACTCACGACCATAGGCCAGGAGTCATCAATTATTTCTCATTATGTCCTTCGTGAGAATCGAACCTGGGACCTCCAAAATGGATCCCCGGTCCATTCACCAACTGAGCTACCCAACTTTGACTTAGATTATATTATTGTTTTGAATTCGATTATTTTAATATATCCATTGCTCATACCTTTTTTATTTTCCAGTTAGATTATTTACTATTTTTTTGCCTCAAATATAAACAGTATAAGTCTAAGTAATCTAAGCATCAAACGAAAGGTGACAGTTTAATCGGTAAGTTGTACAACTTTAATTAATCAATGTAAAAAAATAATTTCAACTTTAACCCACATTATTAAATTTAATAATTCAACTTATATTGAATTTGTTTCTTTATTGGTGACCTGAAACGAACACCACTATCTAACATTTTAAATGGTATTTGAATTATATGTTGTTTTTTTCTGACTTATGAATTTTATTTTAACTATTGATTACGTTTATGTTTTATTATTTTTATATGAATATTTAACTTTTTGTTAACGCATGTTTAGATTTATTTTATTCAATAAAGTTTAAAAGTCAAGGTATTAGTATTAATCTAGTATGAATTATATTAAATTAAAAAATTGACTCCGTCAAGGAGTTTCACGCTTTGATTGTATTTTGATTCCCATCAATACAGATACGTTTACAAAAGAATTGATTGGGTTACGTTTTCTAAAAATGTGGTGTATAAATAGATAACATCACGTGCAAGTCATACTTTTTCCAATAACTTACTTAGAAATCATTTCTATTTTGATGTTTTTCTTTATTGTTCATTTCTTCGTCATCAAAGAGTGTATTCCAAATTATATTTTTAGTTATCATCATTTCTTTATATATTTTTTTCTACTACATCAAAGGGGAGGCAAAAGGATGCATAACCATGAGGCCACGACCTCTAGAAATTGTAAGATGGCCCCATCTTTTGAAGTAGTATAACCCACGCAATTCTTTTTGACATTTTTTTTGTAAAACACATGAGGGGCCTTTTTAACGCTTTGAAGTGATTATATGATTTTAAACAATCATTTCTAATAAATAATATAACAATTGTGGATGCTTAAGCATTCACATTTTGTTCTTCATATTTATGTGAGGGAAATCTTCGTATTTTGATAAGTTGTACTAAGTGATTGTAAGGGGAGGAGATGGAGAAAAGTTACTATTCATCTCTGTATTTGATACGAAACTGTTCACCCTATGTAATTTTTTATTACTTTTTTAAAGTGATTATGAGTGAAGGAGAGATAAAATTTAATGATAAAAGTATAAAAATGTATTATTTAATAGAAAAAGAGAGAAAATATATTGATTTTTAGTGTAATTATGGAGGTTAAGATGCTACTACAAATGCTCTTACAAGTTTTAATATAGCAAATATTTTGTTTTTTAGCTTTTATTTTTGTTTACATTCCATGTAAAAAGGTAACATTTCGTCTCTCAACTTTAATAAAGTTATATTTTTTCCTTCTATTTTCTTTAACCTATTTACACTACTACCATAAAGGCTAAACTTTAATGAAGTTATCAGAGTAT
Organism: Ambrosia artemisiifolia; assembly: GCA_032199755.1. Classification (NCBI taxonomy): domain Eukaryota; kingdom Viridiplantae; phylum Streptophyta; class Magnoliopsida; order Asterales; family Asteraceae; genus Ambrosia; species Ambrosia artemisiifolia. The sequence goes on from CM063516.1 coordinate 21,489,764, forward strand.
GAAGCACCATCAGTCATGAAAGAGTCGGTGGTTATGAGAGGAGTGGGGACAGGTTTGACATCCAGAGGCGGATTCATCTCTTATGGATGGTGGGCATGTGCCCACCGTCCAACCCACGAAAATATAATTTCTCATATGCAAGCAAATTTACATAGTATTAAGAAGGTAACTTGGTAAGACCAGTGGGATTTTTTAATATTTTCGTTTTTTTCTTTTGCTACAAAAGGATAAGGATACTTGAAATGGATGCATTTAGTTAAAGCGAAACAAGTTTCTCGGTAATATTGTTAACTTATTATATTGTAATATTTTATTATAATAGTTCATTTTAAACATATTTTATTTTCCAATTAAAACTTTTAAAACAAGGTGTTTTATAAATTTTCAAGTAAGTTATTATGACATGCTTATTTTATCTACGTTCAGATATAAATGTTACTTAAAGAAGAGTTGTGAATAGTAATATACAAGTTATCGAAATACAAACGTACATGTAACTATTGTTTTTTTTTACCTCTAAATGTTCTCAAATTTACTGTATTGTTAAGTATATACATATGAATAGTTTCACAATATCACTAATTGGATAAGTATGCATTGGTTTTATTGAACCCATTTTGACCCGATTTGTTTTGGCCCATCTTTTTTTAACCAACCAATTTGTGCCCCCCGTAAAAAAATATTTTGGATCCGCCAGTGTTGACATCAACAAGCCCAATGAAGGTTTCAATTGGATCGAAACAGAACACAAACTCAAGGAACACAGGTTCGGACCTTCTGTGATATCAAAGTAAACAAAAACAAGTCCAAAAACTCAAAACCAAAGACACGTTTACTATCAACAGAAGACAATAAACTTCAAACAAAACAAACTTGAACTTATCACAGAACAAGTTTTATTCAAAGAAAACAAAGATTCAATCCAAAACTCCAATCTTATTTCAAACCAAACAAAACAAAACAAAACAATTGAACTGAATGAAAAGTACAGAAACCATGCCTACTTTTATACTAAACTAATCCTATTTGACTATGGAAAGGAAATCTAAATAGATAACAATAAAAATAATAAACTTGCAGCTAAAGACAAGGAACCTATTTGACTAAGGATATAAAACTCAATAGATAAATGATAAAACAACAACCTAAACTTCAAACTTTGGTTTATCCACTTGACAACCGACTCAATCTCTTGCAGTCCAATCCGTATGAACTTGATTAAACCAAACAGCAACTCTATCCATTATGGCGTGACCCGATCCATCGTACAAGCTAACCCGGGTCAAACAATTAATCGAGCCAACAATCACCCCCCTAATTTTTGACCCGTATCATCCAATTCTTTCTCGCCAAAATTTTCCCTCGATAATTCTCTAGCGACCATGCGAGCTTGTTGTTCTTCCTCGCTTTCACGCTCAATTTCGATCAACTCTTTCTCAACAAAATCTCTAACAAAACGATAACGGTTCTCAATATGTTTACTTCGCCCATGAAACATGGGATTTTTCAACAACCCGATAACGGACATATTGTCGACCTTGAGCTTTACATCATCTTTTCTACAACCCGTTAAATCCGAAAACAAATTTTGCAACCAAATCTCTTGACAAGTAGTTGTAGTAGTACCAACCTCAAAGTTCGCCTTATTGACCCGCTTATTATCAATATCTTCGGCAAGAAATAAAGATTGAACCGGTTGATCGATTTGACCCGTTTTCTCATAAATATCACCAAGCGATTTAACACGTCTCTCCGGCTTGTCAACAAACTCGCCTTCTTTATGTTCACCTAAATAACATGATTCGGAAAAGAACTCTTCTTTATCAACTTCTTGCTCAATAATCTCGGACTCAACCTCGGCTTCAAACGGATCCACTGATTCATTCAAACTAGTGTTCTCTGTTGGTGTTGCTTCTGTTGGTATCACATTAGCTCTAGAAGGACTTGTAGTATTTTCAATGGGTACCACAAAATCACAATAACTATCATCCAAACCTTCCTCAACAACTTCAAAACAAGAATGCCCACTGTTACAATTTTTCCAAACATGCTTTGAACAATAACATGCTTCTGTTTCATCGACTTCTACATCCCATGACTGTGACCACTCATCAAACTCGGTAAACTCATTTTGATCCTCAAACATGCGATTAGAAGCACCGTGATCTAAACACCACAAACCCGACTCAATATTGTAGTTTTTCGGTGCTATATCCGGCTCGTCAAAAAGCGGACAATCGTCTTCTTCGTGTATCACAGCTGCCATGTACAGTTGTTCGTTCACCTCTTGAGTTTCAACAATATTAACCCCATCTTTTTCGGCCGAGTTGTTCGAGCATTCGCTCGCGTAATGACCCAATTTTTCACAATTGAAGCAAGTAACATTCGAGTTATCTTTGCATTCGTTTGCGTAATGACCCAACTTTTCACACTTATAGCAAGTTACCTTTGACTTATCTCGACTCGATGAACCTTCGTGACGACCTTGAGAACCCGACGAACCTTCGCGGCCTCGTCCTTTACCCCGACCCATGTCGGTGTTTCTTTTCTCACGCCTTTCTGCCCGAGAAAACAACAATTTGTTTTGGTTCTCATCAACAGTCTTTCTCATCTTCGTTCTCTCTTCAAACGCTTTCAAACGTCCAATGGCTTCTTCGAACGAAAGAGAATCAAGATCAACAGTTTGCTCAATGACTGCTGCAATAGCCACATATCTTTCTGGTACTGAATTCAACAATTTTCTAACAAGTACCTCATCATCCAATGCTGAACCAAGACTTTTATATTTAGATTGGATACTAGACAACTTACCAGCAAACTCGTCAATTGTCTCCGACTCTCTCATCTGAAGTCCTTCTAATTCGGATCTCAAAGTTTGTAGTCGTGCCTTTTGTACTCTGTCAGCACCCAGATAACGAACCCGAAGAGCTTCCCACACGGCCTTCGGTTCTTGATGCTTTGCAACTTGCAACAATACATCCTCGGGTATCGATTGGAATATCAACGCCTTCGCTGTGTGTTTCTTTCTTTGTTCGACTGCAGCCCTGGTCTCGGGATCAATAACTTCTTCCAATCCATGTGCAGCCAGTACCGTCTCCATCATGATAGACCAAGCCGTGTAGTTGGTAGCCGTTAACATCGGGCATTTAAGCGACACAATACCCGATTCCCTAACAACATTAACAAGCTGACCAGCGCCTTCACCTTCAGCCATCTCCTTGGCTTTTTCTTGATCGACTGATGCGAGAACTTGTGCAATCGAGTGTTAGCCGATTACACGTCTTCAACCTTGAAGACTCCAAAGCTCTGATACCAATTGAAGGTTTCAATTGGATCGAAACAGAACACAAACTCAAGGAACACAGGTTCGGACCTTCTGTGATATCAAAGTAAACGAAAACAAGTCCAAAAACTCAAAACCAAAGACACGTTTACTATCAACAGAAGACAATAAACTTCAAACAAAACAAACTTGAACTTATCACAGAACAAGTTTTATTCAAAGAAAACAAAGATTCAATCCAAAACTCCAATCTTATTTCAAACCAAACAAAACAAAACAAAACAATTGAACTGAATGAAAAGTACAGAAACCATGCCTACTTTTATACTAAACTAATCCTATTTGACTATGGAAAGGAAATCTAAATAGATAACAATAAAAATAATAAACTTGCAGCTAAAGACAAGGAACCTATTTGACTAAGGATATAAAACTCAATAGATAAATGATAAAACAACAACCTAAACTTCAAACTTTGGTTTATCCACTTGACAACCGACTCAATCTCTTGCAGTCCAATCCGTATGAACTTGATTAAACCAAACAGCAACTCTATCCATTATGGCGTGACCCGATCCATCGTACAAGCTAACCCGGGTCAAACAATTAATCGAGCCAACACCCAACACGAGTAAGAATGTCATGGGCCTACTTGGCTTTGACTAAGAAAAATCCGATTGTCTATGTGGAGGACCTCCAAGCCTAAGAAGTAATTCCAGAAGCCTAAATCATTGATGGCAAACTTATTATGCAGGTGATTACTGAAGTTGGTGAGCATACGGGGTATTAAACAAGTGGGTTAGTACTATAGGATATAATACATATTTTGCTAGCAATTTAACTATGCACAAATTACATGTATGCATATGATCCTTTTGTTAGCAATTTTATAGTCTATCCTTTAGTTTCACATGTACAATTTACGTGTATGGTTATGAAATTGACACCATCAATGATTTTCATTGTATTTTGATTTCCATCTATATAGATACGATTCGTTGACAAAATAATTAGATTACGGTTCATAAACATGAGGGATAGACAGATAGACAGATAGACAGTTAGACAGATAGACAGATAGACAGATAGATACTATAATTAAAGAAAATTGTTTTTTTCCACTTGTGACAATTAAAGAAAATTGTTTGAATAATATTATCGTAGTTAGAATTCGTTTTGCATTTTTATGTTTACCTTTTTATTGCTCATTCCTTCGTCATCAAAGAGTGGATTCTATTTTATATTTTTAGTCTCGTTTATTTTTCTACCATATCTTGGGAGACAAGAGGATGCATACGACCCATGAGGCCACGACTTCAAGAAATCTTAAGATGGCCCCAAGCTTTTGGAGTAGTATAAACCACGCAACTTTCTTTCATTAAATTTTGTAAAATTCACGAGTGACCTTTTTTAGGGTTGAAGTGATTATATGATTTCAAACAATCATTGATAATATAATTAAAGGGTAAGTTATCATACAAATGATAAAATTAATGAAAAATTGAGAATGGTGTAAAAAACACAATGCATCACAAAAAAAAATACACATTGAATCGTAAAAAAAAATTATGAAAATAAAAATGACACAATGATTTAACAAAAAAATCTAAAATCTACAGCTAAATTTCAAAAGCGAAAATCTAAAACATAAGACCGTAGAGCTCGACTAAATGGTTCCAGTGCCGCTAAAATAGGAATTCGTTTGATACCCTTCCTAAGACTTCCAATTTTTAGGAGAGTAACATTTCTCTATAATTAAATATATCATTACATTTATATTTAAAACGTTTTCTTTATTTGATAATAGTTGGAATTAATTGAGGGTTGAGCAAGTCAAATCTATACTACCTAAGGAGGACAGGGCGTTATCAGAATTGGGCACGGATACTCCACTGCCAGCACGGTAACACCGCTGCTACCCGTGCTGGTAGGGGTCCCGTGAACCAATTTCTGGTTCCATCTAACGAGCTGATAGTGTGGGACGGTGCAAACTTTTAGGTAATTTTAATTCCATTTTTGACTGTTTAAATGTTTATTAAATAATTTTGACTTTCAAACGGTCATGTTTTGTGACCGTTTTAATCTTTAGGTTTATAAAAACAATACATTCCCACGGTTTTGAATCAAAAACATAGAAATCTTATATCAATACTTCTAAAAAATGTCTGATATTGACGTAGAAGATGTTCAAGTAATCGTTCCCCCGTTCGAGGTCCACCCGATCTTACACTCAAGCGATAGTAGCCTTGAGTTTCTGACGGACCTTGCACGGCGGGCAGAGGAAGACACGGCAACATCTAAGAAACGATACGTGCCACGTGATCACGAGGGAGGCAATGCGCGGTTAATAAATGACTACTTTGCCGAAGTACCAAAATACACCGACGCACAGTTTAAACAACGGTATCGCATGTCGAGGCGTCCATTTCTGAAAATTGTAGCAGATGTTGAAGCAAACTTCGAATGGTTCAGAGAGAGCATGGACGGTTGGTTTAGAAAGAGTTTTACGCCCATGCAAAAAGTATCTTCAGCAGTGAAACAACTCGCAACCGGTAATCCTCCAGACGAATACGATGAGTATGTATGTATGTCTGAGAGGACGTCACGCGAATGTTTACAATTTTTTTGCAATGCCGTCATTAAGTTATACGGGGCTGAGTATTTACGAAGACCAACAAGCCACGACATTGCATGTTTGTATGAGGCACACGAAGAAAGACATCACCTTCCCGGCATGATCGGTAGCATTGACTGCACTCATTTAGTGTGGCGAGCATGTCCTAGGGAATTACGAGGACAATATATGCGACGCGATCACCAATACCCTACGATCATGCTAGAAGCCGTTGCTTCGCAATATCTTTGGTTTTGGCATGGATTTTTGCCCCCCCCCCGGTTCACTGAACGACATAAATGTCCTCCAACAATCCCCGGTGTTTCTTACCCAACGAAACGGAACGGCGCCACAGTGTCCATTTACTTTAAATGGCCACTTATATAAACGTGGATATTATCTTACCGATGGCAACTACCCAACCTAATCAACGTTTGTCAAAGCGTTTCGATATCCCACCGACCCTAAGGAAAAGAAATTCGTTAAGGCGCAAGAGTCGGCAAGGAAGGATGTTGAGCGAGCGTTCGGGGTATTAACAGGGAAATGGGGAATTACCGCACGACCTTTGAGGCCCAAAACCGTTGCTAGGTGTAGCGTCATCGTCTATACGTGCATGATATTGCACAACATGATAATTAAAGACGAGGGGCGAGAGATATCACCGGTCCACATACACGATCCCCCAATCCAACCGTTTTTCGACGAGGAAGCACTTGCGGAGTTGACAGACTCCGATACGCATTTCCGACTTCGAAATGATCTCGTGGAACATCTAGACGGACTTGATCTACCGTATCTCGACGTGGAGGACTCCGAATAGTTTTTCTATTATTTAGTTTCTTTTTAATTTATGTGTTTTTGTATTTCTATTTTTATTTGCTTTTAATATTGTAATTTTATTTTATTTAGTTTAATAATATGTTTAATTAATGTTTCTTTAAAAATAATAAAAAATAAAGATTTCAGTGAAGTGAATCAGTAGAGTGCTGCCTACAAAAAACTGAATCAGTGAAGTGATGTGGTAGTGCAGGATTGGTTAAAATCAATGAAAGAAAAATCACTTACTATTAGCACCCCTTATGCCCTAATAAACAAAAGTCATTTGTGTCACATGTCATTATATTAATCCAATTTCAATTTTATTGATCCTCTCATTATGATAGATGGCACAGTATAATAATTTTCTTTTTTTCCTTTTTTAAAAAATAAAAAACATTAAATGATATTGTATAAGGTAACAGTCGGGTCCTAAATTTAGAAAGTATTATGTCAATCATTTTCTTCCAAAAGAAAGCTCCTCCATCTTCCCCTCATCTGTACCCCATAAGTTATTCGACATGTTTTTTGAAATTGTATCTTCAGTTTAAAAACAACATCAATGAAACATTACAGATCTGTTGTTAATAAAGTTGAAATAGTCTGTTTTTTTTCTTAAAATCAAATGTTATAGATGTTTTCTTAAAAGTCAATTTTTTAATCAAAATAGTATTTTTTTTTTAAATACTTTGTTTATTTTTGTAAATCTAAATATTAGTAGTCTGTTATTTTTGTTCATAATATTGAAGATTACATATTTGAAGGTATGGATGTTTTCTTAAAATCGAAGATATGATTTAAAGTCGTGTTCATGATTCTATATTAAATCATGTTTTCGTTGAATTTTTTTATTTGCTTTAATTGACATAAAAGTTAATAGCTTTCTTCTTCATTGTATACTCAAAATCATGTCCTGCAGGTTGTAATAATCTTTTTTGGTAATTTTAATGAATATAATATAATACCACTATTGAGTTGGCTACCATATATTGTTAAGTAAATGATGAATTTGCTAAAGAATTAAATTATTAGTTTGTTTTGCTATTAGGTTTGAACTTTGTTCTTGGTCAGTTGCAAAAAATGAAGTAATAATTGTATTAGACATTTATTAGTAAGTCAAGGTTTTGGTATAGAATATGAAATGGTTCCTATATGAAATAAAGTCAATTAAAGGAGTTTATTTTTGATTTTGGTGTATATAACAGTTTTACGGATGAGGTTTTTTAATGTTTTACAGATGTTTATAGGTTTAATACATATTATGGAAGATGGTGTATGGTTTTGTTGTCAAATCCTCATTGAAGAATCACGCTTAATTGGTAAGAAATTACACCTACTTATTACCTTTAAATTAGACATTTCCTAAAAAATAAATTAAAAAAAATCTAATTTTGGTTATTAATTTCTTAAATAATTTAAATGTATAGTTAACAATTAATGTATTTGATAATCGTAATGTCAAATGTTCTATTTAAGACATTAATTTCAAAATTTAATATCTAAACAATTTATTTAGTTTTCGGTTGGTATTATTAATATATCTATTTTTTTATTCAAGACAAGAATAGTAACTATTAACCTTAATTTAATACATCTAATAGATAATTCAATTTTTGAATTTGAATTGGATTCATATAAATTTTTTAAAATTTACCAACTTAATTTAAAAAATGTATCAATTACATTTAAATTTTTTTTAGATTAGAGTTTCCTAAAATATTTAAATTAGTAATGTCAAAGTTATATTTAACAAATTAATTTAAAATTGTAATATCTATAAACAAAGTATTTAATTATCAGTTGGTATTATTAATATTTCTAAATTGTTAAACTTTAGATAAAATGATCACTATTAAACTTAATTTAATACATTTAATAGATAATTCAAATTTTGAATTTGAATCGGATTCATGCAAAAAATTAATAATTAACAATTTAATTTAAAAATGGTATCAGTTACATCTGCTAATTTTTTCTTTTAAATTAGAGTTTCCCAACATATTCAAAGTTTAACATTTATTATTTTCGGTTATAAATTACCGAAATTACAAACAATTTTAATAAAATTTAAATTACTTTCCTAAACCTAATTTAAATACTTACAAATATATAAATGGTTTCAAAAACTTTAATCATTTGATTTAGTTTTAGAGGGCACAAAACTTTTTGAAGATAAAGACATTTGAAGCATAGCAATATTCTTTAAGCACTTGGTTTTAAAAGTTGGTTTTCATTTTCTTCTTCATTTTCAAGTAAAACATCTTCTTCTTAACCATTTTTTATGATGTATTTTCATAGATGTTTATTAAGTTTACTGTTGTTGTACTCCAGTCTAATAATCCTACGCATCTATAACTATATAATCTTTGAATGTGTGCACATATATATTTGGTATTAATTTAAACCAATAGTATGTAAAATAAAAAAAATGTAGTTAAAATACAAAAAACAACATATTAATAAACATCCAAGATGGTTACCTTTTATGATAATGCATTTCTAAGTTTTCTAAAATATTCATAACTAATAAGTTATCATTTGTGTTCAACTTCAAAATAATGAATAAGAAAATACCAAAATAAACATTGAATATATAAAGTTGTTAGTATATTGATTGTTAATAGCATTTTGATTACATTTGCCTCGAGTTAGATTACATCATTTCCCTAAATTAGATTTTTTAGTATATTCATCGTTCATACCTTTTTTATTTCGTAACTAGATTATTTACTTTCTTTTTTTACTTGATTATAGGCAGGACATGTCTAAGCAATCTAGGTATCCATCGAAAGGTGATATTTTAATTGGTATGTTGTTATAGCTTTACTTAATCAATGTAAAAAAATATTATTTAAATTTTAAGCCACTTTAATTTTGTACTTCAACTTATATTGAATTTGATTTTTTAGGCAACGTAGAACGAACTCCATTATCTAATATTACAAATGGTAGTTTATAAGGAAATATGTAGTGAAATTTGAATTACATGTTTATTCCTTACTTTTACATTTGAGCTGAACCAACTCACTATATTTTATGTTTTACTAAAGTTCACCCTTCAAAGTACTAGTAATATGTATTGAACCGTGTGTCCATACGGGCAATAATCTAGTTTTCTAAAATATTAAATCTATAATACACATTTTTAATTTAACTGGAATAATGATGTAAAGGGTAAATACTCAAATGTTCGAGTACATGGCCCATTTATTTGATATAATTGTGATATCATATCCTCTTGATAGCAATACATATATTCTTAAAACTTAATCAAACATGATGACCATAAGTAAAGCTAACTCCAACTCTAGAGTGTTTCTTCCCTTGGATGCAACCTTAACATATATAAATACTACAATTTATATTCTAGAAATAGGATATACAAAATTAAGTCAACTGAAAATAAAAAAAAATGTTGACCTCAAATCTTCTCTTTGTCATTTCAATTCTCTTGTTAACAACTGCATATTGTGATAACCTCCAAGATACATGTCCAACCTACATTTCCCCTGATGAATCCCTGTTCATCAATGGCTTCCCATGCAAAAACCCTTCAAATGTCACAACATCTGATTTCAAAAACATGATGTTGAGTCAAGCTGGTAACCCAGACGAGTTCCTACGCTCGTCGGTCACCATAGTTACGGCTGCTGAGTTCCCTGGTCTTAACACTTTGGGGTTAGCCACAGCTAGAACCGACTTAGAAGTTGATGGGCTAGTGATGCCTCATTCTCACCCTAGAGCCACTGAAATGATGTTTGTGACAAAAGGTGTTGTGATAGCTGGATTTATTGACACAAAAGGGCAATTGTTTCAAAGTGTTTTGAGGGCAGGTGATGTGTTTGTTTATCCTAAAGGATTGTTGCATTATTGCTTGAATTCTGGATTTGAGGGGGCACTTATGTACTCGGTGTTTAATGCCCAAAACCCGGGTGTTGTTGATGTGTCAAATGCTATGTTTGGGGACAATAACACGGAGATGGTGAAAATGGCGATGGCTAAACTGGTGTCGCTTAATAGGGTGGAAGATGTTCGTGTCAATGACGATACGAAGTTAAACGACGAGCTTTAACCGTCTTGTTATCAAAGTTGGAGTGTTGGTTAATTTGTGCTATAAGATTAGAATGATAGGAAACATTATATGTTGGCATTTGATTTCTGGTTTTGTTGTTTTTGATGTGTTATGTGTGGATAAAAAAGAATTGATATTATTGGGCACATTAATGCTCGTACAAATGAATACTTCAACTATGATTTTCAATGGCTTTAATCCGGTATTTGTTTTTGTGACATAAAGAACATTGTTGTTTCTTTAGCTAAATGAGTTTGAGAAAATATAAGTAGAGTATGACAATGCTCATGTAATAATATTTAGAAACAATAATATGTTTAATAAAGTTTTCCTTTCTTCTTTTAGAGTCTTAAAGCTATTAGGATTACCCGGTCAGTTTATGACATTACTTGCTAGCATCACGTAACTCGACACAAATTTAAGTTAGTTTGGGTTTAAAACTATACTAGATTGTACCCCGGGAACGTCCCGGGGTTGAGAAATCTAACATGACATATCAAGTATTTGGTCTGCGGAATTAGTTTTATGGGCCGGCAAAATTTTTGCGTCTAACTTAACATAACTTGGCAGCTCCCCTATTATGTTGCTTGGTTTCTTGATTGGTATTACATTGGGCTACACTTGGGCCGATTGGTACAGTTTGGTAGTTTATGGACTTTGCTGAGTTGCACTGTCTTAGGTTCCTTTGCCTAATTGAACTTTTAAGGCTATGAGGTTTAATTGGCAGATTTTCGTTATAGGCTTGGGCCGGTCCAAGCTATGTAAGTGGGCATTATTTCCTGGTATAGTTTTGCTTAGAGGTGCACACACCGGACATTTTTAATGACCGGTTTCAGGTATGGAACCGATTATGGTCTTTTTATATAAGGGATGGAACCGGTTATTGCTATAACCGGTTCAGTTTTAAGTACAATTTTTTGACCAAAAAACCATAGCTTATGTACTCGGGTTTGGTTTTCTTGTGCACTTCTAGTTTTGCTTAGTTTGTTAGTTTTAACTTTTTGAAGTTTTGACAGGTTTATTTTCCTCTTATAACTTTCTTTCGTTAGTTCGTTTTTTCTTTTAGAAAAACTGTACGCGATATAACATTTAACAAAAACGAACCGTCGCTACCCACTGAAAAAAAATATATTAATTATTTTTACAAAATTAAATACTTTTCCGTTTAAAATTTATTAAAAATTGGGTTACCCTCCACAGTGGCGTTGTATACAAGTAATGAGTGACCGATTTATTGATTTATAAGTAAGATGTGTACCCTAAACTTAGTTTTCAAAGCCCTTTTTCATTTTCAATATTTCATTAGAAAATATGAATAAAATAAACAAATAGATGAAAAGATGAATATGCTCCTAAGTTAATTTAAAAAATGGATGAAGTTAACGAGTTAATTTTAAAAATGGATGAAGTTAACGAGTTGATGTAAATGGCAAAATTTTGTAAACCTTAAATATTCAATAGAAAAAAAAACTTGTTAGATTTAACTGGCAAAATTAACCAAACCTCAAGGGCGATTTTGGCAGTTTAATCAAAATAAAATTAATTATTTATTTTTCTAATTAAAGACGTTGCGAAAGGTTTTAAAATAGGCATGACTATGAAATAATAAATTAACTACAGAAAAAGGAGCTCGTTGATTTAGAAATCAGATTTGAATTTTAACAAATAATGACCCGTTGGATTTTTTTTATTTTTTTTATTTTTTGTGTTTTGGAATAGGGATGATTATATGATGGGCTTAGTTTAAAATTTTGTTTTAAAAGGGTTTTATCTACGGGCTGGACTGGGCTCGCATGTGGGGTCCATGAATTTGCGTATTCATGTTGAGTTAATCCAAATTTGTTTTGTTGGGTTAGGTTTGGTTGTTTGGATTAATATTAGTATGGGTTTGCGTTTAGGATACCTGGTTTTATGGTTCATATAATTGACAGTCATGGGCCTTACCTCTCTTCTTATTTCAGTGGGCTTCATTTGGTAGACTGAGATTGGGGTATGGTTTCATGTGGACTTTGCATGGATATGGTATTTCATTATGGATTGGGCTGAGGACTTGGATGGTATTTCATGTCTTTGGGCCTTTATGGTTTCGTTTAGTTTGTTGGGGAGAGTGGTAAACTTCAGATTGAGAAGTTTGATGGAAAAGACTTTGGTTGGTAGAAATGCAAATGGAGGATTTGCTGGTTCAGAATGATTTGAACATGGTATTGTGTGACAAACCAGAGAAGTTAAAGAGTTTCAATCACTTTGTTGTCTTTTACCTCTTTAAGTCTACCCATTGCCAATCACATTAACAAACCAAAGAAACATAATTGGACTTAAGAGTTTGGATCTGAAAAGGTTGATATCTATTCTTGATTGGTACAGGCATATGTGCATGTTTTTTATACACTTATTATTAAATCATTATTAAAGACAATATAACAACCTGATAAGGATATTTATCATGATAAGGATATGCTATTTGATTAGGTTTCCATTGTCAGTATGTTCATTATATTCCTATATAAGTAGTTGATTACTAATACCAAACACATCATGTGGTTTCTAATATTCTATATGATATTAGGGCATTAGGCTTCTCGCATTTTTCTCCTCTCCCCTCACACATTACCTTCTTCGGCGCTTTTGCTGCCAGAAACTGGTTGGCCATCGACCCTCTTCACCCCTCGTCCCTAATGTGATACATTTTTTACACACAATCTCCACATACTAATGTCGATGCATCAATCTAATATTTGCTCTCCACGGATGATCATCTCCCATTCATTTGGAGAATTTGGAACGAAATCCTTAGTCTTTGGTCACCACACATTGTGTTATTCGGGTTTCCCAGGTTAGGTTACTCATGTTTGGGTGGGGTTGTTCGTTTTTTGGTTTATACTATGGTGTAGGATAGGAGCTCGTGGAGAAGTAGGATTAAGGTTAAGGACTTGTAGGGGTGTTATCTTGTATCAGTGTCTTGTCGTAGGAGCGTAATTTTTTTTTCAGTTATGTTTTTGGTAACTTGTGCAAGTTATCACCTGACCATGTGTTGATATGAGTGATTTATTTTTATCTTTATTCTTTTTATTATATTTATGTGCATATTTAATTTATACCTAGTTGTGTGTTGTTGTATGTTTTCTAATTCTCACATATAGTTGTCTTTGGAGTCGCGGGTTTTATCGGAAGCAGCCTCTCTATCCTTTAGAATAGAGGTAAGGTGTGCCTACATCCCACCCTTCCCAGACCTTACTAATAGTTTTTATAGCTATGGGTGGGATTACACTGGGTATGATTGATTGATGTGAAATGCAAAAACATAGAAGTTTTCTTCTCAAAAGTTAAAGTCTCAAAAGTCTCAAACTTAGTGTTTGAAATACCAAAGACTCCAAACGGAAGCACATCTATAAAAAAAGAATAAATATTCGGGTTTTGCGTTTTTCAGTTTGGGTTTTTTTCTAGGAAAAAGTGACCCAATAACCGACCCATTTATGTTTTGGGTTCGGGTTTTTCAGGTGTCCTCTTTTGGTCGGGTTTCAGGTAAAAATGACTCACCTATTCCCATATGATACCCTTTAGGAAACCAACAACTACAACAAAACATACAACTCGTAATCACTCACTTATGGTCCTAAAATGTTAGACTCCTAGTTGGACTTCATTGCACTTGGTTAGAAAAATTCCTAATAAGTTCAAAGTCATATTAGTAACATCAAGAATGCAACAATTAGGACCGTGTCCCTACACTAGACTACTTACATTTAGCCACCGATCATAATTCAACAAACTAGCCTTCTAGACATAAATGACGTAATTTATATACACTTAGAATTTGTTTAATGATTTTCTTATTACAAAAATTAGGTTCACAATAAGTTTCAGACTTTTGTAGCAACCTTATGTAATTTGCCAGTTATGAAATAAAACCAGAGTCGTTTTAAATTTTTTTTTAATTACAAGTGTGTGAGAACTGTGTTGGAAGAAATGCACATATCCCTAAAAAATGGTACATATGTGTGTCAAGAGTGCTGACAATATTAGACAAATCATAGTTAAGACATGTTACATATGGTTGATATCTATACGTAGATCCAGGAACCCACGATTTTCCAATTTCAGTGGGTTCCTTTTGGTAGTTTTTTTTTTTTTTCAAATCATACAAGGTTCTCACTAATTTTTTTTGTTTTTTCCAAACCGAGCGGGTTCCTGGCAAACCCACAAAAGTGCGTCACTGCTAATATGTGTGTTGGTTAGAAACATAAACACAAACACAGAATGTTTCTCTTTTAATATGCCCATCAGTTTCAGGGTTGTTCCATTAAACCTTGTCAAGTACTAAACCTTCTGCACCAAACAGGTTTCCAACTTATTAGTCTGATTTCCTACTCCAAAGGCTGTCCTGATTTTTTTAAAACGATCGGACCCAGCGCCATTCCGACAAGCCTACCAGTACTATACAAAACTCCAACTCAAGAAACCAAACAAAAGAAAAAAACTGACCCACATGACATCACGATTATTAGGCTCTTGTTTCAAGCATGCAAACCATTGCTGCTGTTTCCGTTGCTATGGACCGCGTTACCATACCTTTGTGGTGATCCGGCTGACATGGTCAATCCGTTCGCCTTTGTGCCAGCACTTTTCTTTAGCAACACGTCTAACTGTCCGCTAGCTGCTGCTATAAGCCCTGATAACATTATAACATACAAGAAACTGTTAAAATTTGCCTAACCTATATTTTTAATGCATACAGCCTTCTAAACCACTTTTTTATATTATCAAGATGACTATCAAGATTAGTACCTAAGAAAAGTGCAGAAGGTTTTCCAGGCCTAGACTTGAACTCAGGATGAAACTGAACACCCACGAAATACGGATGACTACCGAGTTCAATAATCTGCAAGTTTTAAATAAACAAATCAAACTTAAATCCACCAGAAAAATCATGAATTGCCTCTGATAAGAAATCCAATACTGACCTGCATACGCTGACCACTTTCATCTTTGCCTGTAAAACTTAGACCAGCTTTTTCTAGTTGTAATACCATGTCAGGATTCACCTAGTTCAAAACTTAAGTTATTCAGACCCGTAAAACAAATCAAAACACGCGGTGAAAGTTTAAAAAGTAAAAGGCCATACCTCGTATCTATGTCGATGTCTCTCATCTATGAACCTTTGATTACCATACCTATCAAAATCCAACAAAATTCATATTAAAGCAACCAATATGTTTGAAAGTGCTACAATGTTTTTTTATGCTTACAGTTGCAAAGCTTTAGAATCTGTAACTTGAAAATATGTCCTTCTGGATCCAAGCCTCATAGTACCACCCATATGAGTCTTTGAACCCTGTGAGGATCAAAACCGAACAACGAGTAAGATGACTGATAAAGATTTTTGAAGTTTAAAACTTTGCATAACACAAACCTCGGGCATGAATATGACGCAAGGATTTTTAGTGTTTGGATCAAATTCGGTGCTATTTGCATCTTCAAGACCAAGAATAGATCTTGCATACTCGATTACAGCTGTTTGCATTCCTAAACAAATCCCAAGATACGGAATGTTATTTTCACGTGCATATTTTGCTGCAATGATTTTCCCTTCGACACCTCGGTCACCAAATCCGCCAGGAACCAGAACAGCATCCGCAGACTGTACAAATGACTCTTATCAGATATGCCATTCAAAACACAAAGGTGGGTTGTTCAGGTTATGTTTTCTTCCTGAACGGGTCAAATGTCACCAAAAGCGTCTTTCTCATGCATAAAACATCATAATATTTTTTTTTCAAAAAAATTCAATTACTACTGAAAAAATGTAACTTTTTAAACATAGTTCCGCGGATTAATTATTGAAAAAAAGAAAAGATTCGGGTCATCTTAATCCTAACCCAAATCCATATTGAGTTTTTAACGAACTCCTCTGACCCGCCCAATTTGCCACCTATAGTTATGACTAACATTAATCAGAAAGTGAGAAAAACCTTCAAAGAATCCCAAGCAGCTTTGTTAACATCAGGATTCTGTAATAAAATAGTTCACCATGCATGATGTTAATACAAAAAAAGTTATAAAAACACATGTAATGAAAGATAGATGGAGTTGGATAATAACTTGTATGGCGGTTGCATCTTCAAGATCACTGGCGGACACCCAATTGATGACTAATTTCCTTCTGCAAGCAACAGAAGCATGCAACAAAGCCTGAAAATAAATACTGTTAATAATGATATTTAAGAAAACATATATTATGTGAATCATTAATGTATCACCTTTAGTACAGAGAGGTAAGAATCTGAAAGGCCCGTGTACTTTCCTACCATGGCAACTCTAACCTGTATAGATTCATTCATACATATAAGCAAAAAACAGAATTTATGTTTGTTGTAATCAAATATTCAATTACCGGGTCATTCAGCATGTCACAAACATTAGCGCGAGCTGTCCATTCTTGCAACATGGGTTTAGATGTGATACTGCAAGAATGAATGTTACGAAACTAATTATTTGACATTGAATAACAAGAATGAATGTTTTCGGAATTATTATTATTATTATTTAGTAACTAACAGATTATCAAATAAATAGTCTCATAATGCATACCATGGAAGGTCCAACACCTTTAGTATTGCTTCGTGAGCTTTTTGGTCCTAAAAACACAAAGTTAAGTACATATACTCGATGACAAACAAATAAGATTAAATGTCAAAAGCGCGCTGTTTTACATACACGTAAGAGTAGAGGTACATGCCATATGTTGGAAACATCATATAGAGTGACTATGTTCTCCTTCTGTAAACAAGAAAAGACTCATTTACTAATGCATTTAAATGGTATTTCACTATCTTTCTTATTATTATGTTACCGGAACATGACAAAATCTTGAAAGTTTCTCCTTCACGTTCACATCCAGTTCCTGCATATATAATGCTAAAGAGTAAGCAGCAGTGCATGGCGTCAAATTGTTATCGGCCAAGATATGGCAACATCGCCAAATGGGAGGTGGTCGGGTCGGGTTGACCCAAATCTTTTTTGGTCAAATATGGTTACAAATATTATATCATAAAGCAAGAGGCATGATTGATACCGTGGTGCTGCGACAAGCTAATATGTTTGGTGTAAGTCCCAAGCTTCTTAATCCCCGAACACTGTGTTGGGTCGGTTTTGTTTTCTGCACAAACAAAGAAATTAAAATTATTTTCATAAAAAAAAATTAACAAACTCCGGCATCTCATTTAAACTCACTTGTTCACCAACAACATGTAGAACAGGCACAAGGCTGACATGTATTAAGCAAAAGTTTCCAGTGCCTAAAAGATGCATCATGAATACATTTAGCAACACAAACATGACAACTGTCAAAACAAATCCCTGACACTTACCAACACGGTACGAGAATTGGCCAAGAGCCTCAATAAATGGCATAGATTCAATATCCCCTGCATAAAGATGTGATTGTAAGACCAAAAATCCCAAAGGAATCATCATATAATATATGGTCATTTTATAGCCCATAATGTACCTATAGTACCGCCCAATTCAATGACACAAACATCAGGTGGACCATCTTTTCCGTCTACTGGTATAGCTGCTACTCGTTCAATCCAATCTTGAATGGCATCTGTGATGTGAGGAACAACCTGAACCAAATGTGCGTGTCCGTCAAAGCTTTTATCCATTTAAAAAAATATAACTAATAATAAGGTTCTTCTACCTGAACGGTTTTTCCAAGATAATCTCCCTTCCTCTCCTTGTTAATGACAGACTATATCCAAATATTAAAAAAAAAAATCAATTAGTTAATGATAAAAAGTAAGATTTTAACAGGTTCGACTCAAGTTAGTTAGTTAGTTAGTTACCTGGTAAATCTTTCCAGTGGTGATATTATTATCGCGCGTTAACTTAACATCTAGAAACCGTTCATAGTTTCCAAGGTCCAAATCCACCTTCAAACAACGCAACAAGTCAATTATCTTGTAACAAACTTATAACTGACACAATGTTAGTAAAAGTGTAAAACTAATTATTTTCCAAATTTGAAGATGTTAAACTCACTTCTCCACCATCATCCAACACAAAAACTTCTCCATGCTCAAAAGGAGACATTGTTCCTGCATCTTTATTTAGATATGGATCTGCATGTAGGAAAAAAAAAAAAGTCAAACAACCAACTTTGACCTACAAACACAAAAAGATGATCAAGAACATTGAAACAAGATATTGTTTTCAAAAAGAAAGAAACAAAGATACCCTTTTGGAACAAATAAAAAAAAAATCAAATATAGGCATATACATACAAAGATCATATATCATAATCCCATCCCATAAAGACCATTTCTTTGTCATAAGAAATAACTAATAAAAAAATAAAGTAAGATAATGACTGGATACCAAAACAAAATCCTGCATTAATCTAAATTATCCATTGTGGAAAAAACAATGAGAAGTTTGTACTATCCATTTACAAATCTTTAACCTTTGATCTGCAATATGCTTTGCAGAAATTTACATAGAATTGGAACAAATACAAACCGATTTTGATGGAAGTGACACGAAGACCGCAGGCTTGAAGAAGAAGACCAATACTGCTGGCAGTGACTCCTTTTCCAAGTCCACTAACAACACCTCCACTCACAAGAACATACTTCATCACTTCTTTTCTTACTTTACACTACTTCCCCTGTTTTCACTACAGTTAAAAAAACAAAACAAAACAAAAGTAAAACAGGTTACCCTGATAATTACACAATTTTTCAAGAAAAAAAGGTTAAATTTACATTTTAGAAAACCAAGAATAGCAAAACAGATTTATAAACCAAGAAACAATTAGAGCATATGAAATCAACAGACTCCTCTGTTTTTCACATACTCATTATTATATCATTTTAACCTCCACAGCTCAAAACAGATTTATAAACCAAGAAACAATCTCAAAACACTTAAACAATCAAAACATTACCCTTTTGTTTAAAAACCAAAACCAGAGTCTCCTTTAAAGAAACAGAGCATCAAAGAAGGAGGACACTTTTGTATGCTACAGATAGAGAGTATTAATGTGAAGTATGGTGGCTGGCTATATATTATGCAGCAGCTCATAAGAAGAAGAAGAAAAAAGAAAAATGACTACAATTACTATTATTATTATTATTATTATTTTCCTTTTGAAAACTAAAATCTAAATATTTTTCCCATGTCGCTGTTTGGACTCTGCCTCTGACTCTCCTAACAGACCCGTGACCCTACTTCACGGTTTATAACAGACCAAACAAGACATTGAATATTATTATTATTATTATAGTATTTTGTTGGGTGTAAAGATTTGTCTGTAAACAGAATCTAAACCAAACAGGGGGTATGTGTGTGTTTTGTTTGAATCTTGATTTTAAACTCTTAACGTGAACATGTTTTGCTAAATGCTAAACGCTACTAAATTTAGCTTCGTAACTTGAACCATTATAAAATGTATTGTATATTTTTTAAATGTTTTAAAGCTTATAAATTTAAATGTTTGATTCTCGTGGGCTCTGTTGGGATTCATGCATCCATTTTAAAACATATCTAAAGGCGGAAAGTAAGGGTGCAAATGAGCTAAGACGTTCCGAGCTACTCAAGTTCAGTAAAAAGTTTGTTTATTTATCGAGCCTAGCATGTGATGACGTTGTAGACGGCAGGAGCGATGAGAAGGATAGGAAGCTGGGTTGGCTATGGCTCTGATACCATGTAGAATAGAATGGTTCAAAGCTTGATATTTTCATTGATATTGATATGATTATATACACAATACAATCCCTATAATTAGGGAAGAGATATACATCAATATAAATTACATTAAAGACTTTCTAAAATACAAATATTATGATAGTCTATTAGACGTGGATAGTTTAAGGCTAAAACAGCGGATTGAATAACACAACTTGCTTGAAAGGTTGAAAACTAAAAATGATCGAAAGGTGACATATGTCATCAGCAAAAAGAACAAGATCAGTGACATGTCTTGTCACAACTTTCTTGGTTGACCCTCCACAGCTGGCCATAGCCATCACGTGTGGAGGACACACCCTATTATCCTCAGGTCTCAAGCCTACATAAGCTAAAGTGGAAAGTCTTTAGTTGTAACATGGGATCGAAAGAAAACTCCTTATAAGAGATTCCTTGTCTATAAAAGTTGGGCTCAGTCACCTTCTTGATCGTCCCTCACACACACACTTCTATTCCCTTCTCCAAAATCATACTTTACGTATGATCTTTTCTTGACTTAACTTCCTAAAAATTAAAAGTATTAACATTCACATTCTGATTCTGGGTTTATCCCAAATCAGAATAAAAATAACAATAAAATAACAAAAATCTCTTGAATCTCCCATCTACGTTTACAACGTAGAGGGACTCCACGACCTGCGTTTGGTGAACTGAAACTCTTTAACCCTTTTACCTCTGTGAGACTCTTTCTTAACGTTGGACAAATATTTGTTGTAGCAACAAGTTGGCGCCCACTGTGGGGTTGCGCGTTGAATTCTTTTCATTAACCAGTTGTGTAGCTCCAACTCCTCGAAATGTCCGACCACGAGTCTCCGGAAGAGGTGAATCAAGTACCTCACAACACTGGTGAGACGCCAAACACTGATCAGACCTCATTAAACAAGTCTACTCCTTTGTCCACCCCAGGATGTACTCCACGGGGCTCACGTCTCCGGAGTTTTCTCTTTTCCAAACCCCAACTCCCTCTCGTTCATGGATTGCATCTCCTCAACTTCGCCCTATGCGTACACCAGAACGCATAGATCTAACACCCGGTGGAGTCGCAAGAAACTTTTTACAATTGAGATCTCTTGTCACACCCCGCCTAGGCGGAAACATAGGATGCAACCACGAAAGGTTTTCAAGCACAAGATTTGAGCAAACATTCATATTTTATTTAATAGTAAAAGTACCAAACATGATCAACGGTAACAACCATCACAAAGTACAGTTTAAAACCCTTCACGGGATCAAAAGTTTTGAAAACACCAAAAGTGATAGTTGTGAATGAATGCCCAAACATATCCCAAGTTCCATCCATAGCTTAGTTATCTGAAAAACATGCATAAAAACTTTGTCAACAAAAGTTGGTGAGTTCACAGGTTTTGAAATAGTTGAAAATGTAAAGTTTGATGAAATTCCGTGAATGACCCGTCATTGTCTAGCTAAGATCAATGACAATAAACGTTCATGAGCCCATAACCAAACCTTGACGAGTGGTGCCTTGCACATCGCACAATAAAAGCAATGTATCATCATAAAAGAAATACACGCACCCTTTTGTGGTATGTGTAGAGGATGTTATTTGACACGAAAACAGGATTATATGATCATACAAGTTACAAAACCAGGTGCGGAAACCCTAGCTTTGAACAAACTGATGTAAACTCAAATCAAAACACAATCAAAGTCATTTTCAATACTTTTCATAGATTAACTCTTTCAAAAACTTGATTACAATATCCAAACAGTTAATCTAGATCACACACACACTATCTCAAACCTCTCTGGAACAACACCTGAAAACACACACACCTAATGACTCTCTTAAACTTACAAAATCACAAAATCTATATATAGGCACTGCACATTCGCCCCTTTCAACTGGTCGAATGTGAGTGATTTCCACATTCGCCCACTTGTAGTGGTCGAATGTGTACTACAGTGTAATCCAGTTCCAGATTCGTCCTCTTAACTTCTACCTTCGCCCATTAGCTATTCACCTTCGCCCAAACATTCTTCCTTCGCCCCATCCAGCCTATTTAACACATGTTAACTATCTAATCACTAGTCGCAAAACGCATCTACAAACTCCCCCTCGACTATTGATTAGATCGTTTTCTGTCCTCATCCATGGCTTTGTTTAGCAACTTGATTCTGAGCTGTTTCTTCTGCTCTGTTGTCATCTCAGGCTCTAACCTTCTCTTCACTGGCTTTGATACGTTCGCCATCTTCACCATCTTGCCAAGTTTACCCTCCAAATTACTACCAGCATTTATGTCATAAGCAAAGCAAACACCAACAACTTGTGTGTATTTCTTTGCTTGATCTGCATCGTTCGGCTCATGATGAATCGGATTATAAAAGAGCATGATGATGTCTTCGAAAGTGCAATTTATCAACCACATAGGATCAAATACATGCACATGCTTGTATTTATCCTTTCCATCTCTCAACACAATCACCGCTTCTGCTTTTCTCCAATCATAATACCAGAAAATGAAGTCAGCACTGAAGTGTTGTGGCATGGGCATCAAAGGTATTTTCCTCATCACTTCAGGTGCCTTATATATCAAGGTAACCCGTTTCAGCTTGGTTCTGGGATCAATATCCCTGTGAACTTTCCTCCGGGGATATTGTGGTTTGAATCTATTCTATCTAGTTCTGCTTTCCCAAACCAGCTTGTCTGCGCACCAACCGACATGAGTATTATTCACTGAAGCCCCTGACATTGGGAATCTGCATAAATCTCTAACCGCCCAGTACGGTAGAGTTAGCAAGTCAATGAATCTGTAAAAATACAAGATCCCTGATTCCCACTTGGCAGCTAGACACTTCAGCCTGCCTAAGTATGTCCACCCGAGAGCTCTGCCTCTGAACTTAGCATTGTGAAATCTGTAAAAGTTTCCTTGAGCTTCAGGCTTCGGTCGGTTTTCATCCATCAATCTTAACTTCTTCAAATAATTCTTCAATTCATCAGACTTATTTGAAGATTCTGGCTTATCAGCTCCAAATACCTTCTCTACAAACTCAGCACTTCTCTTCTTTGCCTTTTTCTTTGCAGAAGTATTAGGAATCTCAGTAAAATCAGGAAACACCAAATCTTCATCAGTTTGTCTGAAGTATTGTGGGTATTCCTCATGCGTTATATCTTCTATTTCAACTTCTTCAAACTCAGGGGTGTCTTTATCATCAGAGTGACTTCCAATATCCTTTTCAGGAATATGTGGAATCGACTCATCAACAATGAATTCTTCAAACGTTTTCCCTACCCTCTGTGCAAGCCCATCCAAAATCTCCTTTGCCACAGATGCAGGTACTTCCCCTTCTTCAAGATCAGGATCGTTATATTCCAATTCATATCGCATATCATCAGTTTGGAATATTTCTGCAAAACGACCTGTGAACTCAATGGTCCATTCTCTTCTTTCTAACATGTCCTTGTAAACTTGTTTAGCATCATCAGTCAAGGACCTCACCTTCTCATTCCAGAATACTGTCTCATCCGAATCAACATTCTCACCCTTTTTCTTCTTCGAACTTGATTCACCAGTGTCTTTCTTCTTCTTTGAAGGTGGTCTCTTTTCGAATGTAAACTTCGAAGTGTCATCTCCTCCATTATTATCATCACTACTACTCTCATCCTCCTTCTGACTTCCCGAACCCTCAGCATCATCATCATCATCATTATTATCATCATCTCCATCATCACTCTTTTCCGATTCTTCATCCTCATCATCCTCATCTTCCTCTTTATCAGATTCAGATGGTTCAAAATCAACCTGTTCTACTTCCTTTTCTTTGTCTTCCTCACCCTCCTTCAGCTTGGGTGCAACATTATACAGATTGTCAATCAGCTCACTAAGACGCTTATTCTCAGCCTTCAACTCTTTATTATCTTCTTTAATAGCCTTGTACCTGTTCTTGTTTCTCAAACACTTTCCTTCAAGCTTCTTGTTCTTTGCTTCTAGCTTCTTTACTTTCTCGTCAATCTCATCCTGATTCGACTTAGAAGCTACTACAATCTGAAGCATCTTTTCCTCATTCTGCTTGAACTTAGCAATTTCAGCTTGCTGAGCCACTATCATCTTCATCATATCATCCATCCTCTTATTCACTTGTTTCATAACCTCGTCATCCACAGTGACTTTCTTTGACTTGGACTTTGACTTTGATGGCTCAACTTCCACTTCTTTCCCTTTCTGAGGCTTTGTGAACATATCAAGTACATTATCCAGTGCTATATTGAACTCATCCACTGGTAATGTTGTTGCCTCTTTAGTCTTTTGTTTCTTTGTGGCTGGTGAAGATTGTTTTGATGACGTTCCAGCTTCAGGTAATCTTTTTCCTCTCAAGAGTTGTGCTAACTCTTTCTCTCTAAGTTGCTTTGAACTTGTTTTCTTGGCCATGGTTTTGTGTTTCGGCTTGGGCAAGTTAACTACTACAGTTTCTCCTTCGTTCAACTCGTCCATATTCACAGTAAACATTTCATCTTCAGCACTAACAGTCTTTTTGCTCTTCTTAGCTTCTTCAATAGATCTGTTTAGTGATTCAGACTCACCAACCAAAGTGGCCTTTTGTTTGGTAGTCCGGACATTTTCAGCATCCGAATCCCATTGTTCTTCAACCTCTGTCTCCTCTGAATCTACAGACTCTTCATCCACCAAACTTGTACCTTTCTTTGCAGTAGATTTCTTTCTCACAACCTGTTGTTTTGAACTTCCCTGATCAGTCTTTCCTTTGCCCTTCCCTTTGGCTCCAGGATTGACTACTTGCCTTTTCCTCTTAGTACTTGCATCAGCGTATACTAAAGGATCATCGTTGTCACTATCACTATCAGGATGCCTTGCTGTGTTCTTTCCAGGATCATTGTAATCCTCTCTAGCCAAGGCTCCAAACAACCTTCTGTATGGTGGTCTCTCATTATCAGGCACACCTTTATAACCTTTCATTCTAACCAAGGTTCTAATGTTCATGTGATCCATAGCAAGTATCTGTGTTGGATCCTTCTTCAGGTTTGGATACTTGTGATCAAAAATCATCATCAAGAATCTAGGGTAAAGCATGAACTTCTTAACTTTCAACCCTTTCAGCATCTCCAGCATATGGTCCAAAATCATCCCAGCAACATTAAATGGTTTGTTGAGAGTCAACGCAACCATTAATGAGCTCAAACTCTTCCTCATTACATCATAACCTCCACTAACACATCCAAATACATGTATGATGACGTGAGCAAAATACTTGAACTACACGCTCAGTTTCCCTTTGTACATCGAACCATCAGTGATCGGTCCTTTGTATTTCATTCTAAGGAAACAGGCTTTCTGCTCAGTCCATGAGAGTTCTCTTGGATCCTCACTAACTTCAAATTTAATCTGGAGAGCTTCTCTGATGTCTGCCTCAGTAATGAACATCTCCATTCCTTGAATCTTGCTCTTTATGATGGTCTGGTTATCAAAGTAATCATACTTCGCATTGTTGTAGAAATCCTCAACTATATCCTTGTAGATAATAGTTGGTGTAGCCAAAGCATAAACTACTCTGCATCTTTTCAGAAACTTGATTATCTCTGTAAACTCCACATTCTTCTCTACATCACCCAGATACGCACAACAGTTGTGATTCTTCTCAAACGGCCATTTACTGCCGCTTGATGATTCACCTTCCTGAACAGGTTCTGGGACAGGATCAGGAACAGCAGTCTCAACAGGAATCTCAACATTTACTTGTTCTTCAGCCATCTGAAACATAAAATCAAAAACAAACGTCAAACCACAAAATCGACAAAAATTCTCAATTTTAGGTTTTTGAAATTCCACATTCGCCCATAAATTCTGGTCGAATGTAGTTTTCTTTTGGTCGAATGTAGAACCTCATGGTCGAATGTGAAATAACATTACATTAAAATGTACATTCGCCCGTTTAGAGATACATTCGTCCACTCATTTTCACATTCGTCCGTTCGATGGACCGAATGTAGAAACTGGTTTATCCCAAAATTCAAAAATTTTTCAATCATTGTTTTAACACTTTGTTTTGATCAAAAGCAATCCTAAACTAGCCGACTAAGATTCGTGAATAACCAATTTCACCAAAATTTCATTATATTCCAGTTTTCTTAGAAAATTAGGGTTTATCTTAAACATTCAATCAATTACACACTTATAATCTGTAAAAACCCTAATTTTTGATTCATTCTCCCCCTAAAACTGACATATGATGAAATGCCTTCAAAAGAAATCATTAACAAACACTCTAAATCCTTGAAAATCTAAACCCTAGGTCCGGTTAGAAAAAGAATGATTCCAGGCTCAATCCGTTGTCATTACCTGTAATTTTGATATGGAAAAGGTCAGAAAAACTCAGGGAATCAATCGGTCAATCAAGAAAAACAAAAGCAACAAGGTCTGGTACTTGAAGGAAATTTCGAAAAATTTGGAATGAGGGGCGAATCTGTGTTTGGTATATATATAGACTCTACGTTCGCCCGTTGGTAGTGGACGAATGTGGGAGAATTCCACATTCGCCCCAACTAAATGGCACGAATGTAAAACTTTGTTCACCCGAAAGTGAATTGTGATTAAGAATCCACATTCGCCCGTTTTACCAACCCGAATGTAGAAAATTTTCCACCTTCGACCCATTTAAGGGGCGAATGTAAAATGGAAAATTCTGAAAATTTTGCCAAATCACGAATTCAAATCCCGTTCAACATTTTTCAATCCGTTAAACTTCCAAAACACAAATTTTCACTTTTAGAATGATACAAAGCCCAGATGGTGTTGTCAAATCTCAGAAATTGACTATCAAGCATCCCCGGTTATCAAAAATAAAGCAGAAATGCAAAAATTTTGGATTTTTTTATCAAAACACACCTAAAATCTTTTTGGATTTTGTATCTTTTTGACAATAAAAGTAAATTGCAACAAAATAAAATGCAGCAAAATAAATAAAAGCAGTAAACATTTTGTGAAATCCGGTCAGAGGATCATATCAGTTTTCTGAGAAATCTGATCACAGCGTTGATCTTTTTATTTAATATTATCATTAGAAACAGTATGTGACACGGCAATTGCTGATATTGTGGTCCACGTAAGCTCACATGCAGACAATTACGCAATGCTTTAAAATGATACGAGTTAGGTGTATTAGACTAACACGATGTGGTGCCCACACACACGACATACTCCCGTATCAAGTAATTGCACAAAGCTTCGTCGTAACGCGTGATTATGCCAGAGTTATCCGTAAAAGTTACAAAGTATATAGCACAGAGGTGTACAGGTCAGCATTTGAATGCAGCAGAGTAACATGTGCGTATACACTAGGTTGAGGCTGATATTAATCACTGATTTGCATCAGATGATCAATACGATGTAATAATGATCTATGATCAATTAAAACATAAAGTTCCTCAATTCGGTAACTTCCGGTTTTGGCAATTAAGCTCTTTTAGCAAATATTCTGATAAAACTAGGTCCGTAAATTAATACGACAAAAGTTTATCAGAATATCCCGGATAACCATAACATAACGACCCGAAACCTCAGATTTTGGCAATCCTATCAAACGAAATTACGGTACTAAGACCATATGCCCATGAGGTGTTCAGCCACGAACGCGTAGTTCGTTATGTTTGTATCACTAATGCACGCAATATTTAGTCTACGAAGCCTATCAGCATATCACACGTAGTCAACACACGCTTCATAAACTATACAATTCTTTAGCCTGTGTCAGATCCCTACTGATGTACTATCATTTCCTCTGTTTACCAGGAAATCATTTTTGATTTTCTAATTTTTAGGACTTTTTGAATTTTATAATGTTTTTGGTTTTTCTGATAAAATGGCTCCCCCTAAAATAAAGAACATATTTTTGGGATTTTTTGATTTTCTGAAAAACAATAAAAACAAAAATTTGAAAGAAACAATCCACTTGAAAGCATCAACTTCTTTGAGGATTAAACAATCCCCTCGAAAGCATCAACTTCTTTGAGGATTACGATAGTAAAGAGAAATTCCCAATTAGCAAAGGGAAATTCCCAATTAGCAAAATATAAAAACTAAAAACTAAAAAGCGATAAACCGAGGTGCCGATTAGTCCTGTTTTTCCTTTATATTGTTTACTTTTAAAAGATATTCAAAGCGTGAACGGTCAAAAGCTTTAGTAAACAGATCTGCACGTTGGTAGTCAGTATGTATTTTGATCATATCGATCAATTCCTTAGCATAACAATCACGGATAAAATGATATTTGATCCGGATATGTTTAGCTTTAGAATGATTTTCCGAATTTTTAGTTAATGCAATAGCGGCTTCGTTATCACGGTAAATAGGGGTTTTAAGAAACTGCAAACCGTAATCCACCATCTGCTGTTGGATCCAGAGCACTTGCGAACAACAACTTGAGGCTGCAATGTACTCGGCTTCACAGGTAGATTGTGCTACGGAAGTCTGCTTCTTGCATTGCCAGGTGATTAACCTGCTCCCGAAAAACTGGCAACCAGCTGTAGTAGATTTGCTATCTTTGTCACAGCCGCCCCAATCTGCATCACTAAAAGATATGAAATCAAAATTATCATCATTAGGGTACCAAAGTCCTTTTGAAGGACAACCCTTCAGATATCTAAGGATACGCTTGACCGCCGTCAGATGACTTTGTTTCGGCTTCGATTGATAACGAGCACAGAGACACGTTGCGTACATAATATCTGGTCGAGACGCTGTCAAATACATCAGAGATCCGATGATTGCTCTGTATGTAAAAGGATCCGTCAGCTCCCCCTTAGCGTCCACTCCAATCCCGTGATTGGGTTGAATCGGGGTATCCATCGGCTTTGAGTCCTCCATCTGGAACCGGCTCAAGATGTCGGAGACATATTTTGTCTGGTGAATGAAGATCCCGTCGAGTCTTTGGTCCACCTGCAAGCCTAGGAAAAACTGCATCTCCCCCATTGCGCTCATTTCAAACTTTTCCTGCATGACAGTTTCGAATTCCCTGCATAAAAGCTCGTTAGTTGAACCAAATATTATATCATCAACATATATCTGCACTAGAAGCAAGTCATCTCCCGTCTTCTTCGTAAAGAGGGTGCAATCGACGAGGCCGCGCTTAAATCCTTTGGTGATGAGGTATGTACTTAGCTCCTCGTACCACTGTCTCGGAGCCTGGTGCAAGCCATATAGAGCTTTGTTCAGCACGTAGACCTTATCCCGGTGGATTGGGTCCTCAAAGCCTGGTGGCTGCCCGACATAAACCTCTTCCTTGACTTTCCCGTACAGAAATGCGCTCTTAACGTCCATTTGATACACTTTGAATTTCTTGTATGAAGCAAACGCGAGGAACATCCGAATAGCTTCGATTCGTGCTACCGGTGCATAGATTTCGTTATAATCAATCCCTTCGATTTGATGGAAACCCTGCACGACCAATCTGGCTTTGTTACGAACAATAACCCCACGATCATCCTTTTTGCACTTAAACACCCATTTAGTGCCAATCTTCTTCCTATCCGGCGGCAAATCCGTGAGCGTCCAAACTCCCAATTTCTGGAATTGTAATAACTCCTCCTGCATAGCTTCCACCCAGGCATCATCCTTCAAAGCGTCCTTGTATGTCCTTGGCTCTACCTGCGACACATAACACGCAAACGACCAATCATTTTGACTACCAGATTGTTGAATTTTGGCATATAAAGCTAAAGCACCAAAACTCTCTGGCGAATTAACGCTTTTAAGCTGCCCTCTGGTCATAACACTGCTTCCAGGATCACCGATAACTTGCTCCAGCGGGTGAATACGATGAATCCGAGATTCCGGATAATCAGGTACTTGCACTCCCGTCTGAACCGTCAAGTTCTCTACAGCATCCAGATCATGACCCGTATTTGATGATGAAGCCACATCTGAAGTTGGAGTTGGGTTCACTAGCGGTGCCTCTGGTTCTTCAGCTTGCTCAAGAATAGCTTCTTCAAATTGTTCATCTTCAGATTCTGAAGTGTCTAATGAAGTTGAAGCCTCTTGAAATACTTCTTCCTCTTGTATAGGAGCATTGGTATCATTAGAAGCTGGTAGGGGATTTACGGTGATCGGACGCACCAACGGTGAAATCGTTGCATTTTCACACTCATAAAGTAATCGAATAACAGCTTCTTCAACCAAGCTATCTAGATTGAATGATTCAAAGAAATCTTTGTAATCAAACATCCAATCAGGACCCGTGCCTTGAAGATTTTGAGTATATCGTTGAACTTCCACATTAGCCCAGTCTTCCACTCGACGAGTTCGCTTGTTGTATACCCGTTTGAGCGGGGTTGCATATCCAACAAAGTAACCCTCCTTGGATTTAGGACTAAACTTCTCGCTTGGATTCAACATAGTGCAAGGCGCCCCAAAAGGTTCTAGATACTCTAAGTTCGGCTTTCTTCGGTGTAACAGCTCATAAGATGTTTTACCAAACTTCTTCACTGTCAGAACCCGATTTAATGTGTAATTTGCTGCATAAATCGCCTCGTTCCAGAACATTACTGGAAGATTCGAATCAGCAAGCATTGTTCTAGCCGCTTCAATTAGAGTCCTATTCTTTCGTTCAGCAACACCGTTCTGTTGTGGGGTGTACCGAGCCGAATATTCATGATGTATCCCTTTGCTTTCACAAAGTTCATCCATCTTGGCATTTTTGAACTCCGTCCCATTGTCACTCCGAATTCTCTTAATCTTCACATTGTAGAGATTCTCCAATCGAGTGAACAGAACTTTCAGATTGATAAAGGTGTCGCTTTTATTCTGCAAACACATCACCCATGAAAATCTTGAGTAATCGTCAGTGACGACTAAACAATAAAGCTCTCCAAGATGACTTTTGCGCTTGACCGGTCCAAAAAGATCCATGTGCAGTCGCTCAAGAGGCATCTCAACAGAGTTAACCTTTTTCACTTTGTGGGACTGTTTGTGTTGCTTCCCCTTTTTACAACTCACGCACTTGTCATTCAGATGAAAATGTTTCACGTTTACTCCATCAACAAGCCCATTTCTCACAAGTTGATTCATTTTCCTCAAATGAATGTGCCCCATTCTTCGGTGCCACATTATCGATTCTTTCTCTGTCGCTTTTGAAAGAAAACATGTTATCTGCCCCTGTGATGTCATCGCCTTAGACATATCAAGAATGTATAGATTGTTGACGCGAGGTGCCTTCAACATTATCCACTCTTTCGGAATTGTAAAGCCCGGTTTCAGAATATAGCAGGATTTGTCATCAAAATGCACAGTAAATTGCTTGTCACATATTTGACTGACACTCAACAGATTATAATCAATCTGCTTCACATACGAAATCCGCTCGAAACTCACTATCCCATTGCTCACACTACCTTCCATTGTGATATATCCACCTTTATTTCCCGCGAAAGCTACATACCCTCCATTGATGTTCTTCACGTCGAACAGCAACGAAAGATCCCCTGTCATGTGGCCTGAAGCTCCACTATCAACAATCCAAAGACTGCTAATAGGGCCAGCTGAAGCTCCCTGCACACAAAAAGTAAATCAGTTAGTTCTTTCGGGGGACCCAAGCCTGAGTCTTGGGTCTTTGAACATCAGGTTTCAAAGTAACATTTTCACAAAAATTTTGAACAACTTTTTGATCAATCTTTTTCTGATTGTTCAAAACAGTTTCTTTTGTCTCATTAACTCTTGAAGTTGAGGCTCCTGGAGTACCATTGGGTGTCCAAGATTGTTCAGACCTTTTCAAAATACGAATCTGAGACTTTGGGTTCTCAGTCGGTTTCTGAACATTGTTAGCAAATGTAACTCTCTTGGTAACCTTATCTGATTTAACAGACTTAGGCCCAACATTTGATTTGACAATCGGTTTTGGTGGAACCTTTTGCCTATCAACTGTTGCGTTCACCACAGGTTTCCTCCATGATTGTTCCATAGCAATCCGATTCCTTCGATCATATTGCATTGGACGAGTGTTCCTCATTTGTTGAAAATTGTTTTGATGATAAAACGATTGTGGTTGTTGAGGAACAACTCTCCTATGTGGTGGCACATAATGATCAATCGGTTTTCGCATAGAATTCCTCACTTCAAACTCGTGCCTTTTGTGCCTTACATATGGGCACTGAGCAAGTAAATGCCCACGTTCCCCACATTTAAAGCACGCACGGTACTCTTCAAAAACATTCGGAGCATTTGGTTGAGCAAATGATCTAACATGATATTGATCATTATACTGTTGCTTCCTTAAACTCTCAGGGAGTGGCCCTTTTGAGTAAGTCGGCTCATTAAAACCATTAGCTCTGTTTTTGGGTCGAACAAACTCTGTGACATGGACCTTTGGTTCTTGAGGAACATCCAAATACAACTTCTTTAATAAAGCTGGTGGAATCTCATTTGTTCTCTCATGTTTAGGGAACCAAATGGTACTTTCTTGCCAAATCTTTTCTATTTTAGCATAATTGGCATTTTTTATAGGAAATTCCTCATCAAAGATGATCTTATCGGATCCTTCCATCCGATAGAACACCTTGACAGGTTTGTCACATTGTTCATTCTTAGCACACTTTTCAAGATCTTTCTTAACCACATTCTTTTCAGACTTATTCACACGATGAACATTTTTCATCGGAATCACAATCTGAGATGATGAGACTGATTCATTTGTAATGATGTGATTTTCTTTTGGAATTTCACATACATTCACAGTTTGAACACAATCAGTATCATCACTCTCTGAGTCTGAATCTACACTCTCAGCGGTAACACCCTCATCATTGATACCTAAAATCGGTCTAGTATCGAAATTTGGATCACCAATACTTGAAGTATTAGATTCATTTTCCGATGCTGAATCAGATTTTACCGAACTCTCCGGTGTCACTTGGTGACAATTATGGTTTTCAAAGAGAACCGGAGATGGTACAGACCGATAATTGGTAGTGTTATCATCAATGATGTGGTCTACCACATAAGCAATATGCTTATAGCTTTCCAACTTTTTGTTTACTTTCTCAGCAAAGCATTTGATGGCGGCCATTTCCAACTTGGTATTTTCAATTTCATTGATATAATTGTTAATTGCCAATTGTTTTAAAGACAAAGTGTTTTTCAAGTCGGAAATGTCCTTTTTGTAGCCATCTAATACTTTGTTAAAAGCATTCAACTCTTTGCGAGTAGATTGACTGTTCATGATAGCACTATCACGTTGAACTCGGAGTTGTTTATTCTCCTCAGTCAATCTATCACATGTACCACAATATTTATCACTTGTAACATCAGTGCTACATTCAGAACTTACAGGTTTTGGCGGATCAGTCATGGCCATCAATGCAAAATGAGCTTCCTTTCCTGCAAAGAATCTGGAATAATCAATCTTTGTGAAAGCATCATCTGCAATACACGACTTCCTTGTCATTAGAAAATCCGCTTCTGCAAGCAACTGATCGATATCTTCATCTAGAGAATTAACACTTGCTTCCGTATCCGATTCACTGTCTGAATCAGAATAAACCGATTCACACTCCTCAGGAATATCAGAAACAGTATCAATCACAACTCCAGAATTTGTCTCTTCAGTCTCAACCTCAACATTAACCTCAGCATTAACCTTAACAGGTTCAGTCTCCACATCCATCTCAGCCTCAGACTCATCACTTTCAACTTCAGTTTCTACCTTCTCCTCTACCGACCCTGAATCTTCAATATCAACCTGATACGCAACACAAGCCACATTGCCACCAGTAGTAATTTCTTCAACACCTATCTGCATGCTCGACCAGTCAAACCTCTCATCTTGTTGAGTCACCAATGCTTGATTGGTATTCTGTTGTTGTTCATTTGGTGTAGTTATTGGTATGACTGTTCGGTTAGAATTGTTTGGTGTTTGGTTTTGTGTCTGGTTTGGTGTGTTTGGTTGTCTGTTTTGGTTGTTATAAAAGTTGTTTTGACGGTTTTGGTAGTTGTTGTTGGTTTGGTAAGAAACTTGGTTTTGGTTTTGTTGTTGACGGTTCTGATAACTGGCATTGAATGGGTTCCTATTGCTTTGTTTTGGTGGCTGGTTGCATTCTCTTTTAAAGTGACCTTTCCCTCCACAGTTAAAACAAGTCACTTTCTCCTTGTTAAACCCGTAGGTTGTATTAGGAGAAGTTCCCAAATCAGTTCTACCGGTTTTCTCAATGAACTCTGTTGCTCTTCTCATGATGCTTGCAAAGGCCCATTGGATATCAATGAGTTCCATCTCCTCCTTATCAATTTGTGCGTAGTCTTCATTGGTTAGGTTGTTGTTTCCAATTTGACTAGCAACCAGGCCATTATAAGATGAAACCATTGCAGAGACTAGAGCAATGTGTTGTTGAGCAACTTCAACTGTCACATTCCCCAAGTTAGATGTTTCTAAAACCACCGGTTGTTGTTGATTAGGTTGGTTCATTGGTTGTTGTTGAGATTGGCTAGCAGTATAGAAAACTGCTTGTTGCATTGGGGAGAATGGTGGAATGTATGAATGGTTGTATTGTTGTTGTGGTGGTGGTTGTGAAAAGGATGATGTTTGTTGATGGTAGTTAATGGTAGGTGATTCCATAACATTGGATATACATGCAACATGTGGTGCTACTAGCCCTCCTGAGCTTGATGTACTCGCTGGAACTGATCCTCCAAAGTATAAGTTGGGATTCTGAGGAATCTGTGCTCTTCTAGCTTTCCTCTTCTCTTCCAATTCTTTGTTTTCCAGCTTCTCTATGAACTCCTGAATAGACCAGTATTGATAAGCATCCTTCTCCTTAAGAACCTCCACATGCTGATCCCAGTTAGGTGGTAATGCATCTGCAAACTTGTCCACCTGCTTTGCCATAGGAATCTGTATACCATAGCTAGACAATTCAGATAACAAATGATTATATCTAGGAGTTAGTTCTTTCAAAGTTTCATTTCCAATATAAGAAAAATTCTCAAACTCCTTTCTTAGTTCTTCCATCCTTAGACCTCTCGTCTTCTCATTTCCATCATGCCTTCTTTTAAGTGCTTCCCATAGTGCCTTAGACGTTGTGGCAGTCCCAAACTGATGCAAAAGATCATTGGTGATTGCCTGAGTTAATTGGGAAAACGCCTTCTTTTCCACAGCAAACTTCTTTTTCTCATCCTCAGCCATGCTCTCCAATGGCACTGGTTCACCTGTGTTCTCCAAAACTGGTGGTGTGTAACCTTTAGCAATCATGTTCCATGCTTCAGCACCCTCCACTCCCATGCCTTCCAAATGTATTTTGAACTTTTTCTGCCACTGATTGTATTCTTGAATCTCCATAAGCTTCGGTGGCCGATTCCCGCTACCTGAAGACAAATCATTAATCAGTGTGGAAATAGCATTTGTAGCTTGAGTGTTTACCACCGCTGCTGCTACTCCCCAGTAGTCAGATTGTGGTGCTGGAGGTGCACTTTGAGTCATGTAGTTAACCGGCTGCGAAGACTGTGTGCTCGTCTTCTGTGCTGCTACCGTCCATGGGTCCATCACCTGCTGTTGTGGTTGTGTAGTTGCTGGTGTCGGAGTAGTTGGAAAATTCCACATGATCACGAACTTCGAGAAATTCAAAACTTAGAAAATTTTTCCAAAAACTAGCTCTAGGTTCGCCCAAAATGGTTCAGGTTCGTCCCTTTCTGCTTCAGGTTCGCCCAAATAGTGATACCCGAATGTAAAATCTCACCAGAAAGTAAAAACACACTAACACTTTTCACGTTCGCCCAAAACTACTCCAGGTTCGCCCGTTTTGGTTCTAGGTTCGTACCCCCGATCACCCGAATGTGAAAAGTTAGACCCGAATGTGAAAAATTCAACAGAAAAATTCTAGGTTCGCCCAAAAACTTCTAGGTTCGCCCAGAAATACACTCAGGTTCGCCCAAACTACTACACCTTCGACCACTAAGATCCAGGTTCGCCCATTTCTGATTTTGAAAAACGGTTACACTTTGAAAAACGGTTATTTTGATCTCTGATTTTCAAAAGTTTGTGAATTTGATTGATCTTGATCAGGTTTTGCTTCGGAGATGATTTGGAACAAGTTTAATACTTGGAATTTTGAATTTTAACCACAAAATCAACTCTAATTCTTTAAAAAACACTCAAAAACCATTTTTATGCAAAAACAGATGTGAATTGATCAAAATAATGTTCAAATCAGCTCTGAGTTTATCAATTTGTTGTTGTATGATCCTCTACGCTCTGATACCACTTTGTAGAGGATGTTATTTGACACGAAAACAGGATTATATGATCATACAAGTTACAAAACCAGGTGCGGAAACCCTAGCTTTGAACAAACTGATGTAAACTCAAATCAAAACACAATCAAAGTCATTTTCAATACTTTTCATAGATTAACTCTTTCAAAAACTTGATTACAATATCCAAACAGTTAATCTAGATCACACACACACTATCTCAAACCTCTCTGGAACAACACCTGAAAACACACACACCTAATGACTCTCTTAAACTTACAAAATCACAAAATCTATAT
This sequence comes from Ambrosia artemisiifolia, assembly GCA_032199755.1. Lineage (NCBI taxonomy): Eukaryota > Viridiplantae > Streptophyta > Magnoliopsida > Asterales > Asteraceae > Ambrosia > Ambrosia artemisiifolia. Next base: position 21,526,791 of record CM063516.1, read on the forward strand.
ATAGGCACTGCACATTCGCCCCTTTCAACTGGTCGAATGTGAGTGATTTCCACATTCGCCCACTTGTAGTGGTCGAATGTGTACTACAGTGTAATCCAGTTCCAGATTCGTCCTCTTAACTTCTACCTTCGCCCATTAGCTATTCACCTTCGCCCAAACATTCTTCCTTCGCCCCATCCAGCCTATTTAACACATGTTAACTATCTAATCACTAGTCGCAAAACGCATCTACAGTATGTATCCGGGTTAGAGCGACTAACCAAGGGTGGGGGTGTCAACCCAATAGATCTATTCATGCGTTTCTAGGCTAAATCCATAGCTAATGGTTACGGTAAACTATTACACGATGGTTTTAGTGAGCACTCTAAACATATCGTCTCATGTATACCGGTCAAGTATGATTTTCCCCAAAACATAAAACAGTAAAAAAGGGGCCGTGAAAACTCACCTCAAGTCTGTGTGTAGTCTAGCAAGAGTGTATGTCTGACAACTAGGTATCTCGATCTATACGTCCTATGTACATACACGGGTACCTTAGATTTATATAAAAAGAAATCCATGGTACTCGTGGTTCGCCCAATCTCTAGCGGTATGTTTGTTTTAGTTTTCCTTGGTGACATCTATGTTGCTCGGAAATAGTAGTTTTGATAGGAAAAATAGATCTTGGTTCCTAACATATGTTATTATTTATAAAACATATGTTCTCATTAGAAAATGTGTTATATTGTTCACAATTACACTTGATCTTTGTTATATGTACACACAAGTATCACATATATGTGTACTCCAACACATAACCATAGGTGGTTATGTCCATGAGACCTACACTTGTACATACATACCCATATACATATGCATCTTGGTAGTCCATACACATTACTATCTATGCTTATGAGTTTGTTATACACATACATACACACTATATATATATATATATATATATATATATATATATATATATAGGGTGAGGTTAGGGTACAAAGGGTGTGTTTTGTGAGAAGGGTAAGAAGTAATGGTGTCCTGTGGATCATTATGATGGATGGTTGAGATTAAATGGGTGGCAAAATTGTAAATAGTGTTATAATCTAAATAATTAATTGTGTCTTTGAAGGGTATAATAGTCAAAATACCACCATTTATAATAAAATCCCATCAACCGTCAACCCCCATTCCATATCTCTTCCCCCTTTTGTGCTACTTTCCATAATAATCTACACTAAAAAATGGCACCAATCCAAGCAATTAAAATGGTATCAGAAAAAACGTGAGTGATTCTTGCTTTATATTGTTGTGTTTAAACCTAGAAATTTCATTTTTTTTGGCGATTTTTAACGACTAATCATCAATCTTCATATTATTGTGTTTTATGTTCATCACCCAATAATCAATCAGCAACAATTCTGAAATTGAGATACGCAAAGTTTGATATGGTTTTAAGGTTAAGTCACTAAAAATTTCATTTTCTAATAGTATACTTTTTATTGACTTTTCATTGATATATATGCAATTGTCGATGTTTAACAGTTTGTTTTTTTTTGTACCATGACCAAATAAACTCTAGTGCTTTGAATAGTTACAGAGAATGGTGATGATCGAGGGAGATATTATAATTGATTGGTGGATGAGCGTATTTGTGGAGGATTGCAACTTTGCAAGAAAAATAAGGGGTATGCATATGTATATGTATATATGTATTCCTTCGGTTAATAAACAATTAATATGTTGTCAAGTGAACCGAATGGGTTATGATTTGTAAAAGATTATGTTTTAGGGTTTAATCATTCATTATTATTGTGTTTTATGTTCATATAAACCCGCGTTGTGTGTTGTCTTGATAGGGTGTATCGTATGTTGTTTAAGTAAGTGTGTTTTATCTTCAAAGAAATTGTCTTTGTGTTTTTTTTTGTTTATCAAATGATGTTAAAACACAAAGTTGATTCAATGGTGTTTTTTGTTTATCAAATGGTGTTAAAACACAAAGTTGATATAACACACTCGAATTGATAGTGATAAAACACACTGGAATGAAATGGGAGCTCATGGAACCAAATGTTCTTTCTAACTCAAGATTGACAACAACAGGTGCTAGTGAGAACACACCTGCCAGAACATACTTCCTTACACACTTGAAAATTTAACTTCACTTCCTCTTGTGTTTTATATCTATCAAAGGTTCTCAAATTGGTGATGGTTTCAATATAATATCATCATTAAAATATCGAAACACGTGCAGCGAAGCTCTTCATTATCCGGTGTATATTGATATACTTCCCATGATGAAAAGAATTCAATGTACAGACTATGTAAAACAATTGTTTAAATATAATAAGATAATTTTATTGGTTAATGATTTGAATAATATCCCTATATAATCTTTCACATTGATTAAATATTTAAATTTTTATAAATCTTGACTAGGTATATAATTACCCTAATGCCCCTAAGACTAAAATGAATCCCTGCCACGTGTCACCCTCACAAGCCTTCTTACCCTTCTCACAAAAAGAGGCTTTTGTACCCGAACCTTTATCTATATATATATATATATATATACGCACGCACACATATAAATACATATACATAGATCTTGCTTACACATCTATTGTTATTAAAACATATTAATGTTATAACTTGAAACACTTACATACTTGTACACGTATACATGTGTGTATTTATATATATATCATGCGTACATACACACACATACGTGTATGTATTCACGCACGCACACACATATACACTATATTATTGTGTTGATTTGTTAGGAAACATTAATGGTGAACCATGAAACAATTAATCAAATAAAGAAGCAAAAGTTTTAAGGTTCATACCTCCTAGTGGATCCAAGAAGGAATGTAAGATACTAGCTATCCTTAGTTGCTCTAGGGACTTGGTTTGGAAGTGTGTGTGGGTGCCGAAACTTAGAGAGGGAAAGAGAGAGTATGTGTGAGTTGTGGTGTGTGGTAAAACTAACTCAAGGCCTCCTTATATAGAGGTAGGGGTGGGAAGAGATTAGGATGGTGGTTTACATTTGGGAAATTCAACTTTCATGGATCTTTGAGATTAAAAGAATCTTACCTCTTTGCTGTTTAATCACTTGACTAATCTCTAGACAATAGGCATCATGAGATGTTGGGACAACTTAGAAAGGTTTGACCACTCTTGGGTCTTGGGGGCAGCTCACATAATCCAAGGGAAAGGGAATATCAAACTTGTTTAGGAAAGATATCTTACATAGATTAGTGTTATGAATGAATATTACTAAAAGTAGTAGATGATCTTTGTAGGTTTTGGTGAGATTTGTGTTAGATTAAGGAAACATCATCATAATACTTGGATGTGTAGGGATCTTGTGTGACAAGGGAGGGGGCGGCTCATTATTTACGAGGGAGAGAGGGAGAGATCCGAGAGAGAGATAGGAAAAGAGAAGGAAGGAGATAGGTGGTTACATGTGTGTTTAATCTCAAAAGGGTAAGTAAACTCTTATTGGTTTATGGGTGATTAAGGATCTTACCATGTTTGGTTAACAATCTTACTTTGTTTCATATCTTGCCAACATAATCTTGGGTCTAATCACATCTTAAGGTTTGACTAATGCCATGATGGTGTTGGGTGAAGATCAAACAATGTGACAATACAATAGGTCATTCTAGGACTTAATTCTAACATGTGGTTTAATAGGGTTTGACTCGTTAAAAAAAGATTAATATAAATATGGGGGGGGGGGGGGGTCTTGGCAGCCGAAAATAAGAAAAAGGAAGGAAGAGACACATAACTATTGTGGTAATCCAACATTATAGATCTAAGATGTTTAAGGAATCTTGCTAAATATGGTTAAGTCATCAAATCTTTATTTGACTAGTCTTAGGAAGAATGAGAAAGATATGACACTTCATTTATAATGGGACAAAATGGATGTAAGAACTTGTATTAATTGTGTTCTATACTTTCTTGCACATGTGTATATCTATACATATATATATATATATATATGTGTGTGTCGTGTACATGTATGTGTATGTGTAGATATGTAAGTTAGTAAAATACTAGTTTTTGTACATAAATTCTATAACATTTCTTATTATGTTGTTGAATAAATGAACATTTACACATGCATTTAGAATATAGTTCATAGTCGTTTAAACTCGTGTCACAGTGTTCGTTGTTATGGGTGAAATTATACTCGTTCGAGCCTTGCTAGACTTTCTCGGGGGACTTATGCATATAAAATGATATAAATCATGCATGGAAAATTAAATGTTGACTATAATGTGTACGGATTCTGACCTGGTAAAACGGCGGGTGTCACATTCTCCCCCTGTTGAGGAAATTTCGTCCGCGAAATTCGACGTGGCTTGTCTGATACCGGGAAATTCGTAAAGAGAGAAGGGTACTTCCGTTTCATCTGATCCTCACGTTCCCAAGTGAACTCGGGTCCGCGTTGAGAATTCCACCGAACTTTAACTAGCTTAACTCGGCTACGCCTCAACTTCTGAACTTTCTAGTCCGTGACCTTGACTGGTTCCTCAATAAAATGGAGTTGCTCATCAATCTGGACCTCGTCTGGCAGGATGATCAAAGATTTGTCCGATAAGCATTTCTTAAGATTTGACACGTTGAACGTGTCATGAACTCCATTTAGTTCTTCGGGAAACTTAAGCTTATATGCGACAGGTCCAACCTTCTTTAAGATCTCAAAGGGACCAATATATCTTGGGCTAAAATTGCCGCGTTTCCCGAAACTGGGCACTCCTTTCCAAGGAGAAACTTTCAGTAGGACCTTGTCGCCTACTTGACATTCTAGCGGTTTCCTCCTCATATCCGCATAGCTGTTCTGCCTATCCCGGGCAGCTTTCAATAGTTCCTTGATTTGAAAGATTTTGTCGGTCGTCTCCTGGATTATCTCTGGGCCGGTCAACTGCTTATCTCCAACTTCTGCCCAACACAACGGCGATCTACACTTGCGTCCATCGAGAGCTTCGAACGGTGCTGCTTTGATGCTAGTGTGATAACTGTTGTTGTACGAGAACTCAGCTAGAGGTAGATGAGTATCCCAATTACCTCCAAAGTCAATCACACATGCACGAAGCATATCCTCAAGAGCCTGAATCGTCCTTTCGCTCTGGCCGTTTGTCTGAGGATGGTAGGTTGTACTCATATCCAATCGAGTACCAAGCGCATCATTCAGGGATTGCCAAAATCTTGAAGCAAATCGGCTATCACGATCGGAGATGATGGAAACTGGAACACCGTGCCTTGATACGATCTCCTTGATGTAAAGCCTTGTCAATTTGTCCAGCTTATCCGTCTCCTTCATTGGCAAAAAGTGAGCAGATTTGGTCAATCAATCCATAATTACCCAAATTGTGTCATGACCGCTTGCAGTCCTTGGCAATTTAGTGATAAAATCCATCGAAATCTGCTCACTCACATAAAAACTTATGATAGTACTGATGGCCCCAAAGATCACTTACAAATCTTTTCTGGGGCTGCCAGGATGGAAAAATAGGGAAACCCCGAGTGTTGCCTCATGTTCATGCAAAAACTTGTTGGTTCAGCCCGAATCTGGTTTAATGACATTCCTGTTGGGAGCATCCGGTCCTTTGACGACCTAGGCAAAAAGGTTCTTGGCCAACTTCTCCCAGCAACGGCGATGTGTCAAGGATGTCACTGTCATCTTTCAGATCAAGCAAAAAGATGTTGAAAGCCTCCAAGATTTCATCTAACGGTACAAGAAAGAAGGCCTTACCTATGTTGGTGTCGATGAAAAGATAAAGGTTGCAGGGTTCATGAATACCATAAACTCCAAATACCTAACTAGAGACTTCAACAATAGTCTCCCAAATAGCTCTTGAAGAGGCCCTTGCAAGGGCCGAAGCTCACATCCGAGGAGAGGAAGCTGTGGATATCAAAGAGCAGAGAAAGAGAGTTGCCAACTGGAGAAGCTCTAGTCCACATAGAAAAAGGGGTAGCTTTGGGTCCTATGACAATACATAGTCTTAGACCATGTGTAATGGTTCAAACCTTTTAAGGGCATTTTCCGCCATGTGGCAGCCACGTCATCATTGCAAGAATATGCAAAGATGAAGGTGTAATGATTCAAGCCGCTATAATGGTTATAATCTTATAAATAATTGGTTATAAAATTAATTAAGAAAAATATTAAAACTCTAGTTACAAACTTGTAAAGTTTAAAATAGAAATATATGGAACACCACCGCCACCCGGCGTGGAGAGGGGCAGGAAGAGGGGGGCAGGGATGTTGCAACTGGCGTGGGGCAATTTGGGGGGGGGGGGGGGTGATGTGACACTATTTTATTGGGTATTATTTAAGTTTTATATAAAAAAACAAAAACAAATACAAATAAACAAATAAAGGGTTTGGCCGGTTGGTTTTAAAAAAATAAAATAAATAAAATTAAATGTTGGGTATAAAAAATAAAAAAATTACATAGTTAACCATATTAAAATTAATAAAAACATTACATAAAAACATTAAATAAAACCATTACATAGTCCTAATTTATTTATTACATTACATTATTCTAAACGTTACATAATTAAACCTAAAAGATTTCATAATTAAACTACTAAACATTACATAATTAAATCTAAACTCCCCACTACGGGGAGTAATTGTCCCAGTCCTCGTGTGTGTAGTACGGGGGACACGGAACGATCGCTATCGCGACCATCGGATCTCGCATCCTCGCGGAGCCAGCAGTATTCACGATGAGGGGAATAATTGTAGAAGCGTTCCTCTTCTATCGCTTCCCTAAGTGCTTCCAAGTCCTCCTCGGTTGGCTCACCTCGTTGACGGGGGGTGGGGGTAGTCTGGTGGTGGGGGGTGGGGGTAGTCTGGTGGTAGGGGTGGGGATAGTCTGGTGGTGGGGGGTGGGGATAGTCTGGTGGTAGGGGGTGAGGATAGTATGGTGGTGGGGGGTGGGGGTAGTCTCCCTACACCGGGGGGTGGGTGCCGACAACATTAGTCGGTCCATTTCTCTAAGAGCCATGACATAATCCATGGCCCAGACCAATTCCTCATCCGTGAAGTCATCATCTGGTTGAGTAGCAGGAGGAGGAGGAAAGAAAGTTGGTTGTGCAGCAGGAGGAGGAGGAGGAGGAGTGAAGGTTGGTTGTGCAGCAGGAGGAGGAGGATAAAACCAAGGTTGTGGAGGAGGATAGAAAGTTGGTTGTGCAGGAGGAGGAGGAGAGGAGGAGAATGGTAGTCTCCGTGGCCGGCCCCGGCCCCGGCGAAAGTACTCCCGGAGATTAGACGGTCCGGCTACTCCTGGTGCAAAACCGCCACCCATATTATTCATTGCTTTGAGGAGGAAGAGGAGGAGGATGTGTGACTGAGAATGAGTTTTGGTGTTGTATTTATAGGGCTAGAAATATGACCGTTTGGGGGGAAAAAGTTTGAAATTCAAACTTTGAAATTTAAACGTTTGGGGGGGGGGGGGGGGGATTTGAAATTCAAACGATTTGGAACAGTAACCGTTTGAATTTCAAATTTTGAATATAATTTTTCTTTTATTATTTTTTTTAATAAATATTATTTTTTAATATTAATTATTTTTTTTATTATTTTATTAATTTAATAAATTTTCGGTTTAAATTATTATTATTATGTTTATTAATATATATTAAAGTTTTTTATAAAAAAAAAGAAAAAAGAAATGCCACACTTCTACTCTCCACAATTCCCCCCACATGGATTCCACAAGTGCCACATGACGCTTCATCCCCTCTTTCCCCCACCATTCCTTATAATCTTAGAAGGGGGAGGGAAAGGGAGAAATGACGTGACGCTTATGTGGACAAGGGGAAGAGTTCCACAATCCATAGTCTAATCTCCTATTAACCTTCCATCTTCACTGATTAACACTACTTCATCCTCTTCCTTCCTTCCTTCCTTCCTACTGCCCTATCATCTATCTATCTATCTTTTCCTCAAACTAACTACCATAATCATATTCTTCTTCTTCTTTCACTTATTAGGTCTTCTAACATTAATTAATTAATGCTTTCAATTCAATTTTCTACTTGAGATTTTTGTTATCCTCTTCTGGATAATTGAAGCCTGAACCAACCAGTGCCTCCTCCTCTTTATGTTTTGGTACGTTTTCTTAATCCCAATCTGATTTTCTTAAATTCTCCATTCGGCTACTTCATGCGTCTCTTTTTTTGGTTTCCAACTTTTTTTTTATTCAAAACTAGGGTTAAACCCAACCTAAGTATCAGTGTATCACCCCTTCCAAACAATAACATACAACAACAGCCAACAGCCAACAGCTCCAGCTCCTGCCCTGCACTGCTCTCGCCCTCCTCCTGACCTGCGCTGCTCTCGCCCTCCTCCTCCGCCATTTTTCTCTACCCTTCAACTAATGGGGCTCCTATTTTGAATCATAACATTGCTGCAATCATAATCCGATACAGGTATCGTTTCTATTTCTATATTTTCATTCCATTTTAGGTCAAATGTGATTGTGAATTTCATTTTTGTGTCTTTTTATTGATGATCCAATCCAATCCAATTCAGTTTCTATTTCAAAATACTATTGTTAGATGAACGAGGAACATAAATGAACCCGAGCATGCCCATTTACTTAATGAACGAACATGAACAAAAAAATTGTTAGATTATATGTTTGTGTTAGGTTGAAATTAATTGAACGAACACAAACATGTCTTTGTTTGTGCTAGTTCGGTTGCATTTACAGGCCTAGTTATTATAAGCATCATCAGATAACTCTTTCAGTGAACACATACATACATAGGAGATATAGCTTCCTTATTCAAAACTTATACATATCTTAAATCTTTTGCTTGCTTGCTTGCATTTTTACACCAAAAGGATGATGGATGATTCAACAGCCTCTTACTTACTTTCTGAATGACTGACTATGTTGTAGTTGAAATGGCAAAACAAGCTCAAACATTGTTTCTTGAAGAATGGATTCAAACCACTAGCGGTGCTGCCGCTGTGAACAAAACCACCAGCACTCAGTCAGCTCAAGCCATCATCCAAGCATGGGCTCATCTTAGGGATTCACTCACCCAAAACTTGTTCACACAACAACACTTTCAGTCTTTACAGACCTTAATAAATTCCGGAACCTCTCTTTATGTTGCGGATCCGCAAGTCAAACTATTAATATCTATTCTTTCAGCACCACACCTGTCTTTACCTCCCGAATCATACCCCCTTTTTCTCAGGCTTTTATACATATGGATTCGGAAATCGTCTAAACCTTCGCTTGCACTTGTTCATTCGTCCGTAGACGTTGTCGTTCGCCTCTTTTCGTCTCAGTCTGTTACTGTTAAGCTTTTATCTGAAGGGACTCTTCTTATTGGTGCTTTTAGTTTCTTACCTGCAATATCTCAAGAGAAAAGAACACAGTGTTTGGATTTGTTATGTAAACTACTTGAACAAGATTATATGTTGTTTGATGATCATGTCCCTTGTGTACTTGCTGGAATGGGTTATGCTCTATCCTTGTGTGGGACTATTCATTTTGTTCGAATTCTTGATTCGCTTTTTGGAATCTGGAATAAACAAGGCGGGCCGTCGACTAGTGTATTGCATGGTCTATTGGTATTGCATCTTGTTGAATGGGTTCTTTACAACTGTATTCAATCACAGTCGTTCGAGAAAATTGCCACTTTCTCACAACAGATTTTAGAAGCGCCCAGCGCACGATACGCCTTGTTTTCTGTTGTCATGGGTGCAGCAGGAGCCTTGCGGGCCTCTAATAGGTCCATATCAACGGGCCTAACCGAATTAAGAAATTCTGCAGGAAAACGAATTGAAATCGTTGCTAGTGATTTGCTTTCTAAAGAAGTGAAGGAAGTTGAAGAAAGTGTTCTGCTTCAATGTATATCGTTAGCTTTAGCTCGAAGCGGTGATGTTTTCTCTAGGGATTCTTTTCTTCTATGTCTCGCTTCAGCATTATTGACTGAAATCTTTCCTCTAAGGCGGTTTTATTCGAAGATTCTTGAGGTTCGTGTCAATTTTAGTACCACTGGGATTCTTCAAGTTAAGGCACATTTGCAAAGTATTATTTTTAAGGAAGCAGGAGTGATAACTGGTGTTTTCTGCAAACAATATGCCCAAGCCAATGAAGGTAGTAAAACGAAAGTGGAGAATCTTATATGGGACTTTTGTCAAGATGTTTACATGTCGCATCGTGAGGTGGCGTTAATGCTTCAAGGGAAAAATGAAGAGTTGCTTCAAGATTTGGAAAAAATAACCGAACCTGCGTTTCTTATGGTCGTCTTCTTTGCTTTGGCTGTCACTAAACAGAAGTTAGTCCCTAATATTCCTAGAGAAATCCAGCTGGATACATCAGTGAAGATATTAATTTCATTTTCTTGTTTGGAGTATTTTCGACGGATGAGATTGTCTGAATATATGGATACAATTAGAGCTGTTGCAGGAAGTGTTCAAGAAGACCATATAGCTTGTGTTTCTTTTGTTGAATCCATACCTCCATATGGCGATTTGACCAAAGTTCATGGTATTACATCTCTACAATCAAGTATTATATTCCTGTTTGATTGAAGTAACTACTTATATTTAATAATGATTTTCTTTCTTTCTTTATAGTATCCGCAAACAAAATGGAGTTTACATGGTTTAAAGACGAAATGCAGACTTCTAGAATCTTATTTTATTTGCGTGTAATTCCAACTTGCTCAGAATTCATACCAACTTCAGTGTTTCGAAAGACTGTGGCTCCTGTTCTTTTTTTGTATCCACAATATTTAATTTTATACGATAGTAAAAAAATCTTATGTTATTTGTTACTTAACCTTTGATTAAAGGTGATGGTTACTCATAGATGTATTACTTAACACATGCGATACTAGATACATGGGACACCCAAATGAGAAAGTGACCCGAGCCGCACATTCAACATTTGTGGCTTTCATTTCTTCTGGGAAAGATGTTGATAGTGAACATGTTTTACTGAAGGAGCAACTTGTTTACTATTACATGCAGAGATCATTAGAGGTATCTATCTATACTAAAATCACTTACAAGTTACAATCACTTATTATTTTCTTATTTTATTAAAAAAATGGCAGGGATATCCGGGTGTAACCCCTTTTGAAGGTATGGCATCTGGTGTTGCTGCTTTGGTTCGGTATCTTCCAGCTGGAAGTCCTTCAATCTTTTACTCTGTTCACTGTCTTGTGGAGAAAGCTAGCAGCCTATGCAGTGAATGGAAAGAATTGCATGATGAGCTGGAGCCTTGTAAGAAGCTTCTGGATTTACTACTTAGACTTCTCTCATTGGTTGATATACAGGTAAGCCACCAGAATTTACTCCTTTTTTTTAACTTTGTGGGCAAGATGACTTAAGTTATGGTGAAAATGATATCAGGTATTGCCAAGTTTAATGAAGCTGTTGGCACAGTTGGTTGTGCAGCTTCCGGAAGATGGTCAAAACATGGTTCTAAATGACTTGTACGCTCAAGTGTCTGATTCAGATGATGTTACTCGCAAACCCGCACTTGTTTCATGGGTGCAGTCGTTATCTTACCTCTCATCTCAAGCTACAATCAACAGTGCAACCAAGCGACCTGAAAATGCTGGTGCAAAGTCTTGGAATAAAGGCAGATTGCTCGGCTTGAATAGGATTTTTGCACGAATTTAGGAAATGTCGGGGTTTTTTGGTCTAGTAGTTCCATTCACCAGCCTGTGACACAACTTGTGAAGCTACTGTGATCTGAAGAGTTATGTACTTATGTTGTTGTGGCATCTGAATAATGGATGTCGTGATCATTTACTACTTATGTGGAGTTTTTATATCCTATTTATGTTATTAAATTGTTGCATATGAAGTGTAAATAATGTTATAGGCTGTTTTAATAAAGTTCAGGCCACTGGCAACTGTCAATACACAAAGATCAGTGTCTTATGTCATCAATTGCTTATGCAGAACAAGAGCCCCTGGATCAGATGAATGTTCAATAACATAAAACCCAGCCGTCTTCAATCTCTCCAGGTCAGCTTGAATCATTGAAGGACGGAACTTTTGAGATGAATAAGTCCATCACCGCACAACTGGAACTCCAGAATATGGTAATATATTTATTGTTCATCGTTATGTTTGTTTCTTCTCTTTTTCAAATATCAGATCAGTCTGCTGGAAACTCTTCATTCGCTTCTGGAAGCATCTGTTTCTTCACCAAGGTAGGTAGTTTGATTGATTTTTGTAATATCTTAGCATTGCCTTTAAATTACTATTTTGACTTTGCTCTTAGCCACTTACTCTTGTATGCATTTTTTTCTTATATCAGTAAGAAGCTGAAAGTGTCTGGAGCATTTTCGGATCAAAGTATTGAGCAGTTTAATGACCTAACTGCTGTCAGCGGAGTGAATCTCAGGGTATGTGTTCTTTCTTTATAAAGACATAAGTTTTAGCAAAACTATTAATTTATTAGTGATAGTTTTGATATCTTCTCTGATGTTTTCCAGTCTTCTCAAAACATGGATTCTCTATGATTTTAGAAATCCAAACCTATTAGTTTAAAACAAGTCTATATGGATTATGGAGAAACTATACCATTTCAATTAATTTTATTGACTTGATGGGCGCTTGCCTGGATATGCTTTTTGTAAGTGAATGACTATAACTAAACGGGCTGTAATAGAAGGATATTCTTTGAGTGTGCAATTCTGACTGAGTACTAAAGCTGTTAATGCATTATGTGAGCTAAAAAGAATATTCTTATTCAAAAAAGTTCACGTGTATGGAATTTATATTTCATGAGCTAAAATAAAAAGAATATTCTTGTTAAAATGGCTTTTATTTTTTGCACGTTGATATTGAGAAGCCAAGACGCTAGACAGTTGTCACGTCCGATGTTCGAAAATAACTCATGTCAGTGCATCGAAAAGCTCAGGTAGATGGGAGAAAAAGCAGGCGATAGTTCCAAGTTTCTCGGTGTAGCCCTTATATACATGCCCGAACCCACCACTTCCGATCACGTTTTCATCTGCGAAGTTATGTGAAGCAGCTATTATTGCGCTCAACGGCATGCGCATGCTCTCTAAGACTTCTTTGGGGGACTGATCAGGGTGGCCTGTTTCTTGTAAATATTCTGTCACTGCATCGAGTGGAGTTTTCAACATACTTGAAATTTCCTTCACAATAGCAATTACAGAATGTGACTCTCTGCTGCAAATTACACAAGCAATGTTAATTACCATATTGTTGGAAAACATATTATTTTTCAGTCTTGGAATTGAATTACAGTCTTTTTTCTTTTTCTCGGTAATCATTGTACTATTAGATTTTTTTCTTTAGCGTGGGTGGGTGGTCATCACACCATCACTAATCAATCCTTATTTGGTGCTTTAAATGGTAAAATGATCGTTGGCCAGCAACAAGCGATATTTGTCGCGCTCGTGATAGTTGTTGCGCTCGCGATGAATTTTGAACATCGCGCTGACCGCGGGGCGGTGCTCGCAATGATGATGACCATCACGCGTGGTCTCACAGACCACCCATGTGGCCTTAAGCGGAGACTACAATATGAGGCTAGAAGAACTAAAGTTCGTAAGCGTAGAAAGTTTAAGAGCTGTTGTCACTGGAGAAGTCGGTTCAAAGAAATTAAACAGAAAACTGACTGGTCACTTTAGTGATTAATCGTTAAGAATATCTTTAGGCTTATACTATCTTTATGTTTATTCGATAGTAGGCCATAATATTGTATGGGTATGATAAGAAAAGTAGGGGTTAATACTTTATCCTTTTGGAAGAAAAACAAATTATTATGACTGAACCAATAATCTTTGTATCACCTTAAAACATAGACTCAAGACATTAGAGATGATGAGATTCACTGTAAAAATTGCTATTAGATGATGTGAAAAATATGAAAAAAATAGAGAAGAAAACTATGTACCCGTTAGAATATTGGGCAACTTGCCACCCATGCAGTTCAGCTAAACTTCTGCCTGCTTCAAGCCATTTTTTATTTAGTTCAAGGTCCAGGGCCTTAGTGTGGTTGGATCCACGTCATAAAATATTGGGAAAAGATATATCGGATTCTCCGTGGCTTTGCTACATGTTGTTAAGTGAACAAGCTCATTTAAGCACTTATGATCCCTCCCATAACTTTTGGAGAATACTATCACACAAATTTTTTGTTCTTCAAATAACTTGGGCATTTTATCTGATCTATACACCGTTATCTTATTTTGGTAAAATTCTTCATGCAAGTGGTCGATAAAATTAAAAGCGGTGTCTTGTAGTCCTCCTAGCATACTAATATTGTCACACCACGTCAATGGCGGAAACACGTGGCGCGACGGTTCAAGAGCATAAAGTCAAGGTTAACGCAAACTATAAGTAATTAATCAAGAGGAATCATTTATTTAATGCGTCGAATCAAGTTTTAAGTTTACATAACCATAAAACACAATGTTTAACACAAGGGTGGAGGTTTCTCAAATATATCCCAAGACCATAGGAAATAAAAGTGAAACCCCTCCAAAATATCAGACGCCATTGAGAGATCCCCGCCCCTACTAGCCATGCTACCCGTCATCGATCAATTACCTGAAAGATATGTTAAAAATCGTCAATATATAAATATTGGTGAGTTCACAGGTTTTAGTTTCCAAAACTTTAATTCTTGGGAAATACCATGTTATGACAATTTATAGGAGTTGCAAATTCCTACAATTCTACTTGAGCCTATAACCAAACCAAGACAAATAATGCCCCGCTCCAAGTCGTTACTCGGTATCCTACGACTTGATTTCAGAATACGTGCACCCCAGGCATACGCCGATGCATAATCGACGCTATCGATTAGGGGTGGGCCTTGTCAGGCACCAATAGTACTATCCAAATATTCCTTCAGCTTCATTTCCCGAATTAATGGTTATAGAAGAGAGGACTCAACCCTGAGTGGCGATCACAACTCAAGTAATTATCCCGTCAAACATTTTCCCTAACATATCTTTCCCCCGAAAAACGTAAAATAGTTTAAAATGGGGCCGTGAAACTCACCTGTATAAGTGCTCGGCTCAATAGAGAATAGTAGGCTGGAGGTCCAACACCTACAAACGTCCTAGACGTATAAGCCACTATACCTATAGTGTATGTGCTTTGGTAAGTTGTACACCCAACTCCCAAACCACGATTTATTCCAATTCCCCGTTTAATTAAATGCGTATCCTAGGTCCGTTGGTGATGGATTACCCTTTTCTTACAAGTTATATATATTAATATTTCTTAAACTTGTATAATATTATCCTCGACTCGACTTTACTTAACGTATAATTATTTTCCCATTAAATAATTATACTTAAGATCGTGCCGTCCGATATAATATTTTTATCACTCGACACGACTCACTTTACCGCATATTAATTTTTCCCATTTAAATAAATATACTAGGATCTTGCCATTCGATATCATACTTTTAACGCTCGACACGACTCACTTTACCGCATATTTATTTTTCTCAATCGAATAAATACACTAAGGTCTTGTCGTTCGATATTATATCTTTAACGCCCGACTCGACTCACCACGCCGTATATTTATTTTCCCATTCAAATAAATATACTAGGATCTCGTCGGTTCGGTATACATGTATATATATTATTTACTCGTCTCGGTTTTCCTTCTCGTATATTTACTTTTCCATTAAGTAAATATACTAGAATTTCGTCGAGCCGAACATATATATATATATATATAGGGACAGGTTCAAATACAAAGTAATGAAAACGTGCGAAGTGTGCGAAGGCTCACTTGCACATGATAATTACGTAATGATAATTACGTAATGCCCTCATGAATATACAAAAACATTACGTAATTATCATTACGTAATTATCATGTACAAAGTGCATGATAATCACGTAATGAGAATTACGTAATGTTTTTGTATGTTCATGAAGGCATTACGTAATTATCATTACGTAATTATCATGTACAAAGTGCATGATAATTACGTAATGACAATTACGTAATGCTTTCATGAACATGCAAAGACATTACGTAATTATCATTACGTAATTATCATGTACAAAGTGAGCCTTCGCACACTTCGCACGTTTTCATTACTTTGTAGAATAACCGTCCCCTATATATATATATATATACATGCACTTTTCTCGTTAAATCCATACATTCGCTTAACGTTTTTAATCGTTAGATTACTTACGTTATGTTTTCTCCCACGAATATTTCTTCAACACTTAGGAAAGTGTTATGTAATTTTCTTCACCCAAGTTATATATATTTTTCTTCCTAAAATATATATATACATTTACTTATCTTGCCGTAACGACATTTTATCATACTAGTTTTTCTAACAAAAATAACACTTAGACAAGTCTTATATCTTCAATGTATGATGATTATAATCACTTTCAAGTTCATTCAAGTTCCTTTAACAAGTTACACTCAAACCATTATTTTGTTCAAGTCTTTATGAACTAAATAAAGACTACAAAAATACTACACATATCCATCACCAAAATCGGCCCATATACAACCTTACTAAACACCATTTTAGTCTTTAAAATCTTATGTTTTATCAAGAAAAGCTCATTCAAGTTCATTCCCTTGTACAACTTGTTTCAAGCTAATAAACATAAACTTTTTAAAGATAAAACAAGATCAATAATACTTACAACTAGCACAAGGCTAGGGAAGCTTTCAATGCTTGCTTTTGATGGTGATTAGTGTGTTCTTCTTATGTGCTTTAGCTCCTAGCTTGAAATACACCAAAGGGCCTTGGATGATGGATACTTGGAGTGTTTAAAGCTTGAAAATGAATTGTGTGTGGGTGGTGGAAGTCTACGGCCACAAGGGAAAAGAAGAAGAAGTGTTTGGTTCAAGTGTATTGCCTTGCTATTTTTATAATCCCTTTCATATCTTCTATGATTATAAAAGATCCATCCTTAGATTTAATTCTCATAAAAAAAGGAAATGCATGTACTAGTTAGATATAGTTGTATTTTGATGGATTGTGTAGTGTGTGTGTTGGCCGTAAGTTTACAAGGAGAAAGGAAGATTGCATGGATCTTATAGGACATGAGTCATCACCTAAAATAATCTCTAATATCCATCCCATGCTCCATCATATCATTCTTAGATCTTTTAAGGATTAATTGTACAAAAAGAGGATTATGGTATGGTGAGGGGTTAGGGGGACGGTTTGGGGTCGGCTTAGGGTGGGGTCCACATATAAAACACATGCTAAATAACATGTTAATCTTTATATTTAGTGTTTGGGTTTAGTTCGGGTTTTAATCGGACTTTAATTACGCATTCTTTGGATATTAAAAATGCCTCTAATAACCCTTAAACATAGCCTAGTTTAAGTGTTAGTTGATTATTTAGGCTCTTGCCGGGTGAAATTATAAGTTATACGCGTACCGGGTGTGGTACGCGCACTTTATTCGTTACCGGGAGATTTGTATGGAAAGTTTTCACTTATGGTTTTGGAGTTCCAAAACTCATTATATTTTGTGAAAATACCCTTTATTTTATATCCGGGGTGTCCGGGATCCTTTTCGTTTATTAAATTTTTACCGGGTAATCGCCAACGTCCATACCGGATAAGTTTATTCGCACATGATCCTATCATGTTTCACCATTAAACGTATGCATTCCTATGCATTATATGGGAATTTACTATTCTCTAAGGCCTCGGTTAAATAATTAACACGTATTTGCACATAATTACGTTAACTATATATCAATTAATTAGTACGGATTTACCTTATTTTTGCCGTTTTTTACACTCTCCCCCCGTTAAGAGAATTCCGTCCCGGAATTCAGTTCGAGTTCTCCGGTACAGGGGTCTTCTCGAATAGGGCGGGATATTTCTGCTTCATCTGGTCCAGCCTTTCCCACGTGAACTCCGGTCCACGCATGGCATTCCAACGCACTTTAACCAATCTGATCTTATTGCGTCTAAGTTTCTGGACCTTCCAATCAGTCACTTCGATCGGTTCCTCGACAAAATGTAGCTTGTCGTCAATGTGGATTTCGTCAGCAGGGATAATAAGAGTCTCATCAGATAGACACTTTTTCAGATTTGACACGTGGAATGTGTCATGTATCCCGCTAAGCTCTTGAGGTAGCTTGAGCTTGTATGCCACGGGGCCTACTCTTGACAGAATCTCGAAAGGACCAATATATCGAGGATTCAACTTCCCACGCTTTCCAAAACGTGCGACATCTTTCCAAGGTGACACCTTCAGTAGAACCCTGTCTCCGACTTGAAATATCAAAGGCTTACGCCTCATATTCGCATAACTTTTCTGTCGGTCGCGGGCCGCTTTGAGACGCTCTTTTATCAAAAAGATTTTGTCCGTCGTCTCTTGAACAATTTCGGGCCCCGTAAGTTGTTTCTCTCCAACTTCAGCCCAACATAGCGGAGATCTACACTTACGTCCATATAGAGCTTCAAAAGGTGCAGCTTGAATGCTCGTATGGTAGCTATTGTTATATGAAAATTCCACCAATGGCAAGTGCGTGTCCCAATTTCCACCAAAATCGATTTCACAAGCCCGTAACATATCCTCCAAGGTTTGGATGGTTCGTTCACTTTGACCATCGGTTTGAGGATGATAAGCGGTACTCACGTCTAGACGAGTACCGAGGGCCTCGTTCAAGCTTTCCCAAAATCTTGAGGTGAAATGACCATCTCGATCGGAGATGATAGATATAGGCACACCATGCTTAGACACTATTTCCTTGATATACAAACGGGTCAATTTTTCCATTCCATCCGTTTCACGGATTGGAAGGAAGTGTGCGGATTTCGTCAACCGATCAACAATTACCCAAATCTTATTATGGCCGCTCGTTGTCCTGGGCAACTCAGAAATGAAATCCATGGTAATCCGTTCCCATTTCCATTCCGGTATTTCCGGTTGTTGGAGCAAACCGGACGGCCTTTGGTGTTCGGCTTTAACCTTTGCACAAGTCAGACAACTTGCAACATACGCCGCTATTTCCCTCTTGAAGTTCGGCCACCAATAATGTTCCTTTAAATCATGAAACATTTTATCCGCGCCCGGGTGGACAGAATATCGAGAGCTGTGAGCTTCAGCCAAAACTAGCTCACGTAAACCACCATATAAGGGTACCCAAACTCTATTCGTGAAATATAGAGTTTGATCCGCTTTAGGCTCCAATGAATCAACCATTTTTCGCAGCCTTTCATTTCTAACATTTTCGGGCTTAAGCGCATTAATTTAGGCCTCACGGATCCGATCCGTTAAGTTCGTGTGAATAGTTAGGCCCAAAGAGCGAACACGTAATGGCTTAACCCGTTCCTTACGACTTAAGGCATCCGCTACGACGTTTGCCTTTCCGGGATGATATTTGATTTCACAATCATAATCATTCAACAATTCAACCCATCTCCGTTGTCGCGCATTCAAATCCTTTTGATCAAAAATGTGTTGCAAACTCTTATGATCAGTGAAGATCGTGCACTTGGTGCCATAAAGATAATGCCTCCAAATTTTGAGAGCGAACACTACTGCGCCCAATTCCAAATCGTGCGTAGGGTAGTTCTTCTCATGAATCTTCAATTGTCTGGAAGCATATGCAATCACCTTTTCCCGTTGCATCAACACGCAACCCAAACCTTGGTGTGAAGCATCACAATAAACCACAAAATCTTCAGTACCATCGGGTAGTGATAAGATTGGAGCGCCGCATAACTTCTCCTTCAACAATTAGAAAGCCGACTCTTGTTTCTCGGTCCACTCGAACTTTTTATCCTTTTGGGTGAGCGTAGTCAAGGACTGTGCTATCTTAGAAAAATTCTCAATGAATCTTCTATAGTAACCCGCAAGGCCAAGAAATTGTCGTATCTCAGTAGGAGTTTTAGGTGCTTCCCAATTTTTGATTGCTTCGATCTTGGCGGGATCGACATGTATGCCTTTTTCGTTCACCACGTGGCCTACGAAATGAACCTCTCGGATCCAGAAGTCAGATTTTGAGAATTTGGCATAGAGCTTCTCCTTGCGTAACAATTCCAAAATCAAGCGAAGGTGGTTCTCATGATCTTTCTTGGTGCGAGAATAGATCAATATATCATCAATAAAAACGATAACAAACTTATCCAAGTAATCTTGCACACGCGATTCATCAAATCCATGAAAACTGCCGGTGCGTTAGTTAAACCAAATGGCATCACTAGGAACTCATAATGACCATAACGAGTCCTAAAAGCTGTTTTTGGTACATCTTCCTCTTGGATACGAAGTTGATGGTAACCGGATCGTAGATCGATCTTGGAGTAAAAACTAGATCCTTGGAGTTGATTGAACAAATCGTCAATCCTGGGGAGGGGATAACGATTTTTAATGGTTAACTTGTTCAACTCCCGATAATCGATGCACATGCGAAAAGTGCCATCTTTCTTTTTCACAAATAAGACAGGAGCTCCCCAAGGTGAGAAACTCGGTCTTATGAAACCTTTATCCAATAATTCCTGCAATTGATTGGATAATTCCTGCATTTCGGATGGAGCTAAGAGATATGGCGATCGCGCTACGGGAGCAGCTCCAGGAACAAGGTCGATACGGAACTCGACTTGTCGAGGTGGTGGCAACCCCGGCAAATCTTCAGGGAACACATCAGGAAAATCTCTCACTATCGGAATATCTTCAAGCTTTCGCTCGTCGGCTTTCTTATCTACCACATGTGCCAAGAATGCGATAAGACCTTTTCGCAAGCACTTCTGAGCCTTCATGCTCGTAATAATTCTCAATGGCGTCCCACGCCTTTCCCCTTGTATCGAAAGAGTTTCACCATTCGCGAGAGGAACTTGAATTATTTTATCGTCACAAACAACGACTGCGCGGTGCGTAGATAACCAATCCATTCCAACGACCACGTCAAAACTACCCAATATTACCGGTAAGAGATTAATACTAAATTCGTGCCCACAAAGATTCAATCTACAATCCTTCGCCACTTCACTTGTTTCTATAGTTTTACCATTTGCCAATTCTATAGAATAAGGTGTATCCAGCTTACTAGTTCTCAACCCAAGTAATCGTTTAAAGTCAACAGATACGAAGCTAAAATCGGCACCAGTATCAAATAAAACAGAAGCATAATGATTGTTAAGAGGGAACGTACCGGTGACCACATTAGGGTCCTGTCGTGCGTCACCGGCACCAATCACAAACGCCCTACCACGTGCTTGATTGTTAAGTTTAGGGCAGTCCCTCTTCCAGTGGTCGGGCGACCCACATGCGAAGCATGGCCTCGCTCCCCCAGTTTTGGGTGCTCGCGACCTACATTCCTCAGTCTTGTGCCCCGAATGGCGGCACTTTCCACAGATCACCTCATTGTTCTTTCCCTGAAAACCCGTTTTTCCACCATTCCCACGCCCTGTCGCCACATACCCTTTACCCTTTTTGTTAGAACCTCCGGTTGACCCTTCCTTCTTTCCCTCATTCCTCTTTCTCTTCCCAAACCTTGACCTGTTCCCCTGTTCACTAGACCCAACCACCGTATTCGAACCCAGATTCTTTCCTTCGACGCTGCTGGACTCTGAAATCTCCAGTCCCGACACCTTTCGAATCAGAGTGCCCATTCGGATGGCATCTTCAGTAAGGCTTAGAGCGAGGTCAATGGCCTCAGGCATAGTCGTGGGTTTGGAAGAGGTGACCATGCTACGTATTTGGGGTGCCAACCCGAACAGGTATCGTTCAATCTTTTTATTCTCCGGCGTGACCAGCCGGGGAACCAATCGCGAAAGGTCGTGGAACCTGGACGTATATCCTGCCACGTCCGCACCTGTCATTGTGAGATTCCGGAACTCAGTCTCAAGCTTTTGTACTTCACTTGCTGGGCAGTACTCCGCAATCATAAGCTCTTTTAATTCCAACCAGGAGAGAGAGTAGGCGGCATCGTCTCCCAACGACTGAATCTGGCTATTCCACCAGGTTAATGCCTGATCGAGAAACAGATTTGTGGAGTACATCACGGTCTGGCGGGGAGTGCAGCTGCTGATGCGGATTACCGCTTCAGTTTTCTCAAACCATTTGACCAAGCCAACTGGACCTTCGGTACCACTGAAGTTGATTGGCTTGCAATCCAGGAAAGCCTTGAACGTGCAGCCACGTTCTCGCGAGGCGGTTTCTGCAATGATAAAATAGTATGTTACTATGGAATAGGAGTATCGTGATAATCTCCCATCACTTCTCATTTATTTATAAACCTCTTACCAGTGGGGGAGGTCTCGCGTCGGTCACTCCCAGTTCGGTCTCGAGATCGTTCAGTGCGTGCGGCGTCGTGTTCCGCAATGGCTCGGGCGATGCGTTCTGAGATTAGTTGTTCTAGCTCAGCAGGGGTTGTGGGCAATCCATCATTGCCGGTGTTACTCCGGGTGGCTGGTGCCATTATACTTCAATAATAATTATTAAAGGTTAATTTTGACGAACATTTATACAAATATTGTCATACACAACACATAAGTAACAACTCATCACATGAACATAATCATCAACACGACATCACAATACAATCGCACAAACCACGAGATATAAAGTAGATAATAATAATTGTAGACAAACACAGGTGCGTAACATAACGACAACATATTTTACCATCAAAACAATAAGATTTTCATTAATTTCAATGTTACGAGTACAACACTTTGTTTACAACAACAAAATAGGGGATAACATCCCTCATACATCGCTTTGAAATACAACAAAACTATCATGTCATATGCCGGCACATCCCGCACGGCTGGGTAAAATGCAAAAGAGTGCTACAACCCGTGCTATGCTACAATACTACTACTACTATATACATCTGGAGATGATACTTCGAACATCCATGAAATGCCTCCCTGTCTACTGAGGTGGTGGGGGGTACTGGTACTGAGGGGCGTTCAGGCTGATAGTCATGCTGATAGCCACAATGCGGTCATATAGAAACTGGCGGTGCGCAAAGTGTGCGTCACCGGTGATCCCGCAGTGGGCATCCATGCTCAAAAGCTCCTCTGCATAGTGTGCCAGCGCGTCCCTGGCATCTATGATCCTAGCCCACATGAGCCGCGCCTGCTGGTCCATGTGGCTGGTGCCATTATACTTCAATAATAATTATTAAAGGTTAATTTTGACGAACATTTATACAAATATTGTCATACACAACGCATAAGTAACAACTCATCACATGAACATAATCATCAACACGACATCACAATACAATCGCACAAACCACGAGATATAAAGTAGATAATAATAATAATTGTAGACAAACACAGGTGCATAACATAACGTCAACATATTTTACCATCATAACAATAAGATTTTCATTAATTTCAATGTTACGAGTACAACACTTTGTTTACAACAACAAAATAGGGGATAACATCCCTCATACATCGCTTTGAAATACAACAAAAATATCATGTCATATGCCGGCACATCCCGCACGGCTGGGTAAAATGCAAAAGAGTGCTACAACCCGTGCTATGCTACAATACTACTACTACTATATACATCTGGAGATGATACTTCGAACATCCATGAAATGCCTCCCTGTCTACTGAGGTGGTGGTGGTGGGGGGGGGTACTGGTACTGAGGGGCGTTCAGGCTGATAGTCATGCTGATAGCCATAATGCAGTCATATAGAAACTGGCGGTGCGCAAAGTGTGCGTCACCGGTGATCCCGCAGTGGGCATCCATGCTCAAAAGCTCCTCCGCATAGTGTGCCAGCGCGTCCCTGGCATCTATGATCCTAGCCCACATGATCCGCGCCTGCTGGTCCATGTGGGTTACGGTGCGCTGCACCGTATCCGCGAGAGTCTGGAATTCACTCTCCAAGGATATCACAGTGGACCAGACAGGTCCGGACAAGGGGGCCATCCCAAGGGGCTGTGACGGCCCTGGCATGCCGAAGTACGCCGGCTGCGACGGGCCGGGTAAATCGGTGTATGTCGGCCGGGATGGGCCGACCATGTCTGGTACAGGTGGGGGTAGGGGTGTAAATGGCTAAGTAAAACCTAGCAGCCCAGGGGTGAAAAGGGGTGGCATCATGTATGGGTCTCCTGCACCAAAAGTATATGGTGCAGGTGGTGGTACTATGGGTATCTCGAGGAGTGGTGGCAACATGGGTAAGGTGGGTAAGACCATAGGTGCTGAGGGGGGTATCATCGGCTCGGCCAAGGGGGCCATGAGGGGCTGGGTGACGGTGGCCCACTCAGGGGTGGACACCACGACGGTAGGGGTGGCGGGGCTCGCAGTAGCAAAGGCAGTCATGCCCGCTCGGCGTAACTCAGAGCTGCGGGCTGAGCTACTCTCAAGGATGTGTCCAGCAGATACTGGCCCATCCTGTGGTATGGGCTCGGGAAGGGCGAGAGGGGCCACCGGTGCAGCGGGGGCAGCCTCGGGTATCGGAGCAGCGGGCTTCTCATGGTCAGCTGGGGGGATGGGTAGTGCTATATGGTCTACGGATGCTACTGACTCAGCATCAGAGTCGTCCGATATCCATCCGTTCCGTCCTCGAACATGAGGCACAAACCTCATGCCCGGAGGGACGGGAATGTGAGGGGCTGGAAGTGGCTCATGATCGACGTGGGCGTGTCGATCATACGGGGTCTCCACGGTCTCTGACCAGGCTGGGGCAGGTCTCGAGGGGTCTGCACAGCCCGCAGGGAAATCCCTGACGGCTCGGACGGGGTGAGGTGGTAATGGGGCTGCGGGGAGAGGTGCTATAGGCAAGTCGGCTCGTGGCGCCTCGGCCATCGGCTCGTCAGCGGCGGCTGCCGGGGGCATGGCAGCGTCATCTCCAGCTAGGCCCTGCTTCGGGTCCTCACTCGGGTCGGTCTCGTCCGAGCTCTCGCCGCCCGCACCCCCTGCGGCGGCATTTACCTCCATGTGGTCATCCTTTGGGTCGAGTACTACGACCTCGACCGGCTCGGCTGGCGGAGCTGGAACAATCTGAATACTACTGTCGTAGCTAGGTGCTACGCTCCCTGCGTCTGACATCCCTGGCAAAAGAACCGTACTAATATATATGAATTTATCAATTAGAAAGTTAAGGCGTAAACTCATAGCATCCTTCCTAACTTCTAATACTAACGTAATATATATTGACACCCATGGCTAGCTTTGGTCGGAATCTCCCCATACTCAATGTTCCTTTCTTTTGAAAAAATTTACTTTGTTGCGTTTTTATATTTTTGTATATTTTTTGAAACTTTATCTTTTGAACCAAATCCAGTTATAGTCTAGATTTTAAAAAAATTACTAGTTCGCTATAACCTTGGCTCTGATACCACTTTCTGTCACACCACGCCAATGGCGGAAACACGTGGCGCGACGGTTCAAGAGCATAAAGTCAAGGTTAACGCAAACTATACGTAATTAATCAAAAGGGATCATTTATTTAATGCGTCGAATCAAGTTTCAAGTTTACATAACCATAAAACACAAGTTTAATACAAGGGTGGAGGTTTCTCAAATATATCCCAAGACTATGGGAAATAAAAGCGAAACCCCTCCAAAATATCAGACGCCATTGAGAGATCCCCGCCCCTACAAGCCATGCTACCCATCATCGATCAATTACCTGAAAGATATGTTAAAAATCGTCAATATATAAATATTGGTGAGTTCACAAGTTTTTAGTTTCCAAAACTTTAATTATTGGGAAATACCATGTTATGACAATTTATAGGAGTTGCAAATTCCTACAATTCTACTTGAGCCTATAACCAAACCAAGACTATTAATAATGCCCCGCTCCAAGTCGTTACTCGGTATCCTACGACTTAATTTCAGAATACGTGCACCCCTGGCATACGCCGATGCATAATCGACGCTATCGATTAGGGGTGGGCCTTGTCAGGCACCAATAGTACTATCCAAATATTCCTTCGGTTTCATTTCCCTGAATTAATAGTTATAGAAGAGAGGACTCAACCCCGAGTGGCGATCACAACTCAAGTAATTATCCCGTCAAACATTTTCCCTAACATATCTTTCCCCCGAAAAACGTAAAATAGTTTAAAAATGGGGCCGTGAAACTCACCTGAACAAGTGCTCGGCTCAAAGAGAAATAGCAGCTTGAGGTCACACACCTACAAACGTCCTAGACGTATAAGCCACTATACCTATAGTGCATGCGTTTCGGCAAGTTGTACACCCAACTCCCAAACCATGATTTATTCCAATTCCCCGTTTAATTCAAACGCGTATCCTGGGCCCGTTGGTGATGGATTACCCTTTTTCTTACAAGTTATATATTATTCTTGTTAATATTTCTTTAACTTGTATATTATTATCCTCGATTCGACTTCACCTAACGTATAATTATTTTCCCATTCAAATAATTATACTTAAGATCGCATCGTTCGATATAATATATTCTTAACACTCGACCCGACTCACTTTGCCGCATATTTATTTTCCCATTCAAATAAATATGCTAAGGTCTTGTCGTTCAGTAGTATATTCTTAACGCCCGGCTCGACTCACCATGCCGTATATTTACTTTCCCATTCAAATAAATATACTAGGATCTCGTCGGTTCGGCATACACATATGTATATACATATTTTGTCTACTCGTCTCGGTTTTCCTTCCCACATATCTACTTTCCCATTAAGTAGATATACTAGAATTTCGCCGAGACGTGCATATGTATATATAAACGTGTAATTTTTCTTGTTAAGTCCATACGTTTGTTTAACGTCTTGATCATTTACGTTATGTTTTCTCCCACGAATAATTTCTCCAACACTTAGGAAAGTGTTATATAATTTTCACCCATGTTATATACATTTTACTTCCTAAAATATATATTTTCTTATCTTGCCGCAATGGCATTTTTCTCTTGTTTGTCCGTTTATTGTTCGTTATCATGTCTAAGTCCGATATCTTAACTTGTATAGCTAATTTTTCCAAGTTTTTCCCCAATATGTGTTTTATAGAAATATTATTCATATTTCTAATTCCTAACACATATTACTTGGAGGGTTCAAAAATACTTTTTTCCAACACTTTTATATTCCCATTTATATAAAAGTGTTCATTTTTGTATAAGTTTTCTCAAGTTTTTAATCTTGTTCAACATTTTTATAAAAATCTCTATTTTTATAAAATTCTTATGTTAATACAAGTCCATATTTTTATAAACTTCCATTTTTATAAAAATACACTTTTTATACAAAATACATAAGTAGTTTACTAGTGTTTACCAAAACTATCCTTGGAAAATCATTATTTATGCTTTTGACACCAAACTTTCCGTTATTGCATTTTTGGACTAAAGTTTCTAAAATATTCATTTTAGTCCCTCAACTTTCAAAGTTACAACATTAGTCCCTTAACTTATAAAAGTTGTATTTTTCCATCCTAACTTCCAAGATTAGCATTTTTCTCCCAAATTAGTGGACTTTAAAGGATCATCTTTTTAATGTGGGGTTATTTTCACATCTTACCACTTTTAATAGTCTTATATTCCATTAATAAGGCTACTAATATGTATGGTTAATGTATTATGTCCAACAAGTCCAAGTTTCATCTTTCAAGTAGTAGACTTTAATAATGTGACTTTTATCATACTAGTTTTTCTAACAAAAATAACACTTAGACAAGTCTTATATCTTCAATGTATGATGATTATAATCACTTTCAAGTTCATTCAAGTTCCTTTAACAAGTTACACTCAAACCATTATTTTGTTCAAGTCTTTATGAACTAAATAAAGAATACAAAAATACTACACATATCCATCACCAAAATCGGCCCATATACAACCTTACTAAACACCATTTTAGTCTTTAAAATCTTATGTTTTATCAAGAAAAGCTCATTCAAGTTCATTCCCTTGTACAACTTGTTTCAAGCTAATAAACATAAACTTTTTAAAGATAAAACAAGATCAAGAATACTTACAACTAGCACAAGGCTACGGAAGCTTTCAATGCTTGCTTTTGATGGTGATTAGTATGTTCTTCTTATGTGCTTTAGCTCCTAGCTTGAAATACACCAAAGGGCCTTGGATGATGGATACTTGGAGTGTTTAAAGCTTGAAAATGAATTGTGTGTGGGTGGTGGAAGTCTACGGCCACAAGGGAAAAGAAGAAGAAGTGTTTGGTTCAAGTGTATTGCCTTGCTATTTTTATAATCCCTTTCATATCTTCTATGATTATAAAAGATCCATCCTTAGATTTAATTCTCATAAAAAAAGGAAATGCATGTACTAGTTAGATATAGTTGTATTTTGATGGATTGTGTAGTGTGTGTGTTGGCCGTAAGTTTACAAGGAGAAAGGAAGATTGCATGGATCTTATAGGACATGAGTCATCACCTAAAATAATCTCTAATATCCATCCCATGCTCCATCATATCATTCTTAGATCTTTTAAGGATTAATTGTACAAAAAGAGGATTATGGTATGGTGAGGGGTTAGGGGGACGGTTTGGGGTGGGCTTGGGGTGGGGTCCACATATAAAACACATGCTAAATAACATGTTAATCTTTATATTTAGTGTTTGGGTTTAGTTCGGGTTTTAATCGGACTTTAATTACGCGTTCTTTGGATATTAAAAATGCCTCTAATAACCCTTAAACATAGCCTAGTTTAAGTGTTAGTTGGTTATTTAGGCTCTTGCCGGGTGAAATTATAAGTTATACGCGTACCGGGTGTGGTACGCGCACTTTATTCGTTACCGGGAGATTTGTATGGAAAGTTTTCACTTAAAATTTTGGAGTTCCTAAACTCATTATATTTTGTGAAAATACCCTTTATTTTATATCCGGGGTGTCCGGAATCCTTTTCGTTAATTTAATTTTTACCGGGTAATCGCCAACGTCCATACCGGATAAGTTTATTCGCACATGATCCTATCATGTTTCACCATTAAACGTATGCATTCCTATGCATTATATGGGAATTTACTATTCTCTAAGGTCTCAGTTAAATAATTAACACGTATTTGCACATAATTACGTTAACTATATATCAATTAATTAGTACGGATTTACCTTATTTTTGCCGTTTGTTACATTCTCCCCCCGTTAAGAGAATTCCGTCCCGGAATTCAGTTCAAGTTCTCCGGTACAGGGGTCTTCTCGAATAGGGCGGGATATTTCTGCTTCATCTGGTCCA
The DNA here is from genome assembly GCA_032199755.1 of Ambrosia artemisiifolia. Lineage (NCBI taxonomy): Eukaryota > Viridiplantae > Streptophyta > Magnoliopsida > Asterales > Asteraceae > Ambrosia > Ambrosia artemisiifolia. The sequence continues at coordinate 21,555,936 of CM063516.1, forward strand.
GCCTTTCCCACGTGAACTCCGGTCCACGCTTGGCATTCCAACGCACTTTGACCAACCTGATCTTACTGCGTCTAAGTTTCTGGACCTTCCAATCAGTCACTTCGATTGGTTCCTCGACAAAACGTAGCTTGTCGTCAATGTGGATTTCGTCAGCAGGGATAATAAGAGTCTCATCAGATAGACACTTTTTCAGATTTGACACGTGGAATGTGTCATGTATCCCGCTAAGCTCTTGAGGTAGCTTGAGCTTATATGCCACAGGGCCTACTCTTGACAGAATCTCGAAAGGACCAATATATCGTGGATTCAACTTTCCACGTTTTCCAAAACGTGCGACGCCTTTCCAAGGTGACACCTTTAGTAGGACCCTGTCTCCGACTTGAAATTCCAAAGGCTTACGCCTCATATCCGCATAACTTTTCTGTCGGTCGCGGGCCGCTTTGAGACGTTCTTTAATCAAAAAGATTTTATCCGTCGTTTCTTGAACAATTTCGGGCCCCGTAAGTTGTTTCTCTCCGACTTCAGCCCAACATAGCGGAGATCTACACTTACGTCCATATAGAGCTTCAAAAGGTGCAGCTTGATTTCTCGTATGGTAGCTATTGTTATACGAAAATTCCACCAATGGTAAGTGTGTATCCCAATTACCGCCGAAATCGATTGCACACGCCCATAACATATCTTCCAAGGTCTAGATGGTTCGTTCACTTTGACCATCGATTTGAGGATGATAAGCGGTACTCATGTCTAGACGAGTACCAAGGGCATCATTCAGACTTTCCCAAAATCTCGAGGTGAAACGACCATCTCGATCGGAGATGATAGATATAGGCACACCATGCTTAGACACTATTTCCTTGATATACAAACGGGTCAATTTTTCCATTCCATCCGTTTCACGGATTGGAAGGAAGTGTGCGGATTTCGTCAACCGATCAACAATTACCCAAATCTTATTATGGCCGCACGTTGTCCTAGGCAACTCAGAAATGAAATCCATGGTAATCCGTTCCCATTTCCATTCCGGTATTTCTGGTTGTTGGAGCAAACCGGACGGCCTTTGGTGTTCGGCTTTAACCTTTGCACAAGTCAGACAACGTGCAACATACGCCGCTATGTCCCTCTTGAAGTTCGGCCACCAATAATGTTCTTTTAATCATGAAACATTTTATCTGCGCCCGGGTGGACAGAATATCGAGAGCTGTGAGCTTCAGCCAAAACCAGCTCACGTAAACCACCATATAAGGGTACCCAAACTCTATTCATGAAATATAGAGTTTGATCCGCTTTAGGCTCCAATGAATCAACCATTTTTCGTAGCCTTTCATTTCTAACATTTTCGGGCTTAAGCGCATTAATTTGAGCCTCACGGATCCGATCCGTTAAGTTCGTGTGAATAGTTAGACCCAACGAGCGAACCCGTAATGGCTTAACCCTTTCCTTACGACTTAAGGCATCCGCTACGACGTTTGCCTTTCCGGGATGATATTTGATTTCGCAATCATAATCATTCAACAATTCAACCCATCTTCGTTGTTGCGCATTCAAATCCTTTTGATCAAAAATGTGTTGCAAACTCTTATGATCAGTGAAGATCGTGCACTTGGTGCCATAAAGATAATGCCTCCAAATTTTGAGAGCGAACACTACTGCGCCCAATTCCAAATCGTGCGTAGGGTAGTTCTTCTCATGAATCTTCAATTGTCTGGAAGCATATGCAATCACCTTTTCCCGTTGCATCAACACGCAACCCAAACCTTGGTGCGAAGCATCACAATAAACCACAAAATCTTCAGTACCATCGGGTAGTGATAAGATTGGAGCGCCGCATAACTTCTCCTTCAACAATTGGAAAGCCGACTCTTGTTTCTCGGTCCACTCGAACTTTTTATCCTTTTGGGTGAGCGTAGTCAAGGACTGTGCTATCTTAGAAAAATTTTCAATGAATATTCTATAGTAACCCGCAAGGCCAAGAAATTGTCGTATCTCAGTAGGAGTTTTAGGTGCTTCCCAATTTTTGATTGCTTCGATCTTGGCGGGATCGACATGTATGCCTTTTTCGTTTACCACGTGTCCTAAGAAATGAACCTCTCGGATCCAAAAGTCACATTTTGAGAATTTGGCATAGAGCTTCTCCTTGCGCAACAATTCCAAAATCAAGAGAAGGTGGTTCTCATGATCTTTCTTGGTGCGAGAATAGATCAATATATCATCAATAAAAACGATAACGAACTTATCCAAGTAAGGCTTGCACACACGATTCATCAAATCCATGAAAACTGCCGGTGCATTAGTTAAACCAAACGGCATCACTAAGAACTCATAATGACCATAACGAGTCCTAAAAGCTGTTTTTGGTACATCTTCCTCTTGGATACGATGTTGATGGTAACCGAATCGTAGATCGATCTTGGAGTAAAAACTAGATCCTTGGAGTTGATCGAACAAATCGTCAATCCTGGGGAGGGGATAACGATTCTTAATGGTTAACTTGTTCAACTCCCGATAATCGATGCACATACGAAAAGTGCCATCTTTCTTTTTCACAAATAAGACAGGAGCTCCCCAAGGTGAGAAACTCGGTCTTATGAAACCTTTATCCAATAATTCCTGCAATTGATTGGATAGTTCCTGCATTTCAGATGGAGCTAAGCGATATGGCGATCATGCTACAGGAGCAGCTCCAGGAACAAGGTCGATACGGAACTCGACTTGTCGAGGTGGTGGCAACCCCGGCAAATCTTCAGGGAACACATCAGGAAAATCTCTCACGATCGGAATATCTTCAAGCTTTCGCTCGTCGGCTTTCTTATCTACCACGTGTGCCAAGAATGCGATAAGACCTTTTCGCAAGCACTTCTGAGCCTTCATGCTCGTAATAATTCTCAATGGCGTCCCACGCCTTTCCCCTTGTATCGAAAGAGTTTCGCCATTCGCGAGAGGAACTTGAATTATTTTATCGTCACAAACAACGACTGCGCGGTGCGTAGATAACCAATCCATGCCAACGACTATGTCAAAACTACCCAATATTACTGGTAAGAGATTAATACTAAATTCGTGCCCACAAAGATTCAATCTACAATCCTTCGCCACTTCACTTGTTTCTATAGTTTTACCATTTGCCAATTCTATAGAATAAGGTGTATCTAGTTTACTAGTTTTTAGCCCAAGTAATCTTTTAATGTCAACGGATACGAAGCTAAAATCGGCACCAGTATCAAATAATACAGAAGCATAATGGCCATTAAGAGGGAACGTACCAGTGACCACGTTGGGGTCCTGTCGTTCATCACCGGCACCAATCACAAATGCCCACCCACGTGCTTGGTTGTTAAGCTTGGGGCAATCCCTCTTCCAATGGTCAGGCGACCCGCACGCGAAGCAGGGCCTCGCTCCTCCATTCTTCGGTGTTCCCGACCTGCAATCTTCTGTCTTGTGCCCCGAGCGGCGGCACTTCCCACAAATTATCTCGTTGTTTTCCCTTGATAACCCTGTTTTCCACCATTTCCACGTCCCGTGGCCCCATACCCTTTCCCTTTCTTGTTTGAACCACCCGATGATCCATCCTTCTTCCCTTCATTACGCTTCCGTTTCCCAAACCTTGGCTTGTTCCCCTGATCACTAGACCCAACCGCTGAACTTGTCCCCAAATTCTTACCCTCCACGCTGCTGGACTCAGAAATTTTCAATCCCGACACCTTTCGGATTAAGGTGCCCATTCGGATGGCGTCCTCGGTGAGGCTCAGAGCGAGGTCGATAGCCTTGCGCATGGTCGCGGGCTTGGAGGCAGTGACCATGCTGCGTATTTGTGGCGCCAGCCTGAACAGGTACCGTTCTACTTTCTTGTTCTCTGGGGTGACCAAACGAGGTACCAGTCGTGAGAGGTCATGGAATCTGGACGTGTATCCAGCTACGTCAGCTCCAACCATGGTAAGGTTCCAGAATTCGGTTTCCAGTTTCTACACTTCACTCGCCGGGCAGTATTCAGCGATCTTGAGTTCCTTTAACTCCAACCATGATAAGGAGTAAGCGGCATCATCTCCCAGTGACTGTACTTGGCTGTTCCACCAAGTTAGCGCTTGATCCAGGAACAAATTTTGTGGAGTACATAACTGTTTGCCGAGGGGTACAGCTACTGATGCGGATCACCGCCTCAGTCTTCTCGAACCATTTGACCAGTCCGACGGATCCCTCTGTGCCGCTAAAATTGATCGGCTTGCAGTCCAGAAAAGCCTTGAAAGTGCAGCCACGCTCTCGCGAGGCCGTTTCTGCAATAATAGGGTAGTATGTTATTATGGGATAGGAGTTTCATGATAATCTCCAATTGCATTTATTCATAATCCTCTTACCAGTAGGGGAGGTCTCACGTCGATCACTCCCGGTTCTGTCTCGCGATCGTTCGGTGCGTGCGGCGTCGTGCTCCGCAATGGCTCGGGCTATACGTTCCGAGATTAGCTGTTCTAGCTCGGCAGGTGTTGCGGGCAATCCGTCGTTGCCGCTGTTGCTTTGGTCGGTGCCATTGTACTTCAATAATAATTATTAAAGGTTAATCTTGACGAACATTCATACAAATATTGTGACACCCTGCATTTTCAAGATATTGCTTTTACTGAACTCTTGTTAACTTTCATGTACATTCGTGACTAAACACCTAACTAGGGTTAGTTAAGAAGGTCTTTCGATATGTTATGGGATAATAACACATGTTGGATGATATTAACGTACGTTATAACTAGGAAGGTTTTGTCTTGACACACACACGAGTCCTGTATCCCGAACGTTGGTGATTTGTTAAACATACATAATCATATGATCTATTGGGCGATGATGAATGTGAATTAACATGCGTTTGTGAATTACATGTTTATGTGGATTACTGTTTTAATAGATAGTCGGTACGTAAACCCTACGAATTATGTGCATTCTGTAATTAACATGTTATGAGATGATAAAAACAATAGTTTTTACATAAGTTAGTATGAATACTATTATCGAGACTATTATCGGGATTAAAACCGTATTAACGGGCCCGTTTATCAAAAAAAGGTCCATAAACCCGTAACCTTGGCCCATGGTCCAACTTCTAGTATATTATTGATCAAAAAAAATAAGAAACCCTAGAGGCTCCTTGCGCCATTGAACCCCCAAGACACCCACCATCACCTTCACTTTCAATCCTTCATCCATTTTCATCACTAATCCAAGTTATTTCGGGTGCTATCTTGAGGATTTAAAGATTCTAGCATTTCGAGGTACATGTTTTATGTGTTATTTGATGAATATTGATACTTGAAAAGTTGTAAAAACCTTAAAAACTATCTATATAAAAATCGCAAATAAAAATTTTGTAGGGAGTTTTGATGTTTGTTGTGCATGTTGATGGGTATTGTTGTTAGTAATCGAAACTAGGGTTATTGGTACTTAAATACATAGATTTAAATGTGTTAATATGGATTGAATTCTGTTAATATGAGTTATTTTATGATTATAGGTTAATAAGAATGATTAGGGTTCATGAGAAGCATGTTATTAGAATTCTGATTTTCTGACAGATTCATTGTGACGAATTGTAGGGGCTGTAATGGGTTGGTAAATTGATAGTTTTGATGATTTCTTTGCATGATTGTGATGTACATAGTCTTAGCTTTTCATAATGGGCAAAACCATCAGATTTGGACATCGGTTGAATCGTTTTTGGAATTTTAATTGATTAGGGGTCATATCAGATTTTCGGAATTGAAAATTCGGTCAACTTTAAATGGTCATAACTGGAGATTTACAAAGAATTAAGTTATGAAAATTTTACAGTAGGTCAACATTGGAAAAACTCGACTTTTCCAAGTGGATTCATCCCGTTTGGATGAATACACAATTTTTGGGAATTTTTCTACTAAACTGACCTGTTGTGGAAATTTTCTGGACATAGCTGTGTTGTACGAATTTTTATAATTTTTGTGTTTAGTTGTAAGACAAAATAAAAATAGGGATTTGCAACTGAATCCCCATGAATACTCAGTAAAAATTTGGGATTTTAATTCATTCGTTAAGTGGGTTAAATGACTCGTTTTTCACAGCGCACAATCTGTCCTAAAAACGCAGATTGTGTACGAGGTATTTATGTGACTATTTGAAGTTGTATGTGGTATGTAATTGACATGTACTTGTGTGGAAACTTGCATGAGATGTATTTGATGTGCTAAACTTATAATAATCACCATGATCACCATCGGGATACGTAGGACATACTTGTGCATGTAGAGTCACTAGGTGTCACTACACGGTTTTGAACTATTAAAAGTATCGAATAAACGTACTATGTGGTATATTGGTTATGCACGTGTACTCACATAGTGACACATATAATAGGGAGTCGATAGCGAGTCTCTATTACGTTGGAGTTTGGATATTTTGCTTGCAACCTAAGGTGAGTTTCACTACTCTTTTCTCAAAAGCATGTGTCTCGGATTGAGACAACGTAATTAACTTTTTCTAGTCCGGGTTGAGACTACTACTTTCTAGTCCGGTTTGGGACTACTTACACATCCCGGGTTGGGGTGCTATGGATCCTTGTGTGGGTCGGTTTTTGCTAGTTCGCAAACTGTGTCCTTGATGAACTAAACCAACTCTATCATCTGTAAGTCCTTCACATACCGAATGAGTTGCCGGGTTATGGCAAGCGGGTTATTAGTTGATAGCGCTATTAGGTCTGACAAACCTCACACCGGCTCGGGGAGTGCGGGAGTGAACTATAACTTAACAGATTTTATCATTGTTGATAGGCAATGATGTAAGGCATGCGGCTCACATTTGTGGCTACACGTACATCAGCAGTTCGGTATATCGGTGTTAGTTATCATGAATGGGTTAGCTACCCTTGACATGCGATGAACTAGTGTTTACATGGTTCTTGGAACCAACTCAATTACTTGTTTACATGGTTTTGGAAACCAGCGCAGTTACATACTCATTTACTTTACTTAGTGAACTCACCAGCATTGTTTGTTGACCCACGATTTACATGCTTTTGCAGGTAGTTAGCTTCCGGTGCCAGGATTAGAAAGCACTGCACACTTCACTACATTTGGGGTCTTGGGCATACACCTAAATTACATATTATGCTTTTACATTTTCTTTCATATGGTTTTAATCTGGGCGCGTTGTTTTGCGCATGGTTTCTAAAAGGTTTAAATTTGGTTTACGCTTCCGCAGCTTAACTAAACTTGATTTTTGAAAACGAACTAAATGGTTTGGGCATTTAGAGTTCGTTCATATGACTTATGGCTATGGGATCCTGGTATGTCATGCGCCTCGCGGTATAAACCCCGCAGTGGAAATTTGAGGGTGTGACAGATTGGTATCAGAGCCATTGGTTATAGTGAACTAGGACTGCATGTTGAGTCTAGTGTATAATCATCATAGCATAAGTACACTCACAACTTAAGTGCACAACTAGCTTTTAGATACATATATCTACAACACATGATTTCGGGAGATATGTTATCTTCTAGTTCTAGACCTAATTCTAAACACGTCAATGGTGGGAACCCAGGGTTACACCAGGTGGCGCATTACTGGGAGTAGTATCCTAACAAACCTTGTGGATGAGGAAACAACAATTGTACAGGATGAGAAAGCCCTTGCGAGCGTTGTGGCGCACGTACACAGGAAAGCTGCACGATGCGCATGACGTGATACCATCAAACCAAATCAACTGTGAAGAAATTCAAATACCGAGACTTATCCTTTTTCACTGAGCAAGTAGACAATTAATTTCTGTTCCTTGTTACTTGATTTTTCTTACTTCCATTTGAAATTCAAACGGAACTGGGTTACACATATAGAACTTATTTCTTACTTTAGTACCTTACACCTAGTATGAACGGGCGGACGTATGACTGCATATCCATGTTACTCATAAGTATATGGTAGATTCATGGGAACACATTAGATTGGGGCTTGTTACACACACTCTTGGGGAGTTACGAAGGTCTGCGATGCAGTGCAACATCTCAAAGGAAGACAAAATCTACTAGTGACTGACAGTTACGATTGGAGGAACGAATGGTGTTGTTGACCATTGAGCTGACTTACACAGGACCGGAGAAGGAGACTGTACGTGATGAGAACCATATAACATTGACATCGCGAAAGAGGAAGGATAAGCGATGGAAGGGGTACCTGAGCAGGACGAGCACATGGGAAGAGAGGATGAATGATCTACTATCTAAGACAGAGCGTGGCGACGATTGGCTCTTACCTTTTCTTACCTATCTTTTCTTTCTTTTTCCTTTACTATCTTAGATAAGACTGAGTTCTTATGATCAACGATAGGGTGGTTGAAACCCTCGCATCTTTCCAAGCTAGTAAAGATTCATCTTGCTAAATTAATCGTTTCCCTGACTTCCACATTTGAACTTTCTTATTCCTTGAACGCACATGCCACAACAACAACCTACCATCATATTTTCAAGCCTTTTATTGGTCGTAAACCTCGATAACACTAACGGAACTGAAGGAGACCGTCTGATTGCTTCGATAGTATAAGTCATTTCCATGCGCATTTGCCCCGGGCAGGATGGGGTAATGTATGCTACATGCACACTCGATGAGTTACAGATACTTGGATGGAGAACGTTGCACCCTATGATGAAATCTAGAAATTTGACGGATGGGTCTGAGATCGGCGCCTACACTACCAAGCTACGGGAGTTAGATACTTTGTGCTCAAATCTATTTAACCTACTTTACCAGCGGATCGAATTTCATACCAAAAGGGTGGGTCCCAAAGATTCGTGGCTTGGCCACTGCAGCTCACCTACCCATAATCTAACAAATCTTTCACCTGGCTCGCAAACTCATTGATGAGGCTGTTGAGCATGGTACTTTTCCGAAGCATAGAGCTTCATCTTCTACTTTTGGTGATAGCAAGAGAACTTGGGATAGTGTGAGGTACAAGTCCTTCAACAAACAACAACCACAACGGTAACAACAACAATGGGGCTCATGGAATAGCAATTGTGATTGGCTCTGGGGAAGCTAGGACTGATAACAATGTCGTGACGGGTACAATACTCTTGCTTCTATTTTATATGATACTGGTGCGGACTATAGTGTTGTGTCATCAAAACTTAGCAAACAACTAGGGATGGTTCCTACTCTTCTTGATACCCCGTACACCATAGAGCTAGCTGATGGGAAGCCTGTTGAGGTAACCGACACCCATTATGATTGTAAGCTCGAGTTGGATGGGCAATCGTTTGCCATCAACATTTTACCTATCACCCTTTGAAGCTTTGATCTCGTGGTTGGCATGGATTGGTTGTCCAAGCATCCCGCTGAATTTCTCTGTCGGGAGAAGATTGTTCGTGTCCCCCTCCCAGGTAGAGAACTTTTATCTATAAAGGGTAATCATGGTGGTGCCATGGTGGGCATCATCTCTTCTTGAAAGCCCAGAAGTGTATTCGTAAGGGCTATCCAGCCATTTTGGCTAACATATCTGACACTCGAGCTGAAACTGAAACTGAAACTGAAACTAAGATTGAGGACATCCCAGTAGTCCGAGATTTCCCAGATATTTTCCCAAGAGGAACTACCTGGACTTCCACCTATTCGTCAAGTGGAGTTTCAAATTGGCCTTGTACCTGGAGCAGCTCCAGTTACACGCGCGCCATACCGTCGAGCACTAGGCGAATTTCAAGAACTGTCTACCCAACTCCAAGAGCTATTGGATAGGGGCTTTATTAGACCTAGTTCTTCGCCATGAGGAGCTCCAGTTCTGTTTGATAAGAAGAATGGTGGGAGTTTCCGCAGGTGTATCAGAAGTTGAACAAAGTAACGGTTGAGAACCGCTACCCTTTACCTTGTATTGATGACTTGTTCGACCAGCTTCAAGGGTCGAGTTTCTATTCTAAGATTGACTTGAGGTCAGGATATCATTAACTGAGAATCCGAGAGAAGGATGTGGCGAAGACAGCCTTTCGAACTCGTTATGGACATTATGAGTTTTTGGTGATGCCATTTGGGCTAACCAATGCACCGGCTGTGTTCATGGATCTAATGAACCGCGTGTGCAATCCTTATTTGGACAAATTCGTCATAGTGTTCATAGATGACATACTGATTTATTCCAAGAGCTGGGAAGAGCACGAGCAACACCTGCAGCTGATCTTGGAACTCTTGAGAAATGAGCAGTTGTATGCAAAATTTTCTAAATGTGACTTTTGGATTCGAGAAGTCCAATTTCTTGGACATGTGGTTAACAAGGCAGGAATACATGTCGATCCCGCCAAGATTGATGCTATTAAAAGTGGGAGGCTTCAAAACTCCAACAGAGGTGTGCCAGTTTCTTGGTCTTGCGGGATATTATCGTAGATTCATTGAGGGATTCTCTAAGATCACTCAACCCCTCACTTCCTTGACACAGAAGGGTATTACCTACAAGTGGGGAGATGCCCAAGAATCTGCTTTTCAATTATTAAATTCGAAACTTTGCAGTGCACCTATACTATCACTACCTGAGGGTACAGAGGACTTCGTGGTGTACTGTGATGCGTCTATCCAAGGGTTAGGGTGTGTGCTGATGCAGCGTGATAAGGTGATCGCGTATGCCTCACGTCAATTAAAGGTTCATGAGAAGAATTACACCACCCATGACTTGGAACTAGGAGCAATGGTTTTTGCTCTAAAGATCTGGAGGCATTATCTCTATGGGGCGAAGTGTACGATATTCACTGACCACAAGAGCCTCCAACTCATATTCGATCAAAAGGAGCTGAACATGCGACAGCGTCGATGGGTCAAGCTTCTGAATGATTATGACTGTGCCATCAAGTATCATCCCGGGAAAGCTAACTTAGTAGCTGATGCCCTCAGTCGTAAGGAAACGAAACCCAAACGAGTGCGAGCTTTACAACTTACCGTACATTCTAATCTTCCTGATAAGATACGTGAAGCCTAGGGCGAGGCTTTGAAAGAAGAAAACATCGGGTTTGAAACTTTACATGGTGCGGATAAGCACTTGGAACGGAAGACGGATGGTCTTCAATACTTTATGAATCGAGTCTCGACACCACGTTTTGGGGATCTCCGACAACTGGTGCTCGATGAAGCTCACACCTCTCGATATTCGGTACATCCTGTTTCGGACAAGAGGTACCAAGATCCTTAAACTCTCTACTGGTGGCCAAACATGAAAGCTGAAATAGCCACTTATGTTAGTAAGTGCTTGACTTGTGCGAAGGTTAAGATTAAATATTAGAAACCTTCAGGCCTACTCTGGCAACTAGAAATCCCTACGTGGAAATGGGACGGAATTTCTATGGATTTTGTCACAAAGCTTCCTAAAACGCCAACGGGCCATAACATGATTTGGGTTATCGTGGATCGTTTAACCAAATCGGCACACTTTCTGGCAATAAAGGAAACGGACTCGCTGGAGAAACCAGCAAATCTCTACGTCAAGGAGGTAGTCTCTAGGCATGGGGTGCCTACTTCTATTATATCTGATCGCGATGCGCGATTCACTACTCATTTTTGGACTACTCTCCAAAACGCTTTGGGAACTCGCTTAGATATGAGCACAGCCTATTACCCACAGACGGATGGACAGAATGAACGAACCATCCAAACATTGGAAGATCTGCTACGAGCGTGCGTGGCGGGTTTTGGCCACAGTTGGGATAAGCACTTGCCTTTGATTGAATTCTCGTATAACAACAGTTACCCCACTTCAATACAGTGTGCGCCTTTAGAGGCACTTTATGGACGCAAGTGTAGGTCTCCCATCTGCTGGACTGAAGTTGGGGATAGCCAGCTAACAGATCTCGGACTTGTGCACGAAACTTCCGAGGAGATAGTGCAAATCGGAAATCGGATGGCTGCTGCTCGTGATCGACAGAAAAGTTACGCTGATAAGCGTAGGAAACATTTGGAGTTCCAGGTTGGGGACAAGGTTCTATTGAAGGTGTCACCTTGGAAGGGGGTGATACGCTTTGGAAAATGGGGAAAGTTGAACCCGCGATATTTAGGACCATTCGAGATTGTCGAAAGGATTGGTCCAGTAGCTTACAGGTAAATCCTGCCTGATGAACTCAGTAGGGTGCACGATGTATTCCACGTACCTAATCTGAAGAAATGCTTATCTGATATAATACTGGTAGTGCCATGGGAGGAGATCCAGGTGGACGATCAGCCACGGTTCGTGGAAGAACTAGTGGAGATTCTTGAGCGGGGCGTCAAGAAACCCAGACAGAGCACCAAACCTGTTGTTAGGGCGCGATGAAATTCCCGTCTAGGACCGGAATACACGTGGGAACACATGGATAAAATGCGGCTCAAATACCCACATCTTTCTACTGAACCTGAACATGCGTATGAACTAAACTCTAAACGTGAAGCGACTCTCTCAAAGTGAATTTCGGGGCGAAATTCCTTTCAACTTGGGGATGATGTGACATCCGGTAACCAAACATACAATTTTACACTGGCTTCACTGTTTACTTTCTGAATTTCGGGACGAAATTCTTTTCAACTTGGGGATGATGTGACACCCTGCATTTTCAAGATATTACTTTTACTGAACTCTTGTTAACTTTCATGTACATTCGTGACTAAACACCTAACTAGGGTTAGTTAAGAAGGTCTTTCGATATGTTATGGGATAATAACACATGTTGGATGATATTAACGTACGTTATAACTAGGAAGGTTTTGTCTTGACACACACACACGAGTCCTGTATCCCGAACGTTGGTGATTTGTTAAACATACATAATCATATGATCTATTGGGCGATGATGAATGTGAATTAACATGCGTTTGTGAATTACATGTTTATGTGGATTACTGTTTTAATAGATAGTCGGTACGTAAACCCTACGAATTATGTGCATTCTGTAATTAACATGTTATGAGATGATAAAAACAATAGTTTTTACATAAGTTAGTATGAATAATATTATCGAGACTATTATCGGGATTAAAACCGTATTAACGGGCCCGTTTATCAAAAAAAGGCCCATAAACCCGTAACCTTGGCCCATGGTCCAACTTCTAGTATATTATTGATCAAAAAAAATAAGAAACCCTAGAGGCTCCTTGCGCCATTGAACCCCCAAGACACCCACCATCACCTTCACTTTCAATCCTTCATCCATTTTCATCACTAATCCAAGTTATTTCGGGTGCTATCTTGAGGATTTAAAGATTCTAGCATTTCGAGGTACATGTTTTATGTGTTATTTGATGAATATTGATACTTGAAAAGTTGTAAAAACCTTAAAAACTATCTATATAAAAATCGCAAATAAAAATTTTGTAGGGAGTTTTGATGTTTGTTGTGCATGTTGATGGGTATTGTTGTTAGTAATCGAAACTAGGGTTATTGGTACGTAAATACATAGATTTAAATGTGTTAATATGGATTGAATTATGTTAATATGAGTTATTTTATGATTATGGGTTAATAAGAATGATTAGGGTTCATGAGAAGCATGTTATTAGAATTCTGATTTTCTGACAGATTCATTGTGACGAATTGTAGGGGCTGTAATGGGTTGGTAAATTGATAGTTTTGATGATTTCTTTGCATGATTGTGATGTACATAGTCTTAGCTTTTCATAATGGGCAAAACCCTCAGATTTGGACATCGGTTGAGTCATTTTTGGAATTTTAATTGATTAGGGGTCATATCAGATTTTCGGAATTGAAAATTCGGTCAACTTTAAATGGTCATAACTGGAGATTTACAAAGAATTAAGTTATGAAAATTTTACAGTAGGTCAACATTGGAAAAACTCGGCTTTTCCAAGTAGATTCATCCCGTTTGGATGAATACACAATTTTTGGGAATTTTTCTACTAAACTGACCTGTTGTGGAAATTTTCTGGACATAGCTGTGTTATACGAATTTTTATAATTTTTGTGTTTGGTTTTAAGACAAAATAAAAATAGGGATTTGCAACTGAATCCCCATGAATACTCAGTAAAAATTTGGGATTTTAATTCATTCGTTAAGTGGGTTAAATGACTCGTTTTTCACAGCGCACAATCTGTCCTAAAAACGCAGATTGTGTACGAGGTATTTATGTGACTATTTGAAGTTGTATGTGGTATGTAATTGACATGTACTTGTGTGGAAACTTGCATGAGATGTATTTGATGTGCTAAACTTATAATAATCACCATGATCACCATCGGGATACGTAGGACATACTTGTGCATGTAGAGTCACTAGGTGTCACTACACGGTTTTGAACTATTAAAAGTATCGAATAAACGTACTATGTGGTATATTGGTTATGCACGTGTACTCACATAGTGACACATATAATAGGGAGTCGATAGCGAGTCTCTATTACGTTGGAGTTTGGATATTTTGCTTGCAACCTAAGGTGAGTTTCACTACTCTTTTCTCAAAAGCATGTGTCTCGGATTGAGACAACGTAATTAACTTTTTCTAGTCCGGGTTGAGACTACTACTTTCTAGTCCGGTTTGGGACTACTTACACATCCCGGGTTGGGGTGCTATGGATCCTTGTGTGGGTCGGTTTTTGCTAGTTCGCAAACTGTGTCCTTGATGAACTAAACCAACTCTATCATCTGTAAGTCCTTCACATACCGAATGAGTTGCCGGGTTATGGCAAGCGGGTTATTAGTTGATAGCGCTATTAGGTCTGACAAACCTCACACCGGCTCGGGGAGTGCGGGAGTGAACTATAACTTAACAGATTTTATCATTGTTGATAGGCAATGATGTAAGGCATGCGGCTCACATTTGTGGCTACACGTACATCAGCAGTTCGGTATATCGGTGTTAGTTATCATGAATGGGTTAGCTACCCTTGACATGCGATGAACTAGTGTTTACATGGTTCTTGGAACCAACTCAATTACTTGTTTACATGGTTTTGGAAACCAGCGCAGTTACATACTCATTTACTTTACTTAGTGAACTCACCAGCATTGTTTGTTGACCCACGATTTACATGCTTTTGCAGGTAGTTAGCTTCCGGTGCCAGGATTAGAAAGCACTGCACACTTCACTACATTTGGGGTCTTGGGCATACACCTAAATTACATATTATGCTTTTACATTTTCTTTCATATGGTTTTAATCTGGGCGCGTTGTTTTGCGCATGGTTTCTAAAAGGTTTAAATTTGGTTTACGCTTCCGCAGCTTAACTAAACTTGATTTTTGAAAACGAACTAAATGGTTTGGGCATTTAGAGTTCGTTCATATGACTTATGGCTATGGGATCCTGGTATGTCATGTGCCTCGCGGTATAAACCCCGCAGTGGAAATTTGAGGGTGTGACAGATTGGTATCAGAGCCATTGGTTATAGTGAACTAGGACTGCATGTTGAGTCTAGTGTATAATCATCATAGCATAAGTACACTCACAACTTAAGTGCACAACTAGCTTTTAGCTACATATATCTACAACACATGATTTCGGGAGATATGTTATCTTCTAGTTCTAGACCTAATTCTAAACACGTCAATGGTGGGAACCCAGGGTTACACCAGGTGGCGCATTACTGGGAGTAGTATCCTAACAAACCTTGTGGATGAGGAAACAACAATTGTACAGGATGAGAAAGCCCTTGCGAGCGTTGTGGCGCACGTACACAGGAAAGCTGCACGATGCGCATGACGTGATACCATCAAACCAAATCAACTGTGAAGAAATTCAAATACCGAGACTTATCCTTTTTCACTGAGCAAGTAGACAATTAATTTCTGTTCCTTGTTACTTGATTTTTCTTACTTCCATTTGAAATTCAAACGGAACTGGGTTACACATATAGAACTTATTTCTTACTTTAGTACCTTACACCTAGTATGAACGGGCGGACGTATGACTGCATATCCCTGTTACTCATAAGTATATGGTAGATTCATGGGAACACATTAGATTGGGGCTTGTTACACACACTCTTGGGGAGTTACGAAGGTCTGCGATGCAGTGCAACATCTCAAAGGAAGACAAAATCTACTAGTGACTGACAGTTACGATTGGAGGAACGAATGGTGTTGTTGACCATTGAGCTGACTTACACAGGACCGGAGAAGGAGACTGTACGTGATGAGAACCATATAACATTGACATCGCGAAAGAGGAAGGATAAGCGATGGAAGGGGTACCTGAGCAGGACGAGCACATGGGAAGAGAGGATGAATGATCTACTATCTAAGACAGAGCGTGGCGACGATTGGCTCTTACCTTTTCTTACCTATCTTTTCTTTCTTTTTCCTTTACTATCTTAGATAAGACTGAGTTCTTATGATCAACGATAGGGTGGTTGAAACCCTCGCATCTTTCCAAGCTAGTAAAGATTCATCTTGCTAAATTAATCGTTTCCCTGACTTCCACATTTGAACTTTCTTATTCCTTGAACGCACATGCCACAACAACAACCTACCATCATATTTTCAAGCCTTTTATTGGTCGTAAACCTCGATAACACTAACGGAACTGAAGGAGACCGTCTGATTGCTTCGATAGTATAAGTCATTTCCATGCGCATTTGCCCCGGGCAGGATGGGGTAATGTATGCTACATGCACACTCGATGAGTTACAGATACTTGGATGGAGAACGTTGCACCCTATGATGAAATCTAGAAATTTGACGGATGGGTCTGAGATCGGCGCCTACACTACCAAGCTACGGGAGTTAGATACTTTGTGCTCAAATCTATTTAACCTACTTTACCAGCAGATCGAATTTCATACCAAAAGGGTGGGTCCCAAAGATTCGTGGCTTGGCCACTGCAGCTCACCTACCCATAATCTAACAAATCTTTCACCTGGCTCGCAAACTCATTGATGAGGCGTAGTGCGCCAGTGCATCCCTGACATCAATAATCCTGGCCCACATGAGTCGGGCCTGCTGCTCCATCTGGCTTACGGTGCGCTGCACCGTGTCAGTGAGAGTCTGGAAGTTTCTCTCCAATGAAATCACTATGGACCAAGCCGGTTCGGACAGTGGGGCCATCCCGTGGGGCTGTGACGGCCCGGGTACTTCGGGGTATGCTGGCTGGGATGGTGTCACACCACGACAATGGCGGAAATACGTGGCGCGACGGTTCAAGAGCATAAAGTCAAGGTTAATGCTAAACACAAGTAATTTAAGAAAATGGGTCTTTTATTTAGGCGTCAAATCTTGTTCAAATATTACACACCAAGTAAATAGTTTTTAACATAATAGATGAGGTTTCTCAAATATATCCCATAGCCTTGGGAAATAAGAGTGAAACCCCACAAAATATCCGACGCCTCAAGGAGAATTCCACGACCCGGCCCGCCATGTCAGTCTTCACTTAGTTACCTGAAAGATATGTTTAAAATTTCGTCAATATAAATATATTGGTGAGTTCACAGGTTTTTAGTTTCCAAAACTTGAATACTTGGGAAATACCATGTTATGACAATGTATAGGAGTTGCAAATTCCTATACTCTACTTGAGACTATAATCAAACCAAGACATATAATAATAATGCCCCGCTCCAAGTCGTTACTCGGTATCCTACGACTTAAGTTCAGAATATATGCACCCCAGGCATACACTAATGCATAATCGACGCTATCGATTAGGGGTGGGCCTTGTCAGGCACCAATAGTACTATTCAAATATTCCTCCGGTTTCATACTTCGAATAAATGATTATAGAGGCGAGGACTCAACCCCGAGTGGCGGTCACACCTCAAGTAACTAATCCGTCAAACATTTTCCCTAACATATCTTTCCCCCGAAAACGTAAAAATAGTTTAAAATGGGGCCGTGAGACTCACCTGAATCAACGTCCGGCGTACTAAGCAGATAGCAAAGAGGGTCTCGTACCTACAAACGTCCTAGACGTATAAGTCACTATCCCTATAGTGCATGTGCCTTGGCAAGTTGTACACCCAACTCCCGACCACAAGTTATTCCAAATCCCGTTTAATTAAGCGCGTATCCTAGGTTTCGTTGGCGTTAGATTACCCCTTTGCGTTACAAGTTATATATTACTTTTGTTAATATTTCCTTAACTTGTACCTTATTATCATCGACTCGACTTCACTTAACATATAATTATTTTCCCATTTAAATAATTATACTTAAGATCGCATCGCTTGATATAATATATATTTCAACACTCGACCCGACTCACTTTGCCGCACATTTGTTTTCCCATTTAAACAAATATACTAAGATCTTGTCGTTCGATTGCATATTCTTAACGCCCGATTCAACTCACCATACCGTATATTTATTTTCCCATTCAAATAAATATACTAGGTCCTTGTCGGTACGACATACACATATATATATCCTTGTCTACTTGTCGCGGCCTTCCTTCCCACATATCTACTTTCCCATTAAGTAGGTATACTAGAATTTTTCCGAGACGAGCGTACATATATATAAATGTGTAATTTTTCTTGTTAAGTATATACGTTTGTTTAACGTCTTACTTGTTTACGTTATATTTTTCTCCCACGCATAATTCCTTTAACACTTAGGAAAGTGTTTATTAGTTTTCACCCATGATGTATATATATTTTACTTCTTAAAATATATATTTTCTTATCTTGCCGCAATGGCATTTTTCTCATGTTTTGTCCGTGTAAGGTTCGTTAACGCGTCTTAGTTCGATATCTTAGCTCGAATAGTTAATTTCTCCAAGTTTTTCCCAACATGTGTTTTATAGAAATATTATCCATATTTCTTCCTCTTAACACAAGTTACTTGGAAGGTTTGAAATACTTATGTATTTTTAACCCAACTTGTTAACTTAACTACAAAAATGTTTCCAACACTTTTATATTCCCATTTATATAAAAGTATTCATTTTTGTATAAGTTTCTCAAGTTTGTTTAATATTTTTATAAAATCTCTATTTTATAAAAATCCTTATGTTAATAAAATCCATATTTTTATAACTTTCAAAAATATACTTTTATACAAAAATACCCAAGTATATCTACTAGTATTTACCAAAATCATCCTTAGAAATTTATTACTTACACTTTTGACACCAAACTTTCCATCCTTGCATTTTTGGACTAATAGTTTCTAAAATATCCATTTTAGTCCCCTAACTTTCAAGGTTGCAATATTAGTCCCTTAACTTTCAAATGTTGCATTTTTCCACTCTAACTTCCAAAGTTAGCATTTTTTTCACTCAAAATAGTAGACTTTGAATATTCAACTTTTTATTGGCAAGTTATTTTTGTATCAAAACACTTTTGTTAGTCTTATATTCCATATGTAAGACTACTTGTATGTGTGTTTTATGTATTTGCTCATTTTAACAAAATATCATCCTTCTAAGTAAGTAACTTTAATTTTTCATCTTCTTTATTCTTGAACTTCTAACATGTTCCACCATATATTATAACTTAGATGATCATTTTAAGATGATTAACACTACTTTTTAATACATTCAAGTTTATTCCACAAATCTTAACCAAATCACCATCCTACTTAGTGTATGTATAAACTTTATATATTTTCAAGATCATTACTTCATCATCATCAAATCCATGATTTATTTACATATCTTTAATCATCCATTTTACACATGTAAAACCTATTAAAGATTATGTTCAAACCACCTTTTAAACCCTTCATGTACAACTTGCTTCTAAGAACACATACATGAATAATAATAATCAAAAACAAGGTTAAGAAGCTTACTACTAGCACAAGGCTAGGGAAGACAAAAACCTTGGATTTGAGAGGGGTTTAGTGTGTTCTTCCAAGTGGTTTAGCTCCAAGCTCTTGAAACACACAATAGGGGTTTTGATGGATGAATGTTTGGAAGTGATTTGTGTTGTTAAAACTTGAAAGAAAGATGTGTGTTCTTGTTACACAACCCACGGCCAAGAAAGAAAAAGAGGAAGAGATTTGCTTTGTTTCTCCAAGTATTAACACATGTTTATATATTATTATCACATGCAATCTTCCATAGATTATGTAAGATTTAATGGAGGATTGTATGTGTACTTGGGATCTTGGTGAAGATATGATATGTGTGTGTGTGTGTTGTGCCGTGTATGTATGTATGATTAGGAGGTTGCTTGCAAATCTTGATAAATCTTTGTAATCTCTTATAATCTTTATATAAGATTTACTTACAAGCATGTGCATGTACTTAGGTGATGATCATTAGCTTTTGTCTTGGATTATTAAGGCCAAGGGCCGAAATTTTGGTAAAGGAGGGACAAAGTGTTGCATGCTTTTGTACTTGTGTATCTTACATCTTTGTCTTATCCCATGCATGCTTAATACTTAGAGTTGTAGATGATTATTATTAAAAGCACATGCATGGACACAATAAGGCCATCTAGGCCGGCCCCTTTGTGGGTTGGGTGGGGTCCACAACTCCAAATATTTACCCAATACTTGTTAAGTTTAATTCCCCGTCGTTCGGGTGTCGTTCGGGTATTTTTCGGGTTTTAATCACGCGTTATTCGGACATTAAAAATACCTTTAATAACCCTTAAATATAGTCTAATTTAAGCGTTGATTGGTTATTTCGGCTTTTACCGGGTGAAATTATGATTTATGCGCGTATCGGGTGCGGTACGCGCACTTTATTCGTTATCGGGAGATTTGTATGAGACGTTTCCACTTATGGTTTTGGGGTTCCAAAACTCAATATATTTTATGAAACTACCCTTTATTTTATATCCTGGGTGTCCGGGATCCTTTTCGTTTATTTAATTATTACCGGATAATTGCCAACGTCCGTACCGGATAGTTTATTCGCACATGATCCAATCATGTTTTACCATTAAACGTATGCACACCTATGCATTATTTGGAAATTGCTATCTCCTAAGGCCTTGCTAATTAAATCACACATTATTGCATTTAATTACGTTAATCATATATTAATTAATCAGTACGGAATTACCTTATTTTTGCCGGTTGTTACAGATGGGCCGACTGGGTCGGGCATCGGTAGAGGTGTGAATGGCTGGGCAAAACCCAGTAGTCCAGGGGTGAAGTGGGGTGGCATCTGGTACGGGTCTCCTGCACCCAGAGTGTACGGTGCAGGCGGTGTCATCATAAAGGGGGCCCCGGCACCCAAAGTGTAAGGTACGGGTAGGGGTACTGTAAGCATCTCTGGGAGGGGTGGCAGCATGGGTAGAGTAGGGATGGGCAATGTCATGGGTGCGGAGGGAGGTGCTATAAGCTCGGCCAAGGGGGCCATAAGGGGCTGTGTAACAGTGGCCCACTCCGGGGTGGACACCACAACGGTGGGGGTAGTGGGGCTCGCAGTAACGCCGTCATGCCCGCCCTGCGTAACTCAGAGCTACGGGCTGGGCTACCCTCTAAAATGTGTCCTGCAGAGGCTGGCCCATCCTGCGGTACGGGCTCAGGTAGGGCGAGAAGGGCCGCAGGTGCAATAGGGGCGTCCACTAGTATCGGAGCAACGGGCTCCTCCTGGTCAGCTGGGGGTAAGGGTATAGCTACGTGATCCACAGATGCTACTGACTCGTCATCAGCGTCGTCTGAGATCCACCCGTTTCGTCCTCGGACCTGAGGCACAAGCCTCATGCCTGGAGGGACGGGAATGTGGGGAATCTGTAATGGCTCACGATCGACGTCGGCATGTCGATCGTAGGGGGTCTCTACGGTCTCAGACCGGGTGGGGGCGGGTCTCGATGGACCTACGCAGCCCGCAGGGAAATCCCTGGCGGCTCGAATAGGGTGTGGTGGTAATGGTGCGGCAGGTAGTGGCACGAGAGGCAAATCGGCCTGCGGTGCCTCTGCCATTGGCATGTCTGCCACGGCGGCCATGTCGTCTCCAGCGGGGGCCCACTCTGGGTCCTCACTAGGATCAGTCTCCTCGGAGCTGTCGCTGCCTGCGCCTCCAACGGCGGCGTCTATCTCCATGTCATCCTCCTCCGGTTCGAGTACGACTACCTCGACTGGTGGAGCTGGTAAGATCTGGATGCTACTATCGTAGCTCGGTGCGGCACTCTCAGCGTTCGACATCCCTGGCAAAAGAACCGTACTATATATATAAATTATCAATTAGAAAGTTAAGGCGTATATTTAGCACAACCTTCCTAACTTCTAATGCTAACGTAAACATATATTGACACCCATGGCTAGCTTTGGTCAGAATCTCCCCCATACTCCATGTTCCTTTCTTTTGAAAACTTACTTTGTTGCGTTTTTATATTTTTAGAAATCTTTATCTTTTGAACCAATTCCGGTTATAGTCTAGATTTTCAAAAATACTAGTTCGCTATAACCTTTGCTCTGATACCACTTTCTGTCACACCACGCCAATGGCGGAAACACGTGGCGCGACGGTTCAAGAGCATAAAGTCAAGGTTAACGCAAACTATACGTAATTAATCAAAAGGGATCATTTATTTAATGCGTCGAATCAAGTTTCAAGTTTACATAACCATAAAACACAAGTTTAATACAAGGGTGGAGGTTTCTCAAATATATCCCAAGACCATGGGATAAGTTTTCTCAAGTATAAAAGTGTTCATTTTTGTATAAGTTTTCTCAAGTTTTTAATCTTGTTCAACATTTTTATAAAAATCTCTATTTTTATAAAATTCTTATGTTAATACAAGTCCATATTTTTATAAACTTCCATTTTTATAAAAATACACTTTTTATACAAAATACATAAGTAGTTTACTAGTGTTTACCAAAACTATCCTTGGAAAATCATTATTTATGCTTTTGACACCAAACTTTCCTTTATTGCATTTTTGGACTAAAGTTTCTAAAATATTC
The DNA here is from genome assembly GCA_032199755.1 of Ambrosia artemisiifolia. Taxonomy (NCBI): domain Eukaryota; kingdom Viridiplantae; phylum Streptophyta; class Magnoliopsida; order Asterales; family Asteraceae; genus Ambrosia; species Ambrosia artemisiifolia. The sequence goes on from CM063516.1 coordinate 21,578,696, forward strand.
ATTTTAGTCCCTCAACTTTCAAAGTTACAACATTAGTCCCTTAACTTATAAAAGTTGTATTTTTCCATCCTAACTTCCAAGATTAGCATTTTTCTCCCAAATTAGTGGACTTTAAAGGATCATCTTTTTAATGTGGGGTTATTTTCACATCTTACCACTTTTAATAGTCTTATATTCCATTAATAAGGCTACTAATATGTATGGTTAATGTATTATGTCCAACAAGTCCAAGTTTCATCTTTCAAGTAGTAGACTTTAATAATGTGACTTTTATCATACTAGTTTTTCTAACAAAAATAACACTTAGACAAGTCTTATATCTTCAATGTATGATGATTATAATCACTTTCAAGTTCATTCAAGTTCCTTTAACAAGTTACACTCAAACCATTATTTTGTTCAAGTCTTTATGAACTAAATAAAGACTACAAAAATACTACACATATCCATCACCAAAATCGGCCCATATACAACCTTACTAAACACCATTTTAGTCTTTAAAATCTTATGTTTTATCAAGAAAAGCTCATTCAAGTTCATTCCCTTGTACAACTTGTTTCAAGCTAATAAACATAAACTTTTTAAAGATAAAACAAGATCAAGAATACTTACAACTAGCACAAGGCTAGGGAAGCTTTCAATGCTTGCTTTTGATGGTGATTAGTGTGTTCTTCTTATGTGCTTTAGCTCCTAACTTGAAATACACCAAAGGGCCTTGGATGATGGATACTTGGAGTGTTTAAAGCTTGAAAATGAATTGTGTGTGGGTGGTGGAAGTCTACGGCCACAAGGGAAAAGAAGAAGAAGTGTTTGGTTCAAGTGTATTGCCTTGCTATTTTTATAATCCCTTTCATATCTTCTATGATTATAAAAGATCCATCCTTAGATTTAATTCTCATAAAAAAAGGAAATGCATGTACTAGTTAGATATAGTTGTATTTTGATGGATTGTGTAGTGTGTGTGTTGGCCGTAAGTTTACAAGGAGAAAGGAAGATTGCATGGATCTTATAGGACATGAGTCATCACCTAAAATAATCTCTAATATCTATCCCATGCTCCATCATATCATTCTTAGATCTTTTAAGGATTAATTGTACAAAAAGAGGATTATGGTATGGTGAGGGGTTAGGGGGACGGTTTGGGGTGGGCTTAGGGTGGGGTCCACATATAAAACACATGCTAAATAACATGTTAATCTTTATATTTAGTGTTTGGGTTTAGTTCGGGTTTTAATCGGACTTTAATTACGCGTTCTTTGGATATTAAAAATGCCTCTAATAATCCTTAAACATAGCCTAGTTTAAGTGTTAGTTGATTATTTAGGCTCTTGCCGGGTGAAATTATAAGTTATACGCGTACCGGGTATGGTATGCGCACTTTATTCGTTACCGGGAGATTTGTATGGAAAGTTTTCACTTAAAATTTTGGAGTTCCAAAACTCATTATATTTTGTGAAAATACCCTTTATTTTATATCTGGGGTGTCCGGAATCCTTTTCGTTAATTTAATTTTTACCGGGTAATCGCCAACGTCCATACCGGATAAGTTTATTCGCACATGATCCTATCATGTTTCACCATTAAACGTATGCATTCCTATGCATTATATGGGAATTTACTATTCTCTAAGGCCTCGGTTAAATAATTAACACGTATTAGCACATAATTACGTTAACTATATATCAATTAATTAGTACGGATTTACCTTATTTTTGCCATTTGTTACACTACCCGTCATCGATCAATTACCTGAAAGATATGTTAAAAATCGTCAATATATAAATATTGGTGAGTTCACAGGTTTTAGTTTCCAAAACTTTAATTCTTGGGAAATACCATGTTATGACAATTTATAGGAGTTGCAAATTCCTACAATTCTACTTGAGCCTATAACCAAATCAAGACAAATAATGTCCCGCTCCAAGTCGTTACTCGGTATCATACGACTTGATTTCAGAATACGTGCACCCCAGGCATACGCCGATGCATAATCGACGCTATCGATTAGGGGTGGGCCTTGTCAGGCACCAATAGTACTATCCAAATATTCCTTCAACTTCATTTCCCGAATTAATGGTTATAGAAGAGAGGACTCAACCCCGAGTGGCGATCACAACTCAAGTAATTATCCCGTCAAACATTTTCCCTAACATATCTTTCCCCCGAAAAACGTAAAATAGTTTAAAATGGGGCCGTGAAACTCACCTGTATAAGTGCTCGGCTCAATAGAGAATACTAGGCTGGAGGTCCAACACCTACAAACGTCCTAGACGTATAAGCCACTATACCTATAGTGTATGTGCTTTGGTAAGTTGTACACCCAACTCCCAAACCACGATTTATTCCAATTCCCCGTTTAATTAAATGCGTATCGTAGGTCCGTTGGTGATGGATTACCCTTTTCCTACAAGTTATATATATTAATATTTCTTTAACTTGTATAATATTATCCTCGACTCGACTTTACTTAACGTATAATTATTTTTCCATTAAATAATTATACTTAAGATCGTGCCGTCCGATATAATATTTTTATCACTCGACACGACTCACTTTACCGCATATTTATTTTTCCCATTTAAATAAATATACTAGGATCTTGCCGTTCGATATCATACTTTTAATGCTCGACACGACTCACTTTACCGCATATTTATTTTTCTCAGTCGAATAAATACACTAAGGTCTTGTCGTTCGATAGTATATCTTTAACGCCCGACTCGACTCACCACGCCGTATATTTATTTTCCCATTCAAATAAATATACTAGGATCTCGTCGGTTCGGTATACATGTATATATATTATTTACTCGTCTCGCTTTTCCTTCTCGTATATTTACTTTCCCATTAAGTAAATATACTAGAATTTCGTCGAGCCGAACATATATATATATATATATATATATATATACATGCACTTTTCTCGTTAAATCCATACATTCGCTTAACGTTTTTAATCGTTAGATTACTTACGTTATGTTTTCTCCCACGAATATTTCTTCAACACTTAGGAAAGTGTTATGTAATTTTCTCACCCAAGTTATATATATTTTTCTTCCTAAAATATATATACACATTTACTTATCTTGCCGTAACGACATTTTTCTTGTTTGTCCGCTTACCCGTTATTTTTCGTTAACACGTCCAAGTCCGATACCTTAACTTATATAGTTAATTTTCCAAGTTTTTCCCCAAGATGTGTTTTATAGAAATATTATTCACTTTTCTAATTCTTAACACATATTACTTGGAAGGTTTTAAAAATGCTTTTGTATTTTTAACACAAACTTGACAACTTATATACCAAAAATGTTCCAACACTTTTATATTCCCATTTATATAAAAGTGTTCATTTTTATATAAGTTTTTCCCAAGTTTTAATTGTCTAGTATTTTTATAAAAACTCATGTTTTTATAATAATCCTTATGTTTAGAAAAGTCCATATTTTTATAAAATTCCTTTTTATAAAAATACACTTTTATACAAAATACATAAGTGTGTTTTACTAGTATTTACCAAATCAACCTTGGAAAATTTATCATTTACACTTTTGACACCAAACTTTCCATAGTTGCATTTTTAGACTTAAGTTTCTAAAATACCCATTTTAGTCCCTCAACTTTCAAAGTTACAAGTGTAAATGAAAAGCAATAGTAAGAAACTAAATTTGAAGGTTGATTTTCACAAAATACCCATTATATACCCATTTTTAGACTTAAGTTTCTAAAATACCCATTATATTTTGTGAAAATACCCTGCCCCAGTTTTCGCCTGCATGATAATACACCATCAAAAGTAAGAAACTAAATTTGAAAAGCAATAGTGCAACCCACATATAAAAGAATCACACTTATTGTTTCTTGTTTTCTGATTCATATGATGCTAAATAATTTATAAAAGCAAACAACTTTTAACTTTTTAATAGAGCTATTCTTATACAACAATAAATGAGTTCAACAGTTAGATATGCAATATAACTGAAATCAATATGATAATCTAAGGCCTATATTGAGTTCGAAGACAAATAATGAAACAATACAACCCCTGTTCAGTAACAAATACGTTAATCCAAAATTTAACCAATCTCTTTTTTCTTACCTAGATGAACCTTGAAACCGCTGGCCGAACCTAGAGATCCGAAATCATTATGTATGTTCCTTCAATCGCAAAGTCGTGTGACCCGGGTACAACAACACAACTATCTGGAGTAAGCTCAATATCTATATTCACCCCAAAATAAAATATAAAACCAAAACTAGAATGGCAGGGAGCCAGGGAGATAAAAAATGGTCGAAAAGTAGCAGAAAAAAAAACTTATGCAAGACGGAACATCAAAGAGGCACATTGGACAGTACCGATTAAGATTGTTTCTAAAACGTATTTTATATACTAACAGATCCTAATGTGCAAGTCAGACGACCCATAGGGGTAGGATGGTAATTTAGCATCTGGTTGTTATAGGCATCGACTTAGCTTCATGATTTCGGCTTTCTTTTATCTCGCTTAGCGACTCGGCTTCATTTATCTACAGGTTGTTGTGTTAGAATCATTTCAGCTGAGGTATTCGTTAACTAAATTCAGGCATCTTAGGCTACATTCATTTGCTTGATTATGTGTAATATGCGACAAAACATCAGTACAATCATTACCCTTCATTTTGGATACCTAAAGGCAACTAATCAATTCTTCGGTTTTTACTATAGTTTAAAAGCGCGTTATAGGTTTAAAGTTATTGAATGATTTCCTGCTCACCAGTTTAGTTATTGCACCTGATGGGATCCTCTTTCTTGATTCGTCTACATGTTGACGCTTATTGGTTAACTAATGTTTTTACACCTACATGTAAAGTGGACGTTTGATTTTTTAGTCTACAACATCATAGTATAAAGGTGTACCAGTTGAACTGTTTCAGTTAAACAAATTGATATTTTTGACCCACTTGACAGAAGCAAAAGTTCATATGTAATTGCAGGAGTTGTGGCCCACTCTCTTTTTTTCATTCAGAAGCACAGAATATAGCAAGATTTGCGTCCAAGTAAGAAAAGTAAATCACCAAAATATGATTCTGCTGCTTGGTCTGAGAGGCAATATTCTGTGTTCGGAATGTAGCGGGGCAAGATTGTTAGGCAAGAGTTCTTAATTGGATTTTTGTGTTCCTAACCACCGTTTAATGCGCTTTGCTTTATCTAAAGAGGTTGCCTATTTAGATCTAGGGTTCCGACTGTTTCGTTACCAGCATAGTGGACTGCCAACCCGAAAATGGTATTGACGTAAAGGCCAAATGTTTGCGCGCAATGCGCAATGCGCGCAAACATTTGGCCTTTACGTCAATACCATTTTCGGGTTGGCAGTCCACTATGCTGGTAACGAAACAGTCGGAACCCTAGATCTAAATAGGCAACCTCTTTAGATAAAGCAAAGCGCATTAAACGGTGGTTAGGAACACAAAAATCCAATTAAGAACTCTTGCCTAACAATCTTGCCCCGCTACATTCCGAACACAGAATATTGCCTCTCAGACCAAGCAGCAGAATCATATTTTGGTGATTTACTTTTCTTACTTGGACGCAAATCTTGCTATATTCTGTGCTTCTAAATGAAAAAAAGAGAGTGGGCCACAACTCCTGCAATTACATATGAACTTTTGCTTCTGTCAAGTGGGTCAAAAATATCAATTTGTTTAACTGAAACAGTTCAACTGGTACACCTTTATACTGTGATGTTGTAGACTAAAAAATCAAACGTCCACTTTACATGTAGGTGTAAAAACATTAGTTAACCAATAAGCGTCAACATGTAGACGAATCAAGAAAGAGGATCCCATCAGGTGCAATAACTAAACTGGTGAGCAGGAAATCATTCAATAACTTTAAACCTATAACGCGCTTTTAAACTATAGTAAAAACCGAAGAATTGATTAGTTGCCTTTAGGTATCCAAAATGAAGGGTAATGATTGTACTGATGTTTTGTCGCATATTACACATAATCAAGCAAATGAATGTAGCCTAAGATGCCTGAATTTAGTTAACGAATACCTCAGCTGAAATGATTCTAACACAACAACCTGTAGATAAATGAAGCCGAGTCGCTAAGCGAGATAGAAGAAAGCCGAAATCATGAAGCTAAGTCGATGCCTATAACAACCAGATGCTAAATTACCATCCTACCCCTATGGGTCGTCTGACTTGCACATTAGGATCTGTTAGTATATAAAATACGTTTTAGAAACAATCTTAATCGGTACTGTCCAATGTGCCTCTTTGATGTTCCGTCTTGCATAAGTTTTTTTTTCCGCTACTTTTCGACCATTTTTTATCTCCCTGGCTCCCTGCCATTCTATTTTTGGTTTTATATTTTATTTTGGGGTGAATATAGATATTGAGCTTACTCCAGATAGCTGTGTTGTTGTACCCGGGTCACACGACTTTGCGATTGAAGGAACATACATAATGATTTCGGATCTCTAGGTTCGGCCAGCGGTTTCAAGGTTCATCTAGGTAAGAAAAAAGAGACTGGTTAAATTTTGGATTAACGTATTTGTTACTGAACAGGGGTTGTATTGTTTCATTATTTGTCTTCGAACTCAATATAGGCCTTAGATTATCATATTGATTTCAGTTATATTGCATATCTAACTGTTGAACTCATTTATTGTTGTATAAGAATAGCTCTATTAAAAAGTTAAAAGTTGTTTGCTTTTATAAATTATTTAGCATCATATGAATCAGAAAACAAGAAACAATAAGTGTGATTCTTTTATATGTGGGTTGCACTATTGCTTTTCAAATTTAGTTTCTTACTTTTGATGGTGTATTATCATGCAGGCGAAAACTGGGGCAGGACTGCAAACACTGGGAGAAGATTACTGTGACATAGCACACAGGTGCCAAGATTATAGTCAGTGCTCTCTTCACTACTCAATATATTAATAAATATGTATTATTGGTTTGAAACTAGCTCATATGTGAGAATGATTTGTTTGACACTCACTGTTGAATGCATATGAATTACATACATAGGTTCAATTGAAATTGGATTTGCATGCTAATAAAAAAAAGAGAAAGGTGCTGAAGACTAAAAAAAGAGAAAAGTCTTGGGACTTGAACACTATACCTACTTTCTAGGTAAACAAATTAGCTGTATTTTGTTAAAAGAATTGAATATTTTTAAAATTCAAAATCTACCATAGTTACACTTTACTGATGGGTCTAAACAAGAGGAAATTAAGCTTTTAAACTAATGAGGCTGCCTTGGTGTGGAAGTGTCAATTGAATGAGAAGGTATTCCAAGTCTGATAGCAAAGGAGGAGCCGGTGGTGGCGTCGCCTTTGTCACCAATCGCAGGTCCTATTTACTTGTATAGGTATCGATTTGGGCTTTACTTAAATTGAGCATATATACGTGTAAACGGGTCGATTTGGGTTGCATTTTAAGACAACCTATTTGCTTTTAAACGGGTTGATTTAGGTTGTATTTTAAGACGACCTATTTGCTTTTAAACGGGATTCAGGTTATGTTCAACAAAAACGCATTATGCATTTCCTATATTTTAACAAATAGATGCATTATATCGAACAACCGTCATCTTAAGGCGTAACAGTTAGGTATATTTCACTTATTACATATGCATACATGTTTTAAAAGGAGCTTGGTATTAAGTTGGAATCTGAGGCTGATAAACAGGTTTAGAGTGTGAATGTTTGTTGTTTTTTTTGTTGATTGTTGTTCAGGGTTTGTGCTTATGTTGTTTAATTTCTGTTATGTTTGCTCGAATGAAGTACGTTTATGCTACGTTGATGGAATGAATGCAATAATTTGTAATGATATTAGGAATGCAGGTTGATGTAATTTGGTTTTGTCTGTGGAATGTAGTTATTGTCAATGAAGAGTCATTTCAGCTTAAAAAATGATAAAAATGCAAGTTTCACACAGTGGGTTTTAAACTTATAAATTTTTTTGAAACTTGAATGATGCCTGCACTATAAATGTCCACATTTTGATCAAAATAATATCCAAACTACTTGCTTAATATTACCCTCTACCTTCTTTTGTATACAACATTATTTAACAGCCTCTACCTTCTTTTGTAACACCACATCCAACAATCGCGCAACGCGCGAATATAAATACCACTAGTTGTTATAAATCGCATGATTATTCAGATATCATAATCGTTAACAGTGAGTTTTAACTGTTAAAGGATAAGAATCAGAGGGGTTTTTTTTTACTACAATTAAAAATGGTTAGATTAGCTTGGGTTGTTGGTTTAGGACCAAATGCATGGACACATGGTTCAAACAATTAATATGGGTGAAAAAAAAATTAACATTGTGGCTTGCTTTGATTAATAGATTGCTGACCCATTATAGATTATGGAATGGCAGAGCTACTGACCCATTAAAAATGGTTAGATTAGCTTGTGTTCATAATTAAGTTTTACATTTTGTTTATGCTCTCCATCAGTCTGTACACACACCGAAACTCGTTGTCCCTCGCTACCTCTTTGTCGCTCTCTACCTCAGCGGGTGGCCGGTTAAAATTACATAACGGTGTTACCGTCTCAGAAGCAAATACATGTATCATTTTAAACAAGGAAGGCAAAACAGAGAAGATAACTTTTTTAAAATATGATTAGAAGAAAGGAATGAGATTTTACCTTAATATTCCCTTCCGAGACCACCAATTCCATCATGAATCAAAGATAAATAACCATGGAATCTTGTAACACCCACGCACATACACCTTCTTCATGACGTACTCGATGAGAATAAAACCTGGTTGTCGGAAAAATGTGTGGGTTTGTGATCGGTAAAGGATGGGTTGTAAGTAAACTGTGGGATTAGTTAACAAGGTCGGATCAGAAAAGAGGGTTTGGTTTGGTTCCCGGAAGTTGATCGGAAGTGGTAACCGGTTGATGATGGTGATGAGTTGTCGGAACAGGGTGACGAGGGAGTTTAACTGCTCGGTGGAAACAAAATGTACAAGAAAAGAGGGTGGTGCTTTATCGGTTGTCGGAGAAGATGATCGGTCGGACAGTCATAGGAGCAGAGGGTCGTTGGTTGGGTTACCGGACTTTTGGCCGGAGATTATAACTAGCAAGCTTCATCTTATTTATAACTATTCTCTCTCTCTCTTTCGTGAGTTTATAACTAGCAAGCTTCATCTTATTTATAACTATTCTAGTATGGGGTCCTGTTATAATGGAAATTTTGAACAGCTAAAATTCTACCACTAAAAATGTTGCTTTGAACTATTAGTTAATAGTAAAAAGTAAGACCAATTATGTGTACCAGATTAAAGGAAAAGTAAGACGATGACCACACATGTTCCTTTTCATTCAATGTTTGACACAATTACATAAATTACACAGAATTGTCGGATAAAGTGGTTGTCAGTAGGTAGGTGTGGAAAGAAGATTGCTCCATGACAACGATCACATATTCACATGGAGTAGATGGTAAAGAGTTCTCAGTCCTTTGTAGTACTCAAAATAATTAATCCGAACTATTTAATTCCGAGACCACCAATTCCATCATGAATCAAACATAAATAACCATGGAATGTTGTAACACCCACGCACATACAACTTCATGACGTAGATTCCTACTTGACAGTCAAGTTCGAGGCGTACAGTCGACGAGAATAAAACCTGGTTGTCGGAAAAATGTGTGGGTTTGTGATCGGTAAAGGATGGGTTGTAAGTAAACTGTGGGATTAGTTAACAAGGTCGGATCAGAAAAGAGGGTTTGGTTTGGTTCCCGGAAGTTGATCGGAAGTGGTAACCGGTTGATGATGGTGATGAGTTGTCGGAACAGGGTGACGAGGGAGTTTAACTGCTCGGTGGAAACAAAATGTACAAGAAAAGAGGGTGGTGCTTTATCGGTTGTCGGAGAAGATGATCGGTCGGACAGTCATAGGAGCAGAGGGTCGTTGGTTGGGTTACCGGACTTTTGGCCGGAGATTATAACTAGCAAGCTTCATCTTATTTATAACTATTCTCTCTCTCTCTTTCGTGAGTTTATAACTAGCAAGCTTCATCTTATTTATAACTATTCTAGTATGGGGTCCTGTTATAATGGAAATTTTGAACAGCTAAAATTCTACCACTAAAAATGTTGCTTTGAACTATTAGTTAATAGTAAAAAGTAAGACCAATTATGTGTACCAGATTAAAGGAAAAGTAAGACGATGACCACACATGTTCCTTTTCATTCAATGTTTGACACAATTACATAAATTACACAGAATTGTCGGATAAAGTGGTTGTCAGTAGGTAGGTGTGGAAAGAAGATTGCTCCATGACAACGATCACATATTCACATGGAGTAGATGGTAAAGAGTTCTCAGTCCTTTGTAGTACTCAAAATAATTAATCCGAACTATTTAATTCCGAGACCACCAATTCCATCATGAATCAAACATAAATAACCATGGAATGTTGTAACACCCACGCACATACAACTTCATGACGTAGATTCCTACTTGACAGTCAAGTTCGAGGCGTACAGTCGACGAGAATAAAACCTGGTTGTCGGAAAAATGTGTGGGTTTGTGATCGGTAAAGGATGGGTTGTAAGTAAACTGTGGGATTAGTTAACAAGGTCGGATCAGAAAAGAGGGTTTGGTTTGGTTCCCGGAAGTTGATCGGAAGTGGTAACCGGTTGATGATGGTGATGAGTTGTCGGAACAGGGTGACGAGGGAGTTTAACTGCTCGGTGGAAACAAAATGTACAAGAAAAGAGGGTGCTGCTTTATCGGTTGTCGGAGAAGATGATCGGTCGGATCTCTCTCTGCGTCTCTATCTCTCTCTCTCTCTCTCTATGTGTGTAAGGTTTGTGAATTGTGCTATTATTGATGGTAGGTAGAGATGTGACCCTGAAAATCCTTTAAATTACGAAATATATAATTGTGCAGTGTTAAGGCTCCATGCTTCCATATTTATAATCAAAGATACGTATGTATGTGATGTTGGTTCAGATAATGGTGAGCAAAGAAAATAATAATTACTCTGCTTCACATGAAGTTGAATGTGCTGTCACTTTCTAGAAAGTGTGTTGTCTATTTATGATCATGATGGTGATAAGGTGGAAGATCGAGTGCATGTGCTTCACATGTTGAATGTGCATATAAATTAGTGTTGCAAAACTCGGTTTCGATTTGTACTCGGCGACCTACCTTGGAGCGAGTAGTCAGTCTAATTGGGGGAGTTCTTGGGGTTCAAATCGGCCTACGCCGGGAGTACTCGGCGTACTTGGCCAACTCGTCTCTGCTCGGTGACCTACCTTGGAGCGAGTACTCAGAGAGTATTCGGTCAACTCGGCCTTGTTTAGCAACCCTGATTATAAATGTGTTGTCACTTTCTAGAAAGTGTTGTCTATTTCTAATCATGACGGTGAGACCATGTGTAATGAAAGGTAATTTGGGGCGTTTTTAGGCACAAAACGCACCCAAAGAATTTGCACAACCCCCCCCCCCTCCAAGGAATTGGGGCGTTTAATGGGCCAAGGGAAAAAAACAACGGCGTGAAAAAATTGTGAGTGCCAATCAGATTCAACTAGCCGTTGGCTAGTAACCGTCATTTAAAAAAAATTAACAAATTCCTATTTAAACACACATCCCTTACCCATTTTTTCATCTCATTCCTTTATATTTTTATAAAAACACTCTCTTTTTTAAAATTTCATTCAACCTTTACACACCCACAAGAATCCATTTCGCGCCCCGTTCGGTGTTCCATCTCGCCCAACTAACCCAAATGCCGTTCGCCCAAACAACCCAAACGCTGTTCGCCCAAACACAACGCAACCTTTACCAACCTTCACCCCAAATGTACAAGAAAAGAGGGTGGTGGTTTATCGGTTGTGCAAGAAGGCAAGCTTCTAGTATGGGGTCCTGTTATAATGGAAATTTTGAACAGCTAAAATTCTGCCACGATGACCACTTTAAACTTAAATATCTGAGTTTGGAAATTATGTATGAAATGTTGCTTTGTAAATTTGAACTATTAGTTAATAGTAAAAAGTAAGACCAATTATGTGTACCAGATTAAAAAGCGTCATACAATTTTTTACAATATGATAAAACAATAAATATATATATTGTTGTTTGAAGTAATATTATATTATGTATGGGACATGGATGTTTGGACAGAAACATTGAATCTTCATGTGACCATGTGAGTCATGGTGACACAGGTAATGTTTTACAAAATGTCTTTAAGAAAAAAAATTTCACTTACACGCGAAAAATCGAGGGGCAACGGCCGCGACCCCTAGCCAAAGTCTAGGTCCGCCCCTGTCTACATGCGTTTATACGCAAAAGCTCTAAAAAAATTTTTTGGAAAAGATAACTTTTTACATTTTGAACTGACTTTTGTGACAAATTTAACAAGTTAAATGCATGGTTTTCCAGTTCTCTACTTTTTTTCAAGCGTGACCATGGTTACGAAATGAGATCTCATGGGCATGGCTCAGAGACCAAGGACGGTCTTACGTGTGAGTAACGACTCCCGAGCCATGGTCACGAGACCATTACCCATGGTCTAGCCTTCTTCAAATGTTCAAAATTAATTCGATAAAAAAAAGTATATATAATGAAGTTTCAATCACCTCTAGAAAAGTTACTGAAAGAATACATGTTCCTTTTCATTCAATGTTTGACACGTATGATTGACTTTTTTTTTTGTACGGCATCTCGCTCAGGGCTATACATGAGCAAAGCCCGGCCGATCGAGGATCGAACCGGACACCCCAGCAGGAAACCGCCACAAGACGGAGTCGAACCCCCGTTAACAGACCACACATGTTCCTTTTCATTCAATGTTTGACACACTTACATAAATTACACAGAATTGTCGGACAAAGTGGTTGTCAGTAGGTGTGGAAAGAAGATTGCTCCATGACAACGATCACATGGAGTAGATGATAAAGAGTTCTCAGTCCTTTGTAGTACTCAAAATAATTAATCCGAACTATTTAATTTTTTTTAACAGCCAACAAATTGAAATCACTCATGGAACACTGGAGTATCATCGTGCCACCAATGTTGCCACGCGATCATATTCCACCACCAAGTCACCAATTCAGGAGGAAACTCATAATTATGAGAAAACCCCCTTTGTGAAATTCGAACCTTGAACCTTATGGTCCATAAGTCTTATCTAACCACCAAAATGCCGCTGGGCAATAATGCTCTTGGCCAAAGTATTTAATATTATTTCATTATTTGCTATCATGTTCAAGAATCAAAATTACCTAGTGACATATTGATATTGCCAACACACACCACACACACTATTATTGCGTTTTGAAATCATTATAAGAGAAACTGTAGTGGGCTTGATGAGGGTTGCCATTCAAAAAAAAAAAAAGTTAAAGGACCAAATTACTATAATGTCTGGATGCAAATCTTAAAGAACTAATGGCTAGATCATTTTTTTCTTGAACGCATCTTCATCTCCTATCCTAATTACTCGTGATCTTGCTAGCTACAGCCGACTGAATGGTGATTGGTAGAGAAATTATGAATGAAATTAAGGGTAATCAATGGCCACTAATGTGGTGGTGTTGATAGCCAAAAGACAAAGGGGTACATGCACCGATCAGGTTTGTCCCGATTCTTAAGTGTTTTATGTCTTGAGTCCAAGGCTTGATACCAAACCACATTGAGCCGGGGGTCTCACTGGAAGCAGCCTCTCTATTCTTAGGGGTAGAGGTAAGGCTGTCTACATCTTACCCTCCTTAGACCCTACCTTAGCTATGCTATAGGTGGGATTAACTGAGTATGATGATGATAATGAATAGCCACTAATGGTTACTCAATGTCTCGATAGCAAGCGAAACAAGGATTATACGGGTAACAACTATTTTTTTATGGTAATATACTAATTTGTATAGATTGTGCGATTTGCGATGGAGTAACAAAAAAACAATTTTGCATTTTGATATTTGTGATTTTTCTTTACTCAAAAGGCCCCCTGACTTTTCAATTCTCTTAGGGTTTTCAAAAACCTTATGCCGACTCTTCCGTATACTTTTGCTTACTCCTAAATTACACCACGTACTTTTTGTTTAAGATTGAACCCGAAACTTTTCACCTAATGGGTGCACCTTTATCATTTAAACTAGTCCTATAATGACAATATATTATACTAGCTGATTACCCCGGGAAGGTCCCGGGGTTGAAAAAAATATAATATGACTTTATAAAATTTGCACAAACTACATGTCAATGACTATGGATTTAGTTTGATTCTTAGGTTCTTTGAACTATTCAAAATAGGTAAAATCAAACTTTACAACTACAATAAAACCCTATGTGATACAATACCCACAAATCAAATGCGTAAACAATGATGTGAGTTGTATTATTGAAAAAAATATACCTTTCTTTGAAAGGTCATAAGGAATATTTGAAATTAGGGAAACTTTTCAGCCTTGCGAACGTCTTTGGACGATTTAAATTTGAAAACCCGCTACCAAAATCTGTTCCGAAAAACTAAATCAAATCAAAACAGAGAAACATATGAGTTCAAAACCGAGGAACAGACTGCAAAAATAAACTCCAATTCCGATTCCAAATCACTACACAACTTCAATCCGTCTATCCTAACCAAAACACGAATCAGTTTTAATAAACATATAATTAAAACTTAAAACAATCAAACCTATATAATAATAATAATAATAATAAGCGCTCACTAGAAAATATCCCAACAGGATTCCAAACCATGAACCGAAGGTGATAACCGCCGGTGGAGTCAAATGACGTGATTGTAATATTTAAAACAACAAAATTGGTATTAAATGATATGTCATGATGATAATTAATTTAAAAGGCGTGCATGGTAGGGTGATTAATTATCACTTATCAGTTAGAGATTTACCAGGTGCTAATAATCATAGGCTACATTTAACTGTCTTAGTAACCTTTGTAATTAATATTCCTAGCAACACCAAGCAAAATACAAACAAACTGATTCTTACCAAACTGAAATCTGTGAATATATATGTAGCGGGTTCTTATATGTAATAGAAGGTTCAAAAGCATATATACTATCATAACACAATTTGTGACTTGCCTATATATGCTTAGTGAATTACCTAAACACATTATGTTTTTTTTTCTGCATGAACAAAAACTTACTGAAAAAACATTTTTTTTCGTTTTTGTATGGCACTATGGTGCTCGTCGTAAAGATAATAAAACGCTCGTTAATTTGGTGTAAAATTTTTTTCTAAAGAATCTCATATGTAAAAGTTACTAGCATTTAAAAATTGTGAGGGGAAAATAAGGAAAAAATAAAGATAAAAATATTAATTAACATATTTTAACTTTTAAAGTAATAATTAATAGTTCACTAACATTTAAAAAATGTGAGAGGAAAATAAGGAAAAGATATTAATTAACATATTTGAAATTTTAAAATAATATAGATAAAGATTTTATTTAAAAAAATACATAAAATTAAAAAAGACCTTCACATGATGCCACGTGACACATTCAAAGGGGAGTTGAGACAACCATTGAATGTCACGTCAGCAACTATCAATTCTTTTAATAATAATAATAATAATAATAATAATAATAATAATAATAATAGATAATAGATTACTTCTAAAAATTAATTACTAACTTATTCAAAATAATTTCTAGTATCATCCAAAACCGACAACTTCAAGTGGGTTAAATAATTCAAAAGTTCGTGAAGTCTTTTCCGACCTTTTAGCCAATCTATGTTATGTTTTTTCTTTAGTCCTTTCAAATAAAACGAGTAGGTGCCAGACAAGTCCCTGCAAGTGTCCAAATCCTTCACGACTTTATGATGACAATAACACACATATAACCCCAGTAAACAATTTTAATTACGTCATTGCCACACAACCCGTTTTTTAAAAAAAAATGCACACAACGTACCTCGAACCCAAACAGAGGCTGTAAACTAACACCACCAATACCATCCGGGATGGAAACACTTTGGTTAACCTATTCAGAACAGTCTTTATAAATACCATTATAAGTGCTGCTGAAGATGAATAAAAAAAACACTATTCATGGCCATTGCTATTTCATAATATAGGATAAGCAGAGGCTGTAAACTAACATCACCAATACCACCCGGGCTGGAAACCCTTTCGTTAACCTATTCAGATCAGTCTTTATAAATACCATTATAAGTGCTGCTGAAGATGAATAAAAAAACACTATTCATGGCCATTGCTATTTCATAATATAGGATAATGATGAGATGATATATATTAAGATAAGTTTTGGTAGGTTAGCATAGAGATTTTAGGACTTATTCGTTTTTCGTACAAAAAAACTTCTTGAATTCCTGGTAGAAAGAGATTTCCCTAATGACAAAGCTTTTAACGCCGCCACATATCCTTTCCTTTTCTAAATATTTCTACGAATACGCTTTTTTGATATCGAAGTACGTTTTTTTGGAACTGCCATTTAAAGTTACTCGTTGTTATAGTTGGATGTGAAAGACATCTATTGTTCAAAACGAATTCTTATTTCTTTTTCATTATCTATTTTTTTTTTATCTAAATAAGATTCTCTTCATAAAAAAGAAATATAGATATGTCAATGATCCGTGAAAATTGGATAAAAAATGACTCGAAATAACAATAAATTTTTTTTGATTCCATACACCATTCCATACACTATTCGTAAACCCAACAATTTTTGGTTTGAAACTTTTAGTTCTCGTTGTTTATCTCTCAAAGTTATATCTTTAGAATATGCTAAATCAAACTTAATAAAATAAATAAAGCTTAATAAAATAAATAAAGAACCTAAAAGACGAACTCTAACAATTCATTTTTAGAAACCATTTACGTTTCAATATTTTTCTTTCTTTTAACATATATTTGTTCTTTTGTTTTTTAATAATTTTATTTCTTTTTATACTACTTATTATTTATTGTATTTTGTATAATTAAAGCCAACTTTTAACTTTAAACATGTTTACGTAGTCGTGTTGTTTGCTCATATTTAATGTTGTTTAGATTAAAGTCAACATGGTCTATATTAAGTATTAACCCATCAATATACCAGGTAACAAATTTATTATAACCTTATTATAGTTAAAATTAACTTTAATATTAGACGTATTTACGTAACTGTATTCATTGCTTCTTTTTACCGTCGTTTAAATTAAATGTTGCATGGTACATAATAACCGGTGATATACCATGTAACAAATACATCATTGCCAGTACTCGCCTTAGACCCAGCCGCACACGAGCTAGCGAAGTCTGAATTTGAAAGCCACAACGACTCCAATTAGAGTTGCTCTCAATAGTTAAAAGACAATTCTAAATGCGTCAAAGGTAAGTATCGCTCATTGACATGTGAAATCATCGGGATGATGTGTGGTTTTTTTGTGTATGGTTTGATCGCCATTATTTTGGGTTAAAGATTGTAGTCTTAATCGCGGTCATTTGGTGACCATTCTGATGCTGCAGTTGGTGGCCTAGCCTATGAGGACGCCAACATGGTCATGGGTTGGTTGGTGTGTATTCCGGAGTTTAAAAAAGCACAATGAAAACGGACTTCCATTCTCAAGGGGATAGTTTGATAGTAAAGTTGAATTTCCTCCAATCAAGTAGTTGTGAGTAGAGGTGTAAAAAAAACAGGTTTTAAAAAAAACCGTTTTTGTAACCGAAACCTGTTATTAAAAAAACCGTTTTTTTTGTAACCGGTTTTAAAACCGAACCGATCCATCGGTTGGTAACCGGTTTGGGGTTTTTTCACAGAGACCAGTTTTAAAATCGATTTAAAAAGAAACCGGTTTAAATCGGTTATATATATAAAACCGGTTTTAAAACCGATTGTTTATAAAAACCGGTTATTTAGTACCAAAAAAACCGGTTATTGCCTTGATAAAAAAACCAGTTATTGCACATATGGAGCCTATTAAACTGATAAACCGGTTTAGTTACAAGACAAAAGCTGAAAAGTAACATACATGTCTCATGGGTGGGGTGTCAGCGTGCGTTTCCTATGTACAAATTGCCTTTCATCATGAAAAAGAATATATATATATATATATATATATATATATATATATATATATATAGGGGAAGGTTTAAATAAAAACCCACTCAAAACGAAGAAACCCGGTAAACTGTGACTTCCAGAACTTTTTATCATCTGAAAAAATTAGGGTATGTAATGTACATGATTTTAAGAGTTTTGAGCCAAAAAAATAAAAAAAGCGCCGAGTGGATATTTTTTAAAATAATAAATAAGTTTTTTGTGTTACATATGTAACATAAATAACACAAAAAACTTATTTATTTTTTTTAAAAATATCCACTCGGCGCTTTTTTTATTTTTTTGGCTCAAAACTCTTAAAATCATGTACATTACATACCCTAATTTTTTCAGATGATAAAAAGTTCTGGAAGTCACAGTTTACAGGGGTTTCTTCGTTTTGGAGGGTTTTCTCTCTATACTTAGCCTATATATATATATATATATATATATATATATATATATATATATATATATATCTTATACAAAGCTCGAGGCTCATCATCATGAAAGGTGAAGATTTCTATAATATAAAACACTAATTAAATACAAAAGAATATAATCAAATTTTCGTATTTTTTTTGGAACAAAAACCGGTTTTTTTGCTTTATAGAAACATGTTTTTTTTTTAGTTTTTAGAAACCGTTTTTTTAGTTTATAGAAACCGGTTTTTTTTAAAAATAGGTTAGGTTAACTGGTTTTTTAAAACCGATTTTACAACCGATCGGAACCGGTTTGGATCAGTTAGAGTTTTCGAATTAAAAACCGGTTTTAAAACCGGTTCGGTTATAAAAAAACCGGTTTTGGTCTTGAGAAAAAAAACCGGTTAAAAAAAAAAAACGGTTTTTTTAAAATCGATTAACCGTTTTGTACACCTCTATTTGCGAGTTAAATCTAACAAATAGTAGCTGTGATTATTTTAGTGGTTAAAAAAACAAAAGAAAAGAAAGAAAACAGGAATTCTAATACCATATTTATGAACTGATCCAGTAATATATTAACATGTGATCAAACACAATGTACCATTACAATATCAACAAAAACATTTAGTAAATAGAGAGTAGACTTGTCATTATTTCAACAAACAGAGGTGGGGTCTTTTAGTACTTTTGTGGCCCATTCTTTTGGAGTAAATTGTGGTTAGAAATTGGTCCTTCAATAACTGATAAACGTACCCACGTTTTTTTTAACAGCAGTACATAGCTTTTACATAGCAAGTGTCGTATTGCACTGTGAAATGGTACTACGAATCATGATAAAATATGTTTCGGTTTGTTAGAAAGGTAAAAGAAATAAAAGTACTATCATCAATTGAAGATAAAGATAAAAAATGGTACTATGAATCATGGTAAAGTAAGTTTTGTTTTGTTAGAAAATTAAAATAAAAAAAATTACAATCCCCAATTAAAGATTTAAAAAATGGAGCAAAATGTAAAAAAAAAAAGCCTACAGTTATATAATCTTACATAATCTTAAATTTATTCAGAATAAGGTCTTACATACAGTAACACTAAATTGACATAAGGTTGAGTGACAGTCCAATCATAGTCTGACAAGTGGATACACAAGGGCTGATTTGCTATTTTTTTTCTCCTGTGATGTACAATCAAAACACCTAGAACATCTCATAAAGAATTATATACTGATATAAAGGAAAAGTTCGTTTCTAAAGAGAGATAAACTTGATGAACGATTTTTTTTATGGGAGCTACAATTGATTATAGAAACTAGATTATTATAGGTGTGTAGTATACTTATATTAAACATGGTTATGCTATATGCAGGTATATGATGAAGCCATCTATAAGTCAGACACACTTGGCGAGGGTTCTTACAAAGATGGTTTGTAGAATCTTTCTATGTTTGCTCACAATAGTTTTAGATTTCACGTTGCCCTTATGATGGATATTTGTGATAATTTGATTTTGTATAGAGTACTAATTTCTATTACTGGTCAGAGGCTACATCCATTTTTGCAAATTTTCGTGAACAGGGTACAGTCCACCAAACCTCGTTTGAATCCCTTTGAAAGTAGGTACGTGCTCAGCTCCTCATACCATTGTTGTGGAGCTTGGTGCAACCCATAAAGTGCTTTGTTGAGTACATAAACCTTATCCCGGTGGATAGGATCTTCAAAGCCTGGTGGTTGACCAACGTATACCTCTTCCTTGACCACACCGTATAGAAACACGCTCTTTACATCCATCTGATACACCTTGAACTTTTTGTAGGAAGCATACGCTAAACATACGAATAGCTTCTATACGCGTAACCGGTGCATAGACTTCATTATAATCTATTCCTTCAGTTTGACTAAATCCCTGAACGACCAACCGAGCTTTGTTTCGTATGATTACGCCTCGATCATCCTTCTTGCATTCAAAAACCCATTTCGTGCCAATCTTCTTTCTTTCTGGAGGTAAATCTATTAGTGTCCAAACTCCCAGTTTCTAAAACCGCAAAAATTCCTCTTGCATAGCTTCAACCCAGGCATCATCTAGTAAAGCATCCTTGTATGTCCGTGGCTCGACCTACGAAACATAACAAGCAAAGGACCAGTCATTTTGACAACCAGACTTTTGAATTTTAGCATACAGGTCTAGGGCTCCGATATTATCATGTGAAGTTGCACGACGAAGTTGTCCTCTAGTCATGACACTGCTTCCGGGATCACCAATAACTTGCTCAAGCGGATGAATATGATGAATCCGAGATTCCGGATGATCAGGAACTTGAACTCCCGTTTGAGTAGTCAGATTCTCCACTATATCCAGATCATTACCCGTATTAGACGATGAAGCAACATCTGGATTTGGGTTCACTGGTGGTTCCTCCGTAGCATGGTCTAGAATAGCTTCACTGAAAATCTCTTCATCGTCTTCTGATTCTGAAGTATCAAGAGTAGTAGAAGCTTCTTGGAAAACCTCCTCTTCATTTGCAGGAACGTTGGTATCATTAGAAGCTGCTGGAGGAGTTACGGTGATTGGACGCACCAATGGTGAAGTCATTGCATTTTCACACTCGTAATAAAGTCTTAAAACAGCCTCTTCAACCAAGTTATCTAGATTGAATGACTCAAAGAAATATTTATAGTCAAACATCCAGTCAGGGCCACTTCCTTGAACATTTTGAGTGTAACGTTGTACTTCTACATTCGCCCACTCTTCAACCTGTCGAGTTCTTTTGTTGAATACCCGTTTAAGTGGGGTTGCATATCCAACAAAGTATCCCTCTTCAGCTTTTGGTCCAAACTTCTCTGTCGGATTCAACATGGTACAAGGTGCCCCAAAAGGTTCTAGGTACTCTAAGTTAGTCTTTCTTCTATTTAACAGCTCATAAGAAGTTTTGCCAAACTTCTTCACCGTTAATACACGATTCAATGTTTAACAAGGTGCATAGATGGCTTCATTCCAAAACATTACTCGAAGATTCGAATCCGCAAGCATTGTCTGTGCCATTTCTATTAGACTCCTGTTTTTCCTCTATGCAACACCGTTTTGCTGTGGAGTGTACGGAGCACTATACTCGTGATGAATTCCTTTGTTGTCACAGAGTGCATCCATCTGAGAGTTTTTGAACTCCGTCCCGTTGTCACTACGAATTCGTTTGATCTTTAAGCCGTAGATGTTTCCAACCGGGTGAACAGAACCTTCAGATTATTAAACGTCTCGCTTTTGTGTTGCATGCACATCACCCACGAGAATCTTGAATAGTCGTCTGTAACCACAAGACAGTAAAGCTCTCCATAATGACTTTTACGCTTGACAGGTCCAAAAAGATCCATATGCAAACGTTCAAGTGGCAATTCTACAGAGTTCACTATCTTTGGTTTGTGGGACTGTTTGTGTTGTTTCCCTTTCTTACAACTCACACATTTGTCATTCAGATGAAAATGCTTCACATTAACCCTTCTACAAGCCCGTTCTTCACCAAATGATTCATCTTTCTCAGGTGAATGTGTCCCATCCTTCTGTGCCAAATGATTGATTCTTTTCTATAGCTTTGGATAGCAAACACGTAACTTGGCCCTGGGTTGTCATTGCCTTGCTCATATCAAGAATGTACAAATTGTTCACTCTTGGTGCCTTTAACATTGTTAGTGCATTATTCATGTATGTCCCTAGCTAGTGATCCGGTACGGAATGTCGAAGGTTCAGATAATCAGAAAACGACCAAGACTTAAACATGAAGACACATTCGACCAAATAAGAAGTGGGCGAATGTGAAACATATTGGGCGAATGTGAAAGGTTACTGGGCGAATGTGGAAGTTCTGGGCGAACGTGGAAATTACACAGAAGACAAACTGGGCGAATGTGGAAAGATTCCACATTCGTACCTTAGAAATGGGCGAATGTGGAAAGATTCCACATTCGTACCTTCAAAAGGGGCGAACCTGCAGACCCTATATATAGTTTTTGTGTGTTTTCAAGAAAGAGAGAGTTTTAGTTCGAGTGTGTATTGTGGTCAGGTTCCAGGTTAATTTGTGATAGTGTGTGTGTTCAATAGATTGACTAGGTGATTGATTCTAATACGTTTTTATGAAAGTTAATCTATGAAAAAGCCTTTGAAATGATGTTTTCTGTGTTTTGATCCGAGTTTTATCAGTTTGTTCATAACTAGGGTTTCCGCACCTGGTTTTGTTACTTGTATGATCATATCTTCCTGTTTTAGCTAAAATCTTTCAGTTACAAACATGATCCATTCTTTTGGAATGATGAAACCAGGTTTCAGAATATAGCAAGATTTATCATCAAAGTGAACAGAAAACTGTTTGTTCAAATCTGACTGACGCTTAACAGATTATAATCGATTTGCTTCACATAAGATATTATTTCAAAACTCACGATCCCATTGCTAACACTCCCTTCCATTGTTATGTAACCTCCTTTGTTTCCTGCAAACGCCACATATCCACCATTTATATTCTTGATGTCAAATAGAAACGTTAAATATCCAGTCATGTGCCCAAAAGCTCCACTGTCGACAATCCAAAGACTGCTAACAGGGCCAGCTGGAGCTCCCTGCGCATATCACAAACAAAGTTAGTTTTTAACAGGGACCCAAGCCTGTTTGGTCTTGGGTCTTTGAATGTTAAACTTCAAAGATTCACTCTCAGAAACACTTGGCTTAGAATCAAACTCTTTCTAGTTATTCAAACCTTTCTCATTCTCAATTTTTACATTGGCATTTGAAGTAGAAGCACTTGAAGAACCCGATGGTGTCCAAGATTGTTCAGAACGTTTAAGTATCCTAATATGAGATTTTTGTGTCTCAGCAGGTTTCTTTGTATTGTTCGTGAATGATACTTTCTTGGTTACCTTATCTGATTTAACAGTCACAGGTCCAACCGATGATTTAACAGCTGATTTAGGAAAAACCTTTTGTTTATCATTCGACGTGTTCACCATTGGTTTCTTCAGTTTCTTCTCAATGGCAATTCGGTTTCTATTATCATAGACAATCGGTCTGTTTTCCCTTTTGTTATAAAGCTGATTTTGATTATGAAATTGTTGTCTTTGTGGGAAAAACTGTTGTGTCTTTGATTTCTAAAATGTTGCCTTTGAGAAACAAATTGTTGCCTCTGAGGAACAAATTGTCTTTGTGAACCATTTTGTCTATGATCAGTTACCGAATTCCTCAACATTTGCCTTTGTTCAACTTCGTGCCTTTTGTGTCTCACATACGGGCAGTGAGCTAGTAAATGCCCTCTCTCCCCACACTTGAAACATTCACGGTATTCTTCAAACACATTTTTAGCATTAGGCTTAGCGAATGAATTGACTGGGTATTGATCATCAACACACTTTCGTCTTAAACTCATTGGAGCGGGTTCCTTTGAGTAAGCCGGTTCAATAAATCCGTTTACCTTTCTTTCGGTTTAATTAATTCAGTGACATGAACTTTTGGATTATCACAATACAGTTTCTTTAAAAGTTCGAGAGGAATGTCATTAGTCCTTTCATGCTTAGGAAACCAAATGGTACTTTCCTGCCAGATTTTATCAATTTTGGAATAATTTGCAAACTGTATTGGATATTCCTCATCAGAGATTATCTTATCGGATCCTTCCATCCGATAGAAAACCTTGACGGGTTTGTCAATTGAAGCATTTTTATCGTACTTATTTACTGATTGATTCAATCTATGTGCATTTGCCTGATGATGTGAAACCTGAGAAGGTAACCTTGGCTCATTTGTGATAATGTGATCTTCCAAAGAAATACCACTACCTTTCTGAGGTTTCTCATCTTCAGTATCTAAATCATCAATTACTGCTGTCACTCCTTCATCATTCAATCCAAGTATCGGTCTCACATCGGAATGTGGATCTCCAACACTGGAAGTGTTAGATTCATTGTCCGATGCAGAGTCCGATTTTACTGAACTCTCCGGTGTTACTAAATTCAAGTTATGATTCTCAAATAACACTGGAGAAGGAACAGATTTGTAGTTTGCATTACTGGATTGTGATGGTTCCTCAACTATGTGGTCAACAACATAAGCTACATGTTTATAGCGTTCAAACTTTTTATTGACCTTTTAAGCAAAATAGTTGATAGTGGCCATTTTCAATTTAGTTTCTTTAAGCTCATTAATGTAATTGTTAATGGCAATTTGTTTTAACGAAAGGGTTTTCTTTAAATCTGAAATATCCTTTTTGTACCCTTCAAGTGTTTTGTTGAATTCATGTGCATCCTTACGATAAGATTGAATGTTGATTCTAGCACTCTCAAGGTGAACCTTGAGTTGCTTGTTTTCCTCAGTCAATCTATCACAAGTACCACAGTATTTATCACTTTTCATATCAATAGTAGAGTCAGAACTTACTGATTTGGGTGGATCTGTCATAGCCATCAGTGCAAAATGTGCTTCCTTCCCAGCAAAGAACTTAGAATAGTCAATCTTTGTGAAGGAATCATCTACAATGCACGATTTCTAGTCATCAGAAAGTCTGCTTCGGCTAATAATTGATCAGTCTCATCATCGAACGAATTAATGCTTGCTTCCGAGTTAGCTTCACTTTCCGAGTCAGAATAGACAGATTCAGGTTCATCAGAAACTTCAGCAACTGAGTCAATGATAGTTCCCGAAACCTTCTCTGCAGTTGTGTCTTTAACCTGATCAACAACAGAAACTTGATCTTCTCAACCATCTCCTCAATCACCACCTCAGATACTTTCTCAGATTCCAAAACATCTTCAGCTATCACCGACTCCTCTAAATCCATCTCCTTAGCAAGACATGCTACATTCCCACTCGTAATCTCCTCAACTCCCAATTTAATTACGATCCAATCATAACTTTCATCCTTCTGAATCACCAACGCCTGATTCTGATTCTCGTTTTGAGGTTGGCTATTTGGTGTAGAAATAGGAATAATGGTTCTGGTTGGGTTAGATGGAGTTTGAGTTTGATTGGTTGTAGATGTTTGTCTAGTTGAGGTATTTTGAGAGGTGTTTTGTCGGTTTTGAAATTTGTTTTGTTGTGGATAGGTGTTGTTGTTTTGGCTTTGATAGGTAACCTGGTTTTGTGATTGACGGTTTTGATAGTTGGAATTAAAAGGGTTCCTGTTACCTTGCTGCATCGGTTGAGTACACTCTCTCTTGAAATGACCTCGAGTACCACAATTGAAACATGTTACCTTGGCTTTGTTGAAGCCACATGTGGTATTTGGTGAGGTAGCAAGATCACTTCTTCCTGTCTTTTCAATAAACTCTGTAGCTCTTCTCATCACGCTTGCAAATGCCCATTGAATATCTATCAATTCCATCTCTTCCTTATCTATTTGGGCATAATCTTCATTAGTCAGATTGTTGTTCCCTATCTGACTTGCCACAAGTCCGTTGTAAGAAGCGACCATTGCTGATACCAAAGCAATGTGTTGTTGTGCCACTTCAACAGTAACATTACTCATGTTGGAAGTTTCCAACACGATTGGACTCTGGCTTGATGAAGCTTGTGTCATTGGTGGAACATATGATTGTTTTTTAGGTGTGTTCATGTTTGATGTGTAACATGCTGTAGACATTTGAAGTGGAGGTGGAATGCAAGAGTTTATTGTATAGTTTAGTGTGTAGGTTGATGTTTGTGCAAGATAGTTGATTGGGTTTCTTGGTGGTTCAACAACACTAGAAACACAAGCTATATGTGGTGCAACACTTCCACTAACACTTGAACTGGACATAGAAGAGGATGATGTAGCATGATACAATTCTGGGTTCTATAGGAACTGTGATCTTTTAGCTTTTCTCTTCTCCTCTAGCTCCTTGTTTTCCAACTTCTGAATCAGCTCATTAATGGTCCAATACTGATACGCATCTTTTTCCTTCAAGACTTCAATGAGTTGACTCCAATATGGAGGCAATGAATCAGCAAACTTGTCTACCAATTCTGACATAGGAATCTTGATATCATAGTTTGTCAGCTCTGTTAATAGATAACAATATCTTGAAACAAGCTCTTTTAAGCTTTCATTCCCAACATAGCAGAAATTCTCAAACACCATCTTCAACTTTTCCACCCTCAGTCTTCTCGTTTTCTCGTTACCATCATGTCTGTTTTCCAACATATCCCATAACTGTTTTGATGTAGTACACGATCCAAACTGATGTAGTAGATCTGTAGTCAAAGCTTGAGATAGTTGTGAGAAAGCTTTCTTCTCTACTGCGAACTTTTTCTTCTCATCTTCTGATAACCCTTCAAGTGGAATGGTTTCTCCTGAATTTTCAAGACATGGAGCAACATAACCTTTTACAATCATTTGCCAAGCTTCACTTCCTTCCAAAACCATGCCCTCTAGATGAATCTTAAACTTCTTTTGCCATTGGTTGTAGTCTGACATTTCCATCAACTTCGGAGGACGATTTCCACTACCTGAGGATAAATCATTGATTAATGTGGAAATAGCATTAGTAGTCTAAGAATGTACCGTTGCTGCTGCAATGCCCTAATAGTCATTCACTGATTACTGTGGAGGTTGAGTAACATATTGTGGTATTGAACTACTCATGCAAGGTAGTTAATCGGTTGAGATGATTGAGTGTTCGTCTTTAGAGATGCTACAGCCCATGGATTTATCGGAACGCGTTGTTGCTGTGTTGTTGTAGGCCTAGGTGGCATAGGAAATCTCCCAATGTTGTCCATGATGTTTGAAATGTAAACACTTAGAAAAATTTCCAAAAACAAGCTTGGTTCGACATCTAAAAAGCAAACGAGGGTTCGAATGTAGAAAACCCTTGGTTCGACCCCCTTGATCAGACTCGAATGAAGAAATGTAACACACTAGACACGTTCGACCTGATAAAAACTCTCCTTCGACCTCCCGGTTGGTCGAATGAACAACTGATGGTCGAATGAACAAACAACCCACTTGAAAAGTTTTAGTTGGACCTAAAAAGACTCAGATTCGACCTGGAATCACTTGGTTCGACCCAAAAACTCACATGTTCGACCCTATTCTCTCTACTTCGACTCGACCCATTTGAAAAACGGTTATTCTTCAAAAATAAGTTAATTTGATCCAAATTTTTCAAAAGTTTATGGATTTTGATGATCTTAATCAGGTTTTTCTTCGGATTTGATGGAGATCAACTTTAATGAATGAAAATTTTGATTTTATCCGTGAAAACTAGTCCAAATCAATCAATCTCCATTAAAACACAATGTTCATGCAAAACAATTTTTTTTGGATAATTTTGGGTCAAAATCTGTTCGAAATCTATCAATTTGCAGTTGTATGATCCAGATAGGCTCTGATACCACTTTGTAAAGGACCGGTTTTGATGAAAACAACACAATACATGACTTCCTAGTCATAAGAAAATCAGCTTCGGCCAAGAGTTGATCAATCTCATCGTCTAATGAGTTCACACTTGCTTCCGAGTCTGTTTCACTCTCCGAGTCTGAATATACTGAGTCATTCTCTTCGGGAACATCAACCACTAAATCAATAACAATTCCCAAAGTCTTCTCATCATGTTGTTCTTCAACTGGATCAGCCACCAAAACATCCATTTCTTCAACCGACTCCTCAATCTCTTCTTCAGAAGTACTCTCAGTCTCTACAACATCCTCAACCATCTCCGACTCCTCTAAATCAATCTGCTGAGCAACACAAGCTACATTCCCAGCTTTTACCTCTTCAACACCTAGTTGCATTCCCGTCCAGTCATATCCCTCATCATTTTGAATCACCAACGCCTGATTTTGAGTATCTGTCTGTGGTTGGTCATTTGGTGTTGTGATAGGAATGACAGTTCTGGTTGGGTTATGTGGTGTTTGAGTTTGAGTCTGGTTAGGTGTAGTTGGTTGTCTAGTAGAGTTGTTCTGTGAGGTGTTTTGTCGGTTTTGGTAATTGTTTTAGTTTTGATAGTTGTTGTTGTTTTGCTTTTAATAAGTAACTTGGTTTTGAGATTGACGGTTCTGGTAATTTGAGTTGAATGGATTTCGGTTACCTTGTTTAGCTGGCTGTGTGCATTCTCTTTTGAAGTGACCTTTACCACCACAGTTGAAACATGTGACTTTGTCTTTTTTGAAGCCATATGTTGTATTCAGTGTTGTAGCTAGATCAGTTCTTCCGGTTTTCTCAATGAACTCTGTTGCTCGCCTCATAATACTTGCAAAGGCCCATTGTATATCATTAAGTTCCATTTTCTCTTTATCAATCTGAGCATAGTCCTCATTGGTTAGGTTATTGTTACCAATTTGACTAGCTACCAAACCATTGTATGAGGCAACCATTGTTGAAACCAAGGCAATGTGTTGTTGAGCAACTTCCACTGTGACATTGTTCATGTTGGATGTCTCTAACACTACTGGTCTTTGATTAGATTGTGCTTGATTCATCTGTGGAATGTATGGTTGTTGTTGAGGTTGGTTTGCAGTGTAACACGCTGCTTGATGCATTGGTGAAACGAAAGAATTTGGGTATGATTGTTGTGGTGGTGTATATGTTGGTGGTGTATATGTAACATTTGCGCGATTTCTAACTTATCATATTTTCATTTCAATCCTCGCATTTCGATCTTTTGAAATTTCTATAAAACTTATATTTACATTAATCGTTAAATCCTTGTTATTGTAGAACTTCTAATAAACTTGTCTGAGGGATGTTGGAAAACATAAAGTTTTACGATGGAAAGGGATGAAAACTTAAACATGTTGGGTAAAAGTTTATAAAAGATGAAAATATATATATATAGTTTTAAAGCTTTAAAAAGTCTTTGGTTAGAAATACTTAATTTTGGTTAAGTTTTATAAGCAAACAATTGACTAAACAAACCCAACTAACTTGAGGGACCAAAGTTGCCATTTCTCAAAGTTTTAAAGAAAAAAAAAACGTTTAGAGCCTTTGTCGCCGGCCGCTTTTCCGACGGCCGGAATGTGAATTCGGCGAGATGCAAACGAATGTTTTTAGGTGTTTTAACACAATTAAATCAATGGGTTACGTTTCTCCACTTCAATTTTTCGTTTTCCCTCTCTTAAATGGGTCAAAAACGCATTTTATTGCACTATTGAATTCGAGTTTTTCTTGTAACCGCCGGAATTAATGGAGCTTGTAAAACGCAAATTTTTCAAGTCCATTATATAAACGAATCATAGCATTAGGTTTCTGCACTCTTTATCTTCAAAACCCACTAAAAAACCCCAAGTAAAAACGTCTAGAGAGGCTCCAATTCGTGGATATTAGGCGCAAGTTTAAAGCTTTATTTTCGAACGATTCATACATTGTGAGTTCATGTTTTTGATGCCATTTCATTTCTCTAATCATGTTCTTTGAAAGCCTTATGAATTCGGGGTCTAATCCTTACGATTTGAGGGTTATAGAAATCTAGGGTTAGGGTTTATGGTTTGGGAAGAAGATGAAGTGTAGGAAGTGTTTAAGTAAATTGTTTGGTTGAAATAGTTAACAAAGTGTGATGTTGGTCTGGTGGTTGCTTGTGTGTATTGGAAACTCACTGACTCGGGTTCGAATCCCCTTGTACCCGTTTTTTTTCTATATTTTCTGTTTTCTTTTTCTTTGTTTCCTTTTCTTTTATATTTATTTATTTATATTATATATTAGTTAAAACCTTATAATATTCCTAGAAAATCTGTTTTTACTTCAAAAATTATGAAAATTATGAAAATTCATGGGGGCCATTCGTCCCAAAAAGTTACTAAGAAGATTTCATGAAGATGTTCCCCAAACCATGGAGGAGGCATTCGAGAGAGCAGAAGCCTTCCTTCGGGGAGAAGAAGCATTAACTCGGCAGGATACTAGGAAGCGGGATCGAGGGAGCTGGAGAGACAGCTCAACGAGCTGCCGAAGACCTCTCTTCCAACCTTACAATGAGAAACGATCAGGAAGACCCTTCGACACTCGAAGGAATGAAGAGAGGAGACGATCCCCCAGGTCAGGAAGGTACCATGAAAGAGAAAAGCAAGTTTTCACTGTCCTCAACAAGACCCCTCAGGAGATACTCTCCACGGAGGAAGTCAAGTACACCTTTCGACCTCCCAGACCTCTGTCCAAGCCAGCTAACAAGAGGGATGCCAGCAAGCATTGTGCCTTCCACAACGATACCGGACACCACACAAATGATTGCTACCAATTGAAAAAGAGAATAGAAGAGGCTGTTAAGTCCGGGGAGCTGGCTCACTTGATCAAAGACATCAAAGGAAGAAAGGATGAGGGTAGAAAAGACAAGGAGGTCAACATGGTCAGGTACGAAGGGACCCAGCAGGCTAAGAAAGCTCGTACAGAGCCTTGGAATAAACAATACATCTGTCTTCCTCCTGCTCCCGATGAACTGATCATCACACCGGTAATAGTGAAAGCTGAACTAAATGGCTTCCCTATAGATAGGGTGTACATGGACTGTGGAGCCTCATCGGAGGTAATGTATGAACGATGCTTCGAATCCCTGAGCCCAGAGATCAAGTCCAAGCTCAAACCATCAGATGCATCCCTGGTGGGTTTCTTGGGGGAACGTGTACATCCCCTGGGGAAGCTCACACTTAGCGTCTGTTTCAGGGACGGAGACCTATCAAGGACAGAAGAATTGAGTTTCTCTGTTATCAGGTACCCTTCAAGCTACAACGTCCTCATCGGAAGAATGGGTATAGCCACCTTTGGCGCTATAGTGTCAACGACACATGGCCTGATGAAGCTCCCCACTCCTAACGGAATTGCAACCCTGATGCCGACAGCCGAGGCCCTTCTGATTGCATCCGTGGAAGAAACCAGAGATCCCAGGGGACCAGAGACGTCGGGCAACGACCCCATCCGGGAAGTCAGTATAAATCCTGCCTATCAGGAGCAGACCGTCAAAGTAAACAATCTGCTTCCTGATAAGATTATATGTGAACTAATCAACCTTTTGCAGGATAACCGGGACGTATTTGCTTGGTGCCCCGGGGACATGACTGGAGTCCCTAGAGACATGGCTGAACACTCTCTTAACATAGCTCCCTCATATAGGCCGGTTGTCCAAAAGAAAAGAAGTCTGGCCCCGGCCAGGAGCCAGGCTGCCTGTCAGGAAGTGGAAAAGCTAGTTGAGGCAGGCATCCTGAGGGAGGTGCAGTATCACTCTTGGGTATCAAATCCGGTCATGGTAGCCAAACAAGACGGATCTTGGAGAATGTGTGTCGATTTCAAGGATCTCAACAAAGCCTGCCCTAAAGATTGCTACCCCCTGCCCGAGATCGATTGGAAGGTAGACTCCCTCACCGGTTTCCAATACAAGTGCTTCTTAGATGCCTACAAGGGGTATCATCAAATTCAAATGAAGCAAGAAGACGAAGAGAAGACGGCCTTCCACACCGATAGGGGAATCTTTTGTTACAAAAAGATGCCTTTTGGTTTGAAAAACGCAGGGGCAACCTATCAACGGTTAGTGGATCAAGCTTTCTCAAAGCAAATTGGAAAGAATATGGAGGCCTATGTAGACGATCTGGTCATTAAAAGCAAGTCTGGGGAGGCGATGATTCGGGATATCCGAGAAACTTCCGATAACCTTCGAAGAATGAACATGAAGCTTAATCCAGTCAAATGCTCTTTTGGGTTCGAGGAGGGGAAGTTTCTAGGCCATATTGTCGGAAAACAAAGTATGAAGGCAAACCCAAGCAAGGTCCAAGCCGTCCTTGACATGAAGTCACCCACCACAATGAAGGAAGTGCAAAGCCTCAAAGGTAAAATTGCTGCCCTAAAACGTTTTTTGCCTAAGTCCGCGAAAAAATCCTTACCTTTCTTCAAAACACTCAAAAATTGTGTTGACAAG
The DNA here is from genome assembly GCA_032199755.1 of Ambrosia artemisiifolia. NCBI lineage: Eukaryota > Viridiplantae > Streptophyta > Magnoliopsida > Asterales > Asteraceae > Ambrosia > Ambrosia artemisiifolia. The sequence continues at coordinate 21,611,002 of CM063516.1, forward strand.
AAGGATTTCCGTTGGACAACCGAGGCAGAGGCTGCCTTCCTGGAACTCAAGAAACACATAGCTTCCCTGCCAGAAATGGAAGCCCCTGAAGAAGGGGAAGTAATAACAGTTTATTTGTCCGCAGGGATGGAAGCAGTCAGCTCAGTCCTCTTGGTTGACCGAGGTAAAGAGCAAGTTCCCGTCTACTTTGTCAGCAGAGCTCTCAAAGACGCTGAAGTTAACTACACTCCCATAGAGAAGCTTGTGTTAGCACTTGTGCACACTGCCAAGAGGCTAAGGCGGTACTTCCAAGCTCACCCAGTAAAGGTAATCACAGATCAACCCATACGATCCGTCTTAGAAAGACCAGAAGATTTGGGGAGATTGGCAAAGTGGGCCGTTGGCCTAGGGGAGCACAAGATAGAGTACCTGCCAAGAAGAGCCTACAAAGGGCAGGTGTTTGCTGACTCTCTTGCTGAGTTACCCATCCTGCAGACAGAGGAGGAGATGAGTGAGGTCGAATAACAACCTGACCTCAAGGGGAAATGGTGTCTTTTTACTGACGGAGCCTCAAGTTTAGAGGGTTCCGGGGCTGGTCTCGTCATCAAGGACACCCACAAAACTGTTGCCCTCCGTCTGGACTTCCCCTGCACCAACAATGTTGCTGAATATGAGGCCCTCCTGGCTGGATTGAGATTGGCAAGAAGTATGAAGGTACAAGAACTAAAAGTCTTCGTTGATTCAAACCTGGTGGTCAAACAAGTAAATGGAGGGTACACAGCCAAAGAGCCCTCGATGATTAGGTACAAAGATAAAGTCAAAGAGTTCATCAAAGAATTCAAAGTCTTCACACTTGAGCAGGTGTCAAGGACCAAAAACAAGCAGGCGGATCCTTGACGTTTGCTCATCTAACCAAGAAGGTCCTAGTCGAGGTGCTAAGAGAACCATCCATTGATGACAAGGAAGTATAGGACGTTGTCACCGAAACAGAATCCACATGGATGACGCCCATTGTGTCCTACCTAAAGGAAGGGAAGCTGCCAGAAAACGAACAAGAAGCTAAGCGGGTGGTCATAAAGGCAAGACAATATGTGATCGAAGATGACAAGCTCTATAAGAAGGGATACTTGGCACCCCTACTCAGGTGTGTGGGGCCCAATCAGAGCAACTATCTTATCAGGGAGGTACACGAAGGTATATGTGGCATGCATGCTGGACCTCGCTCCGTGGTATCAAAGCTCATGAACTTGGGCTATTATTGGCCAACCATGCATAAGGATGCCTTCGAGACGATCTGGAGGTATGAAGCTTGTCAGCTGCAAACGCCAGTGAAGACCAACCCCAAACATGACCTTGTCCCCATCATCTCGGCATGGCCCTTCTACAAGTGGGGTATGGACATTGTGGGTCCCTTTCCACAAGCCCCGGGAAAGTTAAAATTCCTCCTTGTAGCTGTTGATTATTTCACCAAGTGGCCAGAAGTCAGGCCATTAGCTACCATATCAGGGAAGCATGTGATAAGTTTCGTGTGGGAACAAATAATTTGTAGATATGGGTTGCCAGGGGAGATGGTGACAGACAACGGGAAGCAGTTTGCCAACAAACCTTTCAGCAGCTGGTGTTCCAAACTAGGCATCAAACAAGTTTTCAGCTCCGTAGCTTACCCCCAGTCCAACGGACAAGTCGAACGCATGAAGAGAAGCATCGTTGAAGGTATAAAAGCAAGGCTAGGAAGATGTGGTAAGAAGTGGGTCGACGAGCTCCCAAGCGTCCTTTGGGCTATCAGGACCATGGAGAAGACAAGCCACCAAAAGACACCCTATAGCCTTGTCTTCGGAAGCGAAGCTGTCATACCGGCCGAAATAGGGGTAAGCTTAGGAAGAAGTGCTCGTCAAGACACTCGGCACAACCAGAGGGAGGTATTACTCAACCTAGACCTCCTTGAAGAGTCAAGGGACCAAGCCTCCATCAGGGAGGCCAGGTATAAAAAGAAACTTGAAGCCTACTACAACACAAGGGTGCGAAAAGAGGCCTTCCGGCCAGGAGACCTCGTGCTAAGATGTAATGAAGCCAGCAGGAAGCAGGACGTAGGCAAGCTAGGTCCCCGATGGGAGGGCCCTTATGTCATCAAGGAGGCCCACAAAGGAGGATCCTACAAGCTAGCTGACCCTAATGGCAAAATGATCCCAAGGCATTAGAGTGACAAACACTTGAAACGTTTCTATGTTTAATGGTTGTAACACTTCTTTGTATTTCGAACGTCATGATTAATGAATGAACTATGTTTTAAACGATTCACTTGTCAATTATCTTATCAAAGGGTGAGCCCCTCCTAACAAGTCTCCATGGGATCCGGCGCTATACCTACCCATGAAACGGGGATGAGCTCCCAGGCAACAACTGCTCAACAGGTAACAAGGCTAAGTAACCTTCCTGTATATAGGATGAGTCCCTAATACAATCCACGACTCCATGGGACAAGTCCTTAGAGGGAATACCTAAAACCATGAAAGAGGGTGAGCTCCTCACACCAAGACAGCTCCCACATGTTCACGATACACGAAAACGAACATATTACTAACAAACCACTTAAGTAGGTTTCAACATAAACAAACAAGCTGATAGGATAAGTATTGCATCGGCTCCTTAGCTAAGTATCCTAAGTTGGGTGACTGCAGCATCCACCTTAAGGAGAAAGGTTAAAGACATTGCAAACGCTATAAACTACAAGTAAAGCATTCGAGACAACCAAACATTAAACATACTTAAAGCATCACCCCTAGAGGGGGAGCATTCCCATTAACAACCAACATAAACACCCCCAGGGCTAAGTACAAAAGAGTTTCACTACAAAAGACAACTTGAAAACAAACAAAGTTTAAAACATGGCTGGATCATGGAGTGGCAGAATCTTCGGCTTCATTGGTGGTATCGCCCTCACCGGTGGAAGCTAGGGTTTGATTGCCAACATCTTCATAAAGGCCATCGGTGTCAAGGCCTGCAAATGGATCATCTTCGCTGGTGGGAGGGATAGAATCAACCTCCAGAGCTTGAAGGGGGGAAGGTCTCTCAAATACCTGCTCCAGACCAGGAACCTTTGAAGAATCAGCAGGTTTAGCATGCTTAGAACTACCTTCCCCACCATCAGCTCCATCCAACATGATCTTAAGGGACCTCTTCAACACATAGGAGTTAAACACCTCATTGGCCACCTCCTTTTTCAAACCTTCTGGCTCCAAGTCTTGCAGGAAGGAGATAGGCTGCTGGAAAGCCTTGGCAATGGCAGTGATATAAGGGTAAGTGGAAAGTTCCATCGCCTCCACAGCATTCACGAATTCTTCCCCAGAAGAAGGCTTAAAGGATGGCAGCTCCTCCGGTTCCTGACCCTCCTGAGCTGCTTTGAAACCAGCCTGAATTCCTCCATGACGACCGAAAGATATTGCCTTTGCATAGATATCCGCCAGAGGAGCATTGAACTCTTGAGAATGCAGAAGGTTGGTAACAAAACGGGCTACACCCTTAGAGATTAGCCACTCCCTTTCCTCAGTTAAACGGTCCACCTGGACCCGAAGCTCTATACCCACCTTCTCCACTGCAGCCTACTCCTGTCTAACTGCCTCCCTAGCCCGAGGCAAACCTTCCCTCTCCTCGGCAACCTTAGCCTTCTCATCATTCAAACCCTTAAACATCTTATCAAACTTCTCTTTCTCCAAACCGAGTTGGGTCCTAGACACAGCCAACTCATGAACCAAGTCTTTCTCCCGGGCAACATACCTTGCCAACTCCTCTTTCACCTTAACCAACTCAGCCTCGTGCTCCTCATAAACACCCTCCACATGCTCTCTTCGCAACAACAGTTCTCCCCATCTTGCCATGCCATTAGGGAACAAAGACAGGAATTGCCCAAAGAGATAATACATCTTCTTCATCACATCTTTGTCCATCCATTCCTTGTGAAGCTCCCTTTCTGCATCAGGGATGAAATGGTCAATCAGATCACGACAAACAGAAGCCTTCTTCAACAGATCAGTAGCCTTAACATCCCAGTTTGGTACAAACACTCCTTCACAACGCTCCTTCTGGACAGGAGCGTCAGCACCATCATCAACAGCAGCCTTAGAGCTCTCACCACCATCAGCTTGCAACAATTTCTGACTAGCACCCTTGGTCACAACATCCTTCGGTTTCTTGAACACAACGTCATCTTTCTTCGGGGAGGATAATGTAAGCTTGCCTTTCCCTGAAATAGGAGAATACCCCAAGGCAGAGGCTATCAAAGAAGAATCCTCATCTTCATCTTCGAGGACCAATGGAACAGCAGAAGAGCTCCCCTGACCGGAGGAAGCAGTCTGAAGTCGCTTGCTGGAGCGACGAACAGTAACAGATTTCTTCCCTGACGGTTCCACGGCAGTCAGAGATGACGTAACTATGCTTGTGTACTGTGACACCCGGCAAACTCAGGTTAATAACATGGTTTGGGTCAAAGTCTACCTTAGCGAGTCACGCGTACAGTATACTTAACTAGGTCGGTTAAGTCGTGTTATGGTTCGGGAGTCATTAGTACAACCTAGAGGATCGTTAGATGTCGGCCATTAAACCAGGTATGCAAGGATTGACGATTCGTGGAATCGTCAAACCTTAGTAGAAACACAAGTCTCGAGTCCCGGGAATTGGTGAACGAGTGTGAACGTGTTTGTTTGCATGTATTATGTGATTATAATCTTTATGTGACTTGTCGGTATGTGAAAACGTGTTAACATATGTTAAAACGGGGTTTAACGCGCCAAATACACATAACCAGACCCTGAAGGCGATTATGCAGGGTCCTGAAGGCGATTAGCCCTGTAATCGCCTATATGAAGGCGATTAGGAGGGAGACTGAGGGCGATTGGGCCCTAATCGCCTATAGCTATAGGCGATTAGGAGCCCTAATCGCCTGATACTGCTGCGTAATCGCCTGACGTGTTTTAAACGACTAGAAACGCCTATAATTACCACCCTTGACCTCCAAAACACCTCTAATGCAACCCTAGCCGTTTCATAACATATCCCAACTCCCAAACACCCTCTGGAACACGTTTTAGCATCAAAACACCCATTTTCAAGCTTTACATATCAATTCCCCATAAAACCAAGGTGTGTTCTTCATCCCCAAACCTTTGAATGATTGTGTTTTACTCCCCAAGGGTCCAGACCTGATTTATAAACCTTTGTGTCTTTGAAAACCTATGAAAATCATTTTTAAACAAGTCCAAACCATTATGCATGTTGTATGTGTTAAATATGATTAAAAGATAGGATTTTTATGATTCAAAAAGGATTGTTATTATGTTATTAAAGTGTTTACAGCTTTTTCATGATAGGATGATGATGTCTTAGGAGTTTGAATGGTTTTGGAAGTGTATTGTGATTATTGAATATTTTGACCCATTTGAATGACTATGAATGATTTTGGAGGATATAAGGTGTTTTGCTAGTTGTTTGATGTTAGGGTTTGTTGTAGAATGATGTTAGAACAGTAGGGAATGATCGGATAACGTGGTTACATGATGAAATCTGAGTATTTGCTATTTAGGGTAAAAGTTGTGCATGTTGATGTGATGTTTTCATGCTAAGTGTACTATTTTGGGAAAAGGCTTGCATTCGGGACTGGTAGAACGATGATAAGCTAGGGGTTTTGCTTGAAATATGTTTGGTAATGTTGTATGATTGATATTTGGTGTTTCCACACGTTCCGGATCTGATTTGGAGGGTTAAACGCGCGAAAAACCGGAACAGCTCTGCTGAGGGCGATTGGGGACCCTAATCGCTTATGCTATAGGCGATTGGGAGCCCAATCGCCTGATATGGAAGCCTAATCGCCTATAGGATAGGCGATTGGGGGCCTAATTGCCTTCATTTCATGCGATTGTGATCCTAATTGCTAGTTAAGTCCTGAATTGCATGTCTTACGACCTAATCGCCTGATAAACCTCTGAAATGCATGTCTTATGACCTAATCGCCTATATTAAGAGGCGATTAGCCCCTATAATCGCCTGTTGACCTCCATAATCGCTACTTGACTTTTCCTAATCGCCTGTACTGCTGCTGTAAGTGTATTTTGGCATTCTGAGACCCGATTTGACACATAGGAACATGCTAGGAACCCCGTATCATACCTGATAACTTGGTAACACGTGCTCGGGCTTATTTATGTGCTGTTTGAACTACGTGTTAGACTTGTTGAAGTTTAACGCATGTTAAGTATGATAGCATGATTGTATGATTGAGAGTACAAGTATAACACGTGGAGTCTTGGGTCACCAATGGGATGTCGAGTCTTGTACATTTGGTCAGTTTAATTAGTCAACATGTTTTCGAACGAACCTGGTTATGGTCTGGACATCTAGGGACTAACTAACCCATGGGTTATTAGTCTAAGTACTTGTAACTGTCATATGTTAGGTCGCCGCTTTACGGGGCTAGCATAGCTTGCTGATCTTATTCATTAGTTGAAGTAACGCAACCTAAGGTGAGTTCACGGCCCCACTTCAACTGGTTTTACTTTTTGGGGGAGAAAACATGCGTGGAACTATGTTTTGAGAACTTTTGTCATACTATGGTTTATTTTGAGTTACTATACGATCTTTTAAGTCCCGGGGAAACCATGAATGTGCGGTGTAGCACAATGGGGGAAATGTGGATAGATCTATTGGGCGTGACCTGCCCCACTCGTCGGCTTGGAGGGCCGGGCGGGTGCATGTTGTCTCGACCTTGTAACATTGTGACTTGTGACATTATTCGGGCTGTAACATTGGTAACTTGTGACGTGTCTAGTAATGGTTTCCAGTCGTAGTAGTAACAGAACATACGCCTAGCTAGCGTACTTTGGTTGAACATTTTATAGTATGGACAGGTGGAACTTGGTATACTTTTGTAATTTGGTAACTTTTATTAAAACCTGTGAACTCACCGGCATTTTTGTGCTGATGAACTTTTGGCATGTTTTTCTCAGGTCGCTAAGGTAGCATTCCAGGACTAGGGCGCACGCGTCTGCACGGCGTCTAGTTTAAGATCATGTTTTCTAATGTTGAACAATTGAGATTACTTTTGGATTCTGATTTGTAACAAAGCTTCCGCTACTGTTTAATGGTTTCAAACTTTTAAATATGCATGTGTTCATATAGTGTTGTTTATTGTGACTGTTGACTTGGATCCTGGTTTGTCACGCGCCTCGCGGTAAAACCCCGCAGGTGGATTTGAGGGTGTGACATGTACTCCCCCTGAAAACGAACGTGCTCAGTCTTCACCACCACATTCTTACCCTCGGCTGCATTTCGAACCTTGAACTTCACATCAGCAATGTCGTCCAGAGCCAGAAAATCCAGAGTGCTCATTTCTGCAAAAAGAAAGACAGTTAGATATAACAACGAGTGAAAATGATAATAAGAAGGGTACGGAAAAGGATCCATGAAGACACATACCCTCCCCACCATGATAGATCACTGGGTCGGTCTCAGGATCATCCCAGTTAACACTCAAGCCTACAATCACCAGGAAATCCTCAGGGAAGGTGCGGAGACGAGTGGGAAAAGTACGAAGCTTCTCCAATAATTCCTGGTCAAGAGTATCAGGGTCGGGTTCCTTCTCGTTCAGAGGAGCATCCGAAGATCTCTGAGGAGCCTTAAAGGGTAGGAAATCAGAGTTTAGGAAAAAGAACTTGTCCTTCCAGGGAGAAACAAGCCCAATGACGCTGGAAATGAGGGCTGGTTCACACTGAGTCTTCTCAATGGTAAACCAATTCCCATTTTTGGCCAATCTAAAAAACCGTCGGTACATAGCCAAAGAGGGCTCGTAACCAAGGCAACGACACACTATTTCAAAGTGTAAGATCCTAGCAACTCCGGAAGGACATAGTTGATCAAGGGAAAGTTGGTGATACTCTAAGATATTCAGAAAAAACTTAGAAAAAGGATACCTAAGGTTACCCTGATCAAACTGACGCGTATAAACGGCCACTTTACCAGAAGGGACGGAGGTCACAGGGGTTTTCCCCTTCGGAACGGAGGGCTCAAAAGACAACGGAATGCCGATCTCGGTGCAAAACCGTTCAGCGTCGGACTTAGACAGACGAGTAAACTGAGAGGCAAGATCACTTTTAGACATAATGAAAAATAAGTGTGAGAGAGAAGGAGGTTGCTTACCGGGATTTATAATGGAAAAGGTAGGGTACGCCGACTAAGGAGGAATCGTGGGAGAGAGAGAACGGTTTGCTAAATGAGGAATGAAATGAGAAATAAAAAGAGGGGTTATCCCCTTTATAAAAAAATTTAAAATTTGAATTTAATAACATTGAACGGTTACCAAGGAGAACCGTCGCTCAGCTGTCCCATAGGATGATGTCAGCCTAGGTGCTTGTCAAATCAACAGTCATCTTGGGCAGCTGATGGGACATGAGTCTACTCCCAAGGAAGCAATGATGACTGCTGATATTATTTAAAAATAAGGTCATCATGACAAATGAAAGGCCAGAAACTCGCACAAAATTCAGTAAAGGGAGGAATATGAAACCAACGCTTCCATGAGGGAGCTCGGGGTCTAACAAATTACCCGGTACCAATCTAAGCCTGAACAGCGTTGTCACCGAGGGAAAAGATAATTTACAAGTCACAAGCACTTCTAACTTCTTTACAAATACTTATGACTGGGGGGCTGATGACGTGGGTCCTAAAACGACAACGGTCAAACCCCTCGTCGAAAAGATAAGCAAAATAAAGCTGATTAAGAGGTTGCCTGACTTAGTGGAGCTGATATAAGGCAGCTTACCTGCCATACGGAAGCCACAGAGCAGAAAGCAAACAGTAAAAACATTGGAAATGTAAAAAGGGTATTTTGGCTTATTACTATGGCATGGGACAAAACATCACACAGCTCCAAGCCCTGCCTAGAAAATGGTAAAAGCTGAGACCCTTGGGTTGTCATTCCACACACACTTCTCACTTCTTCTCTCTACTCTTATGCTCTCTACTTCATTATTTCCCAACTCCAAAAGAATACATACTTATTCTCACGCCGGAGTCCAAACGCATGAGGCCCCCTCCTGCGTTAAGGCTAACGGTGTCTGCTACCTTGTGCAGGTCCATCCAGGAGCTCGGAGATCCCCTGAACCCAGAACTAAATCTGAACCTAAAATTAAACCTAACTTAAAACCTGAATCTCAACATAACATAACTCTAACCTATAATCCTAAGCATCTCCTAACCTAATACCGGTCATTTTCCTTGTTGTAGCAACAACAACCATGTTATTTGGTTGGTTAATGTAAGTCTAAAATATTCAAATAAATACCTTTGTATTGGACATTAAGTAATAACATACGAAAATGATCTTGCCGGTGGTAGGTGCGGCCATGTGATGACTGGGATCCCAGGCAAAGTCCCTTGTATTGCACACTATTTCTTTTGTACTTTACAAAGAACCCCTTGATACAATTATTCAAGTACCATTAACATTTATACTTAACTTCAATGTATTAAATAGTCAGTAAATTTATTTTTTCTAATACACAGCCTAAACTACACTCCTGTTATATGTATTTTTTTCACTACAGGCTTTATCCTTTTTAATAACTTTTTGTTTTGTAACAATCATAAACTTATTTATTCATTTCTAAAACTTGTCTAGTAATATCAAAATAGAAGGTAGACGGGTAACAAGCTGCGCCGTCACCCATTTTTAAATTACAAATCCTATATTAATTTAACTTATTAAAATATATTTTGGTTTAACAAAATTTCATACTCGTATATTAATTTAACAAATTAAAATCTTTTTTAAAACAAGTGCTTGACCAACATAATATCAATTTATAAGAGCATTCACAACCCATCCCCCATTCCCTCCCTCATCCTTAAAATTTAAGAAAATCCCACAAAAACTCACTCCAACCCAACCCCTTTCCCCATTTCTAAAATTTACAAAAAACCTATATTGAGCCCTCATATATGGGGTCTTCCATACTTCCCCCAAATCATTTAATAATAATAAAATAATACAAGTGAAAGGTGGAGTGAATTAATATTGGTTGTAAAGAAATAAAATAATAATAAAAAAAGCTTATAGGGGATATGAATGAGGAATGAGATGTGAGAGATCTAGAATTTGCAAAAGTGAGTGGCAAATTTAGAAAACTATGATTTTTTCTTAAATTATATGGTTGGGGATGGAGGACGGGTTGTGAATGCTCTAACATGGTACTTGTAGATATATAATGTATATCAAAGGGGGGATGTATCATGTAACTAAATCAACACATTTTCATTTTAATAGAACATCAAGTCTTATAAAGTTGTTACAGAATTGACATTAACATCAGCTTGGATAACTTTCATTTCTATTTAAAATGTGGTGCAGAATATGGTGTATGAATCAACTAAAAACCCCCCACATTAAAACTACAAGTAATATAATGGCCAAATATCTGCACACCATTTCTTTTGGTGTATGAATCAACCAAACCCCCCACGTATTTTCCATCACTACTCACTGACACGTTTTTTTTAGCCTAGAGTTTAGTATTAAAACAAACTAAATTATAAAAACACCATTTCTTCAGAAAATCGTAGGTATGCATGCAACTATGAGCATGTACCATTAATGCACAAAAGGGACAAAAACATGAGTCCAAAACTTACACTAACAAAGTAACCACATTTTATCACACACATATACCATACCACTCACCACCATTTACCTTACATGCCCCCATTTTTAAGTTCAAATCATACACTCCAAGGTATAATTTTCCATTCTCTAGGATTTACAACGAACAACACATTAATTCAAGACAAGTCTAACCCATTTAGAATCATGAACATGGGAATAACTCAGCTTTAAGACTTCCAAAAAAGGATCTCTAGCTTTATAGCTTATTTATTTTGTAAAATAGTAACTTCTAAATACATGTCATGTTTGTAACGTATGGTGCTTATTTTGCATGAAAAATCCTAATTTTCATTGGACAACCAATATTAATAAACAAAAATTTTATAAAATAGTATGTCATCTAAAATCAAAATCCATCACCAAATCTAAAGCTTCTTATTGGTAACATATAGTACCAATTTGGTTCGGATAGTTCGTGTATACGGTTCATTTGACCGGTTTTCAGTTTGAGAATTTTAGCTACCGGTTTGTTTGTGCGCCTCTACCTTCGGCCACCAATCTAATATTTATTCACCTTCAGATTAGTCATCCGATGAGCCGATCGAACCACCTCTGCATAAGTAGGAAGATTTCCCGCAGCCACTAACCCCGCTATCTCTGGTACTAACCCTGAAATGTAGTGCTCGATCCTCCTGTATTCTGGTACGTGCAAGTCAGGACACAGCACCGCCAACTCGTTACACCTCACAGTGTACTCTTCAATCTCAGACCCCACCATCTTGAGGCTCCAAACCTCATGTTCCAATTTTTGTACCTCCTCCCTGGGACAGTACTCCCTTTTCAATAGCTGCACAAAGTTCTCCCATGGCATGGCATAGGCTTCACCTATACCCATGTTCTTAGTGATGTTGTTCCACCAAGTCAGAGCAACATCTGTGAAGAGCCCAACAGAATACTTCACCCGATCCTCGGGAAGGCAATTGCACATTATGAATACGGACTCCACTTTCTCTAGCCACTTGAGCATGCCTACAGCCCCTTCAGTGCCAGAGAACTCATGGGGCTTACAATCCCGAAACATCTTGTACGTACACATGGCTGGGGGTGGGTTAACAACACCGCCTGAAACGAAACACGTAAGAAAACCACAAAAGAAGGATACCATGCTCACAACGAGGCAAAACTGATAGGATCAACTCACCGCCATGAGCATTGTGTCCTGCCTGAAAGGCAGCCTGCAGCAAGGTGTTCAGATCCTCCTGGGTTAGGTTCACCCCTCCACGACTACCGCCACCATTGCGTCCGCCAGTACGACCACCGCCTCTACGTCCACCGCGAATTCCAGACATCTTCTGAGAAAGACAAGAAACAAACACTCAGACCCATCACCAACGCTAAACCAAGAGAATACGAAAAAAAATCCAGGATTGGGTCCAATGTGACCATTAACCCCAACCCGAGATCCACCAAGTCTTTCATGCATTTCAACTTATCATTTCGTGTGCACCCGAAATGATAAATTGCTCTACATGGTCCTCAAGGCGTGCCCCGAGCTCGAACCTCAAGTCACCCGACACCCACATCCTAGGAAGATATAACCAACTCAAAAGATCATCAAACAAGTTCCCACGACTGTGAACCCGAAGGAGGAGATAAAGTGATGCTAGGAATAACCAAGAATGAGATAAGCAATGTGACACCGTGTGGTAAGGATACCGACACCCCGACAAGGTTAGTATGTTTACCAAAAGACACGACTCAAATGTATGTGACCGTCTAGTGTGTGAGACTCGGCTATAGTCTAGACTCTACATGCAGTCCTAGTTCACTATAACCATTGGCTCTGATACCAATCTGTCACACCCTCAAATTACCACATGCGGAGTTCTACCGCGAGGCGTGTGACACACCAGGATCCAAGTCAACGGTCACAATAAACAACACTATATGATAAGGTACGTAAAATAAAAACACGAATCCAAACCATTTGAAATAACAGCGGAAGCATTGTTTTACAAACCAAATCCCAAAAGTTTCCAAACTTGTTTAATAACAAAACCATGAACCTAAACTAGACGCCGTGCAGACGCGTGCGCCTAAGCCCTGAGATGCTGCTACCTTAGCGACCTGAGAAATCATGCCAAAAACGGGTCAACATATAATGCTGGTGAGTTCACAGGTTTAAGTTTACAATAAGTTTCCGTGTGTTGAGCGTTGATCACAAAATACCATGTCATAAGATACGTTAAACGAATAAACAAACGAACAAACAAGCGTTTCCTACTACTACCACGACTGTGATGCTGAAACCATTACTGACAGCGTTGCTTGAGTTGCTGCCCGTGTTTGAGTTGCTTGTGTTGCTAAACTAGAGACAATATGCACCCGCCCGGCTCCTAGCCGACGGGTGGGGTTTGTCAGGCCCAATAGATCTATCCACATTTCCCCGTTGTGCTACCCCGCACATTCATGGTTTCCCCCGGGACTCCTTGTTTCGTCGTGTAGTAAACAAAAGTGTTGCAAATCAAGAGTTGTGTTTCAAAAGCGTTGCATTCAAAAGTGTTGCTTTCCAAAAGTGTTACTTCCCAAAAGCGTTTCAAAAGCGTAGCGTGCTTACAACAAGTTACTTCCCAAAAACAGTTACGTATTCAAAATGAGTAAAGCGTTTCCAAAAGGAGTTGCATGTTTATACGAAAGCATTGAGTTTGTTAAATTGCGTGGCATGTTTCTCCCCCGAAAGAAAACATATAAAAGAGGGGCCGTGAACTCACCTTGGGTTGCGTTACTTTGAAAGTGATTTAAACCAACAAGCTATGCTAGCCCCGTAAAGCGGCGACCTAACATATGACAGTTACAAGTACTTAGACTAATAACCCGTAGGTTAGTTAGTCCCTAGATGCCCAGACCATAACCAGGTTCGTTTGAAAATGCGTTGACTGTTAAACTGACCAAATGTACAAGACTCGACATCCCATTGGTGACCCGAGACTCCACGTGTTCATCTCATACTCAAACATACACAAAACATGCAACTTAGTCCTTAACATGCGTTAAAGTTTAACGATTCTAACACATAGGTCAATTAACGTACGAACAAGTCCGAACACGTGTTACTATGTTACTAAGCATGTCACGGGGTTCCTATCATGTTCCTAGGTGTCAAATCGGGTTTCGGGATGTTAAAATACACTTACAACAGCATTTCATGCGATTAGGGACTTAGCATGCAATTAGGAAAGTCAACACGTGATTAGGGATGGTCAACAGGCAATTAGCAGGGCTAATCGCCACTTATGTTAGGTGATTAGGGCTAATCACATGCATATTAGGCGATTATGGTCATGTGGTATGCAATTCAGGGCTTAACTAGTGATTAGGGTCACAATTGCATGACATGAAGGCAATTAGGATCACAATTGCATGGACTGCTAGCAATTATGATGCTAATCGCCATCCTAGCACACGAGTAGCCTCAATCCTTAGGCGATTATGCCCCTAATCGCCTACAGTGCAGCAATTGTGGTTTTTCGCGCGTTTAACCCTCCAAATCAGATCCGAAACGTGTAAAAACACCCAATAATCATCCAAACATATTAACAAACATATTTCAAGCAAAACCCCTAAGTTTTCATCATTCTAACAGTCCCGAATGCGAGCGTTTTCCCAAAATAGCAATTTAACATGAAAACATCACATCAACATGCAATAACTTGCCCTAAATAGCAAATATCCAGATCTAATCACATAATCACGTTGTCCGAAAGCATCTTACTGTTCTAACATCATCCTAGAGCAAACCCTAACATCAAACAATCAACAACACACCTCATATCATCCTAAATCATCCAAAATCCTTCAAACGGGTCAAAACATCAAGTATCCATAATACACGACCAAGACCATCCAAACTCCTAGGACATCATCATACTAACTTGTAACAGCTATAAACATCATAATAACACAAAAACAATCATGATTAGATCCCAAAAACTCTATCTTTAATCACATACAACACATATAACACATGTAAAGGTGTGGGTTTGTTTAGAAACGGTTTTAAATGGATTTTCAAAGACAAAAACCTTTATAAATCAGGTCTGGACATTTAGGGAGTAAAACATAATCATTTAAAGGTTTGGGTTTGAAGAACACACCTTGTATTTAAGAGTAGATGATGGAATAAGCTTGGAAATGGTTGTTTGTGTGTAAAAATGGGTTCCAGAGGGTGTTTGTGGGTTGAGATATGTTATGGGACGGCTAGGGTTGTGTAAATAATGTTTTGGAGGTCAAAGGTGGTATTTATAGGTGGTTTTAGTCGTCAGACATGTTGCAGGCGATTATGAAGTTCTATCAGGCGATTAGGGCTGCTAATCGCCTTCACTATAGGCGATTAGCCCCATAATCGCCAATAGGGCAAGGCTAATCGCCACCTTGAAGGCAATTAGCCAGGCTAATCGCCACCTTGAAAACAATTAGCCAGGCTAATCGCCTACAGGGTCCATTGTGGTGTATTTGGCGCGTTAAACTCCGTTTTAACATATGTTAACACATTTTCACATACCGATAAGTCACATAATGATTATAAACACATAATACATGAAAGTAAACACGTTCACACTCGTTCACCAATCCCCGGGACTCGAGACTTGCGTATGTTAAAACTCTAATGACGTGCGACTCGACTCGACCGACCTTGTTTTGTGTAACGTATGCGTGACTCGCTAAGGTAGACTTGCTAAGTTTTCAAAAGTTAGTTACCGGAAGTTGCCGGGTGTCACATCATCCCCCTGTTAAAAGAATTTTCGTCCCGAAAATTTCCCGAAGTCGAAAAGAGAAGACAAACAAGAAGAAAAATTTTTCCGGGTCGTCACATCATCCCCCTGTTAAAAGAAATCTCGCCCCGAGATTCTTTTGGCCCCAACAGTGATGTGTGTCGACCTCTGTGTGTGCCCAAGTAGCGTTCCCCAAGGAACAACGAGTGAATATGAGACAAGAGACCCCCGATCGAAGGCCTACTGGGGACTACTGTGATCGGTGTAACAACCCACTGGTACCGTCCAAGTAGCATCCCCAAAGGACCCTCATCGACCCCAAAGAATGAGAAGTAACGACCAACCCACAAAGGAAACACCCGAAAACACGAACACACAATAATGCGGAAGAGTAAAACCAAGGCGTACAAGCGTAACAAGAGATAAGAAAGAATACGTACGAGTAACAGTGTCTGGGTCCTCCTGGTTCTCCCTAGCCCCAATAACATAAGCACGAGCAGCTACACCACCGCCCTGGTTGTTCCCTCCATTTCTTGCTGTGCCTGCCTCTCCCTGATTCAGCTTTGGGCAATTTCGCTTGAAATGCCCTGTTTCACCACAATTGAAGCACCCTTGATTTCCCCGAGGAGTAGGGGTGGGGGCAACTGCTTGAACTTGTCCTGCCTGAGTGCTGACCCTACAATCCTTGGCCAGATGGCCATAGCGAAGACAACGGTTGCAACGAAACGTATCACAACTCCCAACATGATGGTACCCGCACTGGTTGCACTTAGGGTTCTTTCCCGTGTATCCACCCTGATTCTGAGTCGACGGTGACCCCACCGCCCCTAGCTTCCTGGTCTGCTGCTGTGGCTGCTCTTGAGCCGAACTCTTCCCCGAGCCTTCCAACTTGCGCTTGCTGCCCTCTGGAGCCTTGACAGTCGAACCACGAGCAGGTAAAACACCTTCATTCACCTTCAGATTAGTCATCCGATGAGCCGATCGAACCACCTCTGCATAAGTAGGAAGATTTCCCGCAGCCACTAACCCCGCTATCTCTGGTACTAACCCTGAAATGTAGTGCTCGATCCTCCTGTATTCTGGTACGTGCAAGTCAGGACACAGCACCGCCAACTCGTTACGCCTCACAGTGTACTCTTCAATCTCAGACCCCACCATCTTGAGGCTCCAAACCTCATGTTCCAATTTTTGTACCTCCTCCCTGGGACAGTACTCCCTTTTCAATAGCTGCACAAAGTTCTCCCATGGCATGGCATAGGCTTCACCTATACCCATGTTCTTAGTGATGTTGTTCCACCAAGTCAGAGCAACATCTGTGAAGAGCCCAACAGAATACTTCACCCGATCCTCGGGAAGGCAATTGCACATTATGAATACGGACTCCACTTTCTCTAGCCACTTGAGCATGCCTACAGCCCCTTCAGTGCCAGAGAACTCATGGGGCTTACAATCCCGAAACATCTTGTACGTACACATGGCTGGGGGTGGGTTAACAACACCGCCTGAAACGAAACACGTAAGAAAACCACAAAAGAAGGATACCATGCTCACAACGAGGCAAAACTGATAGGATCAACTCACCGCCATGAGCATTGTGTCCTGCCTGAAAGGCAGCCTGCAGCAAGGTGTTCAGATCCTCCTGGGTTAGGTTCACCCCTCCACGACCACCGCCACCATTGCGTCCGCCAGTACGACCACCGCCTCTACGTCCACCGCGAATTCCAGACATCTTCTGAGAAAGACAAGAAACAAACACTCAGACCCAACACCAACGCTAAACCAAGAGAATACGAAAAAAAATCCAGGATTGGGTCCAATGTGACAATTAATCCCAACCCGAGATCCACCAAGTCTTTCATGCATTTCAACTTATCATTTCGTGTGCACCCGAAATGATAAATTGCTCTACATGGTCCTCAAGGCGTGCCCCGAGCTCGAACCTCAAGTCACCCGACACCCACATCCTAGGAAGATATAACCAACTCAAAAGATCATCAAACAAGTTCCCACGACTGTGAACCCGAAGGAGGAGATAAAGTGATGCTAGGAATAACCAAGAATGAGATAAGCAATGTGACACCGTGTGGTAAGGATACCGACACCCCGACAAGGTTAGTATGTTTACCAAAAGACACGACTCAAATGTATGTGACTGTCTAGTGTGTGAGACTCGGCTATAGTCTAGACTCTACATGCAGTCCTAGTTCACTATAACCATTGGCTCTGATACCAATCTGTCACACCCTCAAATTACCACATGCGGAGTTCTACCGCGAGGCGTGTGACACACCAGGATCCAAGTCAACGGTCACAATAAAAAACACTATATGATAAGGTACGTAAAATAAAAACACGAATCCAAACCATTTGAAATAACAGCGGAAGCATTGTTTTACAAACCAAATCCCAAAAGTTTCCAAACTTGTTTAATAACAAAACCATGAACCTAAACTAGACGCCGTGCAGACGCGTGCGCCTAAGCCCTGAGATGCTGCTACCTTAGCGACCTGAGAAATCATGCCAAAAACGGGTCAACATATAATGCTGGTGAGTTCACAGGTTTAAGTTTACAATAAGTTTCCGTGTGTTGAGCGTTGATCACAAAATACCATGTCATAAGATACGTTAAACGAATAAACAAACGAACAAACAAGCGTTTCCTACTACTACCACGACTGTGATGTTGAAACCATTACTGACAGCGTTGCTTGAGTTGCTGCCCGTGTTTGAGTTGCTTGTGTTGCTAAACTAGAGACAATATGCACCCGCCCGGCTCCTAGCCGACGGGTGGGGTTTGTCAGGCCCAATAGATCTATCCACATTTCCCCGTTGTGCTACCCCGCACATTCATGGTTTCCCCCGGGACTCCTTGTTTCGTCGTGTAGTAAACAAAAGTGTTGCAAATCAAGAGTTGTGTTTCAAAAGCGTTGCATTCAAAAGTGTTGCTTTCCAAAAGTGTTACTTCCCAAAAGCGTTTCAAAAGCGTAGCGTGCTTACAACAAGTTACTTCCCAAAAACAGTTACGTATTCAAAATGAGTAAAGCGTTTCCAAAAGGAGTTGCATGTTTATACGAAAGCATTGAGTTTGTTAAATTGCGTGGCATGTTTCTCCCCCGAAAGAAAACATATAAAAGAGGGGCCGTGAACTCACCTTGGGTTGCGTTACTTCGAAAGTGATTTAAACCAACAAGCTATGCTAGCCCCGTAAAGCGGCGACCTAACATATGACAGTTACAAGTACTTAGACTAATAACCCGTAGGTTAGTTAGTCCCTAGATGCCCAGACCATAACCAGGTTCGTTTGAAAATGCGTTGACTGTTAAACTGACCAAATGTACAAGACTCGACATCCCATTGGTGACCCGAGACTCCACGTGTTCATCTCATACTCAAACATACACAAAACATGCAACTTAGTCCTTAACATGCGTTAAAGTTTAACGATTCTAACACATAGGTCAATTAACGTACGAACAAGTCCGAACACGTGTTACTATGTTACTAAGCATGTCACGGGGTTCCTATCATGTTCCTAGGTGTCAAATCGGGTTTCGGGATGTTAAAATACACTTACAACAGCATTTCATGCGATTAGGGACTTAGCATGCAATTAGGAAAGTCAACACGTGATTAGGGATGGTCAACAGGCAATTAGCAGGGCTAATCGCCACTTATGTTAGGTGATTAGGGCTAATCACATGCATATTAGGCGATTATGGTCATGTGGTATGCAATTCAGGGCTTAACTAGTGATTAGGGTCACAATTGCATGACATGAAGGCAATTAGGATCACAATTGCATGGACTGCTAGCAATTATGATGCTAATCGCCATCCTAGCACACGAGTAGCCTCAATCCTTAGGCGATTATGCCCCTAATCGCCTACAGTGCAGCAATTGTGGTTTTTCGCGCGTTTAACCCTCCAAATCAGATCCGAAACGTGTAAAAACACCCAATAATCATCCAAACATATTAACAAACATATTTCAAGCAAAACCCCTAAGTTTTCATCATTCTAACAGTCCCGAATGCGAGCGTTTTCCCAAAATAGCAATTTAACATGAAAACATCACATCAACATGCAATAACTTGCCCTAAATAGCAAATATCCAGATCTAATCACATAATCACGTTGTCCGAAAGCATCTTACTGTTCTAACATCATCCTAGAGCAAACCCTAACATCAAACAATCAACAACACACCTCATATCATCCTAAATCATCCAAAATCCTTCAAACGGGTCAAAACATCAAGTATCCATAATACACGACCAAGACCATCCAAACTCCTAGGACATCATCATACTAACTTGTAACAGCTATAAACATCATAATAACACAAAAACAATCATGATTAGATCCCAAAAACTCTATCTTTAATCACATACAACACATATAACACATGTAAAGGTGTGGGTTTGTTTAGAAACGGTTTTAAATGGATTTTCAAAGACAAAAACCTTTATAAATCAGGTCTGGACATTTAGGGAGTAAAACATAATCATTTAAAGGTTTGGGTTTGAAGAACACACCTTGTATTTAAGAGTAGATGATGGAATAAGCTTGGAAATGGTTGTTTGTGTGTAAAAATGGGTTCCAGAGGGTGTTTGTGGGTTGAGATATGTTATGGGACGGCTAGGGTTGTGTAAATAATGTTTTGGAGGTCAAAGGTGGTATTTATAGGTGTTTTTAGTCGTCAGACATGTTGCAGGCGATTATGAAGTTCTATCAGGCGATTAGGGCTGCTAATCGCCTTCACTATAGGCGATTAGCCCCATAATCGCCTATAGGGCAAGGCTAATCGCCACCTTGAAGGCAATTAGCCAGGCTAATCGCCACCTTGAAGGCAATTAGCCAGGCTAATCGCCTACAGGGTCCATTGTGGTGTATTTGGCGCGTTAAACTCCGTTTTAACATATGTTAACACATTTTCACATACCGATAAGTCACATAATGATTATAAACACATAATACATGAAAGTAAACACGTTCACACTCGTTCACCAATCCCCGGGACTCGAGACTTGCGTATGTTAAAACTCTAATGACGTGCGATTCGACTCGACCGACCTTGTTTTGTGTAACGTATGCGTGACTCGCTAAGGTAGACTTGCTAAGTTTTCAAAAGTTAGTTACCGGAAGTTGCCGGGTGTCACACTTTATTTTCGAAAAAGTGATTCTGGCGTGATACAAACAACGCCCGAGACAAAACTCCCCCCTCCAATCATGCTTTGACACCTCATACTCTCTCTCTTTATTATTATTATTTTATTATTTTTTTAATTTAAAAGATATAATAAAATATTAATAGGGGCTTTATAAATAAAGCCCCACCACTACACCTCTTTTTCACTTTATCTCTCAATGCTGACTCAGCATCCACGTGGACCAATCAGAAAGAGGGGCTTTATATATAAAGCCCCCCACTACGCATGGTCTTACTGTTTTTCCTTTCCTTTTAATCTCTTTGTCTTTTTCTAAGGAAATAAATCAAACATGTTACAAATTTACGTCTTTCTTTATTTATTTGCTAAATATTTGGCCCTCAAATGTGTTAACAAAGTACTACTCAGGTGCAAATTATAAAACTCCCAACTTACAAGAATTCGGATATAATACTCGGGGTGGGAGGTTCAGTGAGTGTTGGTGGTAGTGAGGGTATAGCTATGGTTGTAAACAGGTGGCGTACGTGGTTGTGGTGGACTACGTTAAGGGGTGGATGTGGTAGTTGTGTGTGGTGGGAATGGTTGCTTCACCTACACAACCCAACCATACTCTAAATTTAACACCCATTCACAACTCAACCCAACCTAAAAATAATTTTTCTGAACGTGCTCGGTTTTTAATAAAATTTATATCAACATGTTCACAAAAAAAAGTTAAGAAATACAGTGTATTTAGTTTTTTTATTTAACTTAAATATTATAAGTTATGTGAGTAATTAATCTAATGGGGGTTTAGTTTTGGTTGCAACCATGGTTGCTCCACCAACCTGGTTGTGAAAATTAATTTATTTTATAATTTTTTAATGATTTGTTCTTTTGTCTTCATATGCTTTATTGATGACCAATCAAACTTTTGGTCACCAATGGGGATAGCCTTAGATTTGTGGAGTGATATTTGGAAGGTGGAGATTGTGTAATTGTTTGAAGGTCTTAATTTTAAGACTCATGGAGATTTCCTTTATAATATAGTAAAGATATATAGCGGTGGGTTCAATGGGGAATCTAAAAAAAGTGGAAACTGAAAAAACCATGCCTTTAACATATTAAATATATTATAAAAAATCAATTGAACATGTAAAAAATCATTTTTATCAAAAAGTTTAATTGGAGATTTTGTATATAAATGTATATAAAAGCTTTTTTGACAAAAAAAGTTGAAAAATAAAATAATTAAAAAAATGCTTAAAATTAGTTAAAAAAAAGGTAAAAATTTTTTTTACAAAAATTATATTTTTTATTGATTAGCTTCTACACATCTTTATATGAAAAAGCTCTGAAGAAATCCTTGAAAAATTATTTTTTTTACATGTTAAATTGAATTTTTAAAATATATTTAACATGTTAAATGCATGGTTCCTTAGTTCCCCACTTTTTTAAGGTTCCCCATTGAACTTTACACTATATATATATATATATGGGATGGATAAAGAGGAAACCTCATCTTCATGAAAAACCCTTTAAACTCTATGGTGACCATTGATCAAACTTGATCAATGGTCCTTAATTATTTTCTATATAATATTCAAAAGGAAGTGGGCCACTTGCTTAAAAAAGGTAGATTAAGGGCATTAAGGTCATTTTAAATGAATTTTTTATAATTTAATTTTCTGAATCCTAGGTTTAAAAAGATTGATTTGACACTTGTCAAGTCACATCTCTCCTACTTTATGACACTTTCTCCATCACGAAAAACATACGTTAGTGTTGTGATGCAAAATTCTGACCTCGTGTGAGACATCGCTAACATGTGTTACCAAACATATACTAAAAGAACATAGTAAAAGAACACATAAAATGTGTATTTATTTAATAAATGATAAAAACGATCATTACAATCGATACTAAAAATGTATCAAAAAAGTTTTCATACATACATAATTATTTGTGAAATGATAAAAAACTATCATAACATAAAAAAGATCTAGCTATGCTTCATTCTTGATACCCATCTTCATCTTTAACACGAAACATCTCTTCACCTACAAAAAAAGATAACACGTGTTAGTTGGACTCTCCGAAACATATAATGAGACATCACTAACATGTGTAGTGTAATTCTAAAACATATGTTTTACTGAATTAACGTATGTCATATGAACCCTAACACACGTTAGTTGGGCATATACTACGTATGTCATATGAACCCTAACATCTGTTAGTTAGGTATATACTAGCATGTGTTAGCATCACTAACAAGTGTATAAACAACACCAAATATGCAGTGCCAAGTATATCATACTCAATTTGACAACTATGTTAATACAACTACTCAAATACGATTAATAGGGTTTGAAATCCAACAATAATAAATTTAAAAAATCAAATCAGAACCCTAGCACCTGTTAGTTGGGCATATACTAGCATGTGTTAGCATATTCTAAAATCAAAACACTAGCACACGAAATATATAATATAATAAAAGACATCAGTAGCATGTGTTAGCATATTCTAAAATACATGTTTTACTAAAAATAACGTATGTCATATGGGTCCTAGCACCTGTTAGTTGGGCATATACTAGCATGTGTTAGCATCACTAACGTGTGTGAGCATACAAGACTCGTATCGCAAAAAATAGACATGCACCCTAAACGAGTTCATAACACTTTCACTTGCCAAAAAAAATATTAAATAGAATACAAAAAAAAATATTAAAATAGAATACAACTAATTTAAAAATCTTACAAACCCTTTAATTAATTCTTATATTATAAACTATATATAAACTATTCTAATAGTCATCCCCATGAATATCGGTCATTACAATCTATTAATTTGTAAATTTAAAGATAATAAAAAGACCTAACGAACCTGGGACCACTCACCATGACCATTCACCATCTATAAAAGATAATACCTGACCACCCGGTTACAACGGAGGCGTCAATGGGTTTCTATGTCATCGTCATCATATCTAACACATGGTGGCGTCCCTACCATGACTCCGCCAACCCACTCACCACCCGGATCTTTTTGAGCACCAAGACAAAGCCTCCGTGAGTTTTTTAGCATCGTAAACAGAGAGGGTGGTGTTGTAGAATTATAAACCCACAGAGAAAGAGAAAGAGAAAGAATGGGGGATCGGTGGAGTAAGGCGGTGGATGCCGATTGCCGAGGATGTGTTAGTTAGGGTTGATAGTTGAGGCGGTGGGAATGGAGTCGGACATGAACCGACATAGAGGGAGGAGCTGTATCTAAAAAACATTGAGTTGCCACTAAATCACAATGATGTAAACAAATACCCTCATGAAAATCAAGATGTACAACTCTGCCATAAGTACTGTTTAAATAACTTCATCTATTAATAGTATATAATACCCGACCACCCGGTTAATTGATTCTTAATTTGTCAATTCTCCTTATCTAGTCTAAATGCAGCCAAACACCCCCCCTTCTGTGCTAAAACCCGTAACCAAACACCACCCTATCTTCCCTCCCTATAAAAACCCCTTCTTCTCCCTTGTTAGAAGTTATCAGGCACAAACAAACACACACTTGTGTGTGAAGTCGACGAGAGCATCCCTACCAGAAACACTCACCGGCGCCGCCGCCACCTCCCTCCTCTCCGGTAACTATAACCCTTCTCCTTAGGTCCGATAATAACCCCTCATCACCATCACCGGTTTTCTTAATCTCCATCATCGAACCCATCTTACCTGACCCGATAATAACATTGACCATCTATGACCACTCCATCACCACCTACCTCCTTCATAACCAAACTCAGATTCAAAGAAAAATAAAAAAAGAACAAGAACACAACTTGCAGGTTAAAGTCAAAGAAAAATAAAACTCACCAACAGGAATGGAGGCCCAATGAGATGACAGTTGTGCTCTGTTTTGGATCTGCTCAATACCGATGATTTTTTAATCTGTTCTATTTTGGTACTGCTCTGTTTTCTTGAACAGGATGGAAGGTGGATCCAGTTCACTGTCTTCGAGACGCAGGTGGTGGCCGAGTGTGGTATCAGGTGGTGGTGGTTTCATGAAATTGATGTCGGTAGTTCCTCTTGTTCAGAGAGTGGCGTTGATTGTGGTGGTGGTGGTGGTGGTGGTTTTAGAGAGAGACAGAGAAGGGGGAGGGTAGAGAGAGAGGGAAATTGAATTTGAAAAAAAAAAATGAAGAGAGAGAGCGGGGAAAATACTTTATATAGGGAGAGAGAGAAGGGGTAATGAAAATGTCCAAATTGCCCTTCCTAATATAATATTATAAAATATTGGCTTGGTTGACGTGGATGAATATGGTCCATTCATTGGGTTTTTTTGGGTTTTTCATCTAAAGTGGGTTTCTTCCATATACTTCCCCTATATATATATAGAGTAAAGATCTTGTACAAAGTGTTTTTTTGGTAAGAACTGTGAGAATCAAAGGAGGTATTTTTTTTTATTTTTTTTTTCGAAATTTTTTTCCACATATTGTTAAACATGTATTATAGTATTGAAAACCAAAAAAAAAATAAAAAAAAAATTGATGTAGAAATTTGGACAGCACACACATTCACATTCATTGTATCACTACCATCATACATATATCTCATACTTACATACACACATTTATTGTTTATAAATAGAAAATCAAAAGCCACAAGCGCTTCATCAATTATACTCTGTACATCAAAAGAGAGAGAGAGGGTCACGAACTGATAGAAGAGAGATAGAAACATGATCACCTCTGGTCACCGTCTTCATCTCCGGTGACCGGCAATCCGACCATGACCCCTTTTGTCAAATTATATTTTCATATTTATTCTTGTCAAAAATAAGTTAATTTGTTACTAGTAAGATTATTATTATATTACATCATGGATTTAATAGAAAATTTTTAAATCAAACTTCATAATTTCTTCAACTTGACGTTAATATTTTAGGTATTAAAATGAATTAGTTAGTTAAATTTTTTTATATAAATCAGAAAAGTATAAAGTTATAAACCAACAAATAGTTCTAAATTAGATTTATTTTGATATAGATCGTTTCAAACACTCGTGATCAAGTTGACATCATTTTGGAAAACTAAGGTGTGGATATCCTTCTTTACTATCTGTATAGTACTGAGATTTTAAATTTCGTCTCATATCCTTACTAAATTCTGGTTCGTTACAATCCCATGGGTTGATTCCTCTGACTCTGAAACAATATCACATGCGATATTATTTAAAATTGAATTGTACTCATTATCGCATTCTGAAAAAGATATATCTGAATATACGCATTATTATAATTAAATTGACCTATGTATTTTGATACCCGAGCACGCCCCTAATTGTGAGGGGTGACCACAAGCATGTCGTTGCGGCATCGATGGCATGGCACCGACTGTCACGGTGAGCCTAAATCACAGCGTCTCGCTCTGAACTGTGAACTCTGATTAAATACCAGTTATCTATATATATATATAAAACAAAGCCCTTTTGCTGACGTGGCGTTCAATGGTGGCCTCAACCCCACCTTGAATGTGCCACGTGGCATAATGAGGTGAAAATTTTAAGTTTTTTTAATTTTTTCGTTTTTATAATATTATCCCATCTCCCCTCAAACCCTAATATCCCTAATTCTTCCTCAAAACCCTAGCCCCATCTCCTCATTCTTATTATTCTCGCCTCTCTCTCCCTATCTATTATCACGGTTCAGTCTTCATCACCTGGTACGTCCATCAACCACCAACAACCATCACACACCACCATTAATCTAACTTATTCCTCATCTTTTATCTCTTCCAGGGGTTCAGGAGAAGACGGACAGCTAGGACTAGGAGACACCGAAGAAAAAGAATGGGTTTCCCCCATGACTTCTCTTTCTTCCGTCTCCGTTCGCTCCGTCGTCGCCGGTAGCCGTAACTCCCTCGCTGTTTGCGATGACGGCAAGGTATATTCTGTTATAGTTGTTTTATTCGATTATTCTGATTCTGTTTGTTATTGGAATATTGAGAACTGGGAATGTTATCTTTTTATATTTGTTGATATTAATAAAATACATTAGTGCAGTTTGTTTCGAGTTTTATGTTTAAGGGGTCATGAATTTTCTTATTTTTCTTTTTTCCTAAAAATTTAGTGGTATGGAGGGGTGATGTAGTGTTCACGCCAGTCTCGTGTCCCTTATCCTGCCTCCTGAACCCATTCCATATGACCTATAGTCTAAGATCTGTTGATTTAATAATTTTTTAAAAGTTAAGCTTGAATCGGTTATTATCTATTATATTTACAATAGGTTTAGTTCATGTTATTGGGTTAAGATTATCTAGCTGTAGATTACTAGGCTTAAAATTGGGTTTGAAGTTGTGTTGTGAGCTGTGAGTTATGACTGTGATAGTATATTAGTTGAAATAAAAGAAAAGGTTGTGGGATGTGTGATGATTCTTTTAATATTTTGAGACGCTTCATATAATATGTCATGTATCCTTTATCGATTCGGCTAGGTTTTTAGTGTTTCTTCATGTTGAAGTATTAGGTGTTAGCATTGGATTTATAGGCTGTTTTAGGTTAGGTATTGAATATTGACATTAGAGTTATGCATTTCTTTAGCCTTTTATGATAGGTGCTAATGCTAGAGTTATACATTGTTTTAGGTTAGGTATTGAATATTGATATTAGAGTTATGCATTTATTTACACTTTATGATAGGTGTAAGAGTTATACATTATTTTAGGTTGGTATTCGCATTACAGGTATAGATGGTAATGGGATTTAATGGTACCGTATTAGCTTAAGTAATTGCTAAAATACTTAATGGATGTGATACTGTAATGGTGATGGTTGACTGTCGAATAGTTACTTGATGATTGTTATTGTAGGTATGCCATTGTTATTGATGTAGGCTTTGGTGACCGATGGTTGGTGGTGCTGAGGAATTGTAACTTGCGCCACATTTGCTTCATGGTTCAGGTCAGTGAACGCAAATGAGAATTATTGATCCGTATTATTAAATCATATTAAATTTTTCAACCCCGGGACCTTCCTGGGGTGATCGGCTAGTGTATATATATTTCGAGGCGTATGGATCGATTCTAGGATACTAGTATTATTATATATACTTCTGGTGGGTGGTTAGTATGATGCCCATACACCATCACACAGGTTCTTGGGTTAGCTACCCGGTTCCCTCCGTTCTGTTATTATAAATATATATATATATATATATATATTGGGCTCAATGGGTATTTTCGATAACATGATAAGCTTATTGTATTCTGTCATGTAATTATAACTGTATCATTATCTTTTCCTTCATATTCTGCATCCTCTGCTATTATTATCCGTTCGTGGCATTTTGCTCCTTCCCTTTTATTTCTTTTTTCACAAGTTCCAGGGGAAAAGGGGAAATGTGAAGAGAGTTAGGAAGCAATGTAGCTGACCGTACAATTTTGATAGTTGCAAGATATTTAAATTATTAGGATCATTGTAAACACTTTTGGATTATATAAATGAATTGTGTTTTTGATCTGACTCTGTAAAAGTAAGATGCCAGCCACGCCAGGCCGGGGTGTTACAATTATGGTATCAGAGCAAAGGCTCTTTCCTGTACAAAACTTAAATACTAAAAGTAAACCTGTGAGGTAATGGGTAGACACTGGGATAGGAAATCTAATCTTCTGTTATATCTGGATCATCATTCTTATGTCATTTTTCCTTCCAGATGCCTCCTCTAAGATCAAATCGTAGGAAATCAAGTTCTTCAAGACGACGTAACGTTGATAATGCGATGCAACGTGCTTTCGAAAGAATATTGCCTAACATTTTGCAAACTGTCGATGAACATACTCATGCACGAGAAAATAACGTAATTCCTCCGCCACCTCCAACTCCACCTCATGCACCGCCCCCTCTATCTCCACCTTTTACACCTCCCTCCTCTCCTCCTAAAAACACTGATACTAGACTGTCTGATGGGATCCACGTTTGGAATGAGAGGTTCCAAAAGCAAAAACCAAGATCTTTTAGCAATGCAGCTACCCCTGTAGAAGCTAGTAACTGGATAGCACATGTGGAAAATATATTTGAAGTCCTTGGAGTCGATGACATATTTAAAACTAGGCTAGCATCATATATGTTGGAAGATTACGCTCGTATTTGGTGGGATGGAATCAAACTTGCTAAGGGAGGAAATTGCTATGCTGCTACTCTTCCTTGGACCGATTTCGTTTTGTATTCTTCAAGCAATATTTTTTAGAGGTAGAGAAAAACGAGTATGCTCGAGAATATGCATCCATCAAACAACGAGATAATGAATCATGGTAAGAATTCAAGGCTAGATTCTGTAGACTAGCTAGTTTTCTTGGACCAGCTGCTCGAACCCCAGAAGTTCAGGCGGAAAAGATAAAGTGGGCAGTATGTGAAAATAATAGAAGATGGATAATAACGCAAAAGTTCAACACCGTTACTGAGTTTACAGACGCTGTTAAAACCATAGAATTAGAAAATAAGAAGAGATGGGCTAAATATGAGGAAAACCGAAAAAGGAACCGAGATAACAACACCATTATAACCAACGCCTAGTTATCTACCCAAAACTACTACATGGAGAACCGAAGAGTCGATTCGTCCTAGTTTGTTCGAGTCATAGAGCTCTAAGTCCACGTAACTGTGAACTCTATTTTGTTATTATGTTACTCTAACTAATAAATGTGGGACATGTCAGTCCAAATTGTCATCTTGTTATATATGATTATCTGTTAACTTTCTGCATGATTAGATATGTGATTAATTTGCATGGTGGGAGGACTATTAGAGTACAGTTGTAAGGTAATTGACAATTATGGTCATGAACATAATTGTGAATTACAGGTACAAATGTGCGCTTTTAGGATTCCTATTTTATAGATTAGGCTTATATTCAAATACAATAATAATTCAATAGTTTATTAGGATTATATATGGAGTAAGAAATAAAGGAATTAATTTGTTCTATATACCTTGGTATGTTTGAATATTAAGAAGTTTGATCCAAGCAAGTATGAATCTCGTTGTGACATATGTTATATAATTTCCGTTTAAGTACAACCTACAAATTTTGAGAGGAAATTTTTCTAAGGGAGTTGATAGTTATAACATCCGTACCAAAAAATAATCCAGCTTCCTGCGCAAGTTTAACAGCTCAACACACACACCTTCATGTTCTAGAAATTTGGACAACACACACATTCACATTCATTGTATCACTATAATCATACATATATGTCATACTTACATACACACATCACATTTATGGTTTATAAATAGAAAAGTAAAAGCCATAAGCTCTTCATCAGTTATACTCTGTACATCCAAAGAGAGAGAGGGTCACGAACTGAAAGAAGAGAGAGATTGAAACATGTTCACCTCCGGTCACCGTCTTCATCTCCGTTGACTGGCAATCCAACCACGACCCCTTTTGTCAAATTATATTTTCATATTTATTCTTGTCAAAAATAACTAAATAAGTTAATTTGTTACTAGTAATATTATTATTATATTACATCATGGATTTAATAGAAAATTAGTAATTTCTTCAACTTGACGTTAATATTTTAGGTATTAAAATGAATTAGTTAGTTAATTTTTTTTATATAAATCAGAAGAGTATAAAGTTATAAACCAACAAATAGTTCTAAATTAGATTTATTTTGATATAGATCGTTACAAACACTCGTGATCAAGTTGACATCATGTTGGAAAATTATGGTGCGGATATCCTTCTTTACTATCTGTATAGGATTAGGATTTTAAATTTCGTCTCATATCCTGACTAAATTCTGATTCGTTACAATCACCTGGCTTGATTCCTCTGACTCTGAAACTATACCACATGCGATATTATTTAAACTTGAATTGTACCCATTATCGCATTTTGAAAAAGATATATCTGAATATACGCATTATTATAATTAAATTGACCTCTGTATTTTGATACCTGAGCACGCCCCTACTTGTGGGGGGTGATCACAAGCATGTCGTTGCGGCATCGATGGCATGGAACCAACTGTCACAGTGAGCCTAAATCATAGTGTCTCGCTCTGAACTCTGAACTCTGATTAAATACCGGTTATGTATATATATTTCGAGGCGTATGGATCGATCCTAGGATAGTAATATTATTATATATACTTCTGGTGGGTGTTAGTATGATGCCCATACACCATTACACAGTTTCTCGGGTTAGCTACCCAGTTCCCTTTGTTCTGTTATTATACATAGATATATATATTTCGGGCTCAATGGGTATTTCCGATAACATGATAAGCTTATTGTATTATATCATGTAATTATAACTGTATGATTATCTTTTCCTTCATATTATGTATCCTCTCCTATTATTACCTGTTCGTGGCATTTTGCTCCTTCCCTTTTATTTCTTTTTCCACAAGTTCCAGGGGAAAAGGGGAAGTGTGAAGAGAGTTAGGAAGCAATGTAGGTGATAGTATACTTTTGATAGTTGCAAGATAATTAAATTATTAGGATCGTTGTAAACACCTTTGGATTATATAAATGAATTATGTTTTTGATCCGACTCTGTAAAAGCAACATGCCAGCCACGCCAGGCCGGGGTGTTACAGATATGTAATCCAGGTATGAAAATCAACTATTAAACTTTGTTGTTTGAACCGAAATGAATAAGAATATTTAGGTTTTCTAGAAGAATTTTTTTATGGATGGTTATTGGAGCATTCACAATGCAACGCATGGACTGATATAAAAATCCAAACTTGACACATGAGCATTCTACATCATTTCAAACAAAATCCATTCCAAACCCTATTTTTCTTTGAGCACTAAACCAATCCAAATCTTCACCTCTATTCTAAAGCACAACCACTGAACTCTCACGGGACCCACCTCACCCCATTTTGAACGAGCAGACCACCCCACTCCGGACCACCTCCTCTATTGCCCACCTATTTCGATTGTTGAAGTCCAAAATTCTGGACTGGTCCAAAACAAGAGCGTTGTGGATGCTCTTATAAATGCTTACACCCCATTACACATTGGTCCATATTATATTAATAATTAAGTATTAATCAGATTGAAATGATACGAAAAACCTAACAGAGCTGATTAAATTTCATTCACCGGTCATGAGG
Source organism: Ambrosia artemisiifolia (assembly GCA_032199755.1). Taxonomy (NCBI): domain Eukaryota; kingdom Viridiplantae; phylum Streptophyta; class Magnoliopsida; order Asterales; family Asteraceae; genus Ambrosia; species Ambrosia artemisiifolia. The sequence continues at coordinate 21,642,678 of CM063516.1, forward strand.
ATTGCTAAAGGTTGAAACTAAATATATAATTTCTCAAACTTTAAGACTAAAACCGTAACATAAATATAATTAAATGTAAAAGAAGCGCAATTAGTGAAATTTAATTAAAAATAATAATTCCCTCTCAACATACATCTTAGTAGTTAAAAGATTTTCCTTAGTCCTTTCCATAAATAACCAAAATCCAAAAAATTGTTGTTTGTTCAATTCACACAATTGTGTGATCTCAATATGATGACCAAAATTTCCCTCCGGATATTATAATTATATCTCCAAATAATATCATTTTCCTTAAAACATGGTATACCTAATATTTCAATGACTCAAAACATCTAACTTCTAACCATTAAACCATCTTCCCTCCAAAAAACCAAATAAACCTCCTACACCATTCCCAAGAGTTTTAAAATCTGCCTCCAATTTTAAATTAGCAGCTATGGTCAACCATCTAAGCACCAAGACTTTGTTTATAACATCCCTACTTTTAAATTTCAGTTTCTTTGCATCTATTGTTCCAGTTTCAGCGAGGCTTCAACGACTACGCCACCTGATAAACAGCAATGGCTCGATCAGCTTCTTGGTCATTGGCGATTGGGGTCGAAAAGAGTGGAATAATCAATCTCAAGATGGTGTTCATGTTTCGGTTTTCATTCACCTTGGCCATGGGTAGTTGTTACTTTTGTGGGTCATGTTATTTGCATGTTAAGCAGATAGAGATTTTGTAGTTTTGGCCGGAGATAATTTTTATGCATTGCCGGCTCAACTTTTTCATGGCTTTAGGCGGATTCCAAAGTCGGGGTGTTATTTCGTAAAAAGTTTTTTATTTATTTTTTTGGGGTATCTGTTTTAGTTGTTTAAGATCTTAATACATAGAACATGGCACATTTTTTATATGATTTCTATTAGACCAAAAAAAATCACACAATTCCAATTTTTTAAGGAAATCAGAGGCAGGGAATTGGTAATTGGAGAAGAAGAATCAAATGCGAATCGAACGTGATCAAATAATAAAAAACGTTGTGCTCCCTTAAATATAAAGCCGAAGCTTCATTTTTTTCTCTTTGCAACTAAGCTGCCCGTGTTTTTACAAAGATGCATTTACCAATGTAGCCTTTGATGAGCCATTCCAACACATGTACTTGCACCCTTACTCCGATTCTACTTTTTACAAATTATTCTAAATTGTTTTATTTGCTCAAATTTATACCTAAGCCCTCCCATTTTAGATGGACCTACCTCTACCAGGTGGTCTACACCCACATTGACGTTTGTATCTACATATATCATTGAATTTATCTAGGAGAAGCATAGTGAATTTGAATGAAAGTTAGAAAAATTTATGTACTTTTTTTTCATTTATGAACAATATTTTGTTTCACCAAATTTAATATATACGCTGTATGCATTATATATTTATAATACTAAAACACAACGTCGGTGCCGACCTTCGTAACTTGGTTGGCGCGTTTCATTGTATCGTCCACGTCGCCGTTTCGATTCTGTCCACCACCAATACTCATCCCTCTCTCTTTAGAAAAACCGAGATTCCCAGACAAATACTTTACGACAACGGAACATCAACGGCGACAGCCTCTGCAAGCCGACGGTGCACACCTACGTTGAATCTTCTCCACCAACTGACCACCGTATCGTCTTCCTAAGCCGCCAAAAGCGCTGTAAACGGTTATAACCGTTACCGGCTACGCCAAGAGTTCAGGTCATTAACATCGCATGTCGAAGAATTTAAACATGTCGTCTTCCTCGCGGCCAGGTTAATGGAAACACGAGGAAAATATATCTTCAGGTGTGAGGCGCCACCGCCCCGTTGCTCCTCCGGGAGATCCTCCATCGATGGTGGCCGGATGTTGGTGATTATGTTGCCTGGCGGTGCCTTTCGTTTCCCGAACACCAAAGGCCGGAGAAAAAAACGATGCTGGCTGGGTTGTTTAGACAGAGAAAAAAATGGCTTCTTACATATATTGTGATGGTGGCTGTGACGGTCATGTGGTGGTTGTATGTGCCTGCAATTTTTAGGCGGTTAAAGAAAAGAAGTACACTTGATTGTAGTGGTGATGTAAGGTGGAGGTGGTGTGTGTTGACTGAGTTTGTAAACAGAAAAGAAGATGGTTTCTTATTATTTGCTTTTCACTTTATGATTGTACTTGTAGTGGTATTATCACTGTGTTTTCAGACTATCCACAATGCTAAGGGAGCCCTTAGACGCCCTTACCCGCCTAGTCAGCTGCCACATCATCTCCTTACAAATCCTTATAAATCCTTAAAAATCCTTACATATCCTTAAAAACTCAAATTTCACCTTCAACCATACAAACATCCTCACAAATCCTTATATTTTCCACATCATAACCCATTTTTTTTATTTAATTAGTATCTTAAATAAAAATAACCTAGATTTAAAAATATAAATAGATTGAATCTAGAATACACGTGCAATTGGTTTATTTTTTATGACTTTTTAGAATTTCTTTTTTTTTCTACTTCATCTCCTCCAAAAATATTTTCTCCATTAATGCTTCATCGGTTTTTTTCTGGTGTGTTCTTGATTATCGTTACTTTCAGTTTTCTGTTTCTTGCTTCTTTAATTTCTCATGTGGGTTTACATATTTATGAAAAAAAAAAGTTTGATTTCTGATGTAATTTGATCAAGATATTATTTGGGTGTTTGCTGTTTGTATTGATTGCTATTTGGTAAAAAAATAAAAAATAAAAAGAAATAGCGCAAGAACCGAGATAAGCTGAGTCCTTAATTATGGACGAGGCACCTTCGGACATAGTCGGACGACAAACTCCAACGCTGCACCTAATTTCGGGCGGCTCCGACGTGGCTTGGGCGACTTTACTTCGGATGCATTAAAGATGGTCTCAGAGCATATGGTTTTACTAACTATATATTATAAATTATTGCATGTCCATAGATTTATTGCTTTTCTCAAGATTATCTTACAAGTACCTTCGAATGTATAATTTCAATTATTCCTTCCTCAAACCACCCCATACATGGTTAAATAAATTATAATAGATTCTACCAGTTGCACATAATTTTCACATGTTATAATTCAGCCGTAATATTAACTAAGTTAAATCCGAAACGTTAAAAAAACGCGTTTCCATATGGTTAACGCATACGATTTCTACAATGTACCCGCGACGCAACACGCGCGAGTCAAGAAGTTGAATGTTGCCTCTTTCCTTTTAGAAACAAATTAATGCTCTAACAAATGTTAACGACAACGAAAATTGTGTTTCCACCACAACGCGCGGGAGAAACATATACGTCAAAACGTGGGTTTTCATATGGTTAACGCGTTACATAACGCTTCGACTAATCCGTTTGATGTATGCAATGTACCCGCGCTGCAACGCGCGCGGGTCTAATTACTAGTTTTAAGATATAAATTAACTAGATTATCCCTGGGTGCTTTCCGGGTGAGACAAATCTAATATGAAGTGATAAAATGTGTGTACCGTAAAATGATAGGTCCTTTTTTTAGATTTTTTTTTTAAAATGATCAACATTCGATAACTCATAAAACTTACTTCTAATTCTACGTGTGCACATCTTGCTTGACTGAAGTCTTTGTACAACTTTGTTACTTCCTCAAGACATTCTAAAGCTGTGATGTGAACCTGAAAAAAAAACAACCAAATTGATATCAAATGATATGTCATGATGATGATGATTGATGTAAGATGCATATATGCATGGTGGGTGATTAATTGTCACTTATCAGCTAGAAATTTACGTGGTAAAAATCATAGGTTACATATAGCCGGCTTGGCAACCTTTGTAATCAATGTTCATAGGAATACAAATCAAAATACAACAAATTTAGATTATTACCAACCTGACTACATCTGTAAATATATATGTAGTTAGCGGGTTTTATTTGTAATAGTAGGCTCAAAAGCATATATACTATCATAACATTATTAGTGACTTGCATAGACATGATTAATGAATTACCTAAAACACATTATTGTGTTTTTTGTTTTCTGCATGAACAAAAACTCAAATAGTTAATAGTTAGTATGAAACTAACTAGTAACTATTATTTGAAATTTCAAATATTTTAACTTATATTTTTGTCTTTATCTTTTTCTTATAACTTTCCCCTCACAATTTTTAAACGTTAGTAATTTTATATACGATATTTTTTAAAAAACAAATACACCAAATTAACGTGCATTTTATTATCTTTCCAACGAGCACCACAGTGCTATACAAAAAACGAAAAACAAAACAAATTTTTAGTGGGTTTTTGTTCATCCAGAAAAAAAATAATGTGTTTAGGTAACTTAGTATTGAATACAATCGAGACCATTAATATATTAGATAACCGTGTACATATATACGCTGATAACTGACGATTAGAATCAGTCAAACAATAACAACAAAAGGTTCTAAACTTGTCCACACGTGTAACTGTAATATCAAACTATAACAACAAAAGGTCCTAAACGTGTCCACACGTGTAACCGCAATATTCGCTTACACCTACTAATGCTTATGAATATAATAGGACTCCATATAAAGGATAGACAAAATCAAGGACTTCTGCACTTTATACAACATGCTATGCAAAAGTAAGTTCCGTGAATCTTCCCCACCTTTTACTTTTAAAATGTTTTGGGGTGAACACATGTTTCCATTAATAAACCAGTACGATGTGACAGTGATAAACCAATATGATGTGACAAGGTGTGTTCCTGTAAGTGTATTATTCATGAATGTTCCCAGCTAGTGATCCGGTACTGAATGTCGAGGAACAAATAGAAAACGAAAGGTCGAAACAAATGTAGAAGGCTTCATTCGAACCCAGTTCATTCGACCTCTGCAAGGGTTGAATGGGAATGCCTATATAAAGGGGAAAAGTTAGTTTTTTAGTTAAGTAGTTGATCATTTGAGCTTTTCCCAGTTTGTGTGATTCTCTGTATTAGGTCAAGGCTTTTCATCTGTAATTTTCTTGATTTGATCTAATACATGAGTAAAGTTATGGAAATTGCTCGGTGATTCGTATTATGTTTTCATCACGATCTTTACTAATTATTTCTTACTCGGTTTGCACTACCGGAGGGGATTCCGCACCCTACGGTTGGTATTCGTGTGATCACAGTTCGTGTTACGATCCTAAAACGAATTCACAAGTGGTATCAGAGCGTAGGCTCGATTTCACGATTGCAAATTGATATGATTTGATGAAAACAGATTAAAATTCTGGTTTTAAAGATCAAAACCCTAGAAATTTTGAAGCTTTTCATAAAAACATGGTTTTGATTGAATTGGAGTTGAATTTGATGTTATTTTGAAAAATTCTTTCACAAAAATTTTGTCTAAAATCGAATCCGAACAAAACCTATCAAATTTCATTACATTTGGTGAAAATTTTTCAAAAACAGATCAGATTCGTATGTTCTTGAGGTTGAAGATGATGAACAGATATGAAAAGGTCGAATGAGAGCATCGAGAGGTCGAACCAAGAGTGTTTTAGGTTGAAACAACTTATTTTAGGTCGAATCAGATTTTTCAGAGTGTGTTGTTGTTCATTCGACCAGTTTTAGTTCATTCTACCTGACGTGAGGTCGAACAAAGATCATATTCGGGTCGAATCAAGTTCGTTCACAACTGTTACTCATTCGAACTTGTCTAAGAGGTCGAACTAACTGTTTCAAGTTCATTCGACTTCTCGATAGTGTTGAATAGGTCGAACCAATTTCCAGATTTTCAGATTTGGACTATATTTTTCAAATTTTAAAGTGTAAAAAATTTCGAAATTTATATGTAACAAATTTCAAAAAAAGCTTGTTTTTGAAAATTTTGAAATAATCATTGTTGAAAAATGACAAATCCGTGTGATTATTTTATGACAAAAAATGAAGATCAGATAAAAGCTGCAATACAACAATCACAAAGACAAAAACCTCAAGTTGATCCACGGGGACAAGTCATTGTACCTAAGATTCAACAATCTGTTACACGACCTACTGTTGATTATTGGGGAAACATAATAGTTCCAGCTGTGCAACCAACTGATAAAATGGTTAATGTGAATGAGTGTGTTAACAAAGAAGGTGTTAAAAGTGATGTTGTGTGTCTTGTCAAACAAATGGGAAATGATAATTCAAGTGAATTGTCAAAGAGTGATTTGAGTTCTGATATGAGTTCAGAACAAAGTGAATCAAGACAAAGTGATACATCAAATGTTGATGCAAAATCTGAAAAAGGTAATAATGCAGATGCTGAGGTAAATTCAAAATCTGAATGTGCTAACTATTCTGAGTGTGTCAAATTGAAAAATGAAGTGATGAAACTTCTTGAGGACAAACAGAACTTAGAAAATAAACTTGAAAGATATCAAATTGAAACACTACTAGAAAATAGGCCTAATGCAACCTTTTAGAAGCAACATTTTTTAAAAAGTTGCATTTGTATCTAATGCAACTCCGATGAACATAAAGGCTGCATTAGAAGATCTAATGCAACTTTTTCCATAAAAGGTTGCAAACTAGTACTAAATTTGCAACCTTTGTTGCAAATGTTACTAAATGTTGCAACCTTTTTTCTAAAAGGTTGCATTATGAAAAGTTAAATGCAACTTTTATTTTAAAAAGTTAGATGAAAATGAATTACTTGATCGATCCTTTCGTCTTTGCACTATCATTCAATTGGTATAAACTCTTCTCCATTAATATCATATAGCTCGTATTGTCCCAATGTTACCAATTAGGTCTCGAGTGGGGGTTTTAGAGAGTGAAAGGAATGTATAGAGGTGGTGCAACTTGGTGAACGATCAAAGAATGACGTACCCCTTTTGTTAGATAATTCATAACCAAAAGACCCTATCAAAATTGCAATAATTGTGTTATTTTTGTTAGATAATTCATAGTGTGCCAAACAACCCGCTTTAAACATTTTATATGTTCATGAGTTAACTCACTTATGTACCCACCATTAAACATTTTATTGATAACCCGCTTACAACCCAACAACCCGCTTATAACTCATGAACATATATATGAATCATTTAAAAATATGGGTTAAACGGGTCATCTTCGGGTTGACCCGTATTTTATGTGGGTCGGGTTAGGGTTGAAATATTTGACACGAATAATAATATGGGTCGGGTTCGGGTTGCACATTCAACCCATCAACCCACCAAGCCATCAACCCGACACGATTGACACCCTTACTTTCACCCATATGAGAAGCCTACCCCACTTGATCTACATATAAAAAAAGAAAAAAAGGTATGCATTTTACAAGAATTAAACCTGGGTTGTTTCTAAGCTAAAGATTATCATCCACCACTCGACCAGAAACATGTTTGATGCCTTTATGTTGCCATTAATTAATTTAAACCTCATATAGCTGCTTCTTTATCTATACATATAATAAACCAAAGCCATTTTAATGACATGGCACTCAAAGAGGCATTCTCCTCCTTGAGTATGCCATGTGTCATCTCATGTGGCATTGAGATATTTTAGGAAAAAAATAATTTAAAAAAAATTAGATTTTTCTCTCTTATGTTTCCTCCCATAATTTTTAAACGTTAATATCTTTTATATATGAGATTTTTTAAAGAAAAAAATTACACCAAATTAACGAGTGTTTTATTATCTTTCCAATGAATACCATAGTGTTATATAAAAAACGGAGAAAAAAAACGACTATTTTTTGTTGGGTTTTGTTCAAACAGAAAAAAAAGACAAAGTGTTTACGTAAATCATTAATCATGTATAGGCAAGTCAGTAATTATGTTCAAATCAGTAAGTTTGCATTGGAGTTATACATTGTTTTAGGTTAGATATTAATATTAGAGTTATACATTGTTTAAGGTTAGGCGTTAACATTGGAGATATATTTTTAATTGTTTTAGGTTAGCTGCTACCCGAAGCTTTCATGCATGTAACTGTAAAGCTCATCATTCTATTTCATATGTAAAATTAATATGTCATATTAGATTTTTCAACCCCGGAACGTTACTGGGGTATAATCTAGTATTATAATAAATTAAAAAATATCATTTCCTTTGGTCAAAACAAGAGATCAACCATAAAGCACAATTGTTGCCAGCGCCAATTAACGACAATACAGAGAGATCGAAGTCGTTCTTCACCTTGCACGATTTGAGTTTGGGTTTCAGCAAAGTGGTTCTCCTCTCCGGTGATAGGTATGAATTTATGCTTTTAAACTCGAATTAATCCCGATTGAAGTATTTTATGTCATTCCTGATGACGAGATTTTTAGGTCGGTCCTGTTTTATTAATCAGTTTCTATTTGTAATATGTTTTAGTTTCTATTTTTCTGATTTGAAATATGTTTTAATCGTTATTTTATTCCTGTAACTTCACTTTTCCGTTTGAAGTTTGGCATTTGTTAGAAATTCTTTTTTGAAATTTGGCTGGCAATTTGGCGTTTGATGTTGATCTTTGCTGTTATAAGTTAGAACTTAGAATACAAGAATAACAAGACATATAATTATTGCACATTTGTTGTTTGTAACATTGTATTATAATAGGTATAAGAATATAAGACATAATCATTAGACTTTAGAAAATACAAGCATGAGAGTGAGGTTGTTAACGGCTTGGCTCGTTTATCTTAATGAGCCGAAATTTTAAATCGAGTTTGGCTCGTAAAAAGCTGAAACCAGCTCGTTTCTTAAAAACAATTATATTTCTACACATGATAAGTATGATTGTATGATTTTAATTTGTTTTCCTGTTTTACTAATCATCAAAATCGTTTACTTCAAGAATTTGGAAATCAACTTTTTGGTGTATAATCAATCATAAAGAGGGTTGTTTAACTAATAACTTGATTCAAGTGTATGATTGCAATATGCGGAACCAAATAAAAAATACATGTGTTTTTGTGTATTTGGCAATCCTATTGGAATAAACTGAAATTATTTATGTAAAGTGTGTTTATCTTTTTCTAATGTTTAGTGGATATTGGATAGTCGCTAAAGCATGTATGTATATGACATAATTTGCTATTAATTTTAGAATTGCGAGAGACATGGAGAATGTTAGAGATTGGATGTATATGCCTAGACGGTTACCTGAATTTGAAGCTGGAGTTATTGAATTCCTTAATGCCTCATTTGCTAAAGCGGCAAAAGGATCTCAAATCTTGTGTCCTTGTAAACAATGCATAAACCGTTATTGGCATCGAAGAAATGAAGTATTTGGTCACTTAAAAGGACATGGATTTGTAAAAGACTATTATGTATGGGTTTTTCATGGAGAAAGTCCCTCACAAACAAGGATTAATAACGACATATATGATAATGGAGATGGTATGCATGACAATTTTAATGAATTATTGCATGATAGATTTAGAGATACTGTAACGGAAGCAAGTACGGTACAAGGAGGTTCAAATGAGGACGCTAAAAAGTTCCATAAGCTGATAGAAGATGGAAAGCAAGAGTTGTTTCCTGGATGTAAAAGTTTTTCGAAGCTATCTTTCATCATCAGACTTCTTCTCTATAAGACCCTTCATGGGCTTAGTAATGTGGCATTTGATGATCTTCTACAACTTTTACAAGAGATGATCCCAGAGGCAAAACTTCCATCTAATTTTACTCAAGCAAGAAAAATCATAAAGGAGTTAGGGCTTGATTATAATAAGATTATTGCATGTCCTAATGATTGTATGCTTTATTGGAAAGAGGATGAACATACTGAAGTGTGCCACATTTGCCATACCTCTAAGTGGAAACAACAAAACAATAATGGTGAACACTCTAATAAGCCTTCAAAAGTTCCGGCTAAAGTGGTGTGGCATTTTCCTTTAGTACCAAGGCTACAAAGACTTTTCATGTGTTCAGAAATAGCTAAACATATGACCTGGGATGACGAAGGACTTCCTAAAGATGCAAATTTACGACATCTCTACAGTGGGTTGGGTCAGAAGCTGCTGCTGAATTTCAGCGCAGCGCCAAACTCTCTCTGCAGTGGGTTGGGTCAAAAGCTGCTGCTGAATTTCAGCGCAGCGCCAGCCCCTTTAGCTGCAACGCCAAACCCTTTAGCTGCAGCACCAAACCCTTTAGCTGTTGCTGAATCATTTACGCTACATTTTAAATGGGTCTGTGGCTGGGCTGGGGCTGCTGATTTTGAAGTCAGGGCTGTAAAAAAACAACTGCAGATTTTGCGGCATCATGTTGGTGGTTTTTGGGGAGGAAACGGACTCGGCTATGAGAACTGCGGATTCGTCTGCGACGAACTGCGGATACGGCTATGACCCTGTTTTGGCGAGTCACTACAGCTGTTTTTTCTGCACAAACACTGCAGTTATGTGCAGCTTTTTGGACCTTTTTTTGCTGCATTTAACCCACAATTATGCTCGGACGTGAAGCATTATTACAAGTATTGCGGGTGGTATTTGTGAAGAAGCGTTTTTGTAAAGCAAGTATTAATCGAGCGAATATGGTAATAGTATGGAGTCCTTGCTGCCAGAAGTATAGCTGAAATCATGGCGAAGATAAAAGTCCCTACCCTCTTATAGTCTTAGCTCACGTGATTCCGGTTATGGAAAACATAGGTTTATTTGGTTTAGATATAAAACATGGTTGTATATGTACTTGTAAATTGTGAAATATGATTAAGTGTTTCATCTGTTTTGTAACAGGTACCATGGTTTGACTATCTAAAGTCAATATCAGCAATCAACTTCTTGCAGATCAATGGTTTGACTTTCTAAAGTCAACTGTTACTCCCACTCTACTTTACATCAATAGTTTTATACTGGTTTTGGTGAAAATCAATGTGCGTATACGTTTTTTTATAAATGGTTATAAATTCATTAATTGTTAAAATAAATAGTAATTTTTCTTAAGATTTCATTGTTAATATAATATTAAATCAGAATGTGCGTATACGTTTTTTTATAAATGGTTATAAATTCATTAATTGTTAAAATAAATAACTTCATATCAATATGATATACTAAAGATAATGTTTTTTTATATATTTTGAAAACTAAAATGGCCTTTTACGATTCTGAATTAATGAAAACATATTTATGACTTGATTTGAGTATTGGTATAACAAACATTATAGATACCGTTAGTAACGTTGGATGGCCTTGCTTATGTGGTTTAAAGATTTCTCGGATAAACTAAACACAAATATTTAAGAAACTCAACTAGTCGAATAGGGACTCAACTCAGGTAGCATAATCATTTCTTTTAATATATGATCATAGTACATGTTATTTATATTGCACCACTATCAAGGTACGTATGTTTAGTGATTTAAGTATTTCCTTGGTTATATATGATGAGAATGAAGATCTTATGAGATCTCAAGGTACGTATGTTTAGTGATTTAAGTATTTCCTTGGTTATATTGCACCACTATCAATGAATATGATTGCTAATTTAGCGAAGAAGAATCGATTGATCGCTCCAAAGGCCACTGAAAAGTTTCCGTCGAATTCAAATGCGTTGAAAGAGAATCAAAGTAGATCAAGAGTTACGATGGGTGAACTACTATAAAAAACACAAAGGGGCGTATTGAGTAAAGAAGCGGGAAGGCCTAATAGTATTAAAGATAGATCAAAGGAACAATTGCTTCTTGTTGATGAGGATGACGATGGGATATTTCAAGGTATTATTATCTTTGTATAATTTGTTTTAATTAAAAATATGTTTTATATTAATTTACTCTTTATTCTTTTACATGTTAATGAATTATATGAAACTAGATGGTTTGAAAAATGATGAGAATGTAGGAGATTTTATGAGATCTCAAGGTACGTATTTATTTTAATTAAAACTATGTATTATATAAATTTACTCATTTACACTTTTACATGTTAATGAATTCTACGAAACTAGATGGTTTGGAAAATGCTGAGAATGAAGGAGATTTTACGAGATCTCAAGGTACGTATGTTTAGTGATTTAAGTATTTCCTTGGTTATTGTTTTAGCATTTTTGTAATTGTTGTTTATTGATCGTATTTTATTTCTAATGACAAATTGAAGCTGATCAAGATGAAGAGGATGAAGACATTGAAGATATAATAGTTGCAAATGATGATATGAATATGGATGATAGCAGCGAGGATTTGGAAAATGAGGACGATGTACATCGTCTTGAAATTGAACAAATACAACGCCCTGAATTAGAAAAGGCAATAGGTACGATTTGATTACTTATACCATGTTTTTGGGATGTTACTGATTTACTATATATACATATTTTTTATAAACTATACTTGAGTACGTAAATTCCCAAATCCAAAAAATAGAGGACCAACAATGTTGCATGCTGTGCACACACGAACATTCAAAGAGCGGGAGGTCATTATATGTAATAAATTTGGACAACCCATTGGACCCGAAATAGAGGGGAAAGATATACCCGGACAATTCTCCCGATTTTTGGGCACAATAGCTCGTAATCATAGTTATGCACCATTGATTTATAGTTCGTGGTAGAAGGTGCCACATAAAGAAAAGATATGGGAGTATGTCTTGGTAAGGTTTTTGGTAGTTTTGTTTCATTTATTTGTTAGATTTTCATTGTTAACTAAATGCTTGCTTTTTTAAAGGAAAAATATGATGTGCCAAATGCTGCTAAGAAATGGGTTTTAACCACGATTGGAGAATTGTATAAGGTTTACAAATGTCGGTTTAAGCGAAAACACTTCTATCAATTTAAGGACAATAAAACAAGGTGGAAGAACCGACCTGACAGCATTCCAGAAGATGATTTCGCAAAATTGTTGCGTCTATGGAGTAATAAAGATGTGGCGGTATTTTCTTCAACAATTTCTCCATTAATAGTATTTGCTATTTAGAGTTGTATATTAGTTGATGTGTATATATTAATGTTTTTACAGAAACGCTGTTTGCGAGCTAGGGAATCACGCATGTCTCAAAAAAATATGCACACAGCCGGTCCAAAAAGTTTTGCTAGGATTTGTGAGGAGATGGTAATATGTTTCTAGTTTGCCTATGATTTGTATTACTTTTGTTGTGCAATACACTAATGTTTTTGTTTCCTTATATTTATTTTATTATGAATACAGAAAAATGTTGATCCAAACCAACAATCACCTACTTTAACACAATTGTTTGAACGTACACGTAAAAGGACGGAAGGGCGCGTATATGTTGATACATATGATGACACGCAAACGAAAATTGTAAGTTCTGTCTACTTTTATCTTTATGTAAATATCCATGTTCTATGTTCGCCTTACATAAATATTCATCTATCATGTTTGCTTATTACGTATAGGATTAATTTAATTTTGATGAAACCTATAGTGACACATGAAAATAGACATCCGTTTTTTAATATTTATCCATAGCATGATTTTAATTATAAAATTGTTTCTAAAGTATTTTCTTAATTTTTTTTTGACAATATTTAAGGAACAAATGAAGAACTACAAGCCAAAGGAGGATGACAACGCTACAGTTGATCCTTATTTAGTTGTAATGAGCAAAGAAAACTATGGGTATCGTCGAATTTATGGTAGAGGTGTTACAAATACATTGTTAAAAAAAGTGGATGGTGCTTGCACGTCATACATGGTTCCAGAGGGGATGATAGAATCTTTTAAAGCAAACGTTGAAGTTGAGAAAAACCAGTTGCTAGAATTGCGCAAAGAGATCGAAGAGGATCATCAAAGGAAAAAAGCTGAGCTTGAAGTGGACCATGAAAGAAAAAAAGCCGAACTTGAAGTTATTCGAAAAGATATTATTGACAACCAACGAAAAAACTTTGAAGCTATGATGCAGGAGGTTATGACACAACTACAAGTTGAAAATCAAGATGACTAGAAGGCCGGTTTATATTTCTCTTCAATATTGTAATTGACACTTTATTGTTATTTAAGTTTGGACAAGTAATTTTAAGTAAATCATTTGATTATGATGATATTTGTGTTCTTATTATTTTTGCATAATCGTGATTTAATGCATATTTTAATTATTTGTAATTGGATTTATGTTACAAAGTTGCATTTGGGTGTAAAAGTGTTGCATTTGTTGTAATTAAAATTCATAAAAAAGTTGCATTTGTTAAAAAAAAAGGTTGCACTTTTTCTATAATAAAAATAGTAAAGGTTACAATAAGACTAGAAAAATGTTGCATATTTGTAATTAAAATATAATAAAGGTTGCATTTGAGTATAATAAAGGTTGCATTTAAGTGTAGAAAAGGTTACACTTTTGTAACCAAAGTTGCATTTGAGTATTATAAAAGTTACATTTGAATATTATAAAAGTTGCATTAGAATGTAAAAAAGTTGCATACTAAAAAAGTTGCATTAGAGTAGCAAATGTAACACTATAAAAAATGGTTGCATTAAGCCTATAAAGGGTTGCATTAGGTCTAAGGTAACTGCTTCTGATGCAGCCCCCAATAAAAGGTTGCATTAGACATATTGTAACATTTTCAAGGCCAAATGCAACATTTTAGTGGTGATGCAATAGCTTCATTTTCTTGTAGTGAAAATAAATATTTTGGAAATAATGAAAAACATTTTATGAGTCAAATTGAAACTTTTAAGAAAGAGATTTCAAAACTCCATGAAACTATTTCAAAGAATAATTTCACATCAGAGTTGGAAGTCACAACACCTTGTGTTGCTAATCCTGACTCTGAGGTGAAATCAAAGCTTGAAGTGAAAAATGAAAATGTGGTTGTCACTTCAGAATCTGAATATGAAGAAAAACCCATATTCAAGTTTCCTAAAGGAGTTGAAGGGTCCTATATGTTGGTAGGACATGACAAATTGATTTTCAACAAAGATTTTCCAATTGATAATATCGAACAATCTTTACTTAAATGTATCTTTGTCAATAACAATGATTTGATAAATCAATTTGGTCATCTTCATTTTGAACTCAATCCTAACCAACATGAGAATGAAAAGGATCAGTCTGGGAACAAAAAGAAAAGTCCTGTGACAAAAGGACCAAAACCAAACAAATCGAAAGGCAATGATCAGATGAAAATTTTTTATCATAAGAATTCAAGAAATTTTTCATCTAGATCATATGACTTTTATGATTATTCAAGTCACTCTCGATTTGATGGTTATTGTGAAAACATTTCACCACAGTATTCTCATGAATATGTTGAATGGAGAAGTTGTTTTGAATGTGGTGAAGTTTGACATATTGCTGCTCATTGTCCTTATTGGAATTGGGATGAAGGGTATGCATGTGATTTTGAAGAGTATAGGTCCTATTTTAACTGCGGAGAGTGTGGGCATTTGGTTGCTGCCTGTCCGTATGTTAAACAGAAAAGGATAGAAGCGAATGTTGCTAACCATTCAAGCAATGTCAAAAAGCCTGTATCCCCGAATCGATTCAAGAAACAAAAGGGGAAACAGTCTATTGTGTATGACCATCACAACAAAATTGCCTTGAATAAAAATGGAGATTATGAAAGGGTTGCTAAGGTAATGGGGAGTTCTAGGGCTAAGCCTAAGAATAACTCTAAGCCTGGGTTTTCATCAGTTAAGTTTGAGAAGATTCCAAACAAAGTTCAAAAGCATGTTTCAAATAAGAAACCTAAAAAGCTAAAAATCAAAACAAAATAAAAAGAAAAGAAATCTAAAATAAAACCTGAACTTATTTGGAAACCCAAATTATTTTCTAAATCCGCAGCAACTTTTATTCCAAATCAATCCGTTGAAAAACCAATTGATTTTTCAAAAGGGAATGGATTGATATTCCGAGGATTGATGACCTTGGACGACCCATCATTGTGAAGGGATGGGTTCCTCTCTCCTACTAATTGTTTAACAAGTGTGCAGGTTGTTCCAGACAAACCTATTAGCTATCTTTTGATACTTGATAGTGGAGCATCTGTATACAAAAGCAGGCTTGATTTTCTTCATATATTGTGTTTTGCTACATCTGGAGGAGATTAAGTTTGTTCTATTTATTGGAGAGATGAAGGTCAAGGAAGTTATATTGACAAAGGAAAACATGAGTTCAACAGAGAGGAGAGTGTGTGTCGTCTATTTCCTACTTGTGAAGCCGAAAAAACATTGCAATCTCATGCAATTGCTCTCAGGTTTTGGATTTCTACAACAGATGCGACAAAACGGTTTATTCTAAACTCTCTTATCTTTGTTAATGGCTTTACTAATTGAAAGAACAAAGTGAGTCAAGTAATCTGAGTGGGAAAATGGTAGTTGAAACTCAATGAGTAAACTGCATCAGATATCATTTTATTTTGTTTTTCTTCAAAAGTTTAAAAAAAATCCAAAAATATGCCTATTTTTAGATTCTTAACGGTAGAAAATTTCAGAAACATCAAAATTAAAAAAATAGAAAATAAAAAATGAGTTTTTCTAGAGAAAATGAGGAGATGATAGTACATCAGTGGACTGTCAGACTACTCGGAAAATAAAAATTTATTGACAACATTGAGTAGCCACTACAATTATATATTGGTTGGCTTGAAAACAAAGTTTAAAGTTCAGCATGGTGATATAAACTTAAAATCAATAACTGATAATCATGTGGATCAACGTATCGTTGGCATATGGTCTTAGTACCGAAATTTCGTTTTATAAATTGCCAAAATCTGAGGTTTCGGGTCCTTTTATTAAAAAGTTATCTGGGGATGGCCTGATTGATCTTCTGCTGTATTGATTTACAGACCTAAATTCAGTTAGGGTATCTTATTAAAAGAGCTAATAAAGCCAAAACCTAAAGTTACCGAATGAGGAACTTAAGATGTGTGATGATAATCAAAGCTTATCTAATGCATCATATCAATACTATGATGAAAATCATGTATGATATTAGTCCTCACCCTGGTAGAGTGCACAAGTCGCTTTGAAGCATTAATTTGTTGACCTGTCACCTCTGTGCCTCATACCTTGTAACTAATAGATAACTACAATATAATCACGCGTTACGATGAAACTTTGTGCAATTCTTGATACGGGAATGTGTCGCGTGTACGGGTACCATAGATTATTCAGTATCTAATATTACCATAACGTATCTGAAGTGTTGAACAATGAATGATGATTCTAAGTTTAAGTGGACAAACATACTGATAATGGTTGTAGGATGCTCAATGTCAAAAACAGAATATTGATAAAAAAGAGTTTTGACTGACTGTTTCAATACTGATATGATCCTCTTACCAGAAAATTCACAAAAATATGTTTAGTTTACTTTTATGCAAATCCATTTGAAAATTCAAAAAGATTTTTGATGTGTTTTAGCATAAACTTTGAAAAAATAAAATGTTTTGTTTCAACTTTATTTTTGATAACCGATGTAGGGATACTGAATGTGAATGCTTAGATACTCAAAAGTTGTAAAAGGGAAATCAAATTGCAAAATTTCAAGTTTCTGGTGCAAATGGAAAATGTTTAATACTTCAGGGGGAGAACTATTGAGGGTCAAATTGGATGTAAAGATTACTTTTGAGAATTTTTGTCGTGTCTAACGCCGGTTGTAGTTTTTGCAGTTTTTAGTAATTTTTTCTGCAGAATCAAACACAACAGGGGCACTTCTCAAGAATCATCGATAAAGTGTGTAGGTTGAACAAGACCCAAAACTAAACATCAAGATCACCAGAACAACAGAAACTAGTCAGAAGTTGTAAAAGATGTGATAAGTGAGATCATGGAAGTGAAGGATCCAAGATTGTTTTCTGTCTCCATCTCTGGACCAACAAATGACAAAGCCAAGATTTCTCGAGTCTGTCTGAGATTTCAAAGCTTACTGCAGAGATAGACAAGAACCTCGACACAAACGTGCAAGAAAATGGAAAGTTCTCAAGTCGTTCAAGATGATGAATGCAAGACTTGAAGAATTGATAACTTTATGATTTGGTACATCACTAGCTAGGTCCAATGGGGAGATTATAAGTGCATTATTCATGAATGTCCTCAGCTAGTGATCCGGTACTGAATGTCGAGGAACAAATAGAAAACGAAAGGTCGAAACGAATGTAGAAGGCTTCATTCAAACCCTGAAAGGGTCTAATGAACCCCTTCGACCTCTGCAAGGGTCGAATGGGAATGCCTATATAAAGGGGAAAAGTTAGTTATTTAGTTAAGTAGTTGATCATTGGAGCTTTTCCCAGTTTGTGTGATTCTCTGTATTAGGTTAAGGTTTTTCATCTGTAATATTCTTGATTTGATCTAACACACGAGTAAAGTCATGAAAATTGCTCGGTGATTCATATTCTGTTTTCATCACCATCTTTGCTGATTATTTCTTACTCGGTTTGCACAACCGGAGAGGATTCCGCACCCTACGGTTGGTATTCGTGAGATCACAGTTCGTGTTTACCATGCTAAAACGAATTCACAGTTCCCGCTTACGAAAACTTACACTCATTAACCCAAGGGTATTGGGCCACTTAATATATGGGTAGTACTACTTGGGGAATCCCCCACTCACAGTGGACCCGGAAGCCCGGGAAACCCTCCACTGAGGTTTGCGGATCATTGTGGCATATATTTTGCCATGAGAATCCCTAATGCGAGTAGATGGATTCAGTGTTAGGTTTGAGGTTTGGCTTGTACATCACTAGTGCTAAATCATGTGAACTTGCAAACTTGTTTTTAACATGATAAAACTTATTTTAAAACCAGTTAAACGCACACGCGGAGTCACCAACATATTTTTTGACCCAAACATATTTTTAAACATGTGTTCAGGTACAACTTCTGGATGAATGGCGAACGCGAGGTATATGATATATACTAGTTTGCGGATTAGAGATTATCTTATTAAAGATACAAGTTCATGGTTCCTGGACGATATTGGTTGAAGATTCAAGCTGCAAGTCTTGCGGTTTAGAGCATCTAGAGCTAAGCATGGTTGGAGATTGGATTGACTAGCGGATTACACCTCATCAGTTGCTTCCACGACCGCCGCGATTCGTCTCTGCATAGTTATTGATATATTTATTTAAGTTATATAGTTATACTTTTGGAACTAGAATATGTATTAAACATTAAATATAGTAATTGTTACTTCCGCTGTGTAAGTTTGGCATCGATCTATATTTTGGCCAGGCCTACCTTGGTCGGGGTGTGACAGACTAATATCATCTTCACTTTCATTTCTCGATTCACATCTTCTTCAGCTTTAGTTGCCGGAGCTCTACTACGATCTTGTGTCTCTTAAGATATCGGGTTCTTGCTGTTTAGGATGATTTTGGTGTTCAGGTTGGGTCTTTTTTGATGTTTGAATCACGATGCACACACTCGTTGTGTTTGATCTTGCAGAAAAAATTAATAAAAACTGCACAAACTATAAATTGTATTAGAAACGACAAATAATCAGGACTTAATCAAATTTTCAAAATTTGATATTCTTGAAGTTAATCATTCAACAAACTTTCAATATTGACCACCATTTGGAGAAAACGACTCATTCTCCCACTGAACATTTGAATCTTTTCAAATTTCACCCTGAACTTTCTGACTTGTCAATTTTAACACTTTTAATTTATGAAAGCCACATTTGACCTTTTAATATTGAAATCTTAAATTTTATTGTGTGTTCGGCTTCGGATCTGAGATTCCAATTAAAGAATTTTGTATTCCAAACGTCGGTTAATCAAAAATAAAAATAGAATAAAAATCTTTTTGTATTTTTCAAAAGTTTAGGTTAAGAACTTTATAGAAGCAAACTAATATTCATAGACAATATTTTTACGAGCTTGCTGGTAAGAGAATCATATAAGTATACCTTCCTGTCATGATAACTTTTGTTTCATTAGATTTAATTTGGATAATCAGTAAACAAATGATTACCGATAATATGGTCCACTCAAACCTAAAAATCAAAAGTACTTGTCGACACTTTAGCTACGGTTAATTGGTAAGATTTTGACTCATGTATCAAGCATAGCGTAAAGCTTCGTCGTAACGGGTGAGTAAGCCATGATCATCCGTTTACAAGACACGAGACTGATTCAATCTCGGTTAGGGTGGCAGATACCGGAAACCAAATTATTTTTGTTTATTTATTTTTAATACTTAGCTTAGAGGACGTGTTCAATGCGAATCACTATCCCAGTGAACAAGCGCCATAAGATCAGTATTTATTCATTTATAGCACGTGTGGCTGATTTACAAACCGAGCTTAGCGGGTGTGTCCAATCCAGATCACTATCCCAGTGAACAGGCACTATAAGTGTCAGTATAGCTATAGTACACTCGACACGCACAATGGTTTTCCAGTACAAGTAGCTAGAGACAAAAGATGCTCGCACTGCTCAACTAGTATTCTCATTTTATTGTGTGAGAATAAGGGTTGGGCATAGATATGCCTTTTTTCTCTTTGAAGAACACCTGGTAGATTCAATCGGAATTCAAAGAATCCAAGATTCGACCAGTTGTTCCCGGATGTATCAACAGCTTAAAGACCCGAATTCTCTGATTTTGGCAACCCATCAATCTAGGTTTCGGTACTAATACTATATGCCAATGTGGTGGGAAAACCACTCGACTTTAAGTTGTTAATGTTTATATCACCGTGCCAACTTTGAAATGATTTTCATGTCTACCGATATCTTATTTGCAAGATTGATTATCATTTTTAATTTAAGTTTGGGGAAATCAGACAGTTCACTCATGTACTATCATTTTCTCCTTTTCTTACAACAAAAACTCGTTTTTTAATTTTTTTCGATATTCTTGAGTTTGGTAGTCAGTGTGGATCCTTAGTGATTTCTATGGAAAATTAAACCCTTTTGGATTTGTAAAACTCATTTTTTAATTTTTTTGATATTCGATATCATTTTCTCTTTATGTTGCTAATGTTTATATCACCGTGCCAACTAGAATTTTCTCCCCCTAACATTCAAAAAATTCAATCGAAAATTAAACCTTTTTCGATTTTCTGATAGAAAAACTTAA
Organism: Ambrosia artemisiifolia; assembly: GCA_032199755.1. NCBI lineage: Eukaryota > Viridiplantae > Streptophyta > Magnoliopsida > Asterales > Asteraceae > Ambrosia > Ambrosia artemisiifolia. The sequence continues at coordinate 21,663,579 of CM063516.1, forward strand.
AAGACAAAAATTGATTTTCCGATGTTGTTTACTCAGATTTTCCCAAGATGTCGTTTACCTTTAAAAAATAGTCAATTTTTGATTTGTCAAATGATTGGATAAAATTTTTGGCAGTTTGGTAGTCAGTGTGGATCCTTAGTGATTGCTATGGAAGTTACATTATCAACAGAAAAATTAGGAGGTGATAAGAAAATGCAATCCGTAGTCACGTATGTGATAACGAGTCCAAAGAACCTGAAAACAATAGCTCGATGCAGCTACCTGATTCGGTTTCGCAGGTTTCAGAAAACATACGCGACGACCCCCAATGAACAGATATCCACCTGTTGCGGATTCAGCTTCGACTTTGTAACCATCATTTACAGAATCACTTAGGTCGATGAGATCCATCTTATCGCCATTAGGGTACTACAGACTTTCGGTCGCTGATCCTTTAGATAATGAAGGAACCGTTCAATAGCAACCACACAATCCACTTTTATTCATCACTGACACCCGTTGTTAAGTTGAAACACTGGGTCATGAGTTTAATCTCATTAGACATTTTCTCTTTCTTTTCTTCTTCATCTCTTTCACAACAAACTCCCTCCTTTGATTAACTAAGGTTGCGTATCCTCCAAAGATGTTCTGTTCAATTTATAGGAGAGATATGTCACCTATGTTGTGCTAGAATGCCTATGATGTGTTGTAAAACACATCTAATTTCCTATGTATTTTGTAGTCATTTTCTGGTCTTTTTTATTAGTGTTTTTTTAGTTTTAGGTTTGTACTTGTCTATTTTATTTATTTTAGTGTTTTATTAGATTTTCTATTAGTTTTGAGTCATTTTTAGTATTTATTTATTATATTTTGTAAGTGTTCATATTGGAGCGTAGACGAGGAACTTTGGTCAAGTCGCGAACATTCGACACGGGAGCGGAGAATAATAATAAATAATACGAGCTACATTACCAATTGATCACATTCGGAAAGATTTGTTTCTTTTTTCCATATCATCAATTCTTTATATCCATCATACGTTTCATAATGTTCGTCACCAACGATCCGAGGTTGTAGCATAGCTGATGTTGAATCTAAAGCGTTTAATAACCTTATTAGGTAATGAAATCATAAAACTATATGATTCGTCAGAAAATGGGATGCAATAATAATAATAATAATAATACGAGCCATATTACCAATTGATCACATTCGGAAAGGTTTGTTTCTTTTTTCCGTATCAACAAGTATTTATATCCATCAAACGTTTCATAATGTTCGTCACCAACGATTCGGGGTTGTAGCATAGTTGACGTAGAATCTAAAGCATTTGACAACTTTACTGGGCAATGAAATCATAAAACCATATGATTCGCCAGAAATGGGGATGCGATAATAATAATAATACTACTACTACTACTACTACTACTACTACTAATAATAATAATAATAATAATAATAATAATAATAATAACAATAATAGTAATCGTAGTAGTAGTAATAATAATAATAATAATAATAATAATAATAATGCGACGACGACGACAATAACAACAATAGTTCTGGAGGGGGACCCAGGCCTTGATAGTCTTTGGTCGGCCTATGTCATCAATTATAGGAAGTTCCATCCACCTACCGTGAGGAGTTGGACGCTTGATATCGAACCCTCAAAAAAATTTACTGATTTAGGTCTCCAAACCTACTGAATTTTGTCTTTGAAAAAATTTCGTTTTGCAGGTTTGGGTTTGGCCTTCGGTTGTGATTTTGGACTTCCCTTTGGACTATCCTTAGGGTTTGTCTTAGGTTTTGTAACCTTAGGTTTTACAACCTTTTCAGTTTTAGGCTTTGGATTTTCAATAACAATTCTTTGTTTTCTTTTAAATTAATTTTGAAGCAACCGGAAAATTTTTCTTTTCTTTTGTCTCTTCCTTTTTGACTTTGAGCAATTTTCGGGATGAAAATTCTTTCAACAGGGGGATGATGTGACACCTGGGAAACTCAGGTTAATAACTTTTTGTCAAATTACTAAGTCTACCTTAGTGAGTCATGCATACGTTATACTTAACTGGGTCGGTTGAGTTGTTTCGATGCTTCTGGGAATCATCGGGAGTCGTTACAATGATCCAAGGGATCATCGGGAGTCGATCCATAACCACGTGTACACGGATAGGTGATTTGTAGGATCACCGGATTTAATGCACACACGCAAGTCTCGAGTCCCGGGGATTGGTGAACGAATGTGAACGTGTTAGTTATCATGAATTATGTGTTTATAATCATTATGTGACTTGTCGGTATGTGAATACGTGCTTATATGTGTTAAAATAGTGTTTAACGCACCAAAAACCCATACAGACCTGCAGGGAGCGATTAGCTTGCCGTTTACACCACCTGCAGGGGTGAGTAGCAAGCTACTCGCCTGTTATAAGGGTTGATTAGCATGCTACTCGCCTGTTGCAGCTGCTACTCGCCCGTAACAGCAGGGATGACCAGGAACACCTATAAATACCACCCTTGACTTGTAAAATACCATTTCTGAAACCCTAACTCGTCCTAAACCTCTCTCACTCCATACTTAACCTCTGGAACTCGTTTTTGCCCTAAAACCTACCATTTCCAAGTATTACACATCCTCTTTAGCAAAATCCAAGGTGTGTTATCCATCCTAAACTTCTAACATGTTATTTTGATCCCTAAAGGTCCAGACCTGGTTTTAAAACAAGTCTAATCCTTTATATGAGTTATATGTTAATGATTCATGCAAAGAATGGGGTTTTATAATTAAAACGTGGAGATTCTCGTGTGTTTAATGTTTTTCTAATATGGATGAGTTGTTAGGATGATAATCTAGGAGTTTGAAGGTTGTTTGATGTGTTTTGATGATAATATGCGTTTTAACTCATTTGAATGATTTAGGTAGATGTAGAATGTTATGAAGTGATTTGATGATTGTATGATGTTAGGGTTTATGCTAGGATGATGTAGTAACAGTAGGATGATGATTTGCAACGTGATTATGTGATGAAATCTGATTATTTGCCATTTAGGGTAAGTTATGCGTGCTTTGATGTGATGTTTTCATAACATTATTCCATTTTAGGAAATGCTTGCAATTAGGGTGTTAGATTGATGATAAGTTGGGGGTTTTCATTTAGAATATGTTGTTTGATGATTTTGGATTGATGTTGGGTGTTTTTACATGTTTCGGATCTGATTTGGAGGGTCAAACGCGCGAAAAGTAGCTCCTGGATTGCAGGAGGCGAGTAGCAATCCTAATTGCTTGTTTGATTTCCTAATTGCCTGTTTGATTCCTAATCACGTGTTTTGATGCCTAATCAGACCCCGAAACATGGTTTAACCCCTAGAACATATTTAGAACCCCATGACATGTCTAGGAACCTGATAGCACGTGTTCGGACTCGTATATGCAATATGTGAATTGTATGCTAGACTTGGTGAACAATTGTGCGTGTTAAGTGCATAGTCACATATGATTGCTTGATTTCTTATAGTTGGCTAACACGTGGGATGTCGAGTCACCAATAGGATGTCGGGTCTTGTCTTGTGTGGTTAGATTAACGTTTAAACATTTCTTCACACATACTTGGTTATGGTCTGGACATTCAGGGACTAGGTAACCTACGGGTTATTAGTCCAGCTACTCATACACATCTTATGATAGGTCGCCAGTATTAGAGAACTATCATAGCATGTCAGTTTATCTGTATTCAAGAATGCAACTTAAGGTGAGTTCACGGCCCCACTTTTACAAGTTTTGTTTTCGGGGGAGAAACATGCTACACATTTTAGAAACGCAAAGATTATGTTATACTATGCTGATCTTTTGTTTACTATACGATGCACACACGTAAGTCCCAGGGGAAACCATGAATATATGGGTATACATAATGGGGAAATGTGGATAGATCTATTGGGCCTGACAAACCCCACTCGGTCGACTGGCGGTTGGACGGGTGCATATCGTCTCTAAACTTTCAGCAACACAAACAACACAAACTCGGGCAGCAACGCAGGCAATGCTTGTCAGTAATGGTTTTCAGCAACACAATGGTAGTAGTAACAAACACTTAACGTCTAACTAAGGTTCGCATAACATAGTAGTAACGGAATGGATTTCTCAGACTTATGGAAACGCTTTTATAAAACCTGTGAACTCACCAGCATTATATGTTGACATTTTTAGCATGTTTTCTCAGTTCGCTAAGGTAGCAGCAGTCGGATTAGGCGCATAGAGTCACACTTGTGTCTAGGATCATGTTCTGGGTGTTAAAACTTTAAACACATGTTTTTATCTTTACTTTGGTTTTGTAAACTTGAATTGCTTCCGCTGTATTTGAGATTATGGTTTTAATTATTACACGGTTTGGTTTACGTATTTTAATTCATATAGTTGTCGTTTATTGTGACCGTTGACTTGGATCCTAGGGTGTCACGCGCCCTGCGGTAAAACTCCGCAAGTGGAATTTGCGGGTGTAACAGATTTGGTCTCTCATTTTTATAATAATTATCATAAAAATTTCTGTTAGGAGAGTCAAAATGATTTTTGTTGTTTCTTGGGGGTTCATAATTACTAGCCTTCATCTTTTTCAAATTGGGACAATGAGATCTAATGTGTCCTACCTCGTTGCACTCAATGTGTGACCTCCAGTCTTCATAGTAATGTGGTTCGTATAGGGAATATCCCGAGCTATACTGAGATGATCTCGGGCTAGAGCTTCCAAATCTAGTGGCACTTGAGGATGCTTCATGGTCATGAGATATAGGTGATTAAATGTTGATCTTTTTGTTAGAAGTAAGCAAGATTCGAGTGATTTTCAAAATATTGCACCTTATCCGTACTGCTAGATTTGACAAACTTAACTTCTATAGTCTTGGCAACTGCGTTCTGCTTCCCATACTTTTTCTTTGAAACCCAATTGATTTCTTAGATTGATTCGGTTGGGTTTGCTGATTTTCATAAGTTTTCCGAGGAGCAGCTTGTGGTTTTACCTGTTGAGGTTTACCATGCTCCGTTTTTACTTTGGGTTTAGGATCACATTCAATGTGATTTTCAAGTGGATAACTGGTTTTAATCCTAAACCCGGTCTCTCAGATTCCTCATTAAAATCTTCATAGTTAGTTTCAACCAAAAAGTGTTGTGACCTTGAACTAAGTGAGTTCCGCCTCTTGTGGTGATTTGGAATAATTGTCACGCAAAGGATGAGGAATTGCATTGTAACCTACCCCATTCCCAGATTATCTGTGATTTGGCTGCTACTGATGTGATCCAAACACATATATGGAAATTGAATAACTTTCTAGTTTCTTTTTGATAGTCTCATACTCACACTGAGTTGACGCTAACAACTTTATTTTTTGTTCCAAATCAACAACGTAATTATTTATAGCATCTTGTTTATTCGAAACAGTTTTCTTAAGTTCACAAATGTTTTTCTTCAAGAGTTAGGTTGTGATTTTAAACTCCTTTTCATTTTTTTTCAAAGTTTTATTGGCATAATTGCACATTCTAAGATCGCATACTAAGTTATTGTAGTGATCCTTCAAAGTTTTTATCTTACCCTCTAATTCTATACATCTATCACATTTAGGTTTAGAAGGGTTAGAACTTACCTGAGTATATTGCTCAGTTTGATCTTAGTTGGCTGAATTGGTATGTCAATATCTCTAACTTCTATCCTTTCTTCCTCTGAATCATCCTTTTCAAATGTTGAACACTCTACATCTGTGCTGCTGGTTAATTAAGAACTTCGACCATCAGCAGATGATTCATTTTCTTCACCTGACCCGTCTTCATAAGTCATTGAGCTTGAACCTGAGCTCTGACTTTCCTCACTTGAGCTCTCTTCTGCCCTACTATTTCGTTCTTCTGAACTCTGAGCAGTGTCTGATGATTCTTCTTTATCCCGAACTTTTATAATCCCTTCACACCCTTTATCAACATGTTCAATTGATGCTTTAACTGCACTTGTATTTGCGGATCCTTGTTTTGGCTTCCTGTTTCCTTCTTGTTCACATGGATCCTTTGGACGCTTTGTGACTAATTCGAGGACACGGCTAGTGCCCGCGGATCTGTCATGTTGATGTGGAGTTTGAAAGAATGGATCCCATTTGCTAACCGGTATGTCTTCACCACGGATGATGTCTGTCAACCAGCATTTTGGTTTAGACATTTTAGATGGGTCAAAAGTTCAGACAAAGTCAAACTTAAAATGGGTCAAAAGTTGACTAACACAACTTGTCACACGTATGGCAGGTGTAATCTCACGTATGAGTCTTCTTATACACGTGTGAGTGATAATCCACACGTATGATTGATGACCCAGGCGTATGAGTGATAAGTAAGGCGTATGAGGTGATGAGCCTGAAGTTCACACGTATGAGATCCTACGCTTGACAGCTTACATGCGTATGACTCATATCAGGCGTACGAGCCCTGTTCTTCAAGGTTTTTGCTGATTTTGGTGTATTTGAAGGTTTGGATGATCTGACTATCAGGTTATGTGCGGATTTTGGTCTAGAACACGATTCCAATACTTAAAACACGAATTATAGTCCAAAATTGTCAAAAATCACTAAGAACACAAACTTATGGATTTTACACAAAATCTCAAATATGGATCAATCTAGCGTTGTTTTTTCACCAAATTATGATTTAAATACTTTGTAAAAACACTTGGATCTAAAATGACAATCTGATCTAACAATTCAATCTGTTATAAGAAGATCCAATAAAAAAACCCAATATTATGAGAAAATAAGTTTTCAATAAAAACTTGAACAAATGTTCTATAATCTCAGATCTGATACTAACTGATACTAACAACACGCGTAGTATTAAACCATAGCTTTGATACCACTTGTAGGATCAAGATTTCTCGTGTTAACAAGAATTTGATGATACTACAGACGCATCTGGATCAAAGGTGAAATCAATGATCCGATTAGTTGTTAGAAGTGATGATACTACATGACAACCAACCCTTTAAAATCTCACTTTGGATTAATTTTATTTTCTTTTAACAAACAAAGGCCCCATTTTTATGATTCGCTTTGGGCCCCCAGAAACGTTGGGCCGGCTTTGGTTACGAATTATGCGTTAACAACCTAAAATGCTAACCGATTAACTACCAATCACTATTTATAACATGCCCACAGCTAATATATACTTATCACTAGTTGAGGGCATACACGAAGTGCACTAACAGGATCACCTAATGAAAATTAAGTATTACATAATAGAAAAAAGAACGATACTTTGATAGACTTTAGTAAAACATCTTAGCTGATGGTTATTGTTGAGTTAATTTTTTCTTTATATATACAGTAAAAGCAAGCAAAAATAAAGTATCATTTCCAAATGTAGTCTTCAATCCGTGAACCATGATTGAACTCATTTTTGTTTTTTTGTGAGAAAAAGAAACGGTTAAAGAACCCACATAATCTTATCTCCATTGAGATGTATGTATAGTTGTTGCACACATGGACACTTGTGATAAGGACGTCGTAAGGATGCCGTAATTTTTTTTCGAAGTTAGCCGTTTTTACATTAAAACACTTAAAGTATATTAGAAAATTAATAAATATACATAAAAAATCATTTATTTAATTCGGAACCTCCAAGATTTGGGTTTCGGGTGCCGCCCAACCCACCCAACCCTTGAACCGGCTATGGTGTTTTAGTACCAAATTTTTATACGTATAGAGTCTCTCCCTTCTTCCCCTTTAATTTTTGAGTTCATTCTTAAGAACTCCGTAACTGAGTATAGAAACCCTTTTGGTTACGTATAGTAAGACACCTTCGGAATACATCATATGTTAATGTTTACACCATTCTAGGTGTTAAGTAATAAAGTCAAAATTGGCCAGTCAACATTAGTCAAAGATGGATTGATTGTTGCAAGATAAAGTACAAGGGCCAGTTATGACATTTCTGAAACTCTATTTCCTTTATAATAAGTTTCGGCTAAATGTGTTCAAGTCTGATAAGTTGAAGGGTTAATTGTGTCAATCTGAAACACTAACAATTAATGACTGGATTGGGGATTAGGTCTGTTAAAATGATATAATCCATTTTGCTCCAATTCAATTACTTGGGGTTATTGGGCTTGGTAACATCAAGAGTCCAACAATGAGCCCGTCTAATAATATTTTAGCCCATTGGCCTTTGGCCTGGGTCAAGTATGTTTGTGGCCTGGTTCATGAACTGGGTTATTGTTATATTGGTTGTTGGGTTTTGTGTTTGTTTCACACAGATCATTGAGTTGGCATTGTTATGATCGTTGGATTGCTTTCATTGTGGTCGTTGGATTATTTTGTGTGAGCTTCGAGGTCCTCATATAAAAGGGGCAAAGGTGTACGAGTTGAGAGTTTAGTCGTTCATTTTCTTTTGCATTCTTTCTTCTTCGGTCTTCGTCTAGGGTTTCTATTTGTTTGTAAGTCTGTACTTTGTTTCCTTGTATTATTCTTACATCTATGATCTGCTGATCTTTACAATCAGCAGATCTAAGTGTATTGTACTTTGTGTTGATCTTAGTATTTGCTGAGATCACTTTGGGTAATAGGGGGTACTGTTTTGGTTTGGGTTAATAAGATCTTTGTCACCATTTTGTCGCCTACATCTTGTGTTCATCGTGTTGTGAGTACTTTGTGTTGGCTCCTTTGTTGTTGTTGGTGTATTTATCAAACCCTAAATTTCTACAAGGTCTATATAAGCTGACCAGATTCAATCGTTTAGGTTTAATCGTTTTCTTTTCAATTCTTTGTATTTCCTTATTCGTTTTCATCATTAATAAAAGTCCGAAGCATTTGATTGAGTTTCTTGATACGATTTCATAGTTTTTTCATTAACACTAGGAAAAAACAACATGATTGGAGGATGGCCCATCTCATCCAAAGTGATTGAAACCATGTGCAAAGAGCCACTTATCTAATAACAACTCAAATGATTGAAGCATGGGCTAGGAACCAATTACATATTAACACCTCAGTTGGAGTTTGACATCCTTAGCAACCCTACATTTCCTATCTCAATCCATGTGTTCAGGAGCACAAACTCAAACATCGATTTAGCAAAACCGAATCATGAATTTATGCAATCTTTTTAGATAAAATACCACATGGCTATGTACATCTGTGACCATACACCATAGATACTTGTTTTGGTGAGGATTTGAGCCTAATAATTAGCACTAGTTTAAAAGGTTCGCAAGTTTATTTGGGTTACGCTTTTATCTTTTTAGTGGAGCGATGTCATATTCAAATCCAACTTACACTTGTTTTGTGCATTCAAAATTCCTAATTTTATGATGTAGGAGTGTATTGATCGCGTCCATAAATTTACCGGCCGGTAACATGTTCTTATGATCTTGGTGACACATGATTAGAACAAAGGTAAATATATTCAAAGAAAACTGCCTATGTCGTAAGATCATAAAAGAAAAATAGTTGGTTTGATAACCAACATATGACATGCGCTTAGGCCGGTTGAGTAGTAGATGGAAAATTGTTTATACACGAACATGAAAAGATGAAACCATGAAAACATTTGTAAAAGAACTAGAGCTAAACATGAGCTTAGTTCAGTTTATGTATTTTCCTTTTATTTGTGAGATGTTTGCTTTAAAATTCTAATATAACTTAAAGTAAAAACGGTGATAACGTGAGAAAAAATATATATCTATAAGAATGTATGTATGGTTGGAGAGAAAATAAGGTCGTTATAAGATAAGTAGAAATATGATATGACAATTCATAAAAGTTGACTAACATGGTTATTTGTGTGTTTGAGTCCCTCGATTGGTGATGGTTTTAGATTGTAACATACTCACAAATGCATGCATATATTTTCTTTTTATTATAAAATTGCAACATTTTACTTTGTCATTTACTAATCATTACAAAACAATAAAATATATATGGAGATACACAAGCTATTAAAATTTATCGTTATAATTTTATCCACTATATCAATTATAGAAGTTTTATATCAGTATATAAACCCCCTCATATTTCATTGTACCTCCCACATCTCTCTTTGAATCGTTCTCTGTCTTCCTTTTACTGCCTAAGAACCATGGCTACCATCAAGTCTCCGGCCATTCATCTGCTACTATATGTGGTCGCAGTGATGGTGGTTATGGTGGCGGCTGATCTTCAACGCTTTAAACATCCGGTGAAAGCCGATGGGTCTCTCAGCTTTTTGGCCATAGGAGACTGGGGTCGGAGAGGACTTTACAACCAATCCAATGTCGCTTATCAGGTAAATTTGTTTAACTTTAGTCATATATAAGTATTTTCTTCTATAATCACCTCCAAATTAATATGGCTTCAATGAACATTTGTTTAATGATACATGTCTTACTTGTTACGTAGGTTATCATGAAACTGGAAAAGAAAAAACACTGATTTCATGAGCCTTGAAAAATTAGGTTTTCTCAAGTTGATATACGTATAAATATCTATTAGAATGTCATAAGCCAAACTCACTTATTAAACTTTAACATGTAATGATATATGTGTGTGTATATACACACACATATATGCATTAATGAATTCGTATTGATTACTTTCCGGCCAAATTCTATATTTACAAAGGTTAATTTGATTTACATATAAAACTTTATTTATGTTATATACATGCACATGTGTATATATAAATACGCGAATAAGCCGTTTTAAAAGGAGAACTACAAGAACTACATATTTATTTGTTGATTTAGCTATGATACATAGCTTTATTCAAGGCAGACACAAATTCTCTTTCACCATGTTGATGTTTTTTTCAATGCTTTGATGTTTGTTAACTCGATCTTTGAATTTTCGGTTTGGGTTGGATTGGTTACATAAATAAGGAGAATCATTTGCATAAATAGGTGACTTATTGTTTGAGAGAGTGCAAATAGGTTGCATATATATCCGGAAAAGATCAAAAGAGGTGAAGTCGCTGTCTGATTCAACAACTTCCCCCTCTCAAATAATACGAGCCTGCCATGTCTGGCCCAATCCTCAACATTGTCAGTGAAGTCGCTGATTGATTTAGAGGCTTCACTGAAGTCGCCGAATCAATCAGCGACTTCAAACATGAAGACGTTGAATCAATCAGAGGCATCATTGAAGTCGCTGATTGAGTTAGAGGCTTAATATAAGTCGCTTATTGGTATTGAGGCTTCACACAGAAGTCGCTGAATGATTTTGAGGCTTCAAATAAATCTGTTTAGGCAAAAACACGACGCCCTTGCAATTTATCCTATCAAAACCGATTAAGGGCGTCCTAAACCATGATCTCCGCCAACAAAATCCAGCCGCATGCCCTTTTCACCCATGTCAATTACCATTCTTCAACAAAACTTAAGATTGAAGGGGCGAAACATGAATGAGGTTGATTACCTAAGCAAACCACCACCTCCGTATTATAAACTACCATACCAACAATGCATTCTACATGTGTTACTCCACGTGCAGATGTAAAATCGATCCTAGGAGTTTCTTGTAGATGTAACACCGATCCAAAAATAAGAGGAACTCAGCCCACAATATTTTCATTGTTACCGATGTTGCAGGATCATGCATACTCCCTGAAAAAAAGTGTGGGTCTTGGGTCCATGGCATGACAAAAATTGATAAAAGAAATATCCTTGACACGCCAATGTTGGAAGACCACACAACCACCATTATCGAAGAAGTAGTTGGGGGTTGCAAAGAAGTAGCTAGATGCATTTTTCTACAACATTTGGACGCTCCAACATTAATATATTTGAAATCACATGACCAGACTGCCATTTAACACGTGTTAGACCACGTGTAGATGTAACATCGATCCATGTGATTTCATGCAGATGTAACACCGATCCAACAACACTAAAAATCATAGCCTCCAACACGAATTTTATTTCAAACTTATGAAACGCCGCCATTTTTTTCATCATATACACCCGTATAATATCACCGAGTATTTGTAACACTTCTAACTTTCTAACTCGTGAACACTTGACTTGTTTACCATAATTTTTTACTTTTGAATGGAAAATGTTTCCTGGAAAAGGGTTGGGGCAATCTTGTGAATGAGGAACGATTAGAATGCATGAAAAATGAATCAATCAGGCTTTCTTTATTTTATAGACAGAAAACATGAAGCCTCAAATCAAGTCGGCGACTTCAATATGAAGCCTCAATCCCAATAAGCGACTTCAATGTGAAGCCTCTAACTCAATCAGCGACTTCAATGATGCCACTAATTGATTCGGCGACTTCAGTGAAGCCTCGACTTCAGTGAAGCCTCTAACTCAATCAGCGACTTCACTGAAAATGTTGCAGGAGTGATGTAAGACATGGCAGGCTCGTTATTCGGGAGAGGTAGAAGCCGCTGAATGGATCAGCGACTTCACCTCTTTTGCTCTTTCCCTGCTATGCAACCCATTTGCACTCTCTCAAACAATAAGTCACTTGTTTATGCAAATGATTCTAAATAAGGATATCTTTTCGTTAGAATCGGTAAAACCAAGAGCTATATGATTACGTGTATGAGATATTCATAACAGCAAATTGATAAAGCATCACTCCGTACCATACAGAAAGAATAACTTAAGTAAATAAACATGTTCGATGTTAGGATCGTAGAACACACACGCACACGAACACGAAGATTTTACGTGGTTCGGTCTAAACTGACCTACGTCCACGAGGGCAACTGGGGTTTTCGTTTTATTGAGTGATACAAAATACAAGTACAATATGTTATTATATAGGCACTAATTAGGGTTTAACCTATGCTAAACTTGCTCAATAAGTTCATCATACTGGGCTTAAAACGGTTGGGCCTATAGGTGGGCTGAAGAAGACAACATCTCCAACAATCTCCCACTTGGTGTCTTCGGACCATGAACTACACCATCTCTTCTATACTTCTTTAAATAAGATCTCCCTTGATCTTCAATGCACCTCCAGTTACTCCGATCTCCTCAACACTATTCCTTGAGACCCGTTGAAGCTCCACACAGCTTCAGCTTATCGAACCTTACACATTTGGTGAACATGTGGTTGGATTTTTAGCACCTGGGATATTCTTCAAGTTGATTGTGCCATCAGCAACAAATCCTCCCACGAAGTGATACCTTATCATGATGTGCTTCGTCTTCTTTTGATACACAAGATTCTTAGCAAGTTTCACTATACTTTCATTATCACAGTGCAGCAAGTACTCAGTCTATTTCTTCCCTACCTCTTCCAGAAAAGCTTTCAACCATACTAGCTCCATATTGGCTTCATCTATAGCCATGTATTTTGCTTCTGTTGTGGACAAAGCCACACTTTTCTAGAGTCTGGACATCCAACTGACTGCAGTTTCTCCCATTATGAAAACAAAACATGTGGTGCTTTTAAATATCTCTTTGCAGCCACCCATGTCAGCATCTGTATAACCTCTGAGAACTGAATCCCTCCCTTTGAAGCATAACCCTATCTTTGATGTTCCCTTCAAATAATGAAGCACCCACTTAACTGCTTCCCAATTTTCTCTTCCCGGATTTGACATAAACTGACTAATAACTCCAACTGCGTGTGCTATGTTACGTCTTGTGCACACCAAAGCGTACATCAGACTACCTACTGCATATGCATACAGAACTCTAGCCATATCAGTTTTCTCTTCTTCGGTTCTAGAACACTGATCTTTGGTAAGCTTGAGGTGACACCCCAAGGCCGTTTCTTGGCTTGGTCTTCTCATTGTTAATACCAAATTTCTCTAACACTTTCCCGATGTACTTCTCCTGGGATAGTGTTAGAGATCCATCTTTCTTGCTCCTGGTGATACTCATTCTTAGTATCTGTTTAGCTGCACCCAAATCCTTCATCTCGAATTCTTTGGACATTTGCTTCTTCAACTTGCTGATCTCATTCATGTATGATCCTGCAATCAACATATCATCTACATACATAAGTAGAATGATATACGAACTCGTGAACATCTTCAGATAACAACAGTGATCGGCTTCACATCTCTTGTAACCGGTTCTCACGATGAAATCATCAAACTTCAAGTACCACTACCTTGGCGCTTGTTTCAGACCATACAGACTCTTCTTCAACTTGCACACTCCAATTGTCTTTTCCAATAACCCGAAATCCCTAAGGATGTGCCATGTAAATATCTTCATCAAGGTCACCATGTAGAAATGTTGTTTTCACATCTAGCTACTCTAGATGCAAATTCTCTGTTGCTACATTACTTAGAATTAACCTGATGGTGGTCATCTTCACCGTTTGAGAGAAGATCTCATCATAATCAACTCCCTTCTTCTGCTAAAACCCCTTGACCACTTAACAGGCTTTATACCGTTTAGACCCATCATGCTCATCTTTGACCGTAAAGACACATTTATTCTGAAAAGCTTTCTTGTCTTGCGAAAGCTTTACAAGAACCCAAGTCTTGTTCTTGTCTAGTGAACTTATTTATTCTTTCATTGCTTGCTCCCACTGGAAAGAGTCCTTCAGCTTGACTGCTCCAGAGTAGCTCTTTGTTTCACCATTTTCTGTCAAGAAAATATACTTAACTGATGGGCTGGTACGACTGGGACTGTACCTGTCTGGCGCTTTAGAAACTCTGGTGGATCTCCTGACTAAAATATCAGACTGGTCAGGCTACTTTGGAGACTGGTCGACTACATACTCCGAACTCCCACTGTCAGAAACTCCCATTGAGTCTTCATTCTCACTATCTTCAGTCTCTGGATCTCTGTCATCTTCAGATTTTGTTATGGGCTTTGTGACAGATTCTTTCTTCTGATTCTCAACGTTAAACTCGATTATTTCTTTATGAACATTTGACTTATCCAAGTTTATATCCTTGTACAATTCTTCTTCATTGAACTCAGCATGCTTGCTTCTGACTACTATTTCTTTATGAACATTTGACTTATCCAAGTTTTATCACCCCCATATCCAATGAAGATATACTTTTTTGCTTTTGCATCCAACTTGTCACCTTCAGGGTTGATATCATAAGCACTGCAGCCGAAGATTCTCAGGTGATCATACTCAACTGCTTTACCCTTCCATTCTTCTTGAGGAAGCATGAATCCCAACGCTACTAAGGGTCCACATAATGTTCTGCATTTAATCTCATACTTCTTGCTCTTTCACATAATGTTCTGTTCATCCTCTCTGCAACTCCATTCTGTTGCGGAGTTCCTGGAATTGTATTTATCATCTTGATCCCTCTATCAGCACAATAATCAGTAAACTCTTGGTTGATGTATTCACCACTGTTATTCGACTTCAAACATTTCACATTCAAATCAGTTTCAAGTTCAATAGCATATTTCCATTTCTTAAAAGTATCGAAAACTTCAGATTTATGTTTAAGAAAGTAAACCCATACCTTGCGTGTTGAATCATCTATGAAGGTCACAAAGTAGCGAACTCCTCCAAGTGAAGCTACTATGTCGGTCCGTATACATCTGAGTGAATAAGCTCCAATTTCTGAGCTTTTGGTGCTATCTCATTCTTCACAAAAGTCACCTTCTTTTTCTTGCCTAGGATGCATGGTTCACAAAATTCTGACTCGGCCTTCTTCAACTCTAGAAGTTTTCCCCTGGTAACAAGCATCTTCATCCCCTTTTCACTAATGTGCCCGAGTCTTTGATGCCATAACTTTGTCTGACTGTAGTCACTCGATACTGAATTCACCCCATCAGCTAATGCTTCAACCATGTACAAACTACCTCTTTCTTGCGTCTAGCAACTACCATACTTCCCTTAACAAATCTCCATTGTCCTCTACCAAAGTGAACATCATATCCCTGATCATCAAGCTGGCCGACGGATATAAGCATCATCTTCAAACCAGGAATGACCCAAACATTCTTCAAGGTTCAAATGGTTCCCAATGGTGCTTTAAGGTCTATGTTTCCAATTACTGTAATATCAAGACTCTGATTATTAGCCAAATGAACTTCACTAAAGTTACTTGTTCGTAGATTCTTCATCTTCTTAGTGCTAAAAGTACTATTGAAAGAATCTTCTGAATCCACAATCCAGTCTTCAACGGAACTCTCGATATAGCAAATAAGAGCATCCTCTGAATCTGAGGATGTAGTAGCATTCACCTCCCTTTTCTCTCTCGCAGGTTCAAAACACTGACTTCTGAAATGCCCAAACTCCTTACAGTTCCAACACTGTATATCTTTCCTTGGCTTTCCAGGTATTGACATGTCCCTGCGTTTTGACTTCGATCTACCCTTATTTTCTCCTCTGTTATCACTTCCCCCTCTCCCTTAAATACTGAGCAACAAGCTTGATTATCCATTGTTCCTTCTTCTGGAATCCTCATTCAGTAACAAATCATGAACTCTTCCAAAACTGAGAGTCTCAACTGACCCTCTGACTGTTGTGATTGTGCCTGACCAACTGTCAAGTAATGAGGATAACAATAGACAAGCCTACAATTCATTATCTATCTTAAAATTCACAGAAAACAAACGCGTCAAATGTGATTTAAATAAATTAATATGCTTAGTAACAGAACTTCCCTCTTTCATACGAATATTGACTAGCTCCCGAATCAGAAACACTTTGTTAGCAGGAGATGGCTTCTCGTACATGTTGGACAAAGCTTCCATAATCGCACGCGCTGTGGTTTGTTCCAGAATGTTTTAAGCTATATTCATGGAGAGAGTAAGCCTAATCGTTGATTGTGCTTTCTTGTCAAGATTCATCCATTCTTTCATTATGGTCTCAGGGGGAGAGTCTAGTGCAGCATCCAACTCCTTTTCTATAAGCAAATCCTTGATTTGCGTCTTCCACCATCCAAAGTTCTTTCCATCAAACTTCTCTACCTTGACTTTTACTTCTTTAGACATCATCTTATCTAATTATCTAGGAAACTAGCCAATATAATAAAACCACTCCTTAACCAACAAACCAAACAAAGCTCCCAACAAAAGTCTGCCCAACTTTTGAACGTATAAGAATTGACCTTTTCTTCTCAATCTTTATCAAGTCTTCTCTTCACAACACCTACTTCAAACAACCAACAAATAAACTAAAACAACAAACTCCCAGTCAAAAATTATGACCTTGAAATCGTGAATCACCTGAATAGACCAACAACTCGGCTGGTCGGAACCCTATTTAAGGTTCGAATGGGTGGTCATTGGTCTCTCATGGTAAGTCGTAACCCTAGCGATCGACTAGGGTATCAGTGGTGGTTGACGGGTTAGTTACTAGACGACGAGAGATTAAGTCGTTTAAAAACCTAGGCGGCTGTTGGGTTGTGGGTTCAAACAGAATCCTAATTGGGTCTAGGAGAGGCGACAGCTGAGTGTTGGTGAACGACTGGGTGCTCTATCGGCCGAAACCCTAATCAGATCTAGGGTTAACGGCGGCGCAGAAGGGAACAGGTGGTGGACGGCCGGAGCTGACGGCAGGAGGAGGTGGGTGACGACAGAAGTGGGAGGTGGCTGGTGGGTGTTCGGTGGTTACAGATATATGTTCCTATCTGATCTAGAGTCTGAGCTGTGACACCAATTCTTTGGATCGTCGAACACACACACGCGCACGAACAAGAAAATTTTACGTGGTTTGGTCTAAGCTGACCTACGTCCACGGGGGCAACTAGGGTTTTCGTTTTATTGAGTGATAAAAAGTACAAGTACAAGATGTTATTATATATGCACTAATTAGGGTTTAACCCTATGCTAAACTTGCTGAACAAGTTAATGATATTCGGCTTAAAATGGTTAGGCCTATAGGTGGACTGAAGAAGACAACATCTCCAACAATTCGATACTCACTTTTTGCTTTTCACTTGTTTTTGGAATGCAACATCTATGAATTACTTTCAGATGTTTACATAGTTCTACAGTCATATACTTAAAACTACTGTTTGTGTCAACGATTTCTAATAACTACAAGAATATTCTTAAGTTCCTATCAAAATGTATTATGGAGATTCGAATATATTATTTTATCAATAAGATCAACAAAAACAAATATAGAAACATATATTATTACGGTTGCCAAACAACCCAAAAGAACACGAATAAAGTATTGTTCGTGTTCGTTTGTTAAAGAATTTATGTGTTGACGAACACGTCATGAACACTTACCGAACAAGATTTTATGTTCTTGTTTGTTTGTTAAGAAAACAGTTGTTGTCGTGTTCGTTTGTTAATTTTGTTCATAAACGCACAAGAACACAACGGCCATTAGTGAACAACTGAACATGGACAAGTGTTTACGAACACAAGCGAACATAAAGGAATGTTCATGAACAGAAACAAACACAAAGGGACATATATTAACTTTCGAATAAGATCGATTTCACATACATTAAGTGATTAGCTAGATCCACCCAAAATATAACCTAATTGTCCAAACATACTTAGTACTTAACATAATATTAGTAAAAATAATAAAGTCGTGTCTCAATAAACTGAGTTATCGGAGGTGGATGGAGAAGGGCATCGGAGGTGGAGGTGGAGGGCGTCGACACTAGAACGTGGAAACATATAATGAGTTTGGATACTAAAAGTAGGTTTATGGATCTCATATAATCATATATTTACTTCACACATATTATTTATTTGAGTAAAATTAATAAAAAAATATAAATAAAATTATAAAAATTAAAAATCATAATTAACTATCGAACACAAACGAACATAAACGAACACGCAACCCATTTTCATGTTTGTTCCCTTAACTAAACAAACAAATTTTTTTTTTGTGTTCGTTCATTTATTAAACGAACGAACACAAAAGTCCTTCTAGCAAAATGGTTCATGAACTGTTCGCTAAAAATTCAGTTCGTATACAACCTTATTATTATTGATATTGCTTTGTTGGGCTTGTTTCTAGTAAAATAATGTAAAACTAACAACTATTATTACCCACTTTTTTATAATATTATTTTATATATTTTTAGATGGGCAAAGTGGGGGAGAAAATGGATGTCGACTTCATTGTATCCACAGGTGACAACTTCTACGACAGTGGTTTAATTGACGAACATGATCCTGCATTTTTCGATTCGTTTACAAATGTCTATACTTCCCCAAGCTTGCAGAAACAATGGTATTCTGGTAATTAATCTAAATTCGAATTAACTTACTTTGTTATATTTTTTTCTTTATCTTTCAATGTAAGTAAGATTATATTATGTGTTGCAGTATTGGGTAACCATGACTATAGGGGCAATGCATTGGCACAATTGAGTCCAGAACTTAGACAAAGGGATAACAGATGGCTTTGCATGAGATCGTTTATTGTGAACGCTGGTACTTTATATTATTATACACTTAACATGTTAGAAAGAATATATATAAATTAAAGTTTAATAAGATTTATGTTGCTACACCAAAAATCAGACTGGGTCTTGTTAGTTGGTTGGACCGTGTGTGTGTGTATATATATATATATATATCCCGAGTTCATATCTCAATATGAAACGAATGCTAGTTTTAAAACCAATATACCAATTCCATTCGTAAATTTTATAAGCTGTAAAATACTTTTTTTATGGTCATGAGCAAAGTTATTTGAGCTCATTCTCTATGTTTTGGTATCAGTACGGTTAGGAATGAGCATGTAGTACCGAATACCGCTACTGTACCGAAGATGCGGTACGGTATAAACTTGTCTCTATCATGTTCAATTCCTATAGTTGGATACATTCAAATGAATCCACCACTATGCGCTCTTCGAATCCAAGCCTTCAATATGGATTACCTTTAAAATAGCATGGAGTTAGATATGCGTACGAAACAACTTTTTTCCTACATAAATGATTTCAATAAAACCTTCTGTGAGATATAACTAAACGAGTAAAAAAAAATGATCCGATCTAGTTAAATGTCTCGGAAACATTACGTGTCAATAGTCAATAGTAATACACGCATTAATAATGCGCTATATATAAACTTTTTGTAGGGTTAACACAAATATTGTTGTATGTTACACAGGAAATGTCGATTTTTTCTTTGTTGATACGACACCGTTCCGAGGGAAGTACTTTACAGAGATAGATCAAGAATATGATTGGAGAGGAGTGCTTCCTCGAGAGGACTATATTTCAGGACTTTTAAAGGTGTGCACTTTGACCGAGTGAGAATAGCTATATGACAGAGAAGTAAATATTATTAAAGAACTAATATAACCATTTTACTTTTTATAAATTATTATCTCAATCTACTTTTAATAAACTAAATTCTAAACTTTTTAAAATAAAATAAAAATGTTGCAACTCTATTGATTTAGTAGGTTTTTACATATTGTGAACACTTTGTTTTTTTTAAATAAACTCTTTTACGAATTGATGTGGACATATGTGAAAATTTAGAACGTGTTAATGATATTAAAAAGAAAAATTGTCCGCGACATTTCAATAGCTTAAGTTTAAAATATGTTACATGTTATATTTTAAACATATACTACTAATTATATAATATAAAATGCAATTTATTTATATGATATAAAAGATAGATTTAAAACGAAAGTGGTTGAATGTACATGCAGGATGTGGATGTTGCTCTAAAAGAATCAAGTGCCAAATGGAAGGTGGTTGTAGGACATCATACAATATACAGTGCCGGTGTCCATGGCAATACTGAAGAACTTGTGGACAAACTTTTGCCCATTCTTCTGGTATAAATATTATCCATTGTCATCACCTATAAAAGACAACTAATTAACTATTTTGATCTATAAATCGCTTTTGATTATACTAAAAACGGAAATAACATGTCCAACGGCTAAATTTGTTATCACATAAAAATGAGTTCGGATCAAAATAAGGGGCTTTTTGGTTGATTAAGTGCTGAATGGTTAAAAGGTCTGAATGATTAATGGGGTGTTTGGGATTGATTATTCAAAACAGATTATGCGTTTTGGAAAAGTAGAGGTGGAGCTGCTTATAGATTATTGCGTTTTGATAGCTTAAAAAACTGATTATCTGCCTTTTGAAAACGCAATCCCAAACACTAAAAACTGATTATCTGCGTTTTCAAAATGTAATATTTTAAAAATCAGATATAAAACGCAATCCCAAACACCCTCTAAGTACTGAATCATTAAGTTGTAACTCTTAATGTTTATTTTTTTGTCCCACATTGGTAGAAGAGCTTCATTAAGCGTCGGCTATTCAGTGCTTAATGGTTAAGTGATTAATGGTTTAGCAACATCCCAAGTCTCAATGGTTCAGCCTTAACCATTTCATTCAGAAGCTGAAACAAATGCGCTGAATAGTTCAGAGTCTCATTAACCTTACCAAACAGCCCCTAATTAATTGTTTATAGTCTAATAATCATTAGGTTATAAACTATTAAGACATATGTTAATGCTTATAAACCTTCATTATTTGGAGATTTGTGAAACATGAATTTTGGCACTAATTTCACCATAAGATTTCGTCTATACAAATTCCGTCCGCAATTGTGTAATCGTCCTTTTAATTGATATATAAAAGGAGACTCACTGTTTATTTTGCAACGAAACATATGTTCTATGAATACCCACAATAATTAGACCTGACAATTTCAACCCATCTAGTTGAGTTTAGGTTATTTTGGGTTTAAAATTGGACCTTGTGGGTTGAAATGGGTTTAGTATAATTTTCAAGAGGGTTAGGATGGGTAATTTTAATTGTAGGAAATAAGTAAGTGGGTCAAGATGGGTATGTCAAAAAAAAAAACAAATGGGTCAGGATGGGTATTTTTAGATCACCATACAAATCTGAATTAAAACTCACCCAACACCAAAAAAGTTGATGCCTCATGAAAATAAATATCATTAAAAACAAAAAAAAAATATATCTTTTGCATTTGTTGATAACCCCGGTCGATTCGAAACCATTCGGGTCGTTAACGGACGACCATGTCGAAACAACACGGGTCGTTAACGAGACCGATCTCATCGAAACGGTTCGAGTCGTTAGCGGGCTTGAACGAGTCGAAACGGTCTGGGTTGTTGACCGACCCGTTCGGATCGAAATGGTCTGGTCGTTGACGGGCCCGATCGGGTCGAAACGGTCCAGGTTGTTAACGGGATCAGTCAGGCCGAAACGGTCCTGTTCGCTACCGGGTGCGGTCGGCTCGAAACGGTCTGGGTCGTTATCGGGCCCGGTAAGGTAGAAACGGTCCGGGTCGCTACCGGGCCTGTTCGGGTCGAAACGGTCCGGGTCACTACGAGACCGGTCAGATTAAAACAGTTTGGGTCGTTCCCGGGCCCGTTTGGGTAGAAACGGTCTGGGTCGCTACCGGGCTCGTTTGGGTCGAAACGGTCCGGGTCACTACGGGACGGGTCAGGTTGAAACGTTCTGGGTCGTCACCGGGCCCGGTCAGGTAGAAACGTTCCGGGTCGCTACCGGGCCCGGTCGGGTCGAAACGGCCCGGGTCACTACGGGACGAGTCAGGTTAAATGGTATGGGTCGTTACCGGGCCCGGTTAGGTCGAAACGGTCCGGGTCGCTACGGGACGGGTTAGGTTGAAACGGCCTGGGTCGTTAGCGGGCCCAGTCAGGTCGAAACAGTCCGGGTCGCTACCGGGCTCGGCCCGTTTGAAATGGCCCGGTCGCTAACGGGCCCCGTCGTTGACGAGCCCGATAGGGTCGAAACGGTCTGGATCGCTAACGGGCGCGGCCGGGTCAAAACGATTCTGGTCGCTAACGGGCCCGGCCGGGTCGAAACTGTCCTGTTCGCTAACAGATCTGGTCAGGTCGCAACGGTTCGGGTCGCTAACGGGCCCGTTCCGGTCGAAATAGTCTGGGTCGTTACGGCCCCGGTCAGGAACGATAACGGGTCAGTCGGATCGATACGGTTTGGGTCATTAACGAGTCAGGTCAAGTCAAAACGATCCGATAACGAGCACGATCGGGTCGAAACGGTCTAGGTTGTTAACCGGCCCGTTTCGACATTAAATATTTCGGATCCCTTAAAATTTTATTTTTGTTTTTTTTTAACTTTTTTTTTATTTTTTTTACGTTTTAAATTTTAAATTTTTTATTGTTATTTAAATTTTTTAAATTTTTTTTAATCTATTTTGATGTGAACCTATTATAATCCAAACCATCAAGACCCAAACCCTTCCTGACCCAACTCATCCTAACCTATATTTTTAATCTACCTATCTTGACTCAAACTCATCCTAACTCAAACCCATCCTAACCCAACAACCAAACCAACTCAACCTACCCATTTTGCCACCCCTAACAATAATAATCTATTTATATTTTTTTGAACGGCTAATTTGTTACACATATTTCTTTACCTTTTTTTTACACCATTTGAGTTGAACTACCAACCTCACCCAAGTAAGGATTTCCTCTCTACCACTAGGCTATAACCTAAGTGGCAATAATCTATTTATATAGTAGGGAATTAGGTTTTAATAACATAAATATTCAAAATTGACCACGTATAAATTGTAACATTGGGATTATATAATATAGTGAAGTGATATAATAG
Organism: Ambrosia artemisiifolia; assembly: GCA_032199755.1. Lineage (NCBI taxonomy): Eukaryota > Viridiplantae > Streptophyta > Magnoliopsida > Asterales > Asteraceae > Ambrosia > Ambrosia artemisiifolia. Next base: position 21,687,031 of record CM063516.1, read on the forward strand.
GTTTACTTATTCTTAGTACAATTTCGACGACTTTTTAACTATTTATTGTCGATCACCTTTTCATTTTAGTTTTTATTTTTTTACTCTCACTCACTTTCCTGCCATTTTCCGTTTCGATTCATTGGATATAATCCTAGTTATTATATGAAAGTGTTCTAAATGAACTCATCAAACTAGAAATACCATATGTCGCTTTTAATTTTGTTTGCTTGACGTTGTCCTCTGAAAAAATTGATCACACGAATCATGTGAAATGATCACACAGGAAAATGACGTGAATCTATACATAAATGGACATGACCATTGCTTGGAGCACATTAGTAGTTCAAACAGGTAAACTTTTTTCTTTGATGACCAATTTTACATTTTTTTTACGTACTACAGCTGCTCGAAAAGCTCATGACTCAAATAGTTTTAATGTTTATATTGTATAACCCAATTCCATTTATAAGGTACATATAAACCAAATCCATTTATAAATAAGTCCATCTAATATGGTCCATAAACCCATATAATATTTATTTCAATTTAAAATAGCTTACCAAGCTTTTTACTAGCCGACCTCAAGTTTAACTCTTAGCTCATTTGTAGTTGTAAACCTTAAATTTTTGTGTACATGCAGTCAACTTCAATTTCTAACTAGCGGAGGCGGCTCAAAAGCATGGCGAGGCGAGATCAATCCATGGAACCATGATGAAATGAAGTTCTATTACGACGGACAAGGTTTCATGGCTGCAGAAATAACTGATAATGATATTGTTGTGTCCTTTTATGATGTCTTTGGCAATATGCTACACAACTGGAGCGACTCTGGAAACACGCATCACTCCGCCTGGTAGAGCTTACACACAAATGATCGATCTACGTATTCGGGACTATAGAAATCTGTTAACTATATCAGCAATCATTTAGACCATGGCTATAGTCTTTATTAAATGTGCATGCTAAAATGAACATGATCGTATAGTAACTTGATATGAATTTGTATTGTATGTATTTTATTGAATCTTGGTGAAAAGATGTCGTTCCCTTAAATATCTTGTATTAAAGTTTAACCTTTTTAGTATATTTACCTTATGTTAGATGTCCTTCCCTTAAATATGTGTTATGATATAACATAGAAATTAGTATGCTACAATATGAGAAAACAACAATTGTAATCATATGAATAAAAATGAAAATGTATATTAATAAGAAGATGTATGTTTGGATGGGGAGCAGAGCCATAAGCAACCATTGCAGGGCCTGATCGAGACAGTGGTTTTGAATGTGGTTTTAGGTTTGAACATGATTAGTGATTAGTGGCTTGCCTAAACATAGAATTCATATTTATAGGTTTGAACATGATTAATGAATTACATGAATACATTATGCTTTTTTTCTTGTATGAACAAAAACCCACAAAAAGAAGTCGATTTTTTTTCGTTATTTGTATTGCACTATGGTACTCGGTGGAAAGATAATGAAACGGTCGTTGATTTTGTGTAATTGTTTTTAAAAAACATCTCGTATATAAAAGTTATTAATGTTTAAAAATTGTTGGGGGACCATGAGAGAGAGAAAGACCTTTGGAGAGAAATAAGGAGGATGATGCCACGTGGCACATCTAAGGAGGATGGTGGCCTCATTGAATGCTATGTGAGCAAAGTGGCTTTCTTTTATTATATACTAGACTATTGCCCACGTGGACACGCAGTTCAACAACTAACAATTATTTGGAGCGGTAAAACCTCTAAACAAAATATAGTAGAAATATTTTATTAAAATTTAAAAGCAAGGAATACACATTTTATTTAAATATCACTAAATATTTCCTTATACACCATATTTTTTTTAGTCTTGACATTCCAATCACTATCTAGTATAAATAATTTCACTCTGCCCTGCTTTTAACTTTTAACAATGCGACATAAAGTTGGCCATGTGAGAATACGGGGTCTCTTAAATACAATCCAACCTTCGATAGAGACTATCCTTGACTTTTATTGGTGGTCATTGCGAAACATACGGATTTTGGGAATTGACGCCTTTGGAACTTCACTGGAATCTTGTTATCAGGTGGTATTTGAGGAGTATTATCTAGTAAAAGATAAATAGAAGTGAAAAATATTTCTGATAAAATGTTAAAAGTATTCAAATAGTATTCAAATATTTTTAAAGTTTAACGGAAATCTATAATTTCAAATTCTAGTATTTAAAATTTTAATTTTTACTTGTAATTAATTTGAGAAAGTTACAACCAAAATTATTAATTGTTATATTTTAAATATATTAGGAAATCATAATTTAAAGATAATAAATATGTGTAATGGCTACCATTATTAACATTAATTCAAAATTTTATTTTTTAAAAGATTAAGTAATTCAAAATGTGTAATTATAAACATAATTAGTGTGTAATTTCTTCCCATTATTAAACAAATTTTGAAATTTTGTCTAATTAGAATTTAAATATTTCGATTTTAAATTTGAAATTGATAATTAGTTATAATCATATAAACGAAAATAATATGTAAACATACTTTACTTACCAAAAATAAATATACAAAATTGATTATATGTAAGGTTAATCAGGCGTATTAATTTTTTTTATAAAAAATCAAATTTAAATTTCTTTATAAAACGGTTATAAATATATATGATTAATATTAATAATAACTCAATTATGTTTAAAGGTTATTAATCAAATTGAAATCATAATTAGTAAAATTAGATGTGTCTGAAATTATGTAAATCATGATAAATGCTAATTATAACCTTAAAAATAGTAATTTGACAAATCAAATAATTAACCATTTTTTGTCTTTTTAAATGTAGTTGACTTTAAAAACAGATGTTTTTTAAATTTTAATTTTTGAATGTATAAAAATAAATTAATTCTGATAAAAATGTTAAAGTCTAAAATCTACCAAAAATAGTTTGACACTTACAATTAGAGTGATTGTAATTTACATAAAAAATTGTAGATGCACGAAGTGCGACTAATGATTGGATTAGTATAATTAACATATGTTAGAATGTTTTGCTGATGGGTTGAAAGTGGAAGAAAGGGGCGAAGGTAGATGATTATGGGCGAAGGTAGATGAAGCTGACCTAGAGATACACATTCGTACCATGTTGTGGGCGAATGTGGAAAAGTTCCACATTCGCACCATACAACTGGGCGAATGTGCAGACCCTATATATAGATTTTGTGTGTTTTCGAGTTATAGAGAGTTTTAGTTCGTGTGTGTATTGTGGTCAGGTTCAAGGTTAATTTGTGATAGTGTGTGTGTTCAATAGATTGACTAGGTGATTGATTGTAATACGTTTTTATCAAAGTTAATCTATGAAAAAGCCTTTGAAATGATGTTTTCTGTGTTTTGATCCGAGTTTTATCAGTTTGTTCATAACTAGGGTTTCCGCACCTGGTTTTGTTACTTGTATGATCATATCTTCCTGTTTTAGCTAAAATCTTACAATTACAAAGTGGTATCAGAGCCATACGGATCATACAACAACAAATTTGATAAACTCAGAGCTGATTTGGACATGATTTTGATCAAAATACATTTGTTTTTGACTAAAAATGGTTTTTGAGTGTTTTTGATTGATTTAGAGTTGAATTTGTGGATAAAATCAAGTTTTCCAAGAATTAAAGTTGTTCCAAATCAATTCCGAATCAAAACCTGATAAAGATCATTCAAATCCATAAACTTTTGAAAATCAGAGATCAAAATAACCATTTTTCAAAGTGTAACCGTTTTTCAAACTCAAAATGGTCGAACGTGCAGTCTAGTGGGCGAACCTGACCAACTGTGGGCGAAAGTGTGTATTTTCTGGTCGAACATAGGGTAAATCTGGGCGAACCTGGATTTTGTTGTTTGAAGTTTCCACATTCGGGCAGATATTTCCACATTCGATTCGTTGGGCGGGCGAACGTGGAATTAGAGTGGTCGAAGGTAGACATTTGTGGCTGAAAGTGGAACTTGATTTAGGGTATTTTACGTTCTGGTGATTTTCTACATTCGGGTGAATCTCTTTTGGACGAACGTGGACAAAAAGGGACGAAAGTAGAAAGGTTGGGCGAACCTAGAACTAAGTTTGGAAAATTTTCTAAGTGTTGTGATTTTCGAAGTTCGTGAACATCATGTGGAATTTTCCGACTACCCCGAGACCAGCAACAACACAACCACAACAGCAAGTGATGGACCCATGGATAGTGGCAGCACAAAAGACGAGCACACAGTCTTCGCAACCGATCAATTACATCGCGATGACTAGCTCGATGCCTCAGAGTGTTGCACCTCCAGCACCACAACCTGACTACTGGGGAGTAGCAGCAGCGGTGGTAAATACTCAAACTACCAATGCTATTTCCACACTAATAAATGACTTATCTTCAGGTAGCGGGAATCGGCCACCTAAGCTCATGGAGATGCAAGAATATAATCAGTGGCAGAAAAAGTTTAAGATCCACTTGGAAGGCATGGGAGTGGAAGGTGCAGAGGCATGGAGGATGATTGCTAGAGGTTACACTGCACCGGTTTTGGAGAACACCGGTGAACCAGTTCCATTGGAGAGTATGTCAGAGGAGGAGAAAAAGAAGTTTGCTGTGGAGAAGAAAGCTTATTCCCAGTTGACTTAGGCGATCACAAACGACTTACTACATCAGTTTGGGACTTGCACCACGTCTAAGCAACTGTGGGATGTGCTTAAGAATAGGCATGATGGGAATGAGAAGACTAGAAGATTGAGGATGGAGGAGTTGCGAAAGGAGTTTGAGAATTTTACTTATGTTGGAAATGAAACTCTAAAAGAATTAACTCCTAGATATTGTCATTTACTAACTGAGTTGTCTAGTTATGGTATACAGATTCCTATGACAGATTTGGTGGACAAGTTTGCAGATGCTCTACCACCGTACTGGGATCAGCATGTGGAAGTTCTCAAGGAGAAGGATGCTTATAAATTCTGGACTATCAACGAGTTTGTGCAGAAGCTGGAGAACAAAGAGCTTGAAGAAAAGAGGAAAGCTAAAAGATCACAGATTCCTCAGAATCCAAGTCTATATTTTGGAGGTACTTCAACACCAGTTGGAAACTCGAGTTCAGGGGGAGTAGTGGCACCACAAGTTGCATGTATTTCTAATGTCATGGAACCACCAAAACCTACCATCAACTACATTGCACAAACCTCATCCTACTCACAACCATCATGCACACCACCACTACAACAACAATACAACAATTCCTACATTTCACCGTTCTCTCCAATGCAGCAAGCAGCATTCTATACTGCTAGCCAATCTCAACAACCACCTCAACAAACACAATAGATGAATCCAATGACTCAACCTAGTCAACAACCGGTGGTTTTGGAGACTTCTAACTTGGGAAATGTAACAGTTGAAGTTGCTCAGCAACATATAGCACTAGTCTCTGCAATGGTTTCATCTTACAATGGGTTAGTTGCAAGTCAAATTGGGAACAATAACTTGACCAATGAAGACTATGCACAGATTGATAAGGAAGAGATGGAACTGATTGATATTCAGGGGGCTTTTGCGAGTATTATGAGAAGGGCAACGGAGTTTATTGAGAAGACGGGTAGAACAGATTTGGGAACTTCTCCTAACATAACCTACGGGTTCAACAAGGAGAAAGTTACTTGTTTTAACTGTGGAGGGAAAGGTCACTTCAAACGGGAATGCAACCAGCCACCAAAACAAGGTAACAGAAACCCTTTCAATGCAAGCTACCAGAACCGTCAACAACAAAACCAAAACCAAGTTTCATACCAAAGTAACAACAACTATCAAAACCAAAACAACTACCAAAACCGACAAAATAACTCTAACAACAACCAGAACAGACAACCAAACACACTAAACCAGACTCAAAATCAATCACCAAACAACACTAACCGAACAGTCATACCGATTACTACACCAAATGAGACACAACAGAACACCAATCAGAATCAAGCATTGGTGATCCAACAGGATGAACGGTTTGATTGGTCGGGAACGCAAATAGGTGTTGAGGAAATTACAACTGGTGGCAATGTGGCTTGTGTTGCCCGACAGGTTGATATTGAGGAGTCGGTGATAGTTGATGAGAAGGAAGAACCTGAGGTTGAAGTTGATGAATCTAAGGTAGATGTGGAAGTGGAGACTGAGCATGTTGAGATTAAGGCTGAGGAAGCAAATCCTGGAGTGGTGATTGACACTGTTTCTGATGTCCCTGAGGAGTGTGAATCAGTTTACTCAGATTCAGACAGTGAACCAGATACAGAAGCAAGTGTTACATCCCTGGATGATGATATTGATCAGTTGCTAGCAGAAGCTGATTTTCTGAAGACGAGGAAGTCGTGCATTGCTGATGATGCTTTCACCAGGATTGATTATTCCAAGTTCTTCGCTGGAAAGGAAGCTCATTTTGCTTTGATGGCTATGACAGATCCTCCTAAACCTGTAAGTTCTGAGTGTAGTACTGATATTACTAGTGATAAATATTGTGGTACTTGTGATAGATTGACAGAGGAGAACAAAGAACTTCGCGTTCAACGTGATAGTGCTATCATCAACTGTCAATCTACTCGCAAAGAGTTGAATGCTTTCAACAAAGTACTAGATGGCTATAAAAAGGACATTTCCGACTTGAAAAATACTCTTTCATTAAAACAACTTGCAATTAATAACTATATAAATGAAATTGAGAACACCAAGTTGGAAATGGCAGCCATTAAGTGCTTTGCTGAAAAAGTCAACAAGAAGTTGGAGAGTTATAAGCACATTGCTTATGTGGTAGACCACATCATTGATGATCAAACCACTAATTACAAGTCTGTGCCAAGTCCGGTGCTTTTTGAAAACCATAATTGTCATCAAGTGACACCGGAGAGTTCGGTAAAATCAGACTCATCATCGGAAAATGAATCTAATACCTCGAGTATTGGTGATCCACATTCCGATGTGAGGCCGATTTTAGGTTTGAATGATGAGGGTGTTACTGCTGAGAGCGTTGATTCAGACTCTGAGAGTGATGATTCTGGTTGTCACCAAAATGGTAATGCATGTGAAATTCCAAAAGAAAATCACATCATTACTAATGAACCAGTATCACCATCTCAGCATGTGCATCCGACGGCAAATGCTCATCGTGAGAAAAAGTCTGAAAAGAATTTGATTAAGAATGAAATTGAGAAAAAGGTTAAGGATGAACCGTGTGACAAACCAGTCAAGGTGTTTTATCGGATGGAAGGATCCGATAAGATCATCTCTGACGAGGAATTTCCAATCAAAAATGCCAATTATGCTAAAATTGATAAAATTTGGCAAGAAAGCACCATTTGGTTCCCAAAACATGAGAGAACAAATGAAATTCCACCGGCAATTTTAAAGAAATTGTATTTGGATGTTCCTCAAGAACCAAAGGTTCATGTCACAGAGTTCATTAGACCCAAAAACAGAGCTAACGGTTTTCATGAGCCTACTTACTCAAAAGGGCCACTCCCTGAGAGTTTGAGGAATCAACAGTATAATGATCAATATCATGTTCGATCATTTGCTCAACCGAATGCTCCTAATGTTTTTGAAGAATACCGTGCATGCTTTAAATGCGGGGAGAGAGGGCATTTACTTGCTCACTGCCCGTATGTAAGGCATAAAAGGCACGAAGTTGAAGTGAGGAATTCCATGAGGAAACCGATTGATCATTATGTTCCACCACACAGACGTGTTGTTCCTCAACAACAACAGTTTTATAATCAAAACAATTTTTATCAAACAAGGAACAATCGTCCAGTTCAGTATGATCGCAGAAATCGGATTGCTATGGAACAATCATGGAGAAAACCAGTGGTGAACACACCAAATGATAGGCAAAAGGTTTCACCAAAACCTATTGTTAAGTCAAATGTTGGACCTAAGTCTGTTAAATCAGATAAGGTAACCAAGAAAGTTTCCTTTGCAAACAATGTTCAGAAACCGACTGAGAATCCAAAATCTCAGATTCGTATCTTAAAAAGAACTGAAAAATCTTGGACACCAAATGGTTCTCCAGGTGCCTCAACTTCAAAATCTAATGAGAAAAAGGAAAATGTTTTGAATAATCCTAAAAAGATTGATCCAAAACAAAATGTTGATGAGAATGTTACTTTGAACAATGATATTCCAAGACCCAAGACTCAGGCTTGGGTCCCCCGAAAGAACTAACTGTTTTACTTGATGTGTGCAGGGAGCTTCAGCTGGCCCTATTAGCAGTCTTTGGATTGTTGATAGTGGAGCTTCAGGCCACATGACAGGGGATCTTGCGTTGTTGTTCGACGTGAAGAATATTAATGGTGGATATGTTGCTTTCGCTGGAAATAAAGGCGGATATATCACTATGGAGGGGAGCGTGAGTAATGGGATTGTGAGCTTTGAAAGGATATCATATGTGAAGCAGATCGATTATAATCTGTTGAGCGTCAGTCAAATCTGTGATAAACAATTCACTGTTCATTTTGATAACAAATCCTGCTATATTCTCAAACCGGGCTTCAAAATTCCAAAGGAGTGGGTAATGTTGAAGGCACCTCACGTCAACAACCTCTATATTCTTGATATGTCCAAGGCGATGACATCACTGGGGCAAATAACATGTTTTCTATCCAAGGCGACTGAGAAGGAATCGATAATGTGGCACCGAAGAATGGGGCACATTCATCTGAGAAAAATGAATCATCTTGTGAAGAATGGACTTGTCGATGGAGTAAACGTGAAACATTTCCATCTGAATGACAAGTGTGTAAGTTGTAAGAAGGGGAAGCAACACAGACAGTCCCACAAAGTGAAGAAAGTGAACTCGGTTGAGATGCCACTTGAGCGATTGCACATGGATCTATTTGGACCGGTCAAGCGCAAAAGTCATCTTGGGGAGCTTTATTGTTTAGTTGTCATTGACGACTACTCAAGATTTTCATGGGTGATGTGTTTGCAGAATAAAAGTGACACCTTTAACAACTTGAAAGTTCTGTTCACTCGATTGGAGAATCTCTACAACTTGAAGATAAAGAGAATTCGGAGTGATAATGGTACGGAGTTCAAAAACGCCAAGATGGATGAACTTTGTGAAAGCAAAGGAATTCATCATGAATATTCGGCTCCGTACACCCCACAACAGAACGGTGTTGCTGAACGCAGACTCAAATCTTCCAGTAATGATCTGGAACGAGGCGATTTATGCAGCAAATTATACACTTAATCGGGTTCTAACAGTGAAGACGTTTGGTAAAACATCTTATGAACTGTTACACAGACGAAAGCCGAACTTAGAGTATCTAGAACCTTTTGGGGCACCATGCACGATGTTGAATCCAAGCGAGAAGCTTAGTCCGAAAGCTGAAGAGGGATACTTTGTTGGATATCCAACCCCGCTCAAACGGGTATACAACAAGCGAACTCGTCGGGTGGAGGATTGGGCTAACGTGGAAGTTCAACGGTATACTCAAAATGTGCAAGGGATGGGTCCTGATTGGATGTTTGATTACAAAGACTTCTTTGAATCATTCAATCTAGACAGCTTGGTTGAAGAAGCTGTTATCAGATTACTTTACGAGTGTGAAAACGCGGCGACTTCACCGTTGGTCCGTCCGATCACCGTGAACCCTCTACCAGTTTCTAATGATACCAATGCTCCTGTACCAGAGGAAGAAGTGTTTCAGGAGGCTTCTACTTCATTAGACTCATCAGAATCTGAAGATGAACAATTTGAAGAAGTTATCCTTGAACATGCAGAAGAACCAGAGGCACAGCCAGTGAACCCAACTCCAACTCCAGATGTTGCTTCATCGTCTAACACGGGTCATGATCTGGATGCTGTAGAGAACTTGACTATTCAGACGGGAGTTACTGTACCTGAACATCCGGAATCTCGGATTCATCGTATTCACCCGCTGGAGCAAGTTATCGGTGATCCTGGAAGCAGTGTGATGACCAGAGGGCAGCTGCGAAGTGTTAATTCGCCAGAGAGTTTTGGTGCTTTAGCTCTATATGCCAAAATACAAAAATCTGGTAGTCAAAATGATTGGTCGTTTGCGTGTTATGTGTCGCAGGTAGAGCCAAGGACATACAAGGATGCTTTGCTGGAGGACGCCTGGGTTGAGGCAATGCAGGAGGAGTTATTACAATTTCAGAAATTGGGGGTTTGGACGCTCACTGATTTACCGCCGGGTAGAAAGAAGATTGGCACTAAATGGGTGTTTAAGTGCAAGAAGGATGATCGTGGGGTTATAGTTCGTAACAAAGCCAGATTGGTCGTGCAGGGATTCCATCAAATCGAAGGGATTGATTATAACGAAATCTATGCTCCTGTAGCACGCATTGAAGCTATTCGAATGTTTCTTGCGTTTGCTTCCTATAAGAAGTTCAAAGTTTATCAAATGGACGTCAAGAGCGCATTTCTGTACGGGAAAGTCAAAGAAGAGGTTTATGTCGGGCAGCCACCAGGCTTTTAGGACCCAATCCATCGGGATAAGGTCTACGTGCTGAACAAAGCTTTATATGGCTTGCACCAGGCTCCGAGACAGTGGTACGAGGAGCTAAGTACATACCTCATGGCAAAAGGATTTAAGCGCGGACTCGTCGATTGCACCCTATTCACGAAGAAATCAGGGGATGATTTGCTTCTGGTGCAGATTTACGTTGATGATATAATATTTGGTTCAACTAACGAGCTTTTATGCAGGGAGTTTGAAACTGTCATGCAGGAAAAGTTCGAGATGAGCGCAATGGGGGAGATGCAGTTTTTCCTAGGCTTGCAGGTGGACCAAAGACCCACGGGGATCTTCATTCACCAGACGAAATACGTATCCGAAGTCTTGAGCCGGTTCCAGATGGAGGATTCCAAGCCGATGGATACCCCGATTCAACCCAATCACGGGATTGGAGTGGACACTAAGGGGGAGCTGACTGACCCATTTACATACAGAGCAATCATCGGATCTCTGATGTATTTGACGGCATCTCGACCAGATATTATGTATGCAACGTGTCTCTGTGCCCGCTATCAATCGAAGCCGAAACAAAGTCATCTGACGGTGGTCAAGCGTATCCTTAGATATCTGAAGGGTTGTCCCTCAAAAGGACTTTGGTACCCTAATGATGATGATTTTGATTTCATTGCTTTTAGTGATGCAGATTGGGGCGGCTGTGACAAAGATAGCAAATCTACTACAGCTGGTTGCCAGTTTTTAGGGAGCAGGTTAGTCACCTGGCAATGCAAGAAGCAAACTTCCGTGGCGCTGTCTACCTGTGAAGCCGAGTACATTGCAGCTTCGAGTTGCTGTTCGCAAGTGCTCTGGATCCAACAGCAGATGGTGGATTACGGTTTGCAGTTTCTTAAAACCCCTATACACTGTGACAACGAAGCCGCTATCGCATTAACTAAAAATACTGAAAATCACTCTAAAGCGAAACATATCCGGATCAAATATCATTTTATCCGTGATTGTTATGCTAAAGAATTGATAGATATGGTCAAAATCCATACTGACTACCAACGTGCAGATTTGTTTACAAAAGCTTTTGACAGATCCCGCTTTGAATATCTTTTGAAAGTCAATAACATAAAGGAAAAACAGGACTAAACGGCACCTCGGTTTATCGTTTTTTAGTTTAAAATTTTCTTTAAAGTTTTTATTGTTTTTCAGAAAAATTTAAAACCCAAAAATATGTTATTTATTTTAGGGGGAGTCATTTTATCAGAAAAACCAAAAACATTGAAAAAGTCAAAAAGACCTAAAAATTAGAAAAACCAAAAATGATTTCCTGGATAAAAAGAGGAAATGATAGTACATTAGTGGGGATCTGACATAGGCTAAAGATTTGTATAGTAATATGAGGCGTGTGTTGACTATGTGTGATATGCTGATAGGCTTCGTAGACTAAATATTGCGTGCATTAGTGATACAAACATAACGAACTACGCGTTCGTGGCTGAACACCTCATGGGCATATGGTCTTAGTACCGTAATTTCGTTTGATAGGATTGCCAAAATCTGAGGTTTCGGGTCGTTATGTTATGGTTATCCGGGATATTCTGATTAAACTTTTGTCGTATTGATTTAAGGACCTAGTTTCATCAGAATATTTGCTAAAAGAGCTTAAATGCCAAAACCAAAAGTTACCGAATTGAGGAACTTTATGTTTTATTGATCAAAGATCATTATTACATCGTATTGACTTACTGATGCAAATCAGTAGTTGATATCAGCCTCAACCTAGTGTATAGGCACATGTTACTCTGCTGCATTCGTTTGCTGACCTGTACACCTCTGTGCTATATACTTTGTAACTTTTACGGATAACTCTGGCATAATCACGCGTTACGACGAAGCTTTGTGCAATTACTTGATACGGGAGTATGTCGTGTGTGTGGGCACCACAACGTGTTAGTCTAATACACCTAACTCGTATCATTTTAAAGCATTGCATAATAGTCTGCATGTGAGCTTACGTGGACCACAATATCAGCAATTGCCGTGTTACATACTGTTTCTAATGATAATATTAAACAAAAAGATCAACGCTGTGATCAGATTTCTTAGAAAACTGATATGATCCTCTTACCGGATATCACAAAATGTTTACTGCTTTCATTTACTTTGATGCATTTTACTTTACTGTCAAAAAGATACAAAATCCAAAAAGATTTTGGGTGTGTTTTGATAAAATTTCAGAAAAACCAAAGTTTTTGCATTTCTGCTTTATTTTTGATAACCGAAGGTGCTTGATGGTCAATTTCTGAGATTTGATAAAACCATCTGGGCTTTGTATCATTCAGAAAGTGAAATTATGAGTTTTTGAAGTTTAATGGATTGAAAAATGTTGAACGGGATTCGAATTCGTGATTTGGCAAAATTTTCAGATTTTTCCATTTCACATTCGCCCCTTAAATGGGTCGAATGTGGAAAAATTTTCACATTCGTGTGTTTATCTTTGGGCGAATGTGGGAATTTTTACATAAATTCCACCTTCGGGTGAACAGTCTCCACATTCGGGCCATTCACTTGGGGCGAATGTGGATCTATCCTACATTCGACCAGATAAACGGGCGAACGTGGCCCTCCTATAAAAGTCAACGTCCAGGTTCGAACCCTCATTCATATGTTTTTCAAAAATTTTCAACTTAACCTAGACTTGTTGCTGTGATTCCTTTGATCTGTGTTTATTGTTCCCGAGTGTTTGTTGATCATTTTCATAAGTATTTCACAGGTAATGGAGAAGAAAACAGGCCACAATTCGAGTTTTTATCTTCGACCTAGGGTTTTACAATCTGTGATTCTATGATGGTTGTTAATGTTTGTTTTTCCTTGCATTTCAATCCACATCCGTTTTAGGGGGAGAATAATCAAAGAATTAGGTTTACAGCATCATTTAGTGGGTCAATTGATCGATTGAAACAAACAAAACCTAATTCCTTTTTAAAACTGATGTAAATTGAAAGATAAGAAAAATTGTTGATTCACGAGTGTTAATCGGCCTTAATAGGACACAAAACAATCAGAATTAGATGTTGAAAACCAAGATGGCAAAATTTTAAATTTTGGGGAAGAACAGGTTGTACATTCGTCCATACAAGAACGGGCGAATGTGAAATAAACGGACGAATGTGGGAATTAAACGGGCGAATGAAACATTGTGTTGGGCGAATGTAATTTTTACTATATATTTGTTCACATTCGTACCAAATCTTGCACATTCGTACTAAAATATATACATTCGACCTGATAAAAAGGGGGAATGTGGAATCTGTAAATCTTTAAAATTTTCAATTTTTTGTCGTTTTCATATTTTGACGCGTTTTTCTGATTTTGATGTGCAGATGGCTGAACAACCCGAAAACATTGAAGCACAAGTGGAAAATGTCGTACCAGATCCGGTTCAGGAGGCTGAAGCATCTGCTCCTAGTAGATGGCCATTCGAACCGTCTCACAATTGCTGTGCGTTTCTCGGAGATGTGGAAAAGAATACAGAATTTGCTGGGATTGTTGAGTTTTTGAGGAGAAGCAGAATTGTACATGCCTTAGCTACACCAACAATCATCTACAAAGATATAGTTGAAGATTTCTACAAGAATGCTAAGTATGATTTTTGGGAGAATCAGACTATTATAAAGAGCAAGATTCAAGGCATGGAGATGTTTCTGACAGAATCTGACATTAGAGAAGCACTACAGATTAAGTTTGAAGTCAGTGAAGATCCCAGGGAATTGTCATGGACTGAACAGAAGGCTTGTTTTCTGAGGATGAAGTACAAAGGTCCGATTACTGATGGATCTATGCATAAAGGGAAGTTGAGTGTGCAGTTCAAGTATTTCGCACATGTTATTATCCATGTTTTTGGATGTGTGAGCGGTGGATATGACGTAATGAGGAGAAGTTTGAGCTCATTGATGGTTGCGTTGACTCTCAACAAACCATTCAATGTATCCGGTATGATCTTAGACCATATGCTTGAAATGTTAAAGGGGTTGAAGAAGAAACAATTCATGCTATACCCGAGGTTTCTCATGATGATTTTTGACCATAAGTATCCTGATTTGCATAAGGATCCAACTAAGATCATAGGTCAAGATCACATGAACATCCGTACATTGGTGAGAATGAAAGGGTATAAGGGTGTGCCTGATGAGGAAAAGCCACCACATAAGAGACTGTTTGGAGCTTTGGCTAAACAGGATTACACTGATCCTGGGAAGAACAAAGCTAGACATGCTGAGAGTGATTCCGATAATGATGATCCCTTGGTGTATGCTGATGCAAACACTAAGAGGAAAAGGCAGGTAGTCAATGCTGGAGCCAAAGGGAAGGGCAAAGCAAAGACTGATCAGGGGAGTTCTAAGCAACAGGTTGTTAGGAAGAAAACTACTGCAAAGAAAGGAACAAGTTTGGTTGATGAAGAATCAGTTGATTCAGAGGAGACTGAGATAGATGAGCAGTGGGATTCGGATGAAGAAAGAGTTAAGACCACCAAACGTAAGGCCACTATGGTTGGTGAGTCTGAATCTCTTAACAAGACTATTTAGGAAGTGTCACAGAAGAAGAAGTCTGTTGATGTTGATGAAGGAGGTTTGGGTGTTAACCTGGATGAGTTGGAAGCAGGTGAAACTGTGGTTAGTAATTTGCCTAAACCGAAGCACAAATCAATGGCAAAGAAATCCAGTACAAAGCAGTAGAGAGAGAAAGAAATAGCTCAGTTGCTGAAAGGAAAAAGGATACCTGATGCAGGTACATCATCGAAGCTATCTTCACCAGTTGCCAAGAAGCAGAAAAAGAGTAAAGAGGCTGAAACATTACCAGTTGATGAGTTCAATGTTGCTCTGGATAATGTTTTAGATATGTTTAGGAAACCTCAGAAGGAGAAAGGAAAAGAAGCTGAGCCATCCAAGTCAAAGAAAGTTACTGTTTCAGACGATGTGATGAAGCAGGTGAACAAACGGATGGATGATATGATGAAAATGATTGTAGCTCAGCAGGCAGAGATTGCCAAGTTTAAGCATAATGAAGAAAAGATGCTTCAGATAGTGGTTGCTTCAAAGAATAATCAAGATGAGATTGAGCAGAAAGTAAAGAAACTTGAAGCTGATAACAAGAATCTTGAGGTTAAGTGTTCCAGGAATCGGAGTATGATTAAGGTGATCAAGGCTGACAACAAAGAACTTAAGGCTGAAAACAAACGCCTTAGTGATTTGTTGGATAGTTTATACAATGAAGCACCAAAGCTGAAAGAAGGTGAGGAGGATAAGGAAAAAGAGGAGGAACAAGTAGATTTTGAGCCTTCTGATTCTGAAGAAGAAAAAGATGATGAGGAAGATGATGATTCTGAGAAAAGCGATGATGAAGAAAGCAAGAAAAGCGATAAAGATGATGATGATGATGCTGAGGGATCGGGTAGCAAAGATGATGATAGTAGTAGTGACAGTGATGATGATGAAGGGGGAGATGACACTAGTAAGTTCACATTCGAGAAGAGAACACCGAAGAAGGATGCTGGAGAATCTAGTTCTAAAAAGAAGAAAGGTGGGAATGTAGATTCAGATGAAAGCATCTTCTGGAACGAAAAGGTGAGATCTCTAGATGATGATGCTAAAAAGGTATATAGAGATATGTTGGAGAAGAGAGAATGGACTATAGAGTTCACAGGCAGGTTTGCTGAGATTTTCCAGACTGATGATATGAGATATGAGCTGGAATATAATGATCCTGACTTAGAGGAGGGTGAAGTACCTGCTGCTGTTGCCAAAGAAATTCTTGATGGTCTTGCACAGCGAGTAGGGAAATCATTGGAGGAGTTTATGATGGATGAGTCGATTCCAGATATTCCTGAAAAGGATATTGGAAATCACTCAGATGATAAGAATACTCCAGAGATGGATGAAGTGGAAATTGAGGATATTACTCACGAGGAATATCCACAATACTTTAGACAGAATGATGAAGATGTGGTTTTTCCAGACTTCACAGAGATACCAAACACATCAGCTAAGAAGAAAGCTAAGAAGAGAAGTGAGGAGTTTGTTGAAAAAGTGTTTGGTGCTGATAAGCAACAGTCTTCAAGTCAGACTGATGAATTGAAGACATATCTAAAGAAGTTGAAGGAAATGGATGAAAACCGACCAAAGCCTGAAGCTCAAGGAAGTTTTTATAGATTTCACAATGAGAAGTTCAAAGGCAGAGCTCTCGGCTGGACATATTTGGGTAGATTGAAGTGTTTAGCTGTCAAATGGGAATCAGGGATCTTGTACTTTTACAGATTCATTGATTTGCTAACTCTACCGTACTGGGCGGTCAGAGACATTTGCAGATTCACTATGTCTGGAGCCTCAGTGAATAATACTCATGTTGGTTGGTGTGCTGATAAGTTAGTCTGGGAGAGCAGAACGAAGTGGAATAGGTTTAAGCCTCAATATCCTAGAAGAAAAGTTCACATGGATATTGATCCTAAAACTGGTTTGAAGAGGGTAACCTTGATTTACAAAGCACCTGAAGTGATGAAAAAGATACCTTTGATGCCTATGCCACAACATTTCAGTGCTGACTTTATCTTTTGGTATTACGATTGGAGGAAGGCAGAAGCAGTGATAGTATTGAGAGATGGTAAGGACAAATACAAGCATGTTCATGTATTTGATCCTATGTGGTTGATAAACTGTACTTTTGAAGACATCATCATGCTTTTCTACAATCCGATTCATCATGATCCCAATGATGCTGAACAGGCTAAGAAGTATACACAAGTTGTGGGGGTTTGTTTTGCATATGACATAAACTCGGGGAGCAACTTGGATGCCAAACTTGGTAAGATGGTGAAGATGGCCGATGTGCCTAAACCGGTGAAAAGGAAGTTGGAGCCTGAAATGACGAAAGAGCAAAAGAAGCAGCTGAGAATTTATTTGTTGAATAAGGCGATGGACGAAGATCGAAAACGATCCAATCAATAGTCGAGGGGGAGTTTGTAGATGCACGAAGTGCGACTAATGATTGGATTAGTATAATTAACATATGTTAGAATGTTTTCCTGATGGGTTGAAAGTGGAAGAAAGGGGCGAAGGTAGATGATTATGGGCGAAGGTAGATGAAGCTGACCAAGAGATACACATTCGTACCATGTTGTGGGCGAATGTGGAAAAGTTCCACATTCGCACCATACAACTGGGCGAATGTGCAGACCCTATATATAGATTTTGTGTGTTTTCGAGTTATAGAGAGTTTTAGTTCGTGTGTGTATTGTGGTCAGGTTCAAGGTTAATTTGTGATAGTGTGTGTGTTCAATAGATTGACTAGGTGATTGATTGTAATACGTTTTTATCAAAGTTAATCTATGAAAAAACCTTTGAAATGATGTTTTCTGTGTTTTGATCCGAGTTTTATCAGTTTGTTCATAACTAGGGTTTCCGCACCTGGTTTTGTTACTTGTATGATCATATCTTCCTGTTTTAGCTAAAATCTTACAATTACAAAAATCGTTATTAATGATTTACGAAAAAATTACTATGTTTTTAAACATACTACTTAATCTTACTCAACAATGATAAATCACAAATCTATACATATAAAAGTCAAACATTTCCATACTTTGACATAAAAACTTAAAGATTTAAATTTTTTTATCAAATTGTGTAATAAATATAGTTTTGACTACTAACAATTGTTTATATGGTCAAATCTTTGAATTTGGAATGGGCGTTAATATATTTAATATATAATTATTTTACCAAAAATTTAGGTTTTGATTAATATACAAAACATAATTTTGAAAAAATAAATCAGGGATAATTATAAAAAAGATTTGAACAATATAGAAAAGTAACCTAGGAAATTGAACAATTAATGAATAAAATAATAAGGAGAAGGAAAACTTACAACCGATTGAGTGGAGTGCCTACAACAATTGATTTTTTTTTCAAGAAAGACCCATCACTTATGAGTTTAAGGCAGATTGGAAGAACAATCTAGTTTCAAAAGAAAAAGATATAGTAGATTAATCTTCAGGATCATAAAATTGGATGTATCAAACACACATAATACAGCTAAATCGGAAGTTTTAAATCATACCATAACATAAAATTACATCCATATTAAATAATATCATTCAATTCCATATCTCCATAAATGGGAAGTTTTAAATCATTCCATAAAATTAGAAGCTTGAAAATAGGAAAGATTATAGATTCTTTTAAAAAAATTTAAACCACTTTCTGATTTTGACATGATGCAATCGAGTGCACCCACATCCGAGATCCATGATCCATCCAATCACCAACCAAACTAAAGAGTTTCACTAAAAACATTCTCTCAAGCCTATGAAGATCCGAATTATATTAAATCCTCAAGAACAAATAAGAACAATTGATGAAAATTCTTGAACCCTTTAAACAATCTTAGCCAAATAAGAACTTATGAACATGAACGAAAAAATATGTGATGATTAACCAAAGCTTAGCCGAACATGACAACCCATCCCTAGACAACCAAAATAATTTGAAATAAACGATCATACCTTGGAGTTCAACATGATACCAATCAATGGCCAATAGTTTCCAGTGTGCACACCATGCGCATAGGATCTTGTTGAAACTAATCGGCCAAAATCCATACTAATCATCACCCGTATGATCCACCAATAATCAATCCGATAATAATTAGTTAATATGAACATGCTTGGCCTTCCATCATAACATAAAATCGATTAAAAAGAAGTTCATATGAGAAACTTCACATTATACCTTGCTAATTCTGGAGTTTGATCGAAGAAAAAATGCCAATGATCTTCAATGAACCATCAGTTCTCTCTCTCTATCCAGTCAAGAAATCATCGATTTGAAAATCAACGTCAAACGCCTACAATTAATAAATATGAAAATTATTCAGAAATTGAAACTGTTATCTGTGAAAATAAACCAAATAAAGAAAGCCTTATAATACCAAACTTTTTCTTTATATTGTGCCATAGTTTCTGTATCAACATTCAAACACAAAAGCAAAGATCTTAGTATCTTAGAGTGGCCAGGGCCACGTTATGTGATCCTATTAATAAATTAATATGCTTGTTAATATACGTATCATATATATACGTACCATATATATGCATTTAAAAGAAGATAGAAACCTCAATGAATGAAACATGCGATTGGAATTCAGATTGATGCTACAGTTTGTGAAGCTTGTCAAATATTGTGTTCATAGCCGAGGATGGAGAATGATCGGTTGCTTCGTTTGATTGTTTTAAAGTTTAGAAGAGGATAGAGAATGATCAGTTATGAGGATGATATGTTTTTTAGGAACGATAATATGCTTGAGCAATTTTTACCAAAATAATCATTCAATTACCAAAATACTGTTTAAGAAAGTTATTAAAACAGGTTGACCGATTTTAAGATTAAAATATTTAATGATTTTTAATTAAAAAAAAGACAATTATATAAATTATATGGTTGTGCCATGTGGCACAATATGGGAGGAAAGAGAATTGAAGGTGCAATGTGGGAGGGACAAGTGTCACAATTGAGTTTTGTTTGTTAGATGTATAGATATACTAGGTGAAATCCCGTGTGAAAACATGGGAAGTCTATATCATTTTTTTAATAAAATTAGCCTCAAATGTTTACTAAACACAAAATCAAGAAGCAAAGTCTGTTTACTAAGGTCTGTTCTAGAGTAGTGAGTCTATTAAGAAGATCTGTTTAAAACAGTTGTTGCTAAGGTCTGTTTCATAAATATATGATCATTTAATTTGTTTTTGGAACAGACCTTAGTAGCCAGCTTTGCTTGCAACAGGTGATTGATTGACTTCTTGATTTGGTGTTTACTAAACAAACCTTAGTAAAGTCTGTTTACGTTCTCTATAACTAGGGATTAATTGTCTTAAAAAATGATATAGGCTACCCGTGTTTCCTCATGGGATTCCACCTAGTTCTAAAGAAAAACAACCATGAACCACAGCCGCTATACAAGATTGTTGGTTGCATAAAATAACGAATTCCCAAGGCATCAACTTCAGGTATTTGTTAAAGACATCAATTCATGATTTGGGTTTTGGCCGTTGTTCATCAACTGAATTCAGACACTAACTGTTAATCAACTAAAGTGGGTTTCGGCCATTATTGTTCAAGATTTTTTTATTTGATGCAATAAAAGTGGAGATTGTTGTTTATCTCCAGTTTATTACTATATAATCTCATAATTCGTAAATAATATATTTTTTTTCATGGTGCATTATAAGGTTGTATTGTATAGACATATATTTGGGAGTGTTAACTGGAATTGGGTCACTGCTATTTTTTGTTTTTAAGTTTATTATTGTTGGTAATATGTAATGCTCATTTGTATTTCAGTGTGTGTGTTTGTGCCTTTCGCCACCTTCAAATGGTTGTGACATATGAATTGTATTTCAATGTGTGTGTTCTAGGTGGAAACCTGTGTGAAAACACGGGCAGTATCCATTTCTTGTAAAGATACACATGGACTTAACACTATTATAGTTGTTGTAACAAAGCAAAGTTAACTACAAAGTATCCATTCTTGTAAAGGCCATTGAGTGTGGGTTCGCCTTTAAATAGATTTTGAGTCATTTGACTCCATTGAGGGCATCAAAGACTAAATCAAGTTCCCAACTAATATTTTAGTAAACTAACTACAAGAAATTCTATTTTAGTTACAAATATCAAATTATCCTATATGTGTATTTGTGAGTCTCCATGAATAGTGTCCTCCTTCATTTTGAAAAGCTGTTATATACCAATGTGTTTGATAATGGTAACAAAGGATGGTGTGGTGTAGTTGGTTTGGGTGTCGTTGTTGTGTCTGTTTTGGTGCTCCGGTTTGAATCCCGTAAGTCAATTTAAAAAAAAATAAAAAATAAAGTGTTTTACAGCTTTTCAAAGCAGACACGTGTTCTATGACTCATTATTATCCATATACCCACTCCTCTCTCTCTCTCTCTCCTCATCCAATCTTCACAGACCCTCTCTCTATACTCATCTGTTTCTCTGTTTCCTGTCGAAGCCTACTCTGCGCCGCCCCACTTTGCCGCCCTATTTTGCAATTTGACTTTGCCACATGCATCAGGTTGTTGCACGCATCGGTGGTGGTATGGTTGCTGGTGGCGTTAGTGGTGGAGGTGTAGGTGGTGGTGCTAACGGTAGCTGGTGGCGTTAGTGGTGGAGGTGTAGGTGGTGGTGCTAGCGGAAAGGTCTCAGGCTTAGAAAAGGGGATAAAGAATCTGACGGTTATCATGTTCTGGGATGTGTGGGGTTGAAGGACTGACGGTGGTGACCGGTGCGTGAGGCTTCCGGTCAGTTACCGACCAAACTCCGGTAAGATTTCTTTCCTCTTGAATGTTTACTCTGTTTTTATAACATCTTAACTCTTTCTGTAACCCTTTCTATTTTTTTCTCTGTGTTGGTGGGTGATGGGTTGGGTGGGCCTCGGCTCGAACGACTCCAATAACTTCCTTACAATCTCTGTGTTAAATGATCCTGTATGTTAGTTTTGCTCTCTAGAACCTATTGTTTGATTATGGGTTTTGGATATTGTTGCAAATTAGTTGGATGCTATGATGAGTTGTACATTTTTTCCGAATCTTAATACTCATGAAGATGGTATGACAGGGATGGTGGAGGGTGGGTTTAGACCCGCAACCCGCCTTGCAACCACTTTTTGTAGAACTCTGAGCCTCTCATACTACTCGGTTTTCTCTCACGGTCGATGGTGACGATGTTACTAATTACCTATATGTTAATATTCAAACTTCTATGAACAATGGCATGGGAAACCTACCACAAAACAATCAAAACAACCCGAACATTATCCGTTTTATGCATAAGGTGTTTGCTGACATGCTTTTATGCGTTAAACTGTGATTCAGGCCATGAGGCTGTGATGAATGTGTAGATGCAATTCAGATTGTAGAGATGCGCAATCGTTGGCATGGCAAATTCATGGGATGTCAAGTGCTCACGTGCAGCCCCCATTGCAGCCACGGTTGTCTGTCCCCTTTACACAATCTGAGCTTGTAGTTTTAACGGGTTGTTTATGTGTTTGTTGAGCAGCCTACTGATCATGTAGATTATGGTTGCTATTGGTCATTGTTTATGGTGGTAAGGTTTTTTTATTATGTATGGTTTATGTTGTTGCTTGGGGGATGTGATGGTGGTAATATGAGTCGTTGATGGGTGGTGGAAACAAATGAGAGGGTGTTTTGTTAGCGGTGGTTGGTGACCGCTGGTTTCACCATCCTTACATTTGGTTGGTGGTCGATGGTAATAAACAAAATTTTATGAATAGTGGCATGACAAACCCGTTACTACTGTTTTCTTCAAGGTTATATATGTCATTTTTATGTGTGAACCTATTTCTTCCAAGGCCGATTGTGGCGATGTTACTGTTTTGGACCGTGACCTATGGAAAAACACTTGGAACAACTCGGCATTATTTGTTCTATGCATGACGTGTTTACTGATAGGCTTTGATGTGTAAACTATGATTTAGTCCATGAGCCTGTGATGATTGTGTAGATGCAACTTAAATTGGAGTGATGTGCAACCCTTGGCATGGCAAATTTTGGGGATGGTAAGTGCTCACTTGCAACCTCTATTGCAGCGTTGGTTGTCTGTTCCTTATCACACTCTGAGCCTACTACTTTATTATGTATGCTTTATGAATGGTTATGAGACACCATAAATGACTACCATTTGGCAATGATGATTAAATCTGAGCCTAAACTCCTTTTTCTCTCTCGGTCGTTGTTATCCCCACCGATTCACCAGCTCTCGGCTGCGCACGGCGCTGGTTGTTGGTCCACAATGTTGACTGTAGCCCTTCCATCGTTTGCGTGTCTTACTACTCTTTTTTTGTATGGATTTGGGGTTTAGCGACCTGTGGTGTATGATGGATGTTGGCGGTGGTCTTCCTACACGTTGCCGGTGGCCGTGTACGGTCTCCTTGTCCGACATGTTTACCGAGTTGTTGTCTTGACCTGAGACGATGCGCCAACATCATTTCTAAAATCTGTTTATCTTGATGATGCTGAGAATAGTCTCATTTGAGATGCTAATACAATTGTAGCACTTTATTTGGCGATCATGGTGGGTTGCTACTGGCTTGACAACTGTGTTTGTAGCCGTAGCGGCACTGACCCGTGGTTTGTTGATGCCGGCGATGATGAGATGTTACTTTGGGCCGTTATCGTTTCATAAAGACAATAGCAAGAGAAAGAGTTTAATGTTTCGTCTGATTTTTGGTCTCCGATTAAGGTTTGGCAGGCGGTTATAGACGCCTGAGCAAATCTCCTCTTCCGCCATTGTCAACCCAGCTTAATAGCTGACCAAAATGTCGGAATGAAGAGTAAGTTTGACCAGGTCCTAGTCGGTCGCTGCATCTCGATTTTGTTTGCCGGCTATGATGATGCTGGTAAAAGAAAATTAAGTTTGACGTTGTATACCAAGGATGGCGAGTGAATGTTTGCTAATCGCAACTTGTTATGCAGCAATGATAACCACTTTACCTGTTTTGAGCCTTTGCAAGTTGTTAAAAAAGCCAAAATGAGTAAAAATCTGATAGATTGAAAGAAATACGCATATTTAGATCAAAATGAATGATTAGGTTTGGTTGATTCATGACAATGGAGTTCAGGTAATCTAAACTTTTCTGTTCTTTTAACCAGTAGTAGCAGAATCTTGGGTAACATTTTCTTCATTGACACTTTGATTGGGGTTATTGATTTTAGGTGTTAATTCTTTCTTCTGAATTGTCGGTGTTCGCCTTTGATCGCCGATTGGCTGTACAAGTATATTTTAGGTATTGTGATAATTTTAGACCAACTAAAATACATTTTTTGTTTAACATAAACTTTAATGATACACTATATTTTAAGTATTGTGGTTATTTGAAACAAAATGAGTCTAGGTTTTACAAATCTGATTGAGCAAATATTTTAGGTAGAAAGAAATAGAACCCTAATAACTAGGTTGGTTAAAACACGAAATTCGTTATGTGATAGAACTAAATCTAATCAAATTTGAGTATTTGCTCATAAGAATCTTTGATCTATTTTTATTATATTCTGTTGCTGTTGAATGACATTTGCTATATATTGTGGTATTAATATAACTAGGTGTATTAATACGCGCGTTGCGCGTTTTTTCACATGACGCGTTAATACGGATTTTGGTAACCGACAAAGGCATAGAGACTAACCTTGGACAATGATAAAATACAAAAGTGGCAGCAGCTATGCGGAGAATACCAGGAATCTTCCGCGGTCCGCGGAACATGGTGGAGATGGCGCACGGTAGATGGGGTCGGTGGCCGGCTGCGTACGTTAGAGTGAAGCAGCTATTCATTTCGTGGTCGTTAAATATATAGATGATAAACGGACAAAAACCGAACCCGTGCGAAATCGAGTAAAAAACGCATTATGTCGGGGGCCAAAATGACAAAAAATAAATTTAATAAAAAAGTTGGTGGCCAAAACGGGAAAAAAAAACTTAAACAAAAAGTAAAAAAAAAACATTGTGTGGCCAAAATGAGAAAAAAAAAACTTAGCAAAAAATTTGGTGGTTAAAATGAGAAAAAAAAAGTTAACCAAAAAAGCAAAAAAAAAAATGTAAGGCCAAAATGAAAAAAAAAAACTTAATAAAAAAGTTGGTGGCCAAAACGTGAAAAAAAACATAATAAAAAAGTTGGTGGCCAAAACGGGGAAAAAAACTTTAAGAAAAAGTAAAAAAAAACATTGTGTGGCCAAAATGAGGGAAAAAAAAACTTAAAAAAAAATTTGGTGGTCTAAATGGGAAAAAAAAAGTTAACAAAAAAGCAAAAAAAAAATGTGGCAAAAATGAAAAATGTGAAACTACACTTTATAGAAGGTGTATTATATATATAATAATGTAGATCACAAATAGATTCTATATTACAAAAGCCAAGAGTATGTGTAAGTGCCAAGATGGATTGTAAAATAAAAAATATGTCATAGGGTCTCTTAATGGGTTATATTAAAGTGATGGCTAGAGACTTTATTTGGTGCAAACTTAGTACTCTGCTACATAAATTTTCCTATTTAAATACATTTTTGTCAATACATGAATCAAATAAATAAACAGCTCCATAGTTTTTCAAAAATCAATAAAGTGCCTTTGTCTAAAGGCGTTTGGGCGTTCACAATTTGAAGTTTGCATGAGAGCTATGTAAGGATGTATGAACAAGGTTATATTAGTCCGCGTTTTGGATTGATGTATGACCAAGGTTAACATGATATATACGCTTTGTGTCGGCCCTTTGATGCTCTAATTTTTTTTGCAGCAACAATGGAGTGGAGATTCGCGGTGAAATATCTTCATGCCTTCACCACTTTGCAACACTGTTCGCCGCCCGAAGCTACTATTATGTTGTTTTTGGATGATGGCGATAGGCTTTTGGTATTTCTAAAACCATGATGTACTTCGTTACTTTATTTGGTTACTTGCTCTTAGCATCGCGTGTGCAAGCCTTACTTGGATAAGTTCTTTATCGTTTTTATTGATGATATATTGATCTATTCTCGCACCAAGAAAGAACATAAAAATCACCTTCGTATTTCTTTAAGGCATATTTTCCGAAAATAATTACACAAGGCAATTACAATTATCCGATTCACGAGACAAGCTATGACTCGGGATGAGTATACGTTTCGTAGTAGTCCAACATAGTTTACTCATGAATAGTAACAGGTGCGCAACTTGGGTGCTATGTCGTGTGTTAAACAAATCGATATAAGTCACGATCGGTTCGGCGTGTTAGACGCTTAAGACTCGGGTTAGTACACACGAGTCTAGATAGTTGGATAAACTATCTGTTAACCGGAAGACAAGCTAGGCTTATATATGATAGACTTTTAAGGTGTCCTTTATTGGTAATTAGGGCACGAGGAAGTCGGGACGTTTTCTGCATTTTGTTTGGTTTACATAGGCGAATATCGGTGGTGTATATCAAGCACGGTGAAACGACCAACTTGGGGAAACTCAAGTAGCAAGGCTTAGTGATGGCAGGCTTCAAGCCATTCATAGTAAGACGAATTGTGAGATTTGTATTGCTAATATGGATGACTGGCATTGTCATTTGGGCGTCTTGAACTTTCCAAACCAATGTTTCTTATTGGATTTATGGACACCAGCCTCTGTATAAGTTGTCGTGTGTGCTTCAGTTGCTCAAAGATCCTTGCCAAAGACGAACCAGCTTATTATTTGCATCATCTCAAGTTTCATGTACACCAAACTAGCTGGTGTACATAGAAGCAAATTTATTATTAGGCATGCCATATTTCGTATATATAAGTAACATACATCTATTAACTCTTATGTTTTTTGTATAGATATTGACACATCTCTCTTCCCTACAGAATGTGAACCAGATGACATGCTATATAAACATATATCGGATCTCTAATCGCTCACAAATATAGTCAAAAGTTGCGCAACACGCAACTAAGCATCCCACTAGTTAGATTTCAAATTTGAATTGCAAGTTTATCACTTTCTAAAACTTTTCATACAAAAGCAACTGATCATGAAATAACCGATGAAAACAACTTAGGAAAGACTTAAACAACTAATGAGATTTTGACAAAACAACTGAAAGCTTAGCAAAACAGATGATGTGTATTCAAACAACTGCCAGAATCAATTTAGTAAAATTATGCACATGTGATAACCCCACCATTTTCTTTTTAATACTGATTGAGACTAATCACAAACAACATCTCAGTTTTAGTAACACAATTATCACAATGAACACAGTCATGCGAATCACACACAAATCATTAGAAAATAAATAAAGATTTTTGCTTAAAATATTATAAAATCCATATAGATATATAAATAATGAACTTCAAAATTCTAAATGTTCCAGTAGATTTTAGATATCAACTGGTTTAGCTTCATATATTATGTCTTCTGTCTTCCTTATGTATGTTAATATATTTTTGCCATCGCTAGTGGCGACGATGGTGTCACAATGATTGTCTGCCTGGAATTTCTTCTGTTGCGCCTTCAGCGTTGTCTTGATTTTGTGCAAATGGGGTTTCCGATTTCCTGTTTTTGTTAGCTTCGATGACCTCAACAACCTAGTTTACAAGTTTAGCTTCTTCCTCCAGCGATGGCAATTTCGGGTTTCACACACGTGTTCAATAGCCTTAGAAACTTCATTTACGGGTTTAGCTTCTTCCTCTGGCGGGAACACTTTTGGAATATTATCAGCGACTTCATTCACAGGTTCAACTTTTTCCTTTGGTGGGGGCGTTATTTGAATTTCACACACGCCTTCAGCAGTTGTTTCATTTTTCTCATCTTTTCCTCGAGTTTCATCAGGGACGATTTTGTCCTTGTTTTCTTGTTTTAGGTTGTCATCTTTCTCTATCCAATTCCTTTGAGATGTCATGGTCCCTCTCGATTACGCCCCCTGAACCATATGCGGTCCAGTCACTCAAGATCTCTAAAGGGTGTGGTGGGTTCAAGAAATCATACTGTGCAGCTTTCACTTGTTTCTTCGCCTCTATCATATATGATAATGATGAGGTTAAAACATACAGACCACTACCCGAAGGAAGTAAATCATGGTTGGGTGAAATTTTCGCTTCTGGCTGCAGAATCAAGAATTCCCATCGGAGCATACAACAAATTCTGCCACAAAACACATATTCTTACCAATGTAGTATTTATTTTTCTACCTGGTTATCGAGGCATTGGTGATTTTGGAAATTCCCATTGACTGCTTTAAGAAGCTCAGCTACACGACTTGGATAGCTGTAAGAAAAGGCACGGGGTACAAAACAGGTGTTACAATGTGTTTGGGTTGTAAATGACATAAGAAATGGAACAATAAGTATACATCTACAGAACTCTAATACAAATCAAACCATAATCTACACAAATTAGAGATATTTAACTACAATTTACCAAATGTTATCAAAATCAACCAGATGAAAACTCTATTTTTGAAACATAACCCTAATACAAACCATAACCTTTGTTGAGTAACACTAACCACTGTTAACCATATTTAACCAGTGCTGAGTATCAGTAACCATTATTGACCATTTTTAACCACTGTTGACTAAAACTAACCACTTTTAACCATTTTTAACCACTGCTGAGTATCAGTAACCACTGTTAACCATTTTTAACCATTGTTGAGTATCACTAATCACTATTAACAACTGTTCTTCATCATCTATTAAAACTAACCACTGCTAGAACTTCAACAGACCTTCTTCACAGCAGTGGTTAGCTTCAACAAATGATGTAGAACAGTGGTTAGCTTCTTCATAGTAATGATTAGCTTCAACAGATTATGAAGAACAGTGGTTAGCTTCTTCACGACAGTAGTTAGCTTCAACATACAAATTTATTGCATATCCCCAACATAGAATTCCTAAACTTAACATTAGTAGCATATCTAATTTAAATATGTTTGATAGGAAAAGCGAGATGTATAATCATCAGAGGTTAACACAAAAATGGAAAACCGGCCCCGAATTCATGCATGTGTCCAACTCCTACTGTAAAAGCGAGATGTACAATTGGTCAGCACTGTCGCCTATCCAATTCAAACCATTGTCCATCTTATCACCACCAGATTTCATCACAACACAACTCACTTTCTTACCTACAAATCAAACCATAGACTACACAAATTAGAGAAATTTAACTACAATTTACCAAATGTTATCAAAATCATCTAGATCAAAACTCTATTTCTGAAACAAAACCCTAATACAAACCATAATCTCAAACAATAACACATGTCACATAATAAACTATATGAAACAGAAATATAAAAAGCATGTAGGGTTCATATAAAAACAAATAGGATACAATTTAACAAACCTTGAAGAGCTCTAAGAGAATTGAGCTGCAATTACTTGGTTTCAAATGAGGCTGAGGACGAGAGTGACGTTGCAGCTGTGAGTCCTTGAATAATCGATTCCTTGAATAATCGAAGCCTTTTTATTGCAGATCTGAACAACAAAGCACTCAATATTAATTAGCAAAAGGTAATACAATATATTTATCTAAAATAAAACACTTAAAGAACTAATTCATGTAAAGTGTACCTATGTTTCATCAAAGCGACACCCAAGCAACTCAATGGACATGATCCATCATTGTAATCCGACCACAGTCCATCTGCAACACAAGAAATAAATAAGCATTGAGGTTACTCGCGTGTTCTTCAAGATCCAACCTCCTCTTACTCATCACCAAATCACCTCTTGTCTTCGCCAACATTGATCATCTTCATCCCTATTTTCATTAGGGAATAGGTTAGGGGTAACACTTTTTAGGACTTGGCCAGCGCTTGTACATTGTCAGAAGCTTTTACAGAACATAAAAAAAGGATTATTAAACTTCAAACTCACAAAACAAAGCTATATATTTAACCTGGAAAGTATGTTGTTGTTAGAACCATTTTCCCTCTCTATCATCAGCTGATGTAAACGGCTTGTTACATGGAAGCAGCCATAATTGTACCATATGTTGTGGTAATAGCATCAGAACGATTCCATATTTTTTTTGCAAATACCACAAATATGTTTTAATTTTGTCAACTACAATAAAAAATCAAAATCATCATCATTAGTATATAACTAACATCAAGAAAGCCGAATACCAAAAAAAACAGACACGTAACACGGACCCTAGCGCATGTATTGCAAAGAAGGCGGTCATTTAGAGTTGTTTCATTCATTTTCCTCATCATTCTAAGCGAGATGGTTGACCCACAACCTTCACAAGACTGTGTGTGCCGCCTTTTAATCATTTCCTGCAAAAAAAGCACATAAATAACTCTAATAAACATTAAACTTTTAAACATTTGAGTAAACATTGATCCAAACTTACCTATTTTTAACACGTTCGTGTTCCTGATTCAACCCTCTAGGAATAGAATCGAGATAATCCAAGTTCCCATCTGCTGCATTAATTTCAACCATTAACATTTTTGTAAACCCGTGCTATGCTAGAAACGCTTCCTCTATAGTTGAACGAAGAGCACTTGGTTCACTATTATTTAAGTCAGGATTATTAGTACCACACTAAGTTGTAACCCATAAACCAAGTTAAGAACTCACGCCGAACCCATAACCGTTGTCTTCGCCATGGCTACATTTATAGGTCAATGAACTGACCCAGATTAAGCTCATGAATCTTCTTATATAAACTAAATTATATTTCAGTTGTAAAATTACACAATGATAGTTTTTGTAATGAAATCTAAAACAATAGCACTTTGATGTGATTCTGCTGTCTGAAGTTGTGAAATGAACAAATCCAACATTGATTTTTAGCTTGGCGATAATCAATATGATAACTTACTTCGGTAATTCTTCTTATATCTTCATTGATAAAGTGTGTCAACAAGCTTAGGAATGTTCACTTTTGGATATAAGGCCTAAAACATAAAAATATGGATATAGAAAAATTACCATTTCGCACTCAAATCTTATAAAAAATCGAGACTTAAGATGGATCTTTGTTGTCTGATTTAACTCCACTCTTAAGAGAAATGGATCTCCTACCTCTTCCGCTTTTGGCACCTCTTTTCCTACCATTAATTTGGTGCACGATATCATTATCATCCTTCAACAAACAAAAACGTGTTCATAGTTTAAAGTTTAAACCACATAATGTTTATTGATATATACAGCTCTCATCATCCATACCGAACTGTCATGAATCTCAATTATTTCATCATATTGTCACCAATAAGTATTCATCGGTGTTTTCTGGCCCGCCTCGTGTGCCTTACACCTCAGGCGCGCCTTTCATAATAAAGTTGGTCATTTTCAGTTGCAAGCTTCTCACAATTGTCACAGAGCATCGTCAACTCATCTCTAATAATGTAAGTCATTTTTTAGATTAATATAATGACTAATGACAAAAAGGCAGGTGTGAGGATACCTGAGTTAAAGGGCGTTTAATATTACTTAACACAGGTGTGTTCTTCTCATGCTTCCATGACTTCAAACAAACACCTGGAAACCTCCAATTGTCACATTGTGAACAACTACAATATATTTCACGTTTCTTTAAAATTTGTTAACCAAATGATGATTACTGGGGCATTAACTACCAGACACAACACACACTCACATTTATCAATGAAAGAATTTTTCATTTAAAAGTTTTGATAGTAATCCTAAGAAACATACCATGTGATTCATGTGCAAATGTTACTTGGGCCTATTTAGCTCCTAACCGCATAGTGCTTGTTTTGAAGCCATTACCATCAAAAAAAGAAATGTCTTAAACATGCTTCAATTCTACATATGTAACACTTCATATGCCAGTCCCTCTTGTCTACATGAGGTATGTGATGTTCAAACATGCTAAAAATACTTTCTTTTTGAGCATTGGTTATATTTATTATATAAAAAACGTACTTTATATCCGGATATCGTTCCAAAACTACCGATATGGCCTAAAGAACGGAAAGATGGTGTTGATTTTCATTCCTCACTTCTTCACTCAACAACAGAGTATTCAGTTTTTTTTTTTTTTTTAATAAAACATATATCAATATTCATGAATAATATCATAGAGTAATTTGACCAGAAGTGAATAATAAATTAGCAAGTAAACCTGGTGTGGAAGTTCAAGATGTTGTTTAATTCTGCTAATTTTAGTCGGTTCTTCATAATATAACCATCCTCCTTCTTCTTCGTCATCATCTTCATCTTCATCATCATGAGGAATCGACTGAGGAGATAAAGGAGAATCATCTCCTTCCCCTTTGTTCACGTTCATTGTAGCGGCAGTCGGAATAACGCCGTTTGGACGATTCACGTGACAATTGAGCTCTAAAAACAAAAAAATAATAGTTATATGGTAAACAAAAAGTGATACCTGGAATAATAGTTATATGGTAAACAAAGATTGCCTGTAAGGACGTACGACAATTTCGGTTTTTCTAATGAAGGATTACAAAATATATTCTAGAAATTTTTAAATCTTTATAACGTAATCTAAAGTTACTTATAACTTTACATGGGTCATCAAAATCATCGATCACAGAGACTTCATGAAGATGAGTAACAGATGAGAATGCTCTAAAATGAAGATGAGTAATAGATGATTTTCTTTGTATCTACAGCCACATATTTCCTTGATGATAAGAGATAAAGATTAAATATTAAATATTAATAATAGTAATAATATTAATAAGAAGAAGAAGAGGAGGAGGAGGAGGAAGACGAGGAAGAGGAAGTGGAGGAGGAGGAAGAGGAAGAGGAAGAGGAGGAAGATGAAGAGGAAGAGGAAGAAGAAGAATGGAACTGATCGAAGTGGAGGACATTTTAATCGGAGACGACGGAAGCGGCGGAGCATCGATGTTAACACTGTGTTCCCGAGTTTCATTAAAGGAAAGAAGAGAAAGAGGAGGGAATTAGAAAAGAAAGGAAAGGAAGGGAAATAAAATATCTTGTGTTCCCGAGTTTAATGGAGAGGAAAGGAAAAGAAAGAAAATTAAACATTTTGTGTGTTCCCGAGTTGAGAGGAAAAGAAAGGAAAATTACATTTTTACTATTATACCCCTTAGGAAAATTAAATATCTGCACTAAGATATCAACCCCTGCGCATAACTGTTCTGAAAATCTTAAGCAACTAGTGTGATACATCGCGTGCTAAATCAACTGAAAAAGAAATGTTCAGCAAGGATGATCACATAAACACATATTGTTGGGCTTCAGATTCTCCTTTGATGGAATGCCTTCCTAATCTGTACAAACTCTCAAGGCAGAAAAACTGGTCGATCAGGTCTATGCTTGATCCCGATAATAGCTGGGACCTGAAATGGATTCGTGAGCCGACGAGTAATACTGAAAGCGATCACTTGGGGCTGCTGTTGAACTTCATTGACCAGTGCAGCTTCACAGGGGGCCGGATGTTTGGAAATGGGACAATAATGCAGGTATCGGGTTCTCGGCGAAAGATCTTCGAATGGAGATTTATTCCAGCAGCAACAATTCTCAGCAGGTTGAGACTTTCAAATGGATCTCTTGGGCGCCTTTAAACTGCATAAATTAATATATAGGATAATTTGCTACATCCTCTTTGAATTGAGAAAGGTTTTCAAGAAGAAAAATACTTTGTATGAATGAGTTTTCCAAAAATAAAGTCATACGCAAGTATTCATATCCAAATGGTTTACATGACATTAAAGCAAAAAAGTTAATGTGAATCCACTTCGTGTAAATGGGAGCCACAATCATATTTTCATTCTTTACATACTATTAAGAGGTGGCAACAATGGCCAGGAAGGTGGGTCAACAAACTCAATCACCACAAGTGACATACCTCAAACAGAATCAGCTAAATGAAACTTTGAATTGGTTTATAATTATCTGAAACAACACGCTGAAACATATTTCGCTTTTATTAGACATCGTATATTGACCCGTTTAAGTATACTAGCTACTTTAAGTAACACAGAACCCAAATTGACCCGTTTAAAAGTATATCAAACTAGACAATAGATCCCAATAAGCACAAACAATCCTTATAAAAGCAATCCTTAAACCAACAATTGCATTCAACATCCATGAACAAAAAGTCAAATACGCAAGAAAAAAATAAAAATGTCATAAACGTACTAAGTTGTCAAACAACGAAAACATTACTAGATAAATGCATCCTTAACTCGCTTAATTCTTTAAACCAATCATACCTTTCAGCATAGTCAACCGTATTTGAGGACGACAAGTAAATAATGATCTTGCTTTTGCTTGATTCTCTGACAAATAATTGAAAGCCAACTGTAGTTCATGAGTTTCCAAACCCATTGGCTCCAATTCATTATAGATTTCGTCACCTGTGTACTCGCGATGATAAACTCTTTCTAGTAGATTATTACTCTCCTGGATAATTTTATTGCCATCTATAATTGCATTAGCCACGCTGCCAACGCTATTCGTAATCACAGAGGCTAAATCTTCATCTTGTTGCTCAGCTTTTCTTTTTCTACTCTTACATTTCATGGCACTTGAAGATTGCTCAAGTTTAGAAGACGAAGGATACACCACTTGAATATCATCATCAACAATGTTTGGACTCTCTAACGTTACATCGCCAGCAACTAAAAAGTCATCCACTTCTTGAACGGTTTCTATGTTAATGCTAGCAGTCTTTTGCAATCGGGCATTTCTTTCCTTTGCAGTTTCAGCCTGTGCACCAGATGCCCTATCCATTGCAAATAGTTCTAGCATTTCATTATAGTTTGAGATTTTTTTCGTCTTCAACATTGCAGCATCAGGCTTTGACTATTCAACAAAATGAGGATAACTAGTATTATGAACTATAATCTAAATACTCAAGTAAATAATTAAAGCACTTACATCTATTAATTTATCCCAGACATCATCCTCAGCTTCGATTAATTGAGTGTTTGAATTCCATGAGGACCCACTCAGTGATGTTCCACGAAACATATCATACCAGTGGGAAAAACTAGCTTTCATTGTTTTTAACCGATTCTTCAAATGGTTTTTGGTGAAATCCATTCCAAGCTTTGTGCTTAGCTCCTCAACCATATTGATGTATGCTTGTGTAGTAAAAGTGCCATTGATCCTATTGCCGTTATCCTGTTGCGTTATCATGGATTGTACGAATGCATTATCCATTTGTTCAGTCCACTTTAGTTGTGAACATTTTCCGGTGGCCTCGTGTTTGCTCATGATAAATTTCTACATGGTGCATAAATAAAATTCGCTTGTGTAAATATGTAAATGGTTGCTTATAATAAATATAGAACAAGTGTATGCACACGCAAATAAAAAAAATAACCAAATCACCAATTAATTGCAACCATAATAGTCAATACAAATTAAAATGAAATATTATAAAGTACTAATCTAAAACTACTTTGACAAATCTATTTCGTTGTTAGGATACGTCAAATAGTTAGTCCACATTGCATTTGCAATTGAGTTCCTTAGTTGTTCGTGTCTGGTACTTCCCTCACCATTGCCTGTTGTATTTTGACGTTCTTCATCTTGTGGTCCATTTAACACCTCTTGTAAAACCTCATCTTCAAGATCTTTGTCACGATCTTCCTCTAGTAAAAAGTTGTGTAAAATATAGCATGCCAAGAAGATGTCAGACTGTGTTTCACAAGAGTAAAATGGTTCTGCTGTACTTCTAATAATAGGAAACCTCTTTTTCAGCACACCAAATGCTCGTTCAATTGCGTTACGTAACGATGCATGCCGGAGGTTAAACAACTCCTTTGCATTCTCAGGGGAACGAGTGGAGTATTCTTTCAAATGATACCTAACACCTCTATATGGTTTCATTAGGGTACTCGTATGAGGTAAACCCGCGTCTACTAAACAATATCTACCTATAAACAAGTTGTAATTAGTATTATAATAAATTATTACACAATTAAGTAACTTCGGTTTAAGAAACTACCAGTTGGAATTACTAGTTTATCATCTCTAGTAAATGCGTTCTTTATAATTCTTGAGTCTGATGCTGTACCCTCCCATCCAGTTAACACATATGTAAACTTTAAATCAAATGTGCAAGCAGCCAACACATTTATTGTTGGGTATCCCTTACGACCACGATATCTAGGGGCATCCTTATTAGGTACTTTGACGTGAACATGTGTTCCGTCAGGTGCCCCGATACAATCCTTAAAGAAAGGTTAAAATCTTTTTTTTTCTTGAATTTCTTTCGGGACAATATCACCTTTAGGTTGTTGAATGTACCGACCTTCTAAAGATATGATCGCTCGCAAAACTCTATGTAGGCAGCGACTAGTTGTTGATCCAGAACGACGATATAGCCAAGAGGTAAACCGATTTCGAAAATCATTACCTACAATATGCAAAAAAGTTGCAACATGCTCTTCAACAGACATGCGTTGAGTAGGTCGAAGTCCACCATCACGCTTTAAGATACTACACAATGTCATAAAAGCTTTCTCACTCATGCGGATAAGGTCACGACATTTACCACTGTTTAAAAGGCTGTGTAACATCTCTTCTCGTACATATCGTCGCTGTAAAGTTTCATCTCTAGTAGGTAAATTAGCATGATTTTTGGTTGACAGCCTACGTAGTGCAATAAAAGCCACCAAAAAGCAAATCAGGTTAACTGCTTGCAATTTTCTGGCTCGCACAAGTTGAATAACCTTGCGTATATGATTATCCATTGTAACTTTACTTGCTGCTAAAAAATGTTAGTTGGTTAGGAAATTGTTACTTAACACTTGACATTCTTGTCCTATAACATATGAGGAAAATAACTAAAGAGATAATTATGTTGTTCTAACTGTAAAAAAGTTAAAAAGGTGATTTATCCTAATCTAGCATGCAACTAAAGCATTATCAAGTTATTTGTCCCCTATATGAAACATACAGTCCATTTACACACATACTTCCCAATATTATTATATAATCTTACATTTAGATTAAGGTCTTGGCTACAGTAACACTAAATTGACATAGGTGTGTGGTATACTTATTAATAAACATGGCTTTGCTATATGCAGGTATATGATGAAGCCATCTTTTAGTCAGACACACCAAAGAGCTCAATTGTCATATGATATACGAAACCAAACGCTCTAAACCTCATTGCGACGACGAAGAAGCAGCGAAACTGCAGCACTCTGCAGCGAAACTTCAGCAAAACTGCAGCAGAATCTCCAGTTCACGACGACGAAGAAGCAGCAAAACTGCAGCAGAATCTCCAGCACTCTGCCTCGCTTTCTGCAGTTCACTCTCCACATCACACGAACCGCCATTCTGCAGCGAAACTGCAGCAGAATCTGTAGCGAATATGCAGCGAAATTGCAGCAGAATCTGCAACGAATCTGCACCGATCAGCAGCTGAAAAAGAAGGTTTAACCCAGTCCCAAACCCATTCCCGAACCCCATCAGAAGACTGAACCTTGTCCGCGACCATGCTTTGTTTGTCTTTCGCTAACCGGTACAGATTCGGAAATAAAGAACGGAAAGAATCATCCGCCGCCCACATATCCGTACAGAAACAAGTACTCGAACCACATCTTAATTCTATTCAAACAAGTAGATATGAATGAACATTACAGATAATTAATTGTATTTATTTTAGTAGCTAGGCATCCTATTCAATCGGTTATAAGGGCAAACACATTAATTGTATATACTGATCGACTAATTATTCAACATAGAAGAGAATTGGTAAAAGCATATATATACTGATCGACAAATTATTCTGTTAAGCTACAAACAAATCATGAATCACTAAACTCAGTATAAATTGTGTTATCTAAACCTGAATATCGATGATCAATGATGTAAATTAGTATTCAACAACTCAAAACTAAGAACACAAAATCTATTCAAACAACAAACAAAATTAATCAGTTTCTTTTTTTTAAACCAGCCCAAAATCTATTCAAACAGAAAAACTAAGAACAAACCTGAAGATCGATCGATGATGGATGTAACAGCTTAACATAGAGATGATGGATTGAGGGCTGAATATATGGAGGGGTGTGGGAGATTAAAATGGCGGGTTGTTGGTGGAGATATACCGCCAATTTTTTTATAAGGGCAAATCTGGAATGAAACTAAGAACGTGACATTCTTTCTTCCTTTCTCTCATAATCTTTCCAATATGGAGAGATTGAGAATTACACTACAAATCCCTTCCCTTCTCTTCTCCCCTCTTCTCTTCTCTTCATAAAAAAAACTCTGGAACACCAAATTTCTTCATTTCCTTCCAAATCCTTTCCTTTCTTTCCATTAATTAATCTCTGGAACACAGTGTAAGAGAGAGAGGGGAGAGAGGAGAAAACAAAGTTGAAAATGAGTGTGCTTTCTCTCTCCCCCTCTTTTATACATACCAGTACTGTCAGTGGGTTTCAATTTAAAATATAAATTTGGAGCTCAAATTTGAAGCAGTAGATCTTCATAGCATCTGTTAAGGGCTTTTTTTAAACTCAACAGATGTTGAGTGGCCCACAGGAACAACAGATGGTGCTATAGATATTAATATTTTAATTAATTAATGAATGGATCACATTTTTTGTTGAATATTTTAATTAATGAATGAATGCTTCCCCTTCAATAGATGTTATAAAGAATCTTTAATGAGTGGCCCACATATTAATTTATATTATTTATATGACATCAACATTTGCGTCACACAAGCATCTCTATGGTTGACACCTCAGCTTTTCTAGGGTTGCCAACTCAGCTTTCTTATGAAACTTAAGACTCTCCTATTATAGTAAGTACTAGGTGAAAACCCGTGTGAAACACACGGGAAGAAAAAGTCCTAGATTAAGGCATGTTTAGTAAAGACAACATTAAGAACCCATTCGGCTCCACCGAAGAACATCTGTTTAGTAGCATCTGTTTATTTATTTATAACAGTTATTATTACTACTGAAAAAATGAAAAAACATAAACAGACAAACTGTTATTGTCTGATTAGTAAACCCCAATTAAACATTCGATCTATTGTTAAAAAGAAAAAGTGTATTTCGTAACGTCTATCCCTTTCACGATACTAATTAACAATACTGATCAGATGTGTAATAACTACAATTGTTATAACAACACAAATATAAATCTACAGACGGATTAAAGCTCTGTTAACAATACTGATCAGATGTTTAATAACTGCAACTGTTTGTCTATATTTGCCACCATCTGTTCAAAAGCAGTGCCTCAATTAAGCAGATTTTTTAAAACACCTGTTTGTAAAACACTGTTGATTCAAATAGTTGTTAATTAAACGGTTTCTTTCAAACACATGCTGCATTAAGTAGTTGCTACTAACAATGACATCACATATAGACTATTGATATACTGAAATTGGTATTTTTCATCAAATAAGTATAAACCATTATATAGATCTGACATAATATATAAAATAAAAAATTCAATATATTTAGAACGATAATAATATAAAATACATTTAAATAACTAATATGTAGTATTCAACAATTCCTTCAAACTCTTGTTCTTCTCTTTAAGAAAATTTCTGTAAGACATACATATTTTTTGTATGTCTTCACTGAACTTTTCATTTGATCTTATGTTTTCCAGTAGAAATGAAGAGACCATCCATCTTTCACTTGAAACATCCGTAGCAATGACCTGATTAAATTTGAGGTTGGGCTTCCATACGTGATGTTCAAGAAGGCATGTAGTACCTTCAATAACTTGAAGAATCTCCAACTCTTCATCCTCTTTAAAACATTCCAAAATAATTTTCTGAATCTATGACATTTTTGACCATTGGCTACTGCTGGAATCCATGTTAATAATAAGATTTTTATAAGATTGATAAACCTTTGCAGATGTAGAAGGTAATGTTTGAATAGTGTGCTATACAAAGAGATGAAAATCGAGTTTTATAGTAAAAACAATGCATTAACTATAGTGAATCTATTAAGTACAATGAATTAAGTATAATGAATCTGTTAACTACGATTCGCTTTTATTAATCTTGAATACATACTGTATTAATTTGTTTATTTTCCCACTGAAACAACTCTTGAAATTCTTTTTTTAAAAAAAAAAAATCAAAATGCATGAGAAACACAAATACTATTTACCAATATTTGTAGAAATACAAACATATGATGTTTTACGTTTTTATATTATAAATAATTGTTTAACTTCTGTCTTATCAAAATTGGACATGAAAAGGTTGTTTGATTTTTTATTTATATAACTAACTAAAGATAATAAATATAAGTATATTATATTTGATAAAAAGACTTTGTGAATTTATTCCAATATACGAATAAAAAGAGATGTATTAATACATAATTTGATTGCAAAGTATTGATTGTTAATCTTAGTTTGATTGCAAAATACTGAATTGTTACACTTGAGCTTATTTCCAATATACGAATAAAAAAAGACGTATTAGTACATCAATCGATAAAAAGACGTTGTGAGTAACAATGGTTATCTAAAAATCGAATGGTTATCTAAAAATCGTTACTTAATAACCGTCCATCAATATTTCTTAAACGTCGGCTAATTTATATTTAAATTAATTTAAATGTAAATTATGTTGTTATGATTTTAAATTATTATTCTTACGTCTAATTGCAAAATACACTAACCTCAATATCATAATCATTAAATTTGCAATTCACCCCACTAAGGCTGTTACAAGCTACAACCACGAAGACAAAAATCAACAGATGAATGAAAATATGTGCTACAA
The DNA here is from genome assembly GCA_032199755.1 of Ambrosia artemisiifolia. Lineage (NCBI taxonomy): Eukaryota > Viridiplantae > Streptophyta > Magnoliopsida > Asterales > Asteraceae > Ambrosia > Ambrosia artemisiifolia. The sequence goes on from CM063516.1 coordinate 21,727,764, forward strand.
CAGCAGATATTAAAAACCAACAATTCATAATTGGAGTTAAATATTTAATTTAACAAAAATAAATACAAAGTGGAAAGAATTGTAAAAGAAAACAAATTCAAATATCTCTAAAAATAACTACTTTAATAACATCAGAATTACAATGTGTGAGTTTACAAACTACATAAAAATACAACGAAACATAAATAAAAGTATTCTAACAACCAAATGCTACAAAACGATTTTTCTTGCTCGTATATAATATCATCCAGTTCTAGAAAGCTTCACGATTGAAAATATGAACTGAATATATATAGTAATAATGGATTGATGTTTTCCTTTGATTGTAAGAATCATTGAAAAACATCCGTTCCAACTTCTTTACCAACGGATTGTTGGTAATCTATTTTCCTTTGATTGTAAGAATCTTTCTAAAAATTTGTGGAAACACATTTCAAAGTGATATCATTATGCATATGGAATGGAAAGATGTAAAGTGAAAATAGTTAAAAGAATACATAAAGATGGAAAATGAATATTGGAAATTCCTACCCTTTTATAGGATGAATATACTAACTATTCGTAAAGTTGGTTTTCAACTTTATCAGTTGGATTTCAACTAAATATAAAGTTGCAAGTTACTTTTGGTACTTTTTATTTATTTTTAATGGAATAAAACACAATTGCAACACAACAAAATTAAGAAAATAATATTATTAAATATGTAACTACAAAACCGTAATCATTATTTTTTGGCCTTTTTATAACATCTGTTGAGTTCTCAGAAGTTGTTGTCACACAAAAGTCTTTCAGTATTTACCAGCGGATTGTGTAATCTGTAGAAGAAAATAAAACCATGTGTAACATATTTATTTCATGATTAAACTTGTTATTAAAGTATCACTATAAAGTTATATTACAGAAATCTTTTCAAGTTGATAACTAAAATCTTGATATGTGTAATAAATGATGAAGAAAAACAGGCAAAGCATTGAATATCCAGTTTGACATTAATATACTTTTCAATCACAAAGCATAAATATAATAAGCAAAATAACTACACTACAATAATATTCATATTTGAAAATGTAAGCATATAAAAAACATTTAAATTTGATCATCTTCATGAGTTGAACTCCAATAGAGATTGATTCTTACATAACTTCTTCCACTTTATCCCTCAAATACACTATTCTTGCCCTGATAATTTGTTGTAGATTAAGATGAAATGTATTCCGATTAATGTTGCTCATTGTTTTCTTATAAACTTATTCAAGAAACTCCAAATCATCGAAATACTCTATTATAAAACTTCTAAGGAATAATTATCAATGGTTTGCCTGTTTTTCTTCATCATTTAACTACAAAACAATAATATTCTTATTTGAAAATGCAAACATATAAAAAGATTTAAATTTGATCATCTTCATCAACTGAACTCCAATAAGAGACTCATTCTTCCATAACTTGTTCCAACTTCTCCTTCAAATACACTATCCTTGCTCTGATCATTTGTTCCAGATTAAGATGAAATGTATTCCGATTAATGTTGCTCATTGTTTTCTGCTCAAGTTCTTCAAGAAACTCCAAATCATCGGAATACTCTATTTTCTCTTAGAGGAATAATTTTTCAAAACCATTTTCATAGTTAACTATTACTACATCAAAGTCATGAGAGTAAAACCATCTTACAACATGAAGTGACTTAAAGAATTTTTCATCAACGACACTTTCACTCAAAATTTCTATTAAGAAGATTTCATCTGAATACCGAAATTCATTGTTCTTGGAAACTTTATACGTCTGTGTATGCAAATGTAAATCCATCTGGACTACTGTTTGAATTGATAATTACTACTGATAATATACATTATTTAAATACAAAATATATAAAAAATAAGACGTCATTTTCAACACTAAGTTCAAAAGTGGTAATTATTATTTGCAGTGACAATAGCTAAGAGTCTATAAGACCTACTATAGAAATGAAGAATCTAGATTATTTTATTTAGAAAATCACACGAATTTATTGTGTATAATACTTATTTTTAATATTAAAGAACTAAAATAATAATAAATTTGACGCATTATATAGTACTCATAGTTATAGATATCTTCAACTTGTTGTATACTCTGTCTTATAACGACTGTTCACTTGTCAACAGATGTTTTTATACAAAGTGTATCGGACTTTAGAGTATGTTTAATTTATTCTAAATACTGCTTACCACATGTGTTTACTTATTATTTCAATAACATAATTTCGTTAAAATATTGACTTAAAAACTAAATAGAGAATAGAAATCTTTTAAAACAACAAATCTAAATACATGTAAAATGATGGATTAATATCAAGTACGAAATTAACAATATTCAAATACAGTTGTTCACATAAAAGAAGTTTTCTAACAAAACACAAAACAAACAAAGTAGGGAATTGAACAACTAACACAATTGCATTAAATATAATCACAACAAACGTTGACAATCACTAATTGCCATTCTTTGTATAGTTCGAAGCATATGGTTTTCCTATATATATGTGTTGTCTATCTATAACCAAGACATGGACGTACCAACATTGGTTGTAAAAATCTTTCGAAAACACCAATTCCAACATCTTTACAACAAAATTGTTGGTAAATGATATTTCTTTGATTATAAGAATCATTAAGAAAACTTCTTGAAATGAATTTGAACAACATATCTTTATGCATCTGACATAGAAAGTTGGAATGTGACAAGCACACTCATGTCCTAGTCACCAAGCCTATCTAGTAATCCTCCAATCTATGCTTTACACTAACATGGAATGAACATTTCACATCTACACTTCCCATGGCCTTTGACCATCCAAGAATACCACAAAAACCTACACTTTTCGGCTATCATGTTCCCAAGATGACAACACTTGAACCAAGGTCAACTTCTTGCACCAAGTGAGCACAACATAGAATACTTGAGAGGGATTACCATGTCAACCTTACCACAAATATAATGCCACTTCCCCATGCCTATTAGCGGCTGAAACCCATGCCCCCATACGCTACATTTCAAAGCTCTAAGTCAACCTATTTCCCAAGCAATCCACCTTACTTTAGCACTCCATGAAAGCACAACTTTGACCTTCCACAATTATGAACCAATGGCACTAGAACACCACCATCACCACTCGCCTATTTAAGAAGCACAAGAACTCCATTTGATTCACTCCATAACACCTCACAATATACTAACACTTGAAACCTCCCACTCCTCTCTTGTACCCAATCGACCGAAGCACAAAGCACCCAAGGAGCCTATTTCGGTCAATCCACACCATCACTAGGGAGTTCCAAGCCTTTAGCTAGCATTTAGGAGCTTTCTTGTGAGGATTTAGCTTCTTATTTTCTTATTTTTCTCGGCTATACACCAAGGTATAACAACCAAACTCTTTTCCTTCTTATCAACATCATTCGGTTACATGTGGTTGTCACTCGAAGCCTAAATGTACTCGCACACCCTATAAAGCATTTGTTCTTGGAACTAACTAGCTTAACAACTCATGTTTTGGTGATAAAAGTTCAATGTTTTAGTTATGTATACACACATGTCTAAATTGATACGTACACCTTGGAACACATGGATAAGGACATTACGAGCACACACACATGCATATATGTATGCGTGCATGTGTAAGAGGCCAAGACTCGGCCCAAGAATAACATATTTCACCTAATTTTTACAACATACAACATGGTTAGATTTATGAACATGTGTTAAGGATAAGAGTAAATTCCTTTTTGAGTCCCTGAGTTTTCTTGATTTTAACTACTTGAGTCCAACATTTTCATTTTTAACATTCTGAGTGCTAGTGTTTTAATTTTGTAACCCTTTGAGTCCAATTTTCTAACGACGTTAATCAAGTCAGTTAAGTATAGGGGTATTTCAGTCATTTAACACCTAGGTACAACTTTCTAATGCATAATGTATAAGGAACAAGTCTTTAATGCATGAAGTTTTTAATAATATATAAATAAGTACATATATATTATACACACACATAAAGCTTTCTCACTCTCTCTCTCTCTCTCTCTCTCTCTCTCTCTCTCTCTCTCGCACACAAACATAATTGCACCTCCACCATTGCCTCACCACCACCACAATCCACCCCCACCGCACCTCCACCTCCGAACCACCCTCACCACCACTACAAACGTCCCTCTCAACCACACACCTACCTCATACCCCTTTATTCAGACAAAGAAAGAGACACCAGAGGAGAGAGAGAGAGAGAGAGAGAGAGAACCGGTAGATAGAAAGAGAGAAAGAGAGAGAGCCTCTGAGAGAGAGAGATGTCAAGAGAGAGAGATAGAGTAGCAGGGGAAGAAGAACGACAGATGGTGGTGGTGCACTAGGGTTACGATTTGGGGGTTTCTAGTGATGACGGAGGTTGTCGGAGATGGTGATGGCGGCGGCACAGATTTGTACTGGTGGAGCTGGTCACGTTCTCCGGTGATATAGGGTTCTGGCACTGGTTAAGGTTGTACAGGTTAGGTGGCAGTTCTGGTTGAAGGCGATTGATGAACGTTGGTCTGCAGTGGTGATTTGGGCTGGTCGTTGGGGGTAAGGGTGTTGGTGTTGGTGTTGGTGTTGTGGTCTGCAGTGGTGGTTTGGGCTGGTGGTTCGGGTTGTGTTGATGGTGGTTCGGGCTGGTGGTTCGGGTCTGCAGTGGTGGTTTGGACTGTTGGTGTTATGGTTCGGGTTAGGGTGATGTCGAGTGATAGTTGTGTTGATGGTGGTTTAACCATCGGTGGAGATTGATGGTGGTGGTGGTGGTTGCTGAAGATGTATGGTGGTGGTGGATTTGGTACTTAGAGAGAGAGAGAGAGAGAGAGAGAGAAGTGAGAGAGAGAGAGAGGTGAGATCTATGTGTGTGTGTGCAGATGTAGTGTGTGTATATATTATAATATAATAAAGTATAATATTTAATAATTATTTATTTTTAATGGTATGGGTATTTTGGTCATTTCATAAATATTAACAGAAAAAATCTAACAGAGTTAGAAAATTGGACTCAAACCATAACAAACTTAAAATACTAGCACTTAGAATGTTAAAAATGAAAATGTTGGACTCAAGGAGTTAAAATCAAGAAAACTCAGGGACTTAAAAAGGAATTTACTCTAAGGATAATAAAACATGTGTTAACAAGCTTAACACACGAGTTTTCTCGAAAACATAAGTTATGCGTGTATAAACAAAGGCAAAACACATGAACGTGTTGTTTTTATACAAAACTGCCACAAGATGTGTCCATACCTTACCCTAGACTTACAAAACTGTGACATAAAAGCCACATAGTAACATTAAGTAAGTCACAACATATGTTTTGCCAAAAATAGAATAAACATAGCCACGAAAATAACAAAATGAACAATTACTGACACGTACAGTGTGTGACACACGTGGATAGTGGTACAAAATCCCCCTAGTCCATTGGTGTTACAGTCGGGTGAACAATTGCATGGTAGTTAGAGCCAAACATAGACCTAAATTGCTTTTAATTGCATTTAGGGTTCCTAGACCAGACACACCGCATCAGATTCAGTTCAGTCTAGCATCCAGACATCAAGTGAGTATTCACGACCCCATTTTACTGTTTTTACATTTTTCCGGGGGAAAACATGCGTACAGTTTTCAATTACAATACATGTAAGACCCGCAAATCCGGCGTCAAACAGTTGGGTTAATATTCTTAAACATGGAAAAACATAGTTAAATTTTCTTTCGAAAGAGTATGTTTGAATCAAAGTGTACGCAGCGGAAAATCAATTAAATTAAAATTTACAAAACATATGAATATGCTTTCTCAATTGTAACTCAAATCTAAAATTTATCATGAGTATACAAAAATCGTCTTCCACTAGAAATGCCTTCAATTGTCGGGTAGCTTCTTGCATCACCAAGCAGTCATCCATCCATCTCCCTTTTAACCTGAAATCAATCTAACGTGTATGCAAAAGTCAGCTACGCTGAGTGAGTTCAAGTTTTATAAATTTATATAAACAAGTATCTTGTCAAAATTAGAATTAACAAAATACCTCAACCTCAGAGTTAACAATAAGCGCAATCCGCTAATTTGTTTTCCCTCAAACCAAAAATCAAAGTCTAGGATAGGCGAAATCCGCCTATTTATCTCAAAACTTCAATTAACAAATACTATAAGCGCATACCGCCTATAAACACAAAGTACAATCAAGTCTATCTAAGCGCATTCCGCTTGCTAGACTCAAACCAAAACTACAGATCAGAGCAGACACATCCCACTTCCTGTCATAGCTGAGGTTATAATATTAGAGCAGGCATATCCCACCACTAATAACACAAAAGAAATAAACTATGTAACAACCCTGACTCAAAACCAAGACCAGAGATCAGATCAGGCATATCCCACTTTCGTCATAGCTCAGTTCGACATATCAGGCAGCATTCAAACATAGTTTATTATGTCTAATAACAGGTATAACATAAACTAAGCAACAACCATGACACAAAACCAATACGATAGATCAGAGCAAGAATATCCCACTTCCATCATAGCCCAGTTTATAAGGTCATGTAGTCGTCAAATACAGTTACGAAAATATATAACTATATAACCCATATAACCTAAACAGGTAGCAAGTCAAAACAATACCCGATCTTACCAGTAAGGTTTCTGTTAGAATGATAAATATAACTTATGTTTATGCTTTTATCTTGTATGTTACGAACAATATGTTTCTGTAAATCGTATGTATGTAGCAGTATGTATGTTATTTAGAAGTAAACATTAGTTGTAAGTATAATAACTTAGATAGGATATGGGTCAATATGGATCAAATCAAGGCTGCACTACAACAGTTTCAGCAAGGAGTAGTTTGGCTGCAAAAACAGGAGGCAAACTGAATCATTGTATTGAAATGTAGCAGCAGAAGGATATGAAACAAAACTGGCGGGACAACAAGTAAAATGACAGAAGTACCCTTGATCAAATGTTAGTTATTTGGCGCCAAGAGTTTCAACCGGTGGCAGTTATTCAAATACCAAACAGACGCAACGATTCAATCCTTAACTGTCAACAAGACACATCGGTTGATAGTGTATATATAGGACTAACATGTTTCATGTCTTTCTTATCAAGATTGTAAATATCACAATCCAAAATATCCTTGTAAACATTCATATTATTTCTGTTTTATAAACATTCCATTCGAAACCATACAATTCTGCCTTCAATCATTAATTGCATTCGTTCCTCAATTGTTCTAGTGTGTTTTGATTAACAAATATTCCGCTGCAAATTGTTCAATACTCCAACAAAACTGGTATCAGAGCCAGATTGTTGATCAAAACAGTTTCTTTTCTAAATAATCTTCCGTTTGTCTTCGAATTTCTGCACTGTTTCGTTCCATCAAATACTGTTTCTCAAAAATTCTACACAGATTCACAACAAGTCACAAGCCAATCTTATTCATTAAATAAGTCAGTTTGTATCATGTCCGAGAAATCAATAAATTCATACGGGAATTCAGAAGTATATCAAAGAAACATTCATAAGAACCGAAGAGAAAGGAAGGCAGAAATGCGAAGAAAGGGATTGGAAACAAGAACATGCTTTTATTGCCACACACCGGGTCACATCATAAGTATATGTCCTATAAGGGAGAGAGATGAAGGCGCACAACTAATAAAAGATGCAATAGACACGGGTATAAGTTACTACCCTCAAGAAAGATTGCACTGTGAAGAAGAATACATCTTAAAGGGATCCGGCTTTGGTACTTGGAGAGATGTTTGGTATGTAAGTCCCAATATTCAAAATCATATAAGTGGAAACCTTGACTACTTTCTCAAACTAAAGAAATCCTTTGGTGTAGAAAGTAGATTAAGAAATGAATTTGTTTTTATAAGGGGTATTGGCATGGTTAGTGTAGAAGCCGAAAACAATACACTAATCATACCAAATGTGTTTTACTCAAATGACTTAGATGACAACATTCTAAGTCTACCCCAATTAAAACTTCAAGGTTTCATAGTTAAGATTGATGGGAATACATGTAGTATCCACCACATGTTTAAGAATGAAAGTATGCAATTCAAGATGATAAAAGATGATAAAGAATCTATGTTGAGGGAATTAGGAGATGATCATGAACATGAACAAAGAAAGAATGAGTACTTAAATGAGTACTTCGAAGGCTTGTCCCTCAATGCCGAAGAAAATATAAAGAAAATGGAAGAATCGGTTCATGATCTTGAAATAGATTCCATGGAAAAATGCATTGAATTCTTAAACATCATAGATCACTTAGAATACCCGTGGGCTCATAGGGATTTGTTGAAAGATCATTTTCTTAGAATGGTTGATTGGTTTCTAAACTTTTATCTAAAAGTACCAAATCGGCCTATCCCACCCATGGTCGAAAAAGGCAAGAAAGTGAATCTATTTGATCTTTATATATTAGTCAAAAGAGAGGGTGGACATGAGAGGGTATCAAAGTACAATATTTGGGTGGTAATAGCGAAAGATTTGGGGTTAGATTATGAAGACAAGGATATGTTAAGGATCCTCTATGCCAAGTATTTGGATGTCCTAGAATGGCAATATCAAGTGTACCAAACAGCCCTGGATATCGCAAATCAAGATGAAAAGGACAATGTTGGATGTAGTGAAGTTAGAAAAAACGGTATAGTATTACAAGTATTGAATCGGCTTCACAAGAACTCAACAAATATGCATGAGGATTATGCTCTTTACATGGGAGGAGACTGGAATTCAGCAAATAAAATCATCAAGAAACGCAAGTTTGATTTCTCTCAAGTTGAAGAAGCACTAAAAGAAGCAATGGACTCCCTACCAAGATCGTCAATGAAACCAAGTTATATTTAAGGGAGGGTGTTAGAATGATAAATATAACTTATGTTTATGCTTTTATCTTGTATGTTACGAACAATATGTTTCTGTAAATCGTATGTATGTAGCAGTATGTATGTTATTTAGAAGTAAACATTAGTTGTAAGTATAATAACTTAGATAGGATATGGGTCAATATGGATCAAATCAAGGCTGCACTACAACAGTTTCAGCAAGGAGTAGTTTGGCTGCAAAAACAGGAGGCAAACTGAATCATTGTATTGAAATGTAGCAGCAGAAGGATATGAAACAAAACTGGCGGGACAACAAGTAAAATGACAGAAGTACCCTTGATCAAATGTTAGTTATTTGGCGCCAAGAGTTTCAACCGGTGGCAGTTATTCAAATACCAAACAGACGCAACGATTCAATCCTTAACTGTCAACAAGACACATCGGTTGATAGTGTATATATAGGACTAACATGTTTCATGTCTTTCTTATCAAGATTGTAAATATCACAATCCAAAATATCCTTGTAAACATTCATATTATTTCTGTTTTATAAACATTCCATTCGAAACCATACAATTCTGCCTTCAATCATTAATTGCATTCGTTCCTCAATTGTTCTAGTGTGTTTTGATTAACAAATATTCCGCTGCAAATTGTTCAATACTCCAACAGTTTCGAATACGTGGCCAAGACATTAAGCGCATTCCGCTTATTAACTAAAAACTCAAGTCACACTTTAATCAAGACAACAGTCTATTCATGTATATATAATAACACGTATAACTCAAACCATATAATAACACATTAGGCATAAACTATGTGACAACCATAACAAAAACTATGCCATAAATCAGAGCAGACCTATCCCACTTCTAATGACACATATAACTCAACCCATCTAATAACGCATTAGGCGCATTCCGCCCAGTTACGTTTCATACAAAAAAAAAATATGTATGAGCTAATATGTATTTCGATCGTACATAAAAATATTTATAACTTGATAAAAATATTCTGTGACTTCATAAAAATAATTGTTTAGCATGCACGTCAGCCCAAAATATTTAGAAAATAATAACTAAAAGCGTGGGCACAAGAACTCACTGGTTGCAAAGCTTCTAAAACCGCACGTCAAATCACCGCTAACCGTTAATCATCCCGCAAGTCCCATTGCATGTATGTTGTCATCCATGCAACAAGATATCAAAACCGCGGCCATGAATCCGAAAACCATGAACTTTTCCTAAAGAAAAACCATACTCATTGGTGTTAAACATCAACGTGCACTAGCTTCACAAATTCCATTAAGTGATATACCTCATGCAACCTTTATCAAATACCATAATGCAAGAACCATCTAAACCAAGTTCACCTTTAGCCTCGACCATTGTCACCATGGCCAACTCCATTATACCACACAACGCCATCACCTCCACGGCTTCCCGTCAATGCGCCGGCTATGACTGAACGCAACCACAACCTAGACTTGAGCCACCCCATGCGGTATAACACTATCGATCAAACGCCAACCTATCACTTACATGACCATCCGGTCCGCTCATTACCTTCATCACCGTAATCTCTTACATCATGGAAGCCATCATCTAAGACACCATCCCTACCGCTCACCTCCTTTTGACCATGGTTTTGAAACCCGGACCGTACCGTCGCGAGAACCAACCCGATCCCGAAAGCCTACCTAAAGAGTGAGTACAGGGAAGAGAGGTGTACCTTGTATGCGTCACTTGATGTTTTGAGACCAACGGACACGATGCGACTGACTACCATATATGACGGTAACCCTAACATAAAACCATGCGTTGATCGCGACTACGGCTCGGCCAGTATGAGTTTGAAGGTAAGGAAAGCACAACACTAGGAAAGTTTGATCATTGTCAAGGTTTCTAACATGAAGGATCCTTTTAATCTATGTATAAGGTCGATTGATTGTTTTATAGGGATCTAAATCCCCGTCTTCTACTTAGCATACTTGGAAACCTTTATAAAGGAAACTTGCGTCAATTTGTTCAAAAATTTTGAAAGAATGTCAAACCATAATGTTTGATTAGCCATAATTAAAACCCATTATTTTTTTCTCTGTCCGTTACGAGAATAGAAATAACAATTGGAATTTGCTTATCATATAATTTCCAAATGCTATATTGAATTCATGACAAAACACCTATACGATATGTTTAATTTATTTGTTAGAACATAAATTATTTTCATTACTATTCTAGTAAATTTGTAATTGTAATTTAAAGGGTTTTGTTAATTTGCCAACAAGATTCGACCAATATTATGACGTAGTAAATAGTCTAAACCGACATATTAATACGATAATTACTGTTTAGTCGATTTATTTAAATAATTACTTAGCGAAATTTGGGGCGTTACAATACATGACTATCATGTGAACACGAGACATCAAGGTTCAGGATCTATACAGCCTTCGTGTCATACATCATACCATAACCATTAGCTATGGACTTAGCCATGAAACAACGGGATAGATCTATTGGGTTGACACCACCACTTGTAACGCCCCAAATTTTCGTTCTATAATAACGTACCGATGTGTTCCTGAAGTAGTTTAACGCCATGATAATAAATAGAAAAAAAACTTTGATGGGTTGTTTTTTGAATCAAATGGCTTCATCCTAAAACTCAAGGGACTCGAATAGTAAATAAAGAGGCTGAACAAATTTTGGATTTGGTTGCAAATATGAACTTCGAGGGGTCGTTATGTAAATTTGTTTGTCACCTTGTTTCTACAAAACCCTACTTACGTTTCCAATACAAGGGTGGCTTTCGTTTTGCCGACACACGCAAGAAATCCAGCTGAGGAGAGTCATTCTTTGGATCACCACCAATCTCAGATTAGTTATGGGATTATTGTCACACCCCAACCGATGGCGGAAACATCGAGGTGAGACTTGTGATAGATTGTTCAAAGACTTCATAACACTAAATTGTGACAATAGATTAAAATAGATTTCATTCGTATCTAAGATTCAACAAGTATACAATTTGTTCATGAGAAAAAAAATACATTAACCCAAACATGAAGTAAAATAAAGATTGTTTCGTTTGTTTCTAAGGCCGAATCCTAAGTGATGTTTCTTGTATCGTCTCAACAAGCTTTTCCTGCAACATGTATAAAATATCCGTCAACACATAAAGCATTGGTGAGCATACTAGTTTTGGTTTACATACATAGTAAATAGAATGATTTACTCGAATCTCATACTATAGCATTGCACATACATACCATACAAAGAATATAACTCAAACCCGCGAGTACCACAGCGTATACCTAGCATATTCATGCTAGGCCGTTTAAATCTTAACAATGACCCATAAAGGGGGCGGTGTGCTAGTCCTATAGCGCTATACATGTTAAGTGGGCTAATAATAGTTAATGATTTATGTCTAAGTATCTAAGAATCGTAAGCATGGCAAATAGCATATAAGTATGTTTAATAGATTGAGCATGATAGTTTAAGAGTATGAAATCGTTTAAGTTTTGATAGTGATACATGTTGAGCCCCAAAGAATAAAGAATAAAAAGGGGGACAAGTATGAACTCACCTTGATCGTGATAATGAGCATGCAAGAGATCAACTAGAATCATGAATTACGATTGCACCTAGATAAATTAAGGATGGTGATTTAGAGTCTATTAATGTTATTTATATTTATAATGTTCACGCAAAATATATATCATTTGATTTATGTTATTACCATTGTTATTATCTTAAATATTTCAAAATTTGTTTTTATTTACACCAAAGGTTTCTTAGTTCAATTTGCAAAATAGAATACTTATGATTCTTGTTTAAAAGAAACGATATGTATCCCCTTTAATTTAACAATCAAACAAACCGCTTGGGTTCCAATATTATTTAGAACTACAACACCTATATTTTGTTGTGAAAAAGGAAAGTCTTATGCTTTATTCAGATGGATTTATTTATTAAAGGACTCCATGAAAGCATACTGTTATTCTATCGATTGAATATAAGAAAGGAAAAAAAGAATAAATAAAAAAAAATAAGAAAAACGTTGGACACAATGAAATGAAGCCCATACCAATCATTGTACATAAATTAGATTCAGTATATTCACCTCTAAGAAAAAAACGGAGTTGTTCTACTCTGACTCTTGAACCATTTCCAAAATATTAACATCGAAATCCATTTTTGTAGTTTAAGTACATGATCAACCTATGGGGCTTCTATTTAATAAGATGAAACAAATCAGAGTATGACAAAAACCTACCAGTTGCAAAAGAACAGACTGGGCATTTGAAGGTGGCCGGAGCTCGCCGTCGCTACACCATCTGACCCGGAACAAAGAAACCAAACGGAAATGAGCTCACTGTGTGCTGCTGCTGCCCGTCCAACCGTCAGCGACACCGCTGTGAGCCACTACGGTCAGCCATCGCGTTTTGAAAGGGATATGGAGAGGGCCTGTTATGGTCTTTATTGGAAGTGTGGTGTGTGCGTGGAGAAAAGGTGCAGAGAAAGGAAGAGGGGAAGAAAAGGTAAGGGAAATTATTGTTGTTGATTGAAGTTTTGGTGGTGGCTAGGGTTTGAGTCAAGAAGATGGGATGAGGAGGAGATAGATGATAGGATATTATATAGTTAGGGTTTGGTAGGTGGGTTAGGTGGAAAGTTAATGCTTAAACGAACTAGTTACCGACTCGGGTCTCGTTTATAAACCGGACTCGCTTAACCAGTAGAATAATTATTTCATGTGATTTATTTATATAACTTGATTCAAACGAGTATTTGGAATGTATAAAATATTTAAATTCGTTAGATTTAGAATCAACTTGTCGTTTAATATCCGGTGTATTCTCACCGCATCACCATATGGCGTAATTAAATAATTTAATTTGTTGGTGACTAATAAAAAGTATTTCTTGTTAAAGAGATAATATTGTTTACGAATTAACGAATCGTTTTATGAATAAAATATTAACATTATATTATTCGAGAAACGCTGGGGGTTACAATTATTTCTTGCGTTTGGCATGGATGTAGTCGGGTTAGCAAGATCACTTTCGGGTTTTGTTTCTAATTAGAACACCATAGCGCGCCATTGTTGTTGGCTTCAATTCCTGTTCTTGTTTGTTGATCACAAGATTCTTCATTCATGGGTTCTTGATGTCGCCATTGTTATCGGTTGGAAAGTTCTTGTATCCATCGGCTTTGGCTAATTGGAAAGGTGAAGTATAATCTTATTCTTTCGTTTTGAATATCGAATGATACACGGAACCCACTTATATGATATGCTGTTGATGGTTTGGTGAGGATTGTCGGTTTGACTTCCTTTGCATGGACGACTCATGTCATGTGTGCGAACCGATGATGAAGTGTCTAAAACTGAAGAAGAACCTTTCACTAACCCGTTCGGACTAGATTCAACTGATGATGAAGTGTCTGCTGGAGAAATTGGCTCCAACTTAGATGAAGAGTTACTGGTTGACACAGTGATTTCAACACGCGCAAATAAAGATCACCCAGTTGATTATATACTAGGAGATCCTAATGCGGGTGTTCAGACTAGGAGAAGTTTTGCGACTGCCAACTGCATGTACACAAGAATCTATTAAGGTTTTGATCACTTGCTATGATGTGGGACTTGGAGTTACGGTGTGTGATGTAGTTTACTAGGGAACATGATGTTGATGTTAAGGTGTCTCTATTTCATATTTGGACCGATTGTATGAAGGTTTGGTGACGCCCGGATGAAGAGTGATGCGAAAGCATTCATTTTGGCAAAGAATCAAAAACTAACAGCCGACTGTTATGGCCACTGACGGATGCATCGGTGCCAGACAGAGGCAGGAATTGAACTGAATGAAAGATCATGTTCTCGCGGTCGCGTGGATATGTTATGTGAAGAAAACGGAGTTGGGATGATAAGGTTTCAAGCTGCACGAAGACAGACGCGTATAACCGAATGAGCTGACGCACAGAAGTGCGTGCTGGCAGCAGTGGCAGCATCAGCGGTCGACCCAATTAATTTCAAGATATCGGGCTTGTTGAAACGATTTCGTGGATATGTGGATGGCGCGAAACAAGATTTCTTGCTCATTCTGTTGAAAGTGATTTGGTTTGATAGTTGCATATGGTGGGATCGAACAGTAGCTAAGATCTGAATATTGGCGTGAACTTTATTCATGTCATTTTATATGATGTGCATTCATGAAACTCATGCATGAATTCACAAAGGTTGTATGAAAAACCAATGGGTATTGGAGAAGCTCTTGGGTGTTTCTTGTATGGAGGCCATGAGTTTTGGTGATATCATGTTACTTGGACATGTAAACAGGTACGTGTTCGGGTGGAATTTAATCGCGGGTGACTCATCTTTAGGTTCCACTTGGGAGCACGATTTGAGGCGACTAGCTCATGAATTTGGAAGCTTTGTAACCAGTGAGTTTTTGCGCCCACTCTTTTAGTTATTCTTTTTCTAAATATTTTTGGGCTGACGTGCATGCTAAACTAGCAATATTATTTTTATGAAATCACAAAATATTTTTTTTATGAAGTTATAAATATTTTGTATATGAATGGAATCCATATTAACTCATACATATTATTTTGCTATGAAATGTGAGTAGGCGGAATGCGCCTAATGTGTTATTAAAGGGTTTGAGTTATATGTGTTATTATATATAAAGTTATAGACTGTTGTTTCGATTAAAGTGTGGCTTAAGTTTTTATTTAATAAGCGGAATGCGCTTAATGTCATGGCCATGTATTTGAAACATTTATTGTTAGATCAGGCTTTGTCTTGATTGTTACTTGTTTAGGTTATTTGTGTTATTTTATAAACAAATAGACTATGTTTGATGGCTACCTGATATGTCGAACTGAGCTATGACGGAAGTGGGATATGCCTGCTCTGATATCTTAGCTTGGTTTTGAGGCCGAGTTGTTACATATTGTATTTCTTTTATGTTATTAGAGGTGGGATATGCCTGCTCTAATATTATAACCTGAGCTATGACAGGAAGTAGGATGTGCCTGCTCTGATCTGTAGTTTTGTTTTGAGTCTAGTGAGTTGAATGCGTTTAGATAGACTTGATTGTACTTTGTGTTTATAGGCGGTATGCGCTTATAATATTTGTTAATTGAAGTTTTGAGATAATTAGGCAGAGTATGCCTATCCTAGACTTTGATTTTTGTTTTTCTTGGGGAAAAACAAATTAGCGGATTGCGCTTATTGTTAACTCTGAGGTTGAGGTATTTTGTTAATTCTTATTTTGACAAAATACTTGTTTATATAAATTTATAAAACTTGAACTCACTCAGTGTAGCTGACTTTTACATACACGTTAGATTGATTTTAGGTTAATAGAGAGATGGATGGATGACTGTTTGGCGATGCGAGAAGCTACCTGGCAATTAAAGGCATTTCTAGTGGAAGACAACTTTTGTAATACACATGATAATTATAAATTCGATTTACAATAGAAAAAGGATTATTCATGTGTTTTGAAATTTTATTTTACATAATTTTCCGCTGCACATTTTCTGAAATAAATTGAGACTTCCTTGAGTTATCAATAGAGTTACTGTTTGACACCGGTTATGCGGGTCTTACACCACTCTTGGTCAGTCGCTCTGACCGGATGACAGATATAAAAAAAGTGCTTGTATTTCACATTATTCATTGTCTTTAGTATACAATGGGCAAGGCACAACATTTCAAGGTTTGGTTATAGGCTCATGTCAGATCACATATTGATTATTGCCCTTGCTAAGCAATGATCTTGTCGATTTTGGATTACATGTCCATCATATAGAAAACCCGTGAACTCACCAACTTTGTGTTGACCCATATATTTTACATGCATGTTTTTCAGGAAATTAGCATGGATAATGGAACTTGCAGGGTTCGCGTGCGATCATTTGTGGGATACCTTCTTTTGGACCGTTGTGTTGTCATAATAATTTTAGACATTTACATACAATGGTTTTAGTATTAAACAATTAACTAATGTTGAACGGATTTGGTTGTTTAATGAAAGTTCCTGCTTTATTTTAAATCAATGCTCATGTGACCTTTGTGCTTGGAAATCTTTCGAAGTCGCACCTCGCGTTTCCGCCTTGGCAGGGTGTGACAGATTGAGGGTGAAGCAGAAAAGGAGGTATCTACATAGGTGTTGGATCTGACAGTATCGACCGAAGGGATGTCTGCTAAAGAATTCATGGCTTACATGGCAGACTTGAACTCAGAAGCGATAAAGGTACCTCGTCCTCTATCTTTAGTTGTAGAAGCTAGTAATAAATGTGTGGATTATGCTGAGCGTATAATTTTGCTTATGAAAGAAAATGATCCGGTAGCTAAGTATATTACTGACTTAGTTGTGCTTCTAGACAAAGAGAAAGAGTTTAATCTAGGCAATAAGATTAGAGAAGGGAATCTTAAAACATCCCTAAATGATTCTATGAAAGATCTTAAAGAATTGAACTATACGCTTAGATAAAAGATAGATTACCTTAATTTATCTCAGTTATCCCTAGTTGATAAACAGGATGAAATCGCTATGAAAAATGCTGAAATAGACCAACTTAAAATTAAGGTAACTGACTTGAATAGGCAAATAGATCATGTTCAAAGCTCAAAATATCTTATTAATGCCCTGATTGACTCTGAAAAAGAATGTAGAGAAGATAAGAATGATAATGGTGGCTTAGGTTATCAAGAAGTACTTCCTCCCACGACCGGAAACTACTCATTTCTATCGTCAGAGAAGGAGGTGACAGATGAAATCTGTAAGCCTAAGCATGAAGAGGTAAATGTTGATGTGAGTGAGAAAAATGATAGCGTTGATAATGGTGGTTCATCCAACGTGTCTGAGGATGAAGAAATAGGTGAAGTATTCAAGAACACCAAAGGGTCGGGGGTTAAACAAACTAATGCTTTTAAACCTGATTCAACTGAATTAGAAAAATGTTACTCCTTGGAGTTCTAAAACTCAAACTGATAAAGCTGATCCCAAAATGATTTTGAAAAACCCTAAATTTGTTAGAAAGGAGAAGCATAGACAAAAGAAATCAAATAGGGTAACTCTGAGTGATTTGGTAATACGTCACCCAAGTCTGTTAGCAATGAGGGATCGAGCTCAAGGGGACAATACAAAAAGCCCCTTGAGAAGCGATCATGTTTAAAATGCCATCAAAAGGGACATGTTGCTAGCATGTGCACTGTCAAGAAGAAAGAGAACACTGCATCAACTAATGCTAAGAAAGGTAAGAGTCCTGCTAAATCAGAAAGCAGGAAAGAGGTGAGTAATTATGTAAAAAGACTTTATAGAGGTAATTAGAGAAAGAAGTTGACGGTGGGTCTAGTGATCCAGGCAAGCGACCGATAAACAAAAACTTTGAAAGGCCTACTTTTGTCCCAAGACAGATATGTGTTGGCCAAGAAAGCAGATCTGGTGTTGTTCCCACTAAGCAGACATCACCTGCAAATGCCAAAAAATACCGACCACCTCACAAACAACAGCATCACCAAAGTCCACAAGGTGACAGACCAAACAATATTGATTAACTTAACTATAAGTAGAGTTTTAATCAGCTTCTGGTAGTCCCGAACTAGATCCAAGGCAAGGAAACCGGTAGTGAGACAGATCCCTCGGGCTTCTGATATCCGAACCGGGTTCTAAGCAATGGCTTCTGAAGTGGACCAGATCTGCGTGACACATTTATGGTACTTACCAGATGATCTTCTTGGTAAAGAGAGGTTTACCTAAGGGCGCACTAGTGATCTCTTGTATCATACGCCTTTAGGATTATGTGGCACCTTTATCAAGGGTTTCATCCAGTTCAGGAGGCTAAGGGTTGGGTAATTAAGTTATCATTAATTCAACCAACTTAATATTTAATTGATCACTAAATGTTAAGTGTCACAATAAAGATAAGCAAATAATGGATTCTTTATCCAGTTCTCGTTAGTACAACGCCGTTAACCAATGGGAGTACGGTCTCCTGATAACAACTGTAAGAGAGATCCATTGACCTAGTTCGTTAACCAATGGGGATTCATTGTTGGCCTACTCGGGAATGACCCTAAGGCGAGACCTTTCGGTACAAAACGCGAGAGCTAAGACGAGGTGTACGGCGTTCCAGGTCGGAAGTGAAGCCTCCGCTTTTAGAAGAAGATGAGCTCGAATACCATATACTTGACCACAGTTTGAGGAGCCCGCTATACGCGAGGCCCTGGCGGAGACCCCAGGTGGACGAACGCTGGAGAGGTTTAGCATTCTACTCAGTAGTAGCCTCCGCTTCTCAATAAAAGAGTCAACACTTCAAGATCCCTCTCGTCTTCCTCACAAAATTAACTAACTTAAATTATTAATTCTAATAATTTACTAATTTACTATTTTTATCTTTTCCTTTTATAAAAACCAAAACCTTTTTCAAAAACTATTTTTATCAAAGAACCCCTCCGTTTTATTTTTCTTTTTAAAACCCGATCGGTAAATTGATGTAAGGTTGAGTAGGGGAAAGTGTGATCCTTGGGGATACGATACTCAATACTTACCCAAGAAACAATACCATGCACGTCAGGTTCTCTGCCTATGTGTTGGTTTTAGTTCCGAAAGTAAATATTGTTTACTTTATAAATTTAAAACCTGGTAAAACCAGTTTAGTAAAATTAAGTCATTTGACCCAAACCAAAGTTTCTGGATTAAAACACCAAGTTTTTGGCATCGGGAAAATGATATCTTTTTAATTACTAAAACCATGCACACTAGGCTGCTCCAGGCATATGACAGGGGAGTTAAGGTTGTTGATCAAGTTCATGAAATGTGATGGAGGTTATGTAAACTTTGTTCGCGCCAAAGGCAGGCGCATCTTAGAAAAGGGGAAGGTCACTAATGGCAAGATCACCCTAGAAGAAGTTAACTATGTTGAGGAGCTTAAGCAAAATCTCATGAGTGTCTCTCAAATTTGCGACAAGGGGCATTAAGTGCATTTCACCAGGACTGAAGCTTTAGTGTTGAAACCCGGTGTAATAATTCCAAAAGAGTGGATTATCATGAGGGATCCAAGAAAAACGACACGTATATCAAGGACATGAGTATGCCTGATGAGTCTTCAGAGGATACCACATGCGTTTTATCAAGAGCATCCGCATCAGATTCACTTCTATGGCATAGGAAGATGGGACACATCCATTTCAGAAAGCTGAACTACGTTGTGAAAAACGGTTTGGTTACAGGTGTTCCCTTAAAAAAGCTTTGGGGTTGAGGATAAATGTGTCCCTTGCAAAAGGGATAGTAACACAAGAAACCTCATCACTCAAAGGCTGTGAATTCCATTTCTGCTCCTTTCAAACTACTTCACCTGGATCTATTCGGTCCACTGAACGTTAGAAGCATCGGTGGAAAATATTATTGCCTTGTGATTACTGATGATTTTTCTAGATTCTCGTTGGTGTTTTCCTTAGGTTCGAAGGATGAGACTGGAGAAATCTTAACGAACTTCATTCTTCAAGTTGAGAATCTTTTCAACACCACTTTAAAGAGGATCAGAATTGACAATGACTCGGAGTTCCAGAACAACACGTTTTCAATCTTTTGCATTCGCAAAGGAATTGAACATCAATTAAGTGTTTCCTATGAGCCACAATAGATTGGAGTCATGGAGAGGAAAAATAGGACTTTAATTGATTCAGCTCGGACTATGCTATCTGACTCTAAGCTTCCTGTCCATTTCTGGGGGGAGGCTGTGAATATGGCTTGCTATGTCCTTAATAGGGTTTTAACCATCAAGAAACACAATAAAACGTGTTATGAACTCTTGAATGGTCGAAAACCAAATATCAAAGATTTTGAGCCATTTGGGATGCCTTGCACTATCCTAAAAACTAAATACCAACCTAAATTCGATGATGTGGCTGATGAAGGATTCTTCCTTGGTTATGTTCCCAGCTCACCAAATAAACATGTTTTTAATAAATCAAAAGGTGTAGTAGAAATCACTTTTAATATAGAAATAACAAGTTACTCACCACCGGATAGTGCATAGGAACCCAATTGGATGTTCAATTATGATGATGTGTTTACGTCTTTTAATGTTCCTCATACCTTTAATGCAGATCCGCCCGTAGAAGAACTCTTGATTTTTGTTGAGCATAATGACAACAGAGTCAGACCTCGGTCAATTATCCCAATTACTGCCGAAAAGGATAAGACAGATGCTAATGGAAGCTCTTTGGGAAACAATCAGAACACATATAAGGAACGAGTTACTAAAACTGAAGAAGAACCTTTCACTAACCCGTTCGGAATAGATTCAACTGATGATGAAGTGTCTGCTGGAGAAATTGGCTCCAACTTAGATGAAGAGTTACTGGTTGACACAGTGATTTCAACACGCGCAAATAAAGATCACCCAGTTGACTATATACTAGGAGATCCTAATGCGGGTGTTCAGACTAGGAGAAGTTTTGTGACTGCCAACTGCATGTACACAAGAATCAGAGATTCGCGGATTGTGAACAGACGCTTAAAGTGCCTTATCTCGCAAATTGAACCAAAGACTTATCAAATGGCTCTTCATGACAATTCATGGGTTGAAGCCATGCAAGAAGAGGTCGCTCAGTTTAGGAAGCTCAAGGTCTGTAAATTCGCACCAAATAGGTTTTTAGAAACAAGAAAGATGACATGGTGTCGTGGTCAGCAATAAAGCTCGACTTTTAGTCAAAGGGTTTAATCAACAGGAAGGGATAGACTTCAATGAGGTGTTTGCACCGGTTGCAAGGCTAGAAGCAATTCGCTTGTTTCTGGCTTTTGTGTCACTTAAAGGATTTAAAGTGAATTAGTTAGACGTCAAAAGCGCCTTTCTGTATGGTAATGTCCAAGAGTTGGTGTGTGTCTCTGAACCACCGGGGTTCACTGATCCAGAATATCCTGATAGGGTCTACAAATTTGATAAGGCCCTTTATAGAATTCATTAGGCTCCTAGGACTTGGTATGAGACACTATCTTCTTACCTCTTGAACAACGGCTTTGAGAGAGAATATATAGATAGTATACTTTTCAATCGGAGAAACGGAGAAGATTTTCTGCTGGTTCAGGTGTACGTTGATGATATCATTTTCGGGTCACCTAATGAAGACTTATGCAAGGAATTCGAGCAGGTCATGAAGAAGAAGTTCGAGATGAGCGTAATGGGGGAGTTGATGTTCTTTCTTGGTCTACGAGTGGATCAAAAGGCAGATGGAATGTTCATCTATCAAACTAAGCATGTGCATGACATCCTGACACATTTCAAGATGAATGATTGCACGGCTAATGCTACTCCTCTACCGGTGAATCACGAAGTCCGTCCAGATATAGAAAGTGACAAGCATGTCGACCCTACAGAGTACAGGGCAATGATTGGTTAACTTATGTATTTAACTGCCTATAGACCTGGCATTATGTTTCCAGTTTGTCTTTGTGCCAGGTTTCAGGCTGATCCAAAGGAGTCAAATATGATTGCGGTCAAACGGATAATCAGAAACCTTAAGGGGAAACCCAAAGTAGGTCTCTGGTATCCATCGGATGGTGGATTGGATATTTTTTCCTACACCGACTCGGACTACAGAGGATGCAACCAGAACAGAAAATCAACGACCGACAGATGTCAACTACTTGGGGGGAGATTAGTGTCCTTGAAATTCAAGAAGAAAACCTCTGTGGCGGTGTCCTCATGCAAGGCTGATTACATTATAGCTGGTATTTGCTGTTCACAGGTTTCGGGGATACAGCAACAGATGCGGGATTACGATTTGAATTTTCTAGATACTCCCATTATGATTGATAATAAAGCCGTCGTATCTGTAACTGAAAACCCAACCAACTTTTCTAAAACTAAACATATTCATATAAGACATCACATTATAAGGGATTATTTTGAAAAGAAAATGATACATTTAGAAAAAGTTGATACAAAAGAGAATTTGACAGACCTTTGCACCAAGGAATTTGACAGGGCTTGTTTTGAACTGTTGGTGCAACTGAACTGGATGTGGAATCCTGAATGATTTTACGTTTTCCATAATTTACTGAAGTCTTTTTGTAAATAATTAAGTTTCTTTTATTTTGTTAAAATATGAGCCGTCACTGGGTAAAAGAAAGGAAATGATAGTACAACAGCTACTTGATTGTCGTCCTTAAAATAGAACAAAGAACTTAAAGTGCTAAGTGCGATTGCAGCTCCATCTTGTGATATACCAGTAGGCAAACTTACAACGCGTACTCAGACCGTAATAGTAATATAAATAAGCAGGACTGTGGTACATGCGGGGAACAATCATCGGCGTACGATTCTATGGTCTTAATTCTTGCGTTGATAGAATGCCAAAATCACAGGTTTCGGGTCTTTATATTGTTGCCCTATCTGGGGATAACCTGGCTGTCCTTCTGCCTCATCCAGATATATGCTGAGCTAGGAACCGCCAGGCTATCTTAAAAGAACAAAATCCAAAAGAAAATGCCTAGTCCCTCTATGTTGAAAGGTCACCTTAAAAGGCCTAAAGCTAAAAGTTCGTACCTGATGGTATTTGTCCTAACATTGGTTGAGGATACACTGGTCACTTTGCTGCATCTAGAAATATGCTGACCTATACACCCGTGTGTCTCGTACCTTGTAAATTATACGGATAACAACAATATACTCACCTATTACGATGAAGCTTTGTGTATATCTTGATCACGGGGTTATGTCATGTTGTGGGACTCGCAGTACCTACAGTACAACTGCTCTAAATTGTATCAAGAAAGGGAGGCCTTAAAAACAAGGTGTAAGTTTTCTTAAGTAGCTCCGTATACTGCTAATCTCCTTGGACTGCAACTGTGCTTTTAATAATTTACCTATAACAATTCAAACTCGTGTGTTCAGTCTTGTTCTAGCTAATGTGATCCTTTCACCGGTAACCACTCAACAAAAATAGAGTATTTTCATTTTGTATTTATTTTATTTTATTAGTGTTTTTATTTCATTTATTTGTTTATAAAAATTCAAAAATGACAAAAAGATTTTCTATGTTTCACTTCAGGTAGTGCACGGGAAATGGTCATTCTATGGGAGTACTTGTACTGTTCGGGAAAACATTTCGTTTTCTAACCGACAAATTTTTCTAAAAACGCCAAGTCTACGTTTCGTTTAAAATCCACTTACTTGAACTTTATTCGGGCTAGTACTAATTGTAGAACTCCATAAGTTGCATTCGTTTTGTTGTTGCAACTAATTTTGGCCCATCTATCTTTTAACGAACTTGGGCCCGACCCAGTTTGAAAAACGAACTTAGGGTTTCATGAAGATGCCATTCCATTGGCATCTTCGCAGGCATCTTCGCCTTTATATATGGGTATATAAGTCAGTCAAACAGTCTAACACACTTTTTAAAACTTCTAAACACACCACGTCAGGCGAACATAACATACCCACCTCTAAAACCGTCATTTTCGTTGATCTAGCCCACAAAACGTGTATGAATCCAACATTTGACTATGATTGTTGTTCCAAATCCTAATCTGATCATATTGATACCAAAAACGACTTATTTCATTCTATTAAAAGGGGTTTTTAGTGGGTTTTGGGTTCGGGTTTAAACTTGAACAATAAACTTTCATGATAATCGGATCGTGTTAAAACACCCAAAATTTCCGTGGTGCAATCGATAATCTGAACATGCAATGTTAATAATAAAATGAAGTTAAGATTCGACAAAGATGCCAAATGACATCTTCACCTACGAGCATCTTCGTGGAGGCACCTTTTCCTTTCTGGCAGATTCGTTTGCTAGCAACTTCGTCCAAAGGCATCTTCACCTTTGGACCATCTTTGTTTTCTAATATTTTTGAGGGACTTAATTGATTCTCGCAACAGAACTTCGCCTGATGACCTTTAATCATTGCTAATGTTAAAATATCAAGTGGAGACCATGGCAGAAGAAGCTCATGAATTTACAGTAACCAGAACCGGGCTTTTGGATTAGTTCCAGGAGGCGGACAAGCTGCGTATTACCAACAGATCTTGCAGTTCTTTCAGCATTGTCGCATCAACTATGCTCTCATATAGTCGCCTCAGATTAGTGTGACTTATCTTTAGCAGTTTTGGGATACAGCTGAATATGACTGTAGAGAAGAACCACTGGTGATGCGTGCTACCGTCAACAATCAAGTGATCCAGTTCTCACTTGGGCTTTGGCACTGTTTCTCAGGAGGATGGACCAGTAATATTCCCTGCTGAATTTCAGATGGGTGCTTTCACTCGTATGGGTTATTCTGGGGATATCCAGAAAGATAAGCTAAGTAAAAGCTGTGTGTTCGGGCAATGGAGGTTGCTTATGCATGTTATGATTGTCTACTTTTCGACACGTCGGGCAGGACCAGATGCTATGGGATCCAGTGTTCAGTCTGCTATGTTATTCTTGGTTTACAACAAACCATTCTCTTTTTCTCAGATGATTATGTATGAACTGGAGATGTAGATACGAGCTATAGGGAAGAATTGTTTTCTCTCCTATGGCAGGTTCTTAACTATTATTTTCAAGTATCTTATGCTGAATTTGCCAGATATAACACCTGCTAAAACTCTGTCACAGCTGAGTCAGCCACTGTTGGCCAGTCTTACCCTCAAACCACTGCTTCACATATTACATCCACTGCTCAATCATCTGTTGACAAAAGTCAAACCTCTGCTGACAAAAGTCAGTCCAATTTTACACCACTTGGACCCATTCCCCGACCTCCATTTCAAACATCTGTTGGCACTACAGAAGTGCAAACAAATGTTACACCAACAGAGTGTAGTTGAAGAATTTTAGCAATAGACAGGAAATCTGATCATACAAGTTACAATTCTAGGTGCGGAAACCCTAGAACTGAGCAAAATGATAATACACGAATCACAACACATGGATTACCTTTTCAAACATCATTTTTATAGATAAACTTGCTTAAAATGTTTACATAAACTGATTACAAGTTGATCTACACACTTTCACAAAACCTTAATCTAGAGAGCAATAACCTGACCTTCACACACACAATAACCAACTATTCTAACTTATCAAACAAGCAAAAACTATTTATAGGTACTGCACGTTCGCCCCATTTAAGAGTACGAATGTGGACTTTGTCCACATTCGCCCTATAACATGGTACGAACATACAATCTTCTGAGTAAGCTTCCCACATTCGCCTATCTGCTTCTACCTTCGACCATCTACAATCCACCTTCGCCCTTCATTAATCACATTCGACCTCCATAAAACCTCTAACATATGTTAAAGCTACAATCCGAAGCATTAGTCGCATAAAGTGCATCTACAAACTCCCCCTCGACTATTGCTCGGATTGCCTTCTGGCTTCGTCCATCTCTTTGTTCATTAACTTGATCCTCAGCTGCTTCTTTTGTTCTTTAGTCATCTCAGGCTCAAGTTTTCTCTTCGTCGATCGCTTAGGTACATCAGCCACCTTCACCTGCTTTCCCAACCTCTGTTCAAGGTTGCTACCGGAGTTGATATCATACGCAAAGCATACTCCGACAACCTGTTGATACTTCTTCGCTTGCGATGCATCATTGGGATCACTGTATATCGGGTTGTAGTAAAGCATGATGATGTCTTCGAACGTACAGTTAATGAGCCACATTGGGTCAAAAACATGTATCTTCTTATACGCATCCTTCCCATCTCTCAACACTATCACAGCTTCAGCGTTCCTCCAATCATAATACCAAAAGATAAAGTCTTCACTGAAGTGTTGTTGAATCGGCATCAAAGGAATCTTTCTCATAACTTCAGGAGCTTTTTATATCAAAGTCACACGCTTCTTACCCGTCTTCGGATCTATATCCCTATGGACCTTCCTCCTTTGGTATTGTGGTTTAAACATACTCCACTTCGTCCTACTCTCCCAGACTAGTCTGTCAGCAAACCATCCCACAGCCGTATTATTCACAGATGCACCAGTCATAGGGAATCTGCAGATATCTCTAATCGCCCAGTACGGTAGAGTTAGTAAGTCATAGAATCTGTAAAAATACAGAATTCATGTTTCCCACTTGACTGCGATGCATTTCAGACTTCTAAGATACTTCCAACCCAGAGCTCTGCCTTTAAACTTCTGGTTGTGATATCTGTAGAATCCGCCCTGCGCTTCCGGTTTTGGTCTTTTATCATCTGTTTCTTTCAACTTCTGTAACAGAGTCTTCAAGTCGTCACTCTGTTCAGATGGTTTCTGTTTTTCTCCACCAAACACCTTCTCAACAAACTCTTCGCTTCGTTTCTCTGCTTTCTTCTTAGCTTCCCTTTGATGTGTTTCGGTGAAGTCTGGGAATACTTCATTCTCATCATTTGTTCTGAAGTATTGAGGATACTCTTTATGAGTAATGTCCTCTATCTCAATCTCCTCCATCTCTGGGGTTTGTTTATCATCAGAATGATTTCCAATATCCTTTTCAGGAATATCTGGAATCATTTGATCTGCCATTATTTCCTCCAGTGTCTTTCCCACTCGCTGTGCAATACCTTCCAAAATCTCTTTTGTCACAGCAGCAGACACCTCACCATCTTCCAAGTCAGGATCGTTATACTATAATTCATATCTCATATCCTCTGTTTGAAATATTTCAGAAAACTTCCCAGTGAACTCGATTGTCCATTCTCTCTTCTCCAACATCTCACGATAAATATCTTTAGCATCATCCGATAAAGATCTAACTTTTTCATTCCAAAAGATACTTTCATCAGAATCCACATTCTCTCCCGATTTCTTCTTCGAGCTCAACTGACCTGCATCACCCTTTTTGGTCTGTCGTTGTTCAAACGTAAACTTGCTCGAGTCATCACCATCAACATTATCACTACTATCACTTTCATCATCATTATTACTACCCGATCCACCCTCAGCATCATCATCTTTATCTTTATCAGATTCATCGTCAGAACCATCCTCTGACTCATCCTCTTCTTCCTCTTCTTTATCAGATTCTTCGTAATCTACTTGCTCCTCATCTTTCTCTTTATCTTCCTCTCCCTCTTTCAACTTGGGAGCTTCACTATAAAGTTTGTCAAGTAGATCGCTCATTCTTTTATTCTCTTTCTTCAATTCTTTGTTCTCAATCTTTACAACCTTTATCATCCTCCTATTCCTGTTACATTTTTCATCAAGTTCTTTCTTCTTATCTTCAAGTTGCTTCAGCTTTTTATCAATCTCATCCTGATTTGTCTTTGAAGCAACCACAATCTGTAACATCTTCTCTTCATTTTTCTTAAACTTCTCAATCTCAGATTGTTGAGCAACTATCATCTTCATCATTTCTTCCATCTTTCTGTTCACCTATTTCATCACATCGTATGAAACAATGACCTTTGATGATTTGGAAGATTCAATCACAGAAGTCTTCTCTTTCTCAGGCTTGAACATATTAAGAACTTTTCTAAAGTAAATTCCAGATCAGGAACTACTTCAGGTTCTTTCGCCTTCTTCTGTTTCTTCGCAGCAGGTGAAGATACCTTTGATGATTTACCAGCCTCAGGAACTTTCTTTCCTTTCAGCAATATTTCTATTTCTTTCTCTCTCTACTTCTCGTACTAACCTTCTTAGCCATTGACTTGTGCTTTGGCTTTTTCAGATTAACAACAACTGTTGATCCACCAAAGTCTTCAGTATCCACACCTAATTCCTTCAACATCTATTGGATCTTTCTGTAAAATCTCTTCAACAGATTTGTTGAGTGATTCAGACTCCCCAACCGCAGTGGCCTTGCGTTTGGAAGACTTCCTCACCAACTCAGCTTCAGAATCCCACTGCTCTTAAGACTTCCTCACCAACTCAGCTTCAGAATCCCACTCAGTTTCCTCTGAATCCACTGAGTCTTCGTCAACCAAACTAGTACCCTTCTTCGCAGTACTCTTCTTTCTAGCCCTCTGTTTCTTTGATTCTCCTTCATCAGCCTTCGCTTTGCCCTTCCCTTTGGCTCCAGCGTTCTTTACTTGTCTTTTCCTTTTAGTACTTGCATCAGCATGCACTAAAGGATCATCGTTATCAGAATCACTCTTTTCATGTCTCGCTTTGTTCAATCCTGGATCAGTGTAACCCGGATTCACCAAAGCTCCAAACAAACGTCTATTCGGTGGCTTCTCATTATCAGGCACACCCTTATAACCTTTCATCCTCACTAGTGTTCTGATATTCATGTGATCTTGACCTAATACCATCGTTGGATCCTTCCTCAAGTTAGGATATTTATTGTCAAAAATCATCATCAGAAACCTGGGGTACAATAGAAACTTCTTAGACTTTAGACCCTTCAACATCTCTAGCATGTGGTCTAATATCACGTCGTAACCACCACTAACACATCCAAAGACATGAATAATCACATGTGCAAAATACTTAAACTGCACACTGAGCTTCCCTTTGTGTAGTACTCCATCTGTTATCGGACCTTTGTACTTCATTCTCAAGAAACAAACTCTCTGCTCGGTCCAAGACAACTCTCTCGGATCAGTACACTCTTCATCTTTAATCTTGACTGCATCCCGAATATCTTCTTCAGTAATCAGCATTTCCATTCCTTGTATCTTGCTAACTATAGCAGTTTTGCCATCCGAGAAGTCATATCTTGCATTCGTCCAGAAATCTTCTACAATGTCTTTGTAAATAATGGCTGGTGTAGCAATGGCATGGATGATTCGACTCCTTCTTAGAAAATCAATGATCCCTGAAAACTCTGTATTTTTTAACACTTCGCCAACATAGGCACAACAATTATGTGGAGCTTCAAATGGCCACGCTTGTGGTGCATTCTCAACTTGAACTTCCTGCACAGGGTCTTGAACAGCTACTTCCCCTACAGGAATCTCCACATTTTCAGGTTGTTCAGCCATCTATAAAACAAAAATAAGAAAAATACGTCAAAACAAACAAAAACGACAAACTTAGAAAATTTTAGGTTTTAAACATTTCCACTTTCGCCCGTTTATAGGTACGAATGTGAAAATTTGTGAGTTCGAATGTGGCAATTAAGACCCGAATGTGAAAATTCATTAAACAAAATTACATTCGTCTGTTTTATCACACATTCGTCCCCTTGATTCCACATTCGCCCTTTTTATCTGGGACGAATGTGATTGATTCCACATTCGCCCTTTTTATCTAGGACGAATGTGAACCAGTTTTTCCCAAAAATTCAAATTTGTGTTTTCATTCAATTCTTATTGGTTTTCAAAAGAAACTAGGGTTCGAAAGTTTCAATCCATCAATTAACAATCGTATTCAATGAATTTACCTATTTCTTTCTATACTCTCCCCCTAAAACCAATAAGGATTGAATCCTTATCAAAGAATTGGTATAAAACAGTCCAAACAGGTCCAGATGATAACAGTTAGGGTTCGTATTTAAAAACCCCAAATCACACTTCAAAAACAGTCCATTACCTGTAAAAGTATAAGCAAACTGATGAGAATTGTATAGGGAATAATATTCTAGATTGAAAAGAAACAAGGCAACAAGATCTTGGCACTTTGAAAAAATTTGAAAAAAATTCTGAATGAAGGTTCGAATGTGCTTCAGTGTTTATATAGACAGCCACCATCGCCCAATACATGTGGACGAATGTGAAAGAAGTTCCACATTCGTCCCAATCTAATGGCCCGAATGTGTACACATGACCCGAAGGTGAAAATTGTAATTAATAAACCACCTTCGTCCACAGTAAAAGGTTCGAAAGTGTAAAATTTTCCACATTCGACCCAATTAAGGGGCGAATGTGAGTTGGAAAATTTTGAAATTTTTACCAAATCACGAAATCGAATCCCGTTCAACATTTTTCAACATATTAAGTCTCAAACATGCATTATTTCAGTTTAGAATAATACAAAGCTCAGATGGTTTCATCAAATCTCAGAAAATGACCATCAAACACCGTCGGTTATCTAAAAATAACGCAGAAATGTAAAACTTTTGGTTTTTGTGAAATTTATATCAAAACACACCTAAAATCTTTTTGAGGTTTGTATCTTTTTGGAAAACTAAAACTAAAATGCACAAATGTAAAGTAAAGCAATAACTGTTTTGTGATATCCGGTAAGAGGATCATATCATTTATTTGAGAAACCTGACCACAGCGTTGATCTAAACTTTTATATTATCATTAGAAACAGTATGTGACCCGGCAACTGCTGATACTGCTATCCACATAAGCTCACATGCAGACTGTTATGCAGTGCTTTAAAATGATACGATTTAGGTGTATTATACTAACACGTTGTGGTTCCCACACACACGACATACTCCCGTATCAAGAAATTGCACAAAGCTTCCTCGTAATGCGTGATTATGCCAGAGTTATCCGTTTAGTTACAAGATATATAGCAACGAGGTGTACAGGTCAGCAAACGAATGCAGCAAAGTAACATGTGCATATATACCAGGTTGAGGCTGATATCAACTACTGATTTGCATCAGTAAATTGACACGATGTAATTATGATCTTTGATCAGTAATAACATGAAGTTCCTCAATTTGGTAACTTTCGGTTTTGGCATTTAAGCTCTTTTAGCAAATATTCTGATTAAACTAGGTCCGTAAATTAATACGACAAAAGTTCAATCAGAATATCCCGGATAACACTAACATAACGACCCGAAACCTCAGATTTTGGCAACTCTATCAAACGAAATTACGGTACTAAGACCATATGCCCATGAGGTGTTCAGCCACGAACGAGTAGTTCGTTATGTTTGTATCACTAATCCACGCAGTTATTAGTCTACGAAGCCTATCAGCACATTACACGTAATCAACACACGCCTCATATTACATTACATATCTTTAGCCTGTGTCAGATCCCCACTGATGTACTATCATTTCCTCTTTTTATTCTGGAAATCATTTTGGATTTTTCTATTTTTATGTCTTTTTGAATTTTCTAATGTTTTTGGTTTTTCTGATAAAAGACTCCCCCTAAAAATGTAAAACATATTTTTGGGTTTTTGAATTTTTTTTAAAAACTGTAAAATCATTAAAAATAAACTTAAAAAACTAAAAAGCGATAAACCGAGGTGATGATCAGTCTTGTTTTTCTTTTACATTGTTTACTTTTAAAAGATATTCGAATCTGGATCTATCAAAAGCTTTTGTGAATAAGTCTGCTCGTTGATAGTCAGTGTGGATTTTGACCATATCGATCAGCTCTTTGGCATAACAATCACGGATAAAATGATATTTCATCCGGATATGTTTAGCTTTAGAGTGATTGCCCGTATCTTTAGTTAATGCGATTGCGGCTTCATTATCACAGTGTATAGGGCTTTTAAGAAATTGCAAACCGTAATCTACCATCTGCTGCTGAATCCAGAGAACTTGTGAGCAACAGCTCGAGGCTGCTATGTACTCTGCTTCGCAGGTAGACAATGCGACTGAGGTCTGCTTCTTACACTGCCAGGTGACTAACCTGCTCCCTAAAAACTGGCATCCAGCTGTCGTGGACTTACTGTCCTTGTCACAGCCGCCCCAATCTGCATCACTAAATGCGATAAAGTCAAAATTATCGTCATTAGGGTACCAAAGTCCTCTCGAGGGACAACCCTTCAGATATCTATGGATACGCTTGACCGCTGTCAGATGACTTTGTTTCGGCTTCGACTGGAACCGTGCACAGAGACATGTAGCAAACATTATGTCTGGCCGAGATGCGGTTAGATACATCAAAGATTCGATGATTGCTCTGTATGTAAACGGGTCCGTCAGCTCCCCCTTAGCGTCAACTCCAATCCCGTGATTAGGTTGAATCGGGGTGTCCATCGGCTTGGAATCCACCATCTGGAACCGGCTCAAGACTTCGGATATGTATTTGGTCTGGTGAATAAAGATCCCCGTTGGTCATTGATCCACCTGCAAGCCGAGGAAGAACTGCATTTCCCCCATCGCATTCATTTCGAACTGTTCCTGCATAACACGTTCGAATTCGCTGCACAAAAGGTCGTTAGTTGAGCCAAAGATAATATCGTCAACATAAATCTGGACGAGAAGCAAATCATCTCCTATTTTCTTCGTGAACAGAGTACAGTCAACCAATCCGCGTTTGAATCCTTTCGACATGAGGTACGTGCTCAGCTCCTCGTACCATTGGCGTGGAGCCTGGTGCAACCCGTACAGTGCTTTGTTCAAAACGTAAACCTTATCCCGGTGGATAGGATCTTCAAAGCCCGGTGGTTGACCGACGTAGACCTCTTCTTTGACCGCTCCGTACAGAAAAGCACTTTTGACGTCCATCTGATACACCTTAAATTTCTTGTAGGAGGCAAACGCTAGAAACATTCGGATTGCTTCTATGCGCGCCACAGGTGCATATATTTCATTATAGTCAATTCCCTCGATCTGATGAAAACCTTGAACTACCAATCTGACTTTATTCCTTACGATCACTCCTCTATTGTCTTTCTTACACTTAAAGACCCACTTGGTACCAATCTTCTTCCGTCCTGGAGGTAAATTCGTTAGTGTCTAGACTCCCAACTTCTGAAATTGCAACAACTCCTCTTGCATCGCCTCAACCCAGGCGTCATCCAAAAGAGCTTCTTTATATGTCCGCGGCTCGACCTGCGAAACATAACATGCAAACGACCAATCATTCTGACAACCAGATTTTTTAATTTTACCATATAAAGCTAAAGCACCAAAACTTTCTGTTGAATTGACACTTCTTAGCTGTCCTCTCGTCATAACAATTCTACTAGGGTCACCGATAATTTGCTCTAGCGGGTGAATACGAGATTCCGGATGTTCAGGTACAGTAACTCCCGTGTGAATAGTCAAGTTCTCTACTGCATCCAGATCATGACCCGTGTTGGAGGATGAAGCAACATCTGGATTTGGGTTCACTGGCGGTGCCTCTGTTGCATGTTCAAGAATAACTTCTTCGAAATCTCCATCATCTTCCGATTCTGAAGTATCTAAAGTAGTTGAAGCCTCTTGAAACACTTCTTCATCCGGTACAGGCGCATTGGTATCATTAGAAGCTGTTGTAGGAGTTACGGTGATCGGACGCACCAATGGTGATGTCGCTGCGTTTTCACACTCGTAGATTGAATGATTCAAAGAAATCTTTGTAATCAAACATCCAATCAGGACCATTTCCTTGCACATTCTGAGTATACCTTTGAACTTCAACGTTAGACCAATCCTCCACCTGTCGAGTTCTTTTGTTGAATACCCGTTTGAGCAGGGTTGCATATCCAACAAAGTATCCCTCTTCAGCTTTCGGACTAAGCTTTTCGCTTGGATTCAACATCGTGCACGGAGCCCAAAAGGTTCTAGATACTCCAAGTTCGGCTTTCTTCGGTGTAACAGCTCATAAGAGGTTTTGCCAAACTTCTTCACTGTTAAAACCCGATTTAGTGTATAATTTGCTGCATAAATCGCCTCGTTCCAGAACATTACTGGAAGATTCGAGTATGCTAGCATTGTTCTCGCCGCTTCTATGAGAGTCCTGTTTTTCCGTTCAGCAACACTATTATGTTGAGGGGTATACGGAGTCGAATATTCATGATGAATTCCTTTGTTTTCACAAAGTTCATCCATCTTGGCATTTTTGAACTCCGTCCCATTATCACTCCGAATTCGCTTGATCTTTAGACCATAGATATTTTCCAATCGAGTGAACAGAACTTTCAGATTATTAAAGGTGTCACTTTTCTGATGCAAACACATAACCCATGAAAATCTCGAATAGTCGTCAGTAACAACTAAACAATAAAGCTCTCCAAGATGACTTTTGCGTTTGACAGGTCCGAATAGGTCCATGTGCAATCGCTCAAGCGGCATCTCAACAGAGTTTACTTTCTTCACTTTATGGGACTGTCTGTGTTGCTTGCCTTTCTTACAGCTTACACACTTGTCGTTGAAATGGAAATGTTTAACATTCACGCCATCGACAAGCCCATTTTTCTCTAAGTGGTTCATCTTTCTCAAATGAATATGCCCCATCATTCTATGCCACATGATCGATTCCTTCTCTGTAGCTTTTGATAGAAAACATGTCACTTGCCCCTGGGTCGTCATCGCCTTAGACATATCAAGAATATAGAGATTGTTGACGCGAGGTGCCTTCATCGTAACCCACTCTTTTGGAATTTCGAAGCCCGGTTTGAGAATATAGCAAGATTTGTCATCAAAATAAACAGTAAATTGTTTGTCACATATTTGACTGACACTCAACAGATTATAATCGATCTGCTTCACATACGATATCCTCTCGAACTCACAATCCCGTTACTCACGCTTCCTTCCATCGTGATATAACCTCCTTTGTTTCCAGCAAATGCAACGTAACCTCCATTTATGTTTTTCACGTCGAACAGCAATGCTAAATCCCCTGTTACGTGGCCTGAAGCTCCACTATCAACAATCCAGAGACTGCTAATAGGGCCAGCTGAAGCTCCCTGCACACATCAAGTAAACATGTCAGTTCTTTCGGGGGACCCAAGCCTGTGTGGTCTTGGGTCTTTGAATATCACCCTTCAAAGATTCATTTAATTTAACATTTGGTTTTGGATCCATCTTTTTCGGATCATTCAAAACTTTTTCATTTGATTTTGAAGTTGAGGCTCCCGGAGTACCATTTGGTGTCCAAGATTGTTCCGAACGTTTCAAAATACGAATTTGAGATTTTGGAGTCTCAGTCGATTTCTTAACATCGTTCACAAATGAAACCTTCTTGGGTACCTTCTCGGATTTAACCGATTTAGGTCCAACATTCGATTTGACAGCAGGTTTTGGTGGTACCTTTTGTCTATCAACTGTCGTGTTCACCATTGGTCTCTTGAATGGTTTCTCCATGGCTATCCGGTTGCGACGATCATATTGAAATTGACATTCATTCCTCTTTTGATAAAAATTGTTTTGATTGTAAAATGGTGCTGGTTGAGGAACAAATCGTCTTTGTGGGTAATAATGATTGTCGACCGGCTTTCTTATGGATTGCCTTACTTCAACTTCATGCCTTTTATGCCTCACGTACGGGCAGTGAGCAAGTAAATGCCCTCTCTCCCCGCACTTAAAGGATGCACGGTACTCTTCAAACACGTTTTGAGCATTCGGCTTTACGTATGTTTTGATGGGATATTGATCATAAATACATCTACGCCTTAAACTCTCAGGGACTGGGCCCTTAGAGTAAGCTGGCTCATGAAAACCATTTGATTTTTGTTTCGGTTTGATGAATTGGGTGACATGAACTTTTGGTTCTTTTGGAACATCCAAATACAGTTTCTTTAAAATTTCGGGTGGAATATCATTTGATCTCTCATGTTTTGGAAACCATATTGTGCTTTCTTGCCAAATTTTCTCAATTTTAGAATAGTTAGCAAACTTGATTGGATATTCCTCGTCAGAGATAATCTTATCGGATCCTTCCATCCGATAAAATACCTTGACTGGTTTGTCACTCAATTCCTTTTTAACCTCTTTCTTTTCAGACTTTTTATCACGATGTGCGTTAACCATCGGATGAACATGTTGAGACGGTGACACTGGTTCATTCGTAATAATGTGATTTTCTTTTGGAATATCACTCACATTATCAGATTTGTCACTCTCAGAGTCTGAATCATCATTTTCAGCTGTAACTCCTTCATCATTCAAACCTAAAATCGGTCTCACATCGGAATTTGGATCACCAACACTAGAAGTATTGGATTCATTTTCCGATGCAGAGTCTGATTTTACTGAGCTCTCCGGTGTCACTTGATGACAATTGTGATTTTCAAAGAGCACCGGAGATGGCACAGACTTATAACTTGTGGTTTGAGATGGTTCATTAATGATGTGGTCAACGACATAAGCAATATGCTTGTAACTTTCTAGCTTCTTGTTGACCTTTTCAGCAAAACACTTGATGGTGGCCATTTCCATCTTAGTGTTTTCAAGTTCATCAATATAGCTGTTAATTGCCAATTGTTTTAATGAAAGAGTTTTCTTTAAGTCAGAAATGTCCTTTTTATATCCATCAAGCACTTTGTTAAATGCTATAACCTCTTTGCGAGCAGATTGACAGTTAATCACAGCACTATCACGTTGTACGCGAAGTTGCTTGTTTTCCTCTGTCAATCTGTCACAAGTTCCACAATATTTATCACTAGTTATGTCAGTGGTAGATTCAGAACTTACCTGTTTTGGAGGATCTATCATGGCCATTAGAGCGAAATGAGCTTCCTTCCCAGCAAAGAACTTTGAATAATCGATTCTGGTGAAGGCGTCATCCACTATGCAAGACTTCCTCGTCTTCAGAAAATCAGCTTCAGCCAGCAACTAATCAATGTCATCATCTAGAGAAGTAACACTGGCCTCTGAGTCTGATTCGCTTTCTGAATCTGAATATACTGACTCATTTTCTTCAGGAACGTCTGTAACTGAGTCAATCACCACTCCTGAACTTCTCTCTTCAGCCTGAACTTCAACAGTCTCAGTCTCCACATTCATATCTTCGACTGATTCCTCAACCTCAATCTCAGTTTCTTCAACTTGATCAACTATCACCGACTCCTCGATATCAACTTGTTGTGCAACACAAGCCACATTCCCACCAGTTCTTATCTCCTCAACACCAATTTGCATTCCAGTCCAGTCAAATCTCTCATCATTCTGTATCACCAAAGCTTGATTCTGATTGTTATTCCGTGGTTGCTCATTTGGTGTAGTGATGGGTATAACTGTTCTGTTTGTGTTATTTGGTGGTTGAGTTTGATTCTGGTTGATTGTGTTTGGTTGTCTATTTTGGTTGTTTTGAGAGGTGTTTTGTTGGTTTTGGTAATTGTTTTGGTTTTGATAGTTGTTGTTTTGGAAAGAAACTTGGTTTTGGTTTTGAGATTGATGGTTTTGGTATTTTGAATTGAATGGGTTTCGGTAACATTGTTTAGGAGGTTGTGTACATTCTCTCTTAAAGTGACCTTTTCCACCACAAATAAAGCATGTGACTTTCTCCTTGTTAAATCCATATGGGGTGTTTGGAGAAGTACCCAGATCAGTTCTCCCGGTCTTTTCTATGAATTCGGTTGCCCGTCTCATAATGCTTGTGAAAGCCCACTGAATGTCTATTAGCTCCATCTCCTCTTTATCGATTTGTGCATAGTCTTCATTGGTTAAGTTGTTATTCCCAATTTGACTTGCAACTAAACCGTTATACGAAGCAACCATTGCTGAGACTAGCGCAATATGTTGCTGAGCAACCTCCACAGTTACATTATTCATATTGGATGTCTCCAATACTACCGGTTTCTGATTCGTTTGATTCATTTGAGTCATGTATTGTTGTTGTTGAGGTTGTTGTTGTTGTTGGTTAGCAGAATAGCATGCAACTTGTTGCATTGGAGAAAATGGTGAAATGAATGAATTAGTGTATTGTTGTGGTGGTGGTGTGTATGATGGCTGTGAATAAGATGAGGTTTGTGCTAGGTAGTTGATCGGTTGTTTGGGTGGTTCCATAACACTTGAGATACATGCTATATGAGGTGTCACTGTTCCACCAACACTAGAATTTCCCATAGTTGATGAAGTACCAGCATGATACAACTCTGGGTTTTGAGGAATCTGAGATCTTTTGGCTTTCCTCTTCTCCTCGAGTTCTTTGTTTTCCAGCTTTTGGATAAACTCGTTGATGGTCCAGTACTTGTAAGCATCCTTCTCTTTGAGTACCTCGATGTGTTGATCCCAGTACGGTGGTAATGCATCAGCAAATTTGTCCATCAGATCTGACATAGGAATCTGAATGTCATAGCTTGACAATTCAGTTAATAGGTGACAATATCTGGGAGTCAACTCTTTCAACGTCTCGTTCCCGACATAGCTGAAGTTCTCGAATTCTTTCCTCAGCTCTTCCATTCTCAACCTTCTTGTCTTCTCGTTACCATCGTGACGATTGTTTAGCACATTCCATAACTGCTTAGATGTAGTGCACGACCCAAACTGATGTAGCAAATCGTTTGTGATCGCCTGGGTTAGCTGAGAATACACCTTCTTCTCCACCGCGAGTTTCTTCTTCTCATCTTCAGTCAAACTCTCCATAGGAATCTGCTCACCGATGTTCTCTAATATCGGTGCCACATATCAATTTTCTATCATCTGCCATGCCTCCGTTCCTTCCAACCCCATGCCTTCAAGATGAATCTTGAATTTCTTCTGCCACTGGTTGTACTCCTGCATCTCCATTAGCTTGGGTGGCCTATTCCCGCTACCTGAAGATAAATCATTGATTAGTGTAGAAATATCATTAGTAGTTTGAGTATTTACCACCGCGGCTGCTACTCCCTAATAATCTGCTGCAGGTTGTTGTGAAGATGATGCAACGCTCTGAGGCATCGAACTCGTCATCGCTAAGTAGTTAATTGGTTGTGACGACTGAGTGTTCGATATCTGAGCTGCTACTGTCCATGGGTCCATAGTCACTTGCTGCTGTTGTTGTGTCGTTCCCGGTCTCGGTGTAGTTGGAAATCCCCACATGTTGTTCACAAAGTTAGAAATTCACCACACTTGAAAATTTCCCAAATAACCTTCTACTTTCGCCCTTGGAGAACTCACTTTCGTCCAAAAGATTCACCCGAATGTAGAAATCACCAGATAATATTCACTTTTGCCCGGAAATACTTACCTTCGTACCTTCCAAATCCACTTTCGCACCCCCGATGGCCCGAAGGTGGAGATTAATACCCGAAAGTGAAAAACTCAACACAATACACCTAGGTTCGACCTGTAAAATGCTACTTTCGCCCAGAAAATCTCCAGGTTGGCCCTAAAATGTCCAGGTTCGACCCTTGCTCTCCAGATTTGACCCTTTCATGTTTAAAAAACGGTTACACTTTGAAAAACGGTTATTTTGATCTGAAATTTTCAAAAGTTAATGTATTTTGATGATCTTTATCAGGTTATGATTCGGAATTGATTTGGAACAACTTTAATTCTTGGAAATGTTGATTTTAACCACGAATTGTTGTCCAAAACCTTCAAATTGTATCAAAAACCATTTTCAATGAAAAACAGAGAAAATTTGATCAAAATAGGGTCCAAATCAGTTCTGATATTATCAATTTGTTGTTGTATGATCTCTATGGCTCTGATACCACTTTGTAGTTGAAGAATTTTAGCAATAGACAGGAAATCTGATCATACAAGTTACAATTCCAGGTGCGGAAACCCTAGAACTAAACAAAATGATAATACACGAATCACAACACACGAATTACCTTTTCAAACATCATTTTTATAGATAAACTTGCTTAAAATGTTTACATAAACTGATTACAAGTTGATCTACACACTTTCACAAAACCTAAATCTAGAGAGCAATAACCTGACCTTCACACACATAATAACCAACTATTCTAACTTATCAAACAAGCAAAAATATTTATAGGTACTGCACGTTCTCCCCATTTAGGAGTACGAATGTGGACTTTGTCCACATTCGCCCTATAACATGGTACGAACATACAATCTTCTGAGTAAGCTTCCCACATTCGCCCATCTGCTTCTACCTTCGACCATCTACAATCCACCTTCGCCCTTCATTAATCACATTCGACCTCCATAAAACCTCTAACATATGTTAAAGCTATAATCCGAAGCATTAGTGGCATAAAGTGCATCTACACAGAGTCACCAAACCTTTGTCCTTCACCTCAAAATGCCATCATACCATATCAGGGAGATCTAATCTACCTAAGAGCTCATCCACCAGATCAAATCATTGCCAACATCAGAGCGGGTGTGCTCACAAGAAGCGAATTCTCAAATATCTGTCTTTTTGCAGGCTTTTTATCTCTCACACAACCTGTCAAGTACCAAGAGGCACTAAAAGACCACAGTTGGGTAGAAGCTATGCAAGAAGAGCTCCTTCAGTTTAAAAGACAACAAGTATGGGAACTTGTACCACTGCCAAAGGATGTTTGTCCAATTGGCACAAAGTGGGTCTTCAAAAAAAACTGATGAAAGGGGTATAGTTGTCAAGAATAAAGCCAGGCTAGTGGTTCAAGGCTTCAGACAAGAAGAGGGGATAGATTATGATGAAACCTTTGCTCTTGTAGCTAGGTTAGAAGCTATCAGACTTTTCTTAGCCTTTGTTGTCGACCACAACATCAAGGTGTGTCAGATGGACATCAAATGTGCATTCCTATATGGCAAAATTCAGGAGGAGGTCTATGTATGTCAACCACCTGGTTTTGAAGAAACATTCCATCCTGATCATGTCTACAAGCTTAACAAACCCTTGTATGGACTCAAGCAAGCACCTAGGGCCTGGTATGAAACTTTTTCCACCTTTCTCTTATCCATTGGCTTCACAAGAGGTAAAATTGATAAAACCTTATTTTTAAAATGGAGAGGGAATGATTTAATGATTGTTCAAATATATGTCGATGACATCATTTTTGGATCCACATGTAATAAAATGTGTGAAGAGTTTAGGGAACTCATGACAATAGAGTTCGAAATGAGTGCTATGGGTGAACTTCAGTGCTTCCTTGGTCTCCAAGTGAAGCAGCTGCAAAATGGCACATTCATTCATCAAAACAAATATGTGAAAAATTTGTTAACTAGATTTGAGATGAATAACTGCAAGCCATGTAGTACACCCATGAGTACAGTCAAGCTACTCACTATTGATGACAAGGATGAACTGGTTGACCAGACACACTACAGAAGCAAGATTGGGTCTTTATTGTACTTAACTGCATCTAGGCCAGACATTATGTTTGCCACTTGTGTTTGTGCAAGATCCCAGGCTTCACCCAGAAAGTCAAACCTTATTGCTGTGAAAAGGATATTCAGATACCTAAAAGGTGCTCCCACACTTGGTATCTGGTATCCTGCTAATGGAAACATTGAGCTTTCAGGTTATTCAGATAGTGACTTTGCTGGCTTCCACACCACAAGGAAGTCTACACCAGGAGGGTGCCAGTTTCTAGGAAATGCCTTAGTTTCTTGGCAAAGCAAAAAGCAAGCAGCTGTTTCAACTTCAACAGCTGAGGCTGAATACATTGTTGCTGCAAGCTGCACAGCCCAACTCATGTGGCTTCAAAATCAACTGCTGGATTTTGGGATAACTGCACTAAAGACTCCACTCATGTTGGACAGTCAAGCTGCTGAAAATATCATCAAGAACCCAGTCTCTCACTAAACCACAAAGCACATAGACATCAGACATCATTTTGTCAGAGATAGCTATGAAAAAGGTTTGATTTCTCTGCACCATGGTTCAACAGAGGATCAGTTGGCAGATGTGCTGACAAAAGCTTTAGACACATCTACCTTCACAAATCTGATTTCTAGGATTGGTATGCTAAACATGGACTAAACAAAAAAAATGTTTTAAGTAAAACATTAAAATGTTTCAGAAAATAAAAAATTCATCCTTAAAAATAGCATTTTGGTTGAAAAATCTGTTAAAGATAAAACAACCACTGTTGGTTGAAAAATCTGTTTCAAACATCTAATCAGATAAAACAACCACTGTTTTATTCACTCTATCCACTGTTGGTTGAAAAATCTGTTTCAAACATTTGATCAGATAAAATAACCACTGATATATATATATATATATATATATATATATACATATATCTATATGATAAAAAAATCTAAGTGTTGTTAGCATTAGTACTTTGGTAAAACAACAGTTGTTTGCATCAGACTTTTGGCAACAACTGTAAACCACCAGACGTTTGCCACGTCTGCTCCCAAAAGCAGAGTTTTGGCCACATCAGCGGTTTCACCAGAGGCTATAAAAACCCTGTTTCATCACAACAGATGTTACACTGTCTCATTGTATTCAAAATACTCAAACCACCTTCTTCTTCCTCAAACCCTTACTCCAATTCCACTCACTCTCACACTCGAAATCCATTAAAATGGATTTTCAAACCAAAGCCACACACAATTATCTTCCATATCTAGTAAAAACAGATGAAACGGTCCATTCCATTCCGCCATCGACATAATTTTAAACTCCAAATACCTACCAATCCTCACCGCTGATGCTCCTATTCATCTTGAAACCCTCCAAGAATTTTGGTTGAAAGCTGAGGTTCTTCTTCAAGACAAAAAGCCTACATCCATTATCTCAAAAATTGGAGAAACAAGTATTACCATTACACCTGAATTGATATCCACAACCTTCTCACTCAATGATCTGTCAGGTAACGACTCTTTCCCTAAGACAGAGCTTCACACAGAGTTTTAGGAAAGAGGTTATGATGCACAGATGACTGGGTCAGCTCTTTTCAAAAAGTTTTTCATACCAGTCATGAAATTTTTCTTTCATACCCTCCTTCTATGTGTCTCTGCTAAGACCACTTCCT
This sequence comes from Ambrosia artemisiifolia, assembly GCA_032199755.1. NCBI lineage: Eukaryota > Viridiplantae > Streptophyta > Magnoliopsida > Asterales > Asteraceae > Ambrosia > Ambrosia artemisiifolia. The sequence continues at coordinate 21,771,013 of CM063516.1, forward strand.
TTAATGAAATCCCATTGAGGATTCAGTACTTGGGCTATTCTATGTTGTCAGACTCTGACTTCAATTTATCCCAGGGACTGTTTATGGACTTAGTTTCAAATGTGAAAGCCATAAAGTCTGGGTCTAATAATGCTTTTCTGATTTACCCAAAAGGGGCATCCGGTTCTCATCCTTTGGACTCACCTCCTAGGTCTGAACCAGGTACAACTACCACTGGTAGGAATCCAGATGACCCTATTAACTTGGGTGATGGGTTAAAATACCAAGAATTGACGGCCAGAGTACAGTCCATTGAAAACTCTATTGCTGATATCAAATCAGATATCAAGACAATATTGGGATCATTGACTACTCTTACCCAGAGTCCACCATCCACAGCTGATCTTGCTAATGAGCTATGGAAATCTGTTTCTCCCATCATCATAGCTCACAGAAAATTAGCTGATCAGACTCAAGAAACCTACATGCAAGTGATCAGGAACATGGTGGATGCTAGGTTCAATGACACAAAAGCAGACATCAAAGTAATCAAAGATCATCTGCTGAAGACTACTGGCTCTGCCCTTACCACAATTCTTAGAGATGAAGATGATGATGAATTCACTGCTGATGATGCCAAAAAGGGGGAGAGTGGCAGAGATAGATTGCCAAAGCTAGATCCATTTGGTTGTCCACCCTCACAAAAGGGAAAATCAAAGTCTGCCAACAAACCAGCGTCTACTCACACAGCATGTTGGATCAGTGGCTGTTTTTATGAACACTTATGTGTTTATCAGATTTATATAAGAGTTATTAAGCAGCGGAAATACAAGTGTTCAAAGGTCTAAAAGATCACTTTGATGAGGAGTTATTACTCCCCCTTGACTGAATAATAAATGAGAAACAATAAATGTTCTAAGTACAAAGCAGTAATAGCAGTTTATGTTTCTCAGATGTGAAGTGGAAATTATAAGTTTAAAGCCCGAAGGATTTCAATATAAGTTCAAAGAAATTACACAAAATCACATGTTGAAATAGATGAACAAACTCATCTATTTATAGACTAATGTACTAAACTGTAGTCTGAAGTAATCTAAGATATTTAACAAAGATATTATGCTAAGATAAGGTTACTACAGTCTGTACATTGAAACTTGAAATCAAGACTTTAACAAAACAATATAATAGTAAAACTGCTGATCTTCAGTCGGTTAGAAGCTTCCGAGTGAAAGTGCTGATGAGTGACAAACTGCTGATGAGCAGTTTGTCTTCAGCAGTTCTTCAGTGAAATGTCTGGTTAGACTTCAGAACTTCTGATGAGTTTACTCTTCAGTACTTTGTGTTTGTTCTTCAGTACTTCTTCAATTTGTTCTTCAGCAGTTCTATACTTAGGCAGATATGGAAAAGACTAAGGTTATCAAAAGGTGGTTTCGTCAATCCTCTTCGTCCCAACAATCTCCCCCTGGATTGATGAAGCCAAAACCTTATCTATCCTTTATTGTTGTCCTTTTCTCTCTTCTAGCATCCTCCAGATCTCTGCTGTCATCCGGGTGGTAAGAGTACATCTTTGTTGCTCAGTGAGAGGACCAAGTTCAGGTGTTAAATGTTGAATGGTGAGAAGGTCTTTGGACGATAAAACACTCAACTCCTTTGAGTTTCTATAGACCTTACTTGAACGGTCTCTCCTGGTCACAAGTACTGAGTTGGATTCAGTAAATGACCATTTTACAATGTTTACCTTTGACCTGTCAAAGTCAGAGGCATAGGAAACCAAGCCTGTTTCCTTAGGTTGACCTGATTGAGGAATGTCTTCTATTTCAGTGACTCTCAGGTGAGACTCTTGACTTCCTTGTAATTCAGCAGCACCTTGGATTGGCATGTTGGGCAGGTGATGCTCTGTAACAACCCTTGTATGTGTTTCTTCTTGGATGGATTGTTGTAACTGATATGCATAGGTAGCCTTGTCTCTGAATTGGGTCAAGATGGGTTTCTCTTCAACATCAAAATCACCATGTACCAACTGATCTCCTTCTAACAGAATCATTTTGAAGTCAGTCTTGACAATGGGATCTCCATCTGCTTTTCTTTTGGTGGCTGGCCTTCTTAATGTACCAGATGGTCTTTTGACAATAGAAGTTGTTTGGACTTCTTGGCTTTCAAATCTTTCTGGTTCAGCAACTTTCTTTGCTTTGAATTTCTTGTAAGCCTCATAGAGAGTTTGTTCTTTCCATTTGCTGATTGAGGCTTTTGAACCATAGCCATTAGCCACTAATTCTTCAATCACTTCAGCTCTTTTGGCTTTCCTCTCATTTTCAGTTGCTATTCTATCAGATAGCATCTGTGCTCTTCTGGTTAGTTCTTGTGTTGAGAGTTTCTTGAGGGCCACTTGCTTTGATTTGGAGTTCTTTGTAATGAATGCTATAAGCTGTGCTCTTTTGTCTTCTTCAGCAGCAGCTTCAAGTGCTCTCTCTTCAGCCTCAAGCTCATCAAGTTTCTCTTGGTACTTGATCAGTTTTTCTTCAAAGCTCAAGTCTTCTCTAGTTTCTAGGCTGTTCCATACTCTGTCTTCTTTTGCCTTTTTAGCAGCTTCTTTCAAACTCTTCTCTAATAAGTCTTTCGACATGCTGATGTGAGTAGGGTTTAAAACAGCTGTGGAAGTTGTTGTAGGCAAAGGAGTGGGAGCAGGTTCTTTTTCAGTTGCCTTAGGAACTTCTGATGATGGTTTAGGAGGTAGAACTGCTGATGTGGTAATTGGAGTCACAACTGCTGAAGGATTGTCTTCAGTAGTTTGAGAAATGTAATCAGCAGTTCCCTCTGATGGCTTAGATAACTTGAACTCTGGTGCTACTTCTTTTCCTGGTCTTTGTGTTGGTCTATCAGCTTCTTGATCAGGATTTTGTCTTTGTGTAGCATCTGTTGGTTCCTTAATCATCTCCCCCTTTTTGGCTTCATCCACTTCTGGAAGCCTAATAGAATGAGATGTTGCAGCAGACAACCTTGCCAGTTGATCTTGTGTTTCATCCATCTTCTTGTTCAACTCAGCAAGTCTCGAGTTGATCAACCCAAACTGATTGTTAGCTTTTAACTCCCAAGCAGTTGTGAAGGGTTTGAGTTGATCAGTTATAATTTGTTTGAGTGCCTGATACAGGGGACCATCTGGGCTGCATAGTTGGTTCAGATCTATGCTTGTGAGCCCAGTGAATTGGGTAGGTTGTTTTGATGAAGGGGTGCTTTTTGGGTGATCTTCAGATTGCTCTGAAGATGCCAGTTGTGGGGATTTTTGGGCTAACTGGTCTTTAACCTGATCTTTGGTGACCAGCTTCTTGAGCTTGGAGACCTTAGATTCAGGACCTTCAATGTCAACTGTCAATTCAGTTTGTGGAATTTTTGATTCATCAACCAACTTAATGGAATCATCTGAATCCCTGATAGTGTCCTCAGAGAGGGCAGGATCAGTTATATCATGAGCTGGACCCAAACCAGTAGTCTCATGAACCTCTTTGTCTTGGTCCTGAGGTTTTCCTACTTCTGGCCTTAGGCCTTCATCAGTAGTTGCCAAATTTGAGGTCTTAGCTATGTTACTACTGTCCTCAGGTTCACCACTGGGTGATAAGTGAGTAGTAGCAGCCTCAAAAGTATCAAAAGTTTGCAAGTTTGGGCTTACAAACTCTTGTTCATCCTCATCTCTCTGTGTTGGGCTAAAGGGATCCACATTCATGTCAACTTCTGAAGGCATCTCCCCAATTTGATGTGTTGTAAGGGGAGTGACATGTGGTGAATGGGTTCCTTTAAGTCCTGAGAGAAGTTGGGCAATTTCTATGGTTGTATGTGAGGGTTCAGGTTCAGTAGTTGTTATGGGTTGGTGTTCAGGAGTTTGGATAGGTTCAGGGATGGTTTCAGCAGTTTCAAAAGCAGGGTCAACAGTTATTTGTTTCTTAAATCTTTTTCTTTGAAATATAACTGTGACAGGTTTTCTTTTGGGTGGTGGAGAAGGAGTGTGCTGAGAGGATGTTTCAGCCACTTCCTTTTCAAGTGCAGATTGCACATCAGTAGTTTCAGGTTTCTCCACTTCCTGAACTTTCTTTTTCAGTGACTTGGTTGTTTTTGGTTTTTGTTGTTTAGGCTTTTTAGTTTTCTTTTTGGGTTTGGAAGATGTGGGTTCCTTGGGGATGGGTTGTTCTTCCCCTTGGTCATCTTCTAGCAAAAGTGCTGGTTTGTTGTGCCTAGAGAATACTTGAGCAGTTAAAGGATTTAAAGTTGTTGTTTTTCCCTCAAGTACTCCCTCTCCAAGTTCTTTTATTATGCACTGCATAACAAACCTTGGATACAACAAAAATTTCTTTTTATCATTTTCATGATGTAAAACCAGTTCATTGAAAAACAGTTTTGATGCCTTGAAAGAAGTTTCATTTATGATGGAATGAAAAATAGGTTGAAAGGTTGAAGGCATCTGATCTATTGACCCAGTTTTTGGACTAAGACACATAATAATATAATGAAATAACAGTTTATATTGTGGGTCAAAATATTTTTTGTAAACTGTTGCTTGTGCCAAAGTACCTTGATAGCCACACTCTGTCATGGTCAGATGAATATCTGAGGTTGGAATATGCTCAGGTGCTTCAGAATCCTTCAAACCAAGCCTGATGCTTAGTGTTTCTGGTGAGATGGCCATCAGTTTCCCTTTTATGGAAGATTTGAGGGAAATCACTTCATTGTTTACTTTCACTGTCTCTGAATTTGCCCAGAACTCATTAAGAGTTTCTTCATGAATGGGTGGATCAATGGTGAAAGCATCATAATATTGGGATTTCATGATGAGATCAAGTATCTCATCATACTGGGACCAGGCTTTATCTTTAACAAAGTAGCCTCTTTGGTTGTGTCCCTGTTTTAACACGAGAGCCATGGATGTTTTTGATCGAACAGTGATTTTTAGGTTAGAGAAGGGGTTTTGCTTTGAATTTGAGAGAGAAAGAGGGAATTTTGCTTTTTGAATGGATAAGTGTTGGAACAGGGTATTTATCAGAAGTTTTTAACCGACTAGGTCAAACTTCTGACGAGTGAAAAGTCTGTTTTACCCTTTTAGTCAAACTGCTGAAGAAGAAAGGTTTCTTCATCAGTGGTTTTTGTTATCTCATCAGCAGTTTCAACTGCTGATGCAGATGACTTTTAAAACACTTTTCTAACTTCTGATTTTCATCAGTAGTTATATCCATTTTGAAAATATCCCATTTTGATGTTTATCAGTAGTTTTCAAAATTTGTTCATCAGAACTTTCTCTTGTCTCAAATTTTTGGTCTTCAGAGGTTTGTGACAGATAAGTATGTAAGTGAAAAATAAAATATGTGCAGAATTAAAAAAGTGAAACACTTACAGACTTTCTTCTAAGTTTAACATCCCAAGCATGGATACTAACCTCTGAAAAGTTGTTGAATCAAGGGGATTGGTGAAAATGTCAGCTATTTGATTAGCTGTTGTGACATGCTTCACCTCAATCTTGCCTTTTTCATAGCAATCTCTTATGAAATGATACCTGATTTCAATGTGTTTAGTCTTTGAAAACTGAACAGGATTTTGAATGATGCTAATGGCAGATTTGCTGTCTACTAAAAGTGGGGTCTTGGTCTCTTTGATTCCATAATCAAGCAGTTGATATTGGAGCCATTGTATCTGTGAAGTACAGCTTGCAGCAGCAATGTATTCAGCTTCAGCTGTTGAAGTTGCCACAGATGTTTGTTTCTTTGATTGCCAGGACACCAGACAGTTTCCTAAGAATTGACAACCACCAGATGTTGATTTTCTTGACATTTTGCAGCCTGCATAGTCACTATCTGAAAAAGCAGTTAACTTGGTATTGCTTGAAGCAGGATACCAAATCCCTAAAGTAGGAGTTCCTTTCAGATATCTGAAGATTCTTTTGACTGCAATTAGATGAGATTCTCTTGGTGCAGATTGGTATCTAGCACAGACACAAGTTGAAAACATGATATCTGGTCTAGAAGCAGTTAGATATAAAAGAGAACCTATCATACATCTATACATGGTTTGATCAATGTGTTTCCCTTGATCATCTGGTTCAACTTGTGTGATTGGTGTCATGGGAGTGGAACATGTTTTACAGTCTTGTAAAGAAAATTTGTTCAATAATTCTTTAACATATTTTGATTGATGTATAAATGTTCCATTTGACTGTTGCTTGATTTGCAGTCCCAAAAAGTACTGCAATTCTCCCATTGTACTCATTTCAAATTTTGATTGCATGAGTTTCTTAAATTCTTCACACAGTTTTGAATTTGTTGAACCAAAAATGATATCATCAACATATATTTGAACAAGTAAGACATGATTTCCAACATGTTTTATGAAAAGAGTTTTATCAATGGATCCCCTTGAGAAGTGATTCTTTAGTAAAAAGTTGGAAAGTGTTTCATACCAGGCTCTTGGAGCCTGTTTTAGCCCATAAAGAGCTTTGTCAAGTCTGTAAACCCAATCAGGATGAGAAGGATCCTCAAACCCTGGAGGTTGACAGACATACACTTCCTCTTTTATTTTTCCATACAAAAATGCACTTTTGACATCCATTTGATAAACTTTAATGTTGTTGGAAATTGCATAAGCTAAAAATAACCTGATAGCTTCAAGTCTTGCAACTGGTGCAAAGGTTTCATCATAATCAATTCCTTCCTCTTGGGAATAACCTTGTACCACTAGTCTTGCTTTGTTCTTGATTATCATACCAGCCTCATCTGATTTGTTTCTGAAGACCCATCTTGTTCCAATTGGTTGCTTGTTGTCAGGTAAGGGACAGATTTCCCAAACCTGTTGTTTCTTGAATTGAAGCAACTCTTCTTGCATTGCTTGCACCCAATTGTTGTCTTTGAGGGCTTCTTGATACTTCTTTGGTTCCAACTGAGAGATGAATGCTGAGAATAAGCAAAAGTTGGAGAGCTGGTTTCTTGTAAGTACCCCTGATGCAATATCACCCATGATTTGATCCAATGGATGATCCTTGTGTTCAATCAGTTGTTGTAAACCTGTACTGGATGATGGCTCTACAGGTTCTTCAAATAAACCACTGAGATTGATAATATCTGGTTCAGCTGTTATTTGAACTTCAGGAGTTTTAGGTTCAGCTGAATCAGTAGTTTCAAAATGTTCATCAGTAGTTCCTGAAGTTGAAGCTATTGAAACTTCTGAAGGTTTGATAGTTGATCTTCTGACTGTGTTTGGAGTCCATGGTGCAGGACTATCATCTTCAAATCCTTGAAAACCATTTTGAGGAGGTTTGGATGATTCAACAGTCTTTTCAGGTCCGAAATGAAAATTGTCAAGATCAAATAATTCAGCAGGATTTGCTGGAATAAGAGTGTGTTTTGATTCATTGAACTTGACATTCAGTGTTTCTTCTACTATCCTGGTTCTTGAATTGAAAACTTTGTAAGCTTTTCTCAAAGGAGAATAACCAAGAAAATAACCTGTGTCAACTTTTGCAGCAAACTTAGAAATAGAGTCTTTGATGTTGAGGATAAAACATTGACATCCAAAAGCCCTGAAGAAGGAGATAAGGGGCTTAATGCCATGAAGAATTTCATAGGCAGTCTTGGTATGTCTCTTATTGATAAGAACTCTATTCTGAACATAACATGCAGTGTTGACTGCTTCAGCCCAAAAATACAAAGGTAGGCCTGAATCAGCTAACATTGTTCTGGCTGCTTCAATTAATGTTCTGTTCTTTCTTTCTACCACACCATTTTGTTCAGGAGTTCTGGGAATGCTGAACTGTCTAACAATCCCTTTAGACAGACAGAATTCATCCAGAGTTTTGTTCCTGAACTCTGTCCCATTGTCACTCCTGATGACTTTGACAGATAGAGAATATTGCTTCTCTACTTGTAGAATAAAGAACTTGATGATCTCAGCTGCCTCATCCTTGGAATATAAGAAGAAGACCCATGTGAATCTTGAGTAGTCATCAATGATGACCAAGCAGTATTTCTTCTTACCAAGGCTCATAATCTTGACTGGTCCAAATAAGTCCATATGGAGTAGTTGAAGACATGCAGTTGTTTTTGATTCTTCAATAGACTTATAAGAGGACTTATGCTGTTTACCTTTAAGACAGGAAACACAGTGTTCTTTGCACTGATATTCCTTCAAAGGTAGACCTCTGACCAAGCCCATTTTTGTGACTTTATTGATGGTTTTAAAGTTCACATGGCCAAGTCTCCTATGCCAGAGATCATTTTCTGAAGTTGATGCCTTTGAGAAGAAACAGGCAGTCTTGTTCAATACTTTGTCTTTTTCAATGTCCACTGCATAGACATTGCCACATCTTTTGGCAATTAGCAAAGTATGATCTTCAATAATCTTCTCTATCAACTTCTGGCCTTCTGGTGATATGATCTTGCATGCTGTCTTTGTGAAAAAGGAAGAATATCCTTTGTCACACATTTGAGAGACACTCAGCAAGTTGTACTCAAGGTTTTCAACCAGATTGACCTTGTCAAACTGCATTTTGCCTGAGGATACATTGCCATATCCTAGCACATATCCCTTGGCATTGTTCCCAAAGGACACAGATCCTTCTCTTTGACTGATAAAATTGTTTATCAGGTATCTGCATCCAGTCATGTGCATTGAGCCTCCACTATCCACATACCATATGCTGTTCAAACCTCTGGAGACTCTCTGCACAAGATAGCAAATTAGTTAGTTTTGGCAACCCAAGCCAGTTTGGCTTTGGGTTTGCTCTTGAGAACAGGTGCAGCTTGTTGTGGACCAATTTTAGTAATCCATGTCTTTTTGGCAATGCATTTGTCATTAAGAACAATGGTGGGTTCTTTTTGGTTTCCACCATCAACTTTGGTCATCAGAAGTTTAACCAGATTTATCAAATCTTTAACTTCAGCAGTTTGTGAATCTGCTGATGAGTTAGGTGAAACTTCTGAAATTGAACTTTGAGAAGATGACCTTTGTTGAGATAAAGGTTTCTTCTTAGAAAGGGTTTTGTTTGACTGTTGTTTGTTGGGAAAAAAGGTATTTTGAAAATCTTGTTTTATCTGTTTTCCCACAATCAGTTGTTGTCTTTGTTTATTTAACTGATTTACCTTTCTAAATTTGCAAAGTTCAGTTATGTGGTTAAACAGACCACATATTTCACATGCTTTTGCCTTCTCTTTCCTTTTAGATAGATCAAGAGAACTGGAAGGCAATTTACTGACAAAATCTGATTTTTGAAATAGGTCATCAGCAGTTTTCAGGGTCTCAACTCCTGATGTAGTTGAAACTGCTGATGGCTTATTGTCAGTAGTTTTAACTTCTGCAGTACTTCCCTTTTTGAGGAAGTTCTGATGGTAGGATGTGCATTCCTCCATATCAGAAGTTTGAATCAATTTCTTCCCATCATTATCAGTTTTGTGGGTGAAATCTGTTGGTGATTCAGTGTGGGTATATCCAATGCCAAACTTAACATTGGCTGCAGTTTGTTTGTTAAGTAACATTTGATACCCTTTACAAGACTCAACCCATTTTTCACAATCAACCTTGGTGTCAGCAAGCTCTTGTCTGACTTTTCCTAGGCTGTCTATCATGGTTTTAATTTGTGCTTCTGTTTCAATGGATTTATCATTCAGTTTGGAAATTTCTTTGTTTTTCAACATAACTTTTCTTTCCAAATCACACTTCATTTGTGTGTATTTTCTTTCCATGTCATTGGATTTGCCTTGTAAATGCACATTAGTTTCTCTAATTAAAGCAAATGATTCTTTGCAAGATTTAGTGCAAAGCTTTAACAGAGATTGTTGTGATACCTGTGTGAGAGCAGAATTTGAAGAGTATCCTTCAAAAGCCATTAAGGCAAAATTCTTTCTGCCATTATCAGGTTCTCCCCAGTTGACATCATAGACCTTATTGTCTGCATCCTGACTGCATTCTGATGTGTCATAAGGAAGACTGCTCCAGTCAACATACCCTGAGGTAAATAAGCTTTGTTGCTGAGGGGGTTGTTGAGTTTGTGCAGGAAGTTGAGCAGTTGGAAATGGAGGCATGAGCTGCTGTTGTTGAGCAGGCATCTGTACATATTGTACTTGTGGCACATATTGGACATTTGGAGCTTGTGCCTGTACAAAATGAGCACTCCCATTAGTTCCATTATTCCTATTATATGAGGGGTTATATTGATTTCCAGAGGACATTGGTTGGTTATAGCTAGAGCTTCTACACTCTCTAGCAAAGTGTCCCAACTTCTGACACTTATGACATCTCAATTTAGATTTGTCAAAACCAACTTTTGTTGAATTGTTTAGTCCTGGAAATTTCCTTCCTGACCTTTTATAAAATTTGTTAGTTTTTAAGCTTAACAAGGCCAGTTGATGTAATATTTCCATTTCTTCTAAGTCATCACTGCTAAAATATTTTAAATCATCCATGATGAAACACATGTTGTCAGCAGTTTGACTTAGTTCTTCATTGTCATAAGCTGGGAAAGATCCATCTGATGAGATCCCAGCTGTTATGTCAATGTGGTCAAAAGAACCAAAATTATTAGAACAAGATGGTGAGTCATGTCCTAATAAGGCTGTGCTACCCGGAGTATAGTCATCAGCAGTTTTACCAGATTCTTGCAACTTTTTGTTTTGATTGATTTCTCTTTCAAAAGTTAATAATTTACCATGTAACCTAGTTAGGTTCAAGGTGTTAAAATCTGAACTGGTTCTGAGGACTATAGAGTAAGTTTCCCATTTTGAAGGTAAAGACCTTAAAAATCTATGTAACATAGACTCAGTTGTATAGGTCTGATTGTTTATTTTTAACTCAGAGATGAGTGAAGAAAATCTTTCAAACTGTTGAGTTAAAGTTTCACCCTCTATGTGAGTAAAAGTTTCATATTGTTGAGCCAATATTTCTCTGATGTTGGCTATCACCTCAGCAGTTCCTGCAAACTGCTCTTTTAGGCAATCCCACAGCTCTTTGGCACTTTCACAGTGTAAAAGGCCAGCATAAATTTCGTTTGGGAGAGCCATAGCCAACATGGAGAAAGCTTTTGCATCAAGCTCAAACTTTAGGAAATCTTCCTCCGTGTATTCTTTTGGATCCTTTGGTCTTTCAGTCTTACCCTCTGGATCAGTAACAACTGGTTTGTGAGGTCCAAAAACTACAGACCTCCAACATCCAGTGTTTGTTTGAGAAATAGTATGTGCCAACCTTTTAGACCATATGTTATATTCATTTCTGACTAACATAGGAGGTTTGTTGGCAGATCCAGTATTGTAGGGATCCATTTTTAAGAAGTTTGGATTTGTCAATACTTTCTTAAAGTGATGGATTTAAAAAGTGAGCCTTTTATCCTTTTTATTGAATATCAATATTGAGCCTGTGTCTGAATCTCAATTTGTTAGATTGATTTTGATCAGATTAACCAGATGCTCTGATACCAATTGTAGGATCAGTGGCTGTTTTTATGAACACTTATGTGTTTATCAGATTTATATAAGAGTTATTAAGCAGCGGAAATACAAGTGTTCAAAGGTCTAAAAGATCACTTTGATGAGGAGTTATTACTCCCCCTTGACTGAATAATAAATGAGAAACAATAAATGTTCTAAGTACAAAGCAGTAATAGCAGTTTATGTTTCTCAGATGTGAAGTGGAAATTATAAGTTTAAAGCCCGAAGGATTTCAATATAAGTTCAAAGAAATTACACAAAATCACATGTTGAAATAGATGAACAAACTCATCTATTTATAGACTAATGTACTAAACTGTAGTCTGAAGTAATCTAAGATATTTAACAAAGATATTATGCTAAGATAAGGTTACTACAGTCTGTACATTGAAACTTGAAATCAAGACTTTAACAAAACAATATAATAGTAAAACTGCTGATCTTCAGTCGGTTAGAAGCTTCTGAGTGAAAGTGCTGATGAGTGACAAACTGCTGATGAGCAGTTTGTCTTTAGCAGTTCTTCAGTGAAATGTCTGGTTAGACTTCAGAACTTCTGATGAGTTTACTCTTCAGTACTTTGTGTTTGTTCTTCAGTACTTCTTCAATTTGTTCTTCAGCAGTTCTATACTTAAGCAGATATGGAAAAGACTAAGGTTATCAAAAGGTGGTTTCGTCAATCCTCTTCGTCCCAACACAGCACCACAACAACAACAACCAGATGTTCAAACCTCTACTGCTACTGAAACTGCCAAAACCAGCAAAGCAAAGGAAGTTGATACCTCTGCAAATAAAGAAGCTGAAAAGGCTGCCGAGGATAAGCAAAAGAGGGCTGACACCTTGGAAGTTAAAGCAGAACGTTTGGTACAGCTGAAAAAGGATCAACAGCAAGAAGTTAAAGATGTGGATTCTTCTAAAAGGAAGAAAATATCTACTAAACATATCAAAAAACCACCATCCAAACTTGCTGCTGAAACCACTGCTGCTACCAAAACCACTGCTACCAAAACCACTGCCACCAAAACCACTGCCACCAAAACCACTGTTACCACCACAACATCTGAACCTACAACCACTCCACCACTAAAATCCCAAACACCTGCTGGTTCTACAAAAGTGCCAACAGATGTTAACACAACCACTGCTACAACATCACCATCACCAAAAGTCTTGTACAACAGGAAGAGAAAATCTACCTTTGTTGTACAGGATGAAAACATTCACACATCACCACCTACCACTTCAATCACACAATCTACACCCTTAACTGCCATTCCACTTTCATCATTCTCACCACACACTTCACAATTCACATCTCATAGACCACCACCAACCATTACACCATTGGCTATGAAGTATCCTCTTGAACTTGATCTACTCAAGGGGGAAATGCAATCCTTCTACAATACTGAACAGCCATGTGAAAGATCTTTCCCATCTCTTCCAAATTTTCCTGTTCCCCTAAACATGGATACATATCTGAAATACAAGGCTGAACAGGCAGATGCCATCATTAAAGAGAAATGCAAAGGGAAAGATGACAGGAGTGCTCAGGGCATCCATTCAGCAGAGCTTAGCAAATTGAGAAGGATTTAAGATTTTGCTAAGACCCTGAGTAACTCAATGTCTACCATGCCTCTCAGCAGTGACTTGGAAAGGGAGGTTAGGGAATCTCTTCTTGAACAAATCTTGTCAACCATGCCATACAAAGCAAACAAGAAACAGTTTGCAGGCTGGACCACTCATGCTCTTAGAGAAGAATTAATAAGAATTGAAGACATGGCTAAGAATCCCCCAACAAAGGTCTCTGCCCCAGATTTCAGTAAAGGCAGAGATCCAGCCAGAGCCTTAAAATTCAAAAGAATGAGACAAGAAATTGTGGCTGCAGACTATGGGGAGATGAAGTCTATTGCAAGATGGTCAGAGCTGAGGCTGGTTGAGACTTACAAAAGATTAGAAGAAAACAGGAAGAAAGACCCTACCTTGCCCAGAAAACCTGTCTATGTTGATGATCCTTTGATGAAGAAACCTCAACAGGCCTTTACATTAGACAGCTTACTTGATACTTCTGATCTATCTGCTGCCGCAAGAAGACAATTCAACAAGAAGAAAGAAATGTCTGAAGAAGATCAGAAGAAGTTTGCTGATACTTTTATAAAGGAGGGCATCTTTAATCAAGTGCACTACTTCTCTGATCCCACCTCTGAAAATTACAAGAAAATGAAGCTAATGCAACCATGGTAAAATGTTGGATTAGGTCTTGAAAAGGTTGCATTAGGCCTAATGCAACCTTTTATCAAAGGTTGCGTTAGGCGAAGTTGCATTAGACCTAATGCAACCTTTTTATTATCCAGTGCAACCTTTTTAGAATGAGTTGCATTTGTTACACAAATGCAACCTTTTCTAGTTGCAACCTTTCTACATGCAAATGCAACTTTTTTTTTATAGTTGATTGCAACCTTTATTATAGTTTAGTAACAAATATGAAACCTTTTCTATACTCAAATGCAACTTTTTCAATACTTAAATGCAACTTTTGTTATCGTCAAATGCAACCCTTTTTACACCCAAATGCAACTTCGTAACGTCATTGTTTTAAGCATTTCAATTGCTGTTATTAAATATGCCTACAATCTCTATTACACCAAACCAAAAATATTATAGATAATCTTATCGTGTACAACATAGATGTCCAAACTTAAAATAAGTCAAATAATAATATAGATATAGTATCAATTACAATGGTAATGAAAATGTTCTATATATGTTAGGAACTCTCGACCTTCAAGGGGTAATTCTCTAAGCTTTAGCATTGTTGATTCAAAATTATCTTCTTGGTTGTCAAAATCTTTTCCCATCGCTTCTAACTCGCCTTTTTTTTCCTTTCATGATCCTCTTCATTCTCTTCTACAATTTTCAAGCTAACAATGTTTTTCAACATCAACAACCGCTTTCAGTGATTCCAAAACATGCATCTTCGATTTTAAGGATGTTTAGAGGTCTATGTAGAAGAAAAAAATAACTATTAGAAAGGTTTAGGGACTTGAAATCTATAAGAACTACCTCTTAAAAGTTAACCTAAAATAAGATGTCAATACAGATCCAGAGTCTACACCTTAAAAACTAACATTATGTTTTAGAAACTCAAAGGAAATACCTTAAACTTTGAACATTATGTTTTAGAGTCTAAAACATATTGTCCTTCGTCTACATGTTTTATAAATAAACACACATGAAAAGCCAATAAAAATCTACCTGTTCCTTGCGTCAATAACAAACAGTTAATGTTACAAGAAGAGGAACTTGCGCACACACACAGAGAGAATATGAATAAAAGAACAATACCTATTAGGATTGTTAGGATGGCATTTGACTATCAATCCATTAACGATCACCACTTTCACCTGCACATAGGCATGTAAAGAATCATAAAAAAGTAACACAGTTTGCTAAATAAAATGCAACTTGTTGAACCATATGCTCGACTTATAACCTAGTTCAATCAACCGTTTACATTTTTTACTCAACTTCCCCCCACCTTCCAAGTATCTGACAACTAACCAAATGTGTTAAAAAAATTAATGATTGCAAGAAAATAATATACTTAAGATTTACATATTACCAAAAGAAATACGAAGGTTCTGCAACTATAATCTGTCACAATAAGAAATACGAAGGTTCATAAGAAATACGAAGTTTCTGCAACTATAATCTGACACAATATAGAAAGAAACCCAAGTATGATATCGGGAAAAGAAAAAAAAGTCTTATTTACATACTTGCCAAGTGTTTTTTTAAGGTTATTAAGAGATTCAAACCCATGACCACCCAATACAAAAGCCCAATCGTTTACCACTGAACAACCTTTGAAATGTTATTTTGGTCACTTGAGAGTTTATGGCGTCACTTAAAAATTAAAATTAAAACTAACATTTAAAATGTACCTAGAACACCAAATGTTGTGCTTCTCAAATGATTTGCTGAGCTTGAAACATCTATTTCCACGTTATCAATGCTTGAAGGTTTTAGCAGAACCATATCCTACATTATCTATCCTATAATTAGATCAACAAGTAGTAGACATGTGACAAGAACTATCACTGTTTATTTGACTAAAAATATATCTAACATATGGCATGATCAATTACATTATGCTTCAGCATATAAAGAAATCCACAAATGTTTAGCAATTCAATAGACACTAGTTGAATGATATGTTATTTATGATACATAATATTAAATTTATAAATGAAACCATCCCAAATTACATCAAACTGACAACTACAAACGATGCAAAAGTTCCATAAAACATAAGACATTTGATACCACAAGCAATTAGATGTACTAAACCAACATTAACCATTGATGATTATGAGTGCTTTTGAGTAAGTTTGTGAAGATTGTAAGATAAAAACTATAGAACTAAAACATTGCAGTATAAACCTCTATAACCTACCTATGAGTGCTTTTGAGTAAGTTCGTACATATGCAAAGAAGATTATATTGGTGGAGTTGACAATTTACAACGGTATATTTGTCTTCCGTTAGTTTTTCTATTGTGTTGTTGTTCGTTAGATTTATCCCCATTGCGTGTTGCGGCGAACATTTTTTGTTTTTTTATTTTTCAGTCTGCTATACATGGTGATCATATTTCCATTCAATTGGTTTATGTGTGATTTTTACATGAGATCAGTTGATTCAAGGAAGGAGTTACAATATTTCTACAAATAAACCTTATAATAATTTAGACCACACCTTAGTAGCTCATGTGCCGGTGGAAAGAATGTAAAAAGTAGCAGCTCTTCAGCAACTCACATCCTTCATTGATGTACCATCAGGCTTTTTGAGTTGCTGAATAGTTGTAAACAAAAAAAAATTGGGCTACATTCAAGTGAAACAATAACTGCACACTAAAATGGTAGGACAACTATATTTTGACCCGTAATCGAGTGAACAGTGTTTATAAGGCTTTCAATAACTTTAATCAAATTGATTATATTCTTAAATCACAAAAGAAGGAAAATCATACTGCTCTTTCTTTGAGAGAAGCTTGAATTCATTAGTCTTACGGCCACCATCTTTAGTATGGTCAAAGGCAGCCAAAAAATCAAAGTGTGGTTAAAGCTCTTAAGTGATAGTTATTAGAGTTATTATTAGATTATATGCAGTCCAGTTGTACAAAATGAACAACGATTGTGTTGAGTACCACTATCTTCACTTTTTATGCGTATACGAAATAATCTAGAAAAAAACATGGGATACTTGATGCTTACAGGCTCATATAAATTGATTCCTAAGCCTCGATATATAGACTGAGAATGTAATCCAGGAATAAAATACCATTCAAAATACAATTAAATGTTGTTCTTGATATAGCAGCAACAGTACCTAAAAGACCTTTGTACTTTGATGTGCCATAAAAATAATGAATGACATAAGACATTAAGATTAAATAACCTGAATACTGAGTGGCAAATAGAAATAGATCCAAGCTTTTTTCATTAAATTTTTGACCCTTGAAGAAAAAACAATAAAAGCATATGCATAATTAAGTAGAACCCGATTCCTCCCAGGAATCAACGCATCCCAAAACCCGGGATAAAGTAGTAGTCCCAAACCCAGACTAGTAAAATAAGTAAAATAAGTAATTCCAAACCAGGAATTAAGTTGTCTCTAAACCCGAGATGCATGCTTTTTAGAAAAACGAGTAGTGAAAGTCACCTTAGGCTGCATTTTTAGCTAAATCCAAATCCAACAAAGAATAAACAGTCGCTACGAACTCTGTATTATAACTATCATTATGTGAGTTCATCTACATACACAATACACAACAAGACTCGTTTATCCAAGACATCCAATGATGTGAAAAATGTTTAAGTGACACTTGTGTGATTACATGCATTGAATGACCCTACGACCTGTTGGTTAACATCAAGTTTACATATAATTTATACAATCCTCATGTGATCTACATAAGTTTACACACATGTTCAAGTAGTACACATGTCAATCAAACCTTCAAATATGTTCAAATAACTTATTTCCATAATCTGAATTTTTGGGGCAAATTATGAGTCATCAAAATAATTTTTATAAAAATATTTAACCCACATATTAAAGTCCCAAAATTTTACTGAACATGCCTACATGTTCAGTACACATTCCACAATTTTCTTTTTGTGACAAAACCATGTTGACAAATTATGAAAAATCATTAACTGCAACCAGGTTTTAAAGATGACTCAATTGCGACAGTTTACGAAAAAAATTCCTAAAAAACTAGATTTATCCAAACGGGATTCATCCACTTGGAAAAGTTGTAAAACTCATGTATTTAGTTACTGGCCAAATTTCATAGTCTAAAATTTTATAAAACTCGAGTTATGATGTTTTGAATTCGACCTGAGTTTCAGGTCTGAAAATCAGATTTGACCCCTTGTTTTATAAATTCACAAAAACGTATTAAACGACATCCAAAACGTACAAACTTATATATTCTGAAAATCTAAGATCATAAATAACATTCTCGAACCAAGAAACAACCAAAACAAATACTTTAAGACCATGTTACAAGACATACAAGTCGAAGCGTACAATCTATCCATTTTTATGCATTTTAGTATCTCAATAATAACATACCCTAAACTCATAAGATCGATCAAGAATCGTGATACACACGTGATACAACACTCCTAATATGTACATCTGATCAAACATACAAGATTTATCAAGCAATATAACTTCTATAAACCCTAGATCAATGATAAACACATACATGCATGTTTAATGCAAAGTATCATCATAAAATCATATAAACATGTTATTAATCTTATTTATCCTCATTAAAACTCATGTTTATGTTATTATAAGTTCACATCAGATCTGGAAAACCGAGTTTATAGTGTTTTAAAACATAATTAAGAAGATTAAAACACAAAGGATTTGATAATATACCTAAAGCACTTCACAATAAGGATCCAAACACTTCCCAAGCTTTCGGAATGATGTACTTGGACATAAGTAAATATTGGGGGTTTGTATTTTCGTAAAGGGATGATTAGAGGAGGATTAGGGTTTTGTAATTATGAAAGAGTAGGTTAAAAATCAAATTTATAGCAAAATTACACATTTTGCTCATCAGGTACCCCCACGTCCCCACGGGGAGTTTGGGCCTTTTCCCCGATGCCCCTCGGCGCCCTCAAAGATTTTTTTTTCATATTATTTGGGCTTTGTACATCTAGACTAACACCCAGATAATTAACCCAATATTTTATGATCTGAATCGGTTCGTTGGGTGTTGGTTACAGGTTCGGTATTACATTTCATTTAAATAAATGTAATTATAACAATTAACAAATAAATTCACATATCCACATAATTGCAAATAATATCAAACGAACTATTCCACAATTATTTGTTTAGTTATTTCACCAAAGTTCGGGGTTCAAGACTGGTGTATGTAGTTCGGTAATTTCCCGAATTACCATTTATGCAATTAATAACCTATAACTGTGTACCGTGCGATTCATTTAACTAACCCTATTCAAGTACAATGCATGAATTATCATGTAAGTTAACTAGTGTTAGGTTAAAATATCAACCCGAGAATGCAAGGTGTCAAAGTCCTCACCAAATGACCTTACCATAGATACTATCAAACAAACAAAAAAGCTGAAGCAAGAGGTTGAGAATCTGCTATATCCATAAATCCGTTGAAGTACAGCATCTGTTGAAGACTAAAGAACTGTTGAGCAAAAAAAACTTGTTGAATCTTTAGACGTGTTTTCTCTTCAACTGATAATGAAGACAGATGATTAATTAACAGATGTAGTAGGACAGTTGTTAACCTTATAGATGTTATATTTGCGATGATATATCAAAGGTATACTTTGATAAAAACATTTGCCTATTCAGTCGTACTGAAGAACTTTCCATAATTAGTAATCATACATTACTTTGACTCCTCCTCTTTTAACTTTCACAACAATGTCACTCGGATCCTAACACTGGCTTTAAGGTCTCCTCAGCTGAAAAGAATGTTGTTTCAACAGATGTTAGCTAACACTTGTTTGTTGCGAATTTTTAGAGAGTGTCTAACTGATCTCATCTACTTGATAAGACATCAATGTTAATAAACCTTTGAACTCTAATTAATCTGATAATATTGACTTTGATTGAGTATTTTGAAACAAAACACTAAATGTTTTATACACCAACACATGATAAAATTCATAATAGTAAAAATCTTACCAAAGACATATATATATATATATATATATATATATATGGGATGGATATTATGAAAACCCACTTTTAGAGTGAAAACTGTGGAAACTCTGACTTCCCGAGCTTTTTAGGGCTTGAAAATTTTATGGCATGTAATATACATAATTCTAAGCATTTTGAGCAAAAAAAAAGCAAAAAAGCGCCGAGCCTTTTTTTTTAATAAAGTTTTCGGGTAACACATGTTACACGAAAATTACACATGTTATTTTCTGGTAATATGTGTTACCTGAAAACGGTTTTTTTTAAAAAAAAACCGCTCGGCGCTTTTTTGATTTTTTTGACTCAAAATACTTAGAATCATGTATATTACATGCCCTAGAATTTTCATAAAAAAGACCTCGGGAAGTTAGAGTTTCTACGGTTTTCACCATAATAGTGGGTTTTCTATGGATACTTACACTATATACATATATATATATATATATATATATATATATATAATCAAACGAATAGATAACAAAAATCTAATTCACTATTTCAAATACTACCAATCAACTCCAAAACATGCTACTCCACAACCTCCTAATTTTGATCTTAGATAACCTCTTCCAGGTACTTTTGCCGATAAAGGATAGCTCACCAATATTTATGATATCAACATTTTCAACACTTCTTTTTCCATTTGGGCTTGTTCCTGAATCCTTTAAAGCTTCAACGGAGGAAGAGTCAGCCATAATAGAGACAACATCCTTGAAACAGGTTAAACTACTTACACAAATGCATACTCACCCTTGACAAGACTTGGCAAACCCCTGCGAAGATCCGGAAAGGTTAGCACATTTGAATTCACCATCTCCCTGACTGTCCTAAGAAGTGCTCATACACAAGAAATATAACAATCAACTTCCCAATGTTTGGGACCACACTAAAAAATAAATGCATATTACAAATGACATTAATTAAATACCTCTCGAGCATTATAATCTACATAATCATTTTCCGCAACCAACTCTGTAATTATGACCGGATCATTACAAATCTTCTCGACAGTATAAACATGGTAGTCAATTTTTAGATTGTATTCAGAAACATCAATCTTGAAAGCCAGCACCTTATCAACCAACCGAAATAATTCGTGAGGAAAACTTTCACTTCATCCAGCTTCAAGTGCCTTTCTTTTATATCACTTACAGACGAACCGATAATACTCGACATATCTCTATCAAACATCACAAACGATACTACCAGTCTCATCCTGAACCCTCACTTGTACCTTGCACCTGAAATAGATAACTTACAATAAGTTAGACAAAATCATGTGAAATTTCTACAAAGTGTAAATAATCATTTTCCTTACTTTGGGGTGATGGATAACTTACAATAAGTTAGACAAAATCATGTGAAATTTCTACAAAGTGTTAATAATCAATTTCCTTACTTTAGGGTGATGGATATACATTTACACTCGCATTTAGGACAAACCAAAGCAGTAACAGGCAAATTCAGTTTTCTTCATAAAGCATTTCAGCATGTTGTAAATATTCAGAATACTTAGCACCTTTCAGAAACATTTGCGAAACGGAACAAAACCAACCAAAGCCTGCCTGCACAATTTTAATTTTTGCAACCACAACACAACACACTATCTGCAATACGACAATATATTAGACATCTATTACATTTAGAAAAAAAATAGATTTAACAAACTCAAGAAATATGAAAGCTATGTAAAAAATATTGAAACCCTTTCTATCTCGCTAAGCTCTTCAACATGTTTCGTTTGCGCTCCAATAATGAATTGTTGTTGCAATGTGTAAACAGACTGAGAGGAAAGTAGTGTTTGAGAAGTAGAACCAGATTCGTGTGCTTGTTGCAATAGAAGACTAATAAATGATACAAAGAATTAGTATCCAAAATTACCCACAAGTCTCAATAAAATTTCAAATATAAATATAAATACAACCGTTCTTATGACATTGTACCTCATCCTTAGCTGGTTAGCTTCATCACTTTCATCATTGAGAAAGCGTCAAGTTTCATACTTGTCACTTTGTACTGTTAATTGTTCTAAATATAAAAATATACATATATTTGGTGACTTCAATTAACATTAACGGTTACTTTATAATACCAGAAATCTAATAGAGATTACCCTTCCAGTCCTTAACCTTTGCATGTTGTGTAACAACCATCACATGCTCATTTGCCATGTTATTAAAATTGAAAGTCTTAAATTGTAGTGCATAATCAATCCACATGGTACATGGTAAAATCGTACCCCTACATGAAAACAATATATTTATGGATCTAAATACATACACAAAAAGGAGAACTCATGATTTGATATGAAACATTTATTACATCATTAAATGAGGTAAACATAAAAAATATTACAGTCACTTGAGTATTATATTCTTGATCTCATTTATTACACCACTTCATTTATTCTTGCTATTTATTACACCAATGATTGTAGTGTATTAACTTTTGGAAACATAATAATTACCACATCTGTAAAGTATGGATGACTAACAAAAAGAATCCATAACAATATAAACCAATGCTTACTCCAAATCTGGAATATCAAAATTCGTCTGTTTGGTTTCTTTTGGAGCTTGTCCAAACACATCCAAAGCCCAACACCAGATTACACTTACAACAACATCTATTATAAAACAAAAAGTACAACTCTATCAAACGTCTATAAAATTTAAAGCACCAAAAACAAAGTAAGTTGTATACTGAAGGTTATTTTAACATAACGAATAATAGCCAAACCAACAGTCAAAAGTTCCTTTGCTTCTCCTTTAAAAATATCTTTAAAAGGAAGGAAATTGAAACCATACTCAACACCTTCCCAACGATCAACATGGCTGACAGTAGTACAACGATAAAAATTGATTTTGAAATCATGTGCAACAACTCTATAGGGGTCCTAGTTTTCACCAATCCCGAATTTTTATAGAACAACAACGTCATCTTCATGAAGTTAACTGTCCAAAACTTTTACCAAATAACCCTTAATACAAGCTTGAATCTTATCACCCTGAAAATAACCATAAACAACACCTCAAGATGAATCTCAGCAACTTTCATAACATATACACATAACTATAAGATGACGATATGAGAATATCATTAAACTCAGACAAAAAATAACCATAAACAATCACAGCTATGATGTTACCTTCTCACAGATCAATCTCAACTCCATCTTAAAATTTTGATTCCATTTTCATATGACTCGGGCTTCATGTTCATTAATGGAGATTAACAAACAAATGTTGTCTAACTCAATAGTGTTACAACATATATCTTGGCAACATTTCGAGTAACTCCTCAGCTTGTAATTCTGGCTGAAGAAGTTGGGGCCTTAGTAGCTGCCGAATCTTCTACTGGTACATAGACAACTGCACCTAGCGATGGAGTTACGTGTCATGATCATTACAAAGGCCAACACTTAGGGGTGCAAATGAGCCGACCCGCTCGCGAGCTACTCGAGCTTGGCTCGATAAAAAGCTTGAAATGAGCCAAGCCTTATCGAGCTCGAGTCGAGTTGAGCCTAAAACAAAGCTCGTTTATTTATCGAGCTCGAGCTCGATCCTGGCATGTGAAGCTCGTTAGGCTCATCGAGCCTTATCGATCTTAGTGTATTATTATTATTTTAATAATATTTAACACTCATTTAAAGTTGTTTAGTAAACGAACCTAAGCTCGAGCCCACTTATCGAGCTCACGAGCCTAAACGAACTATTATTTATATTATTTTATTTAATATATTAATTAATAGATAATATACGAGCCGAGCCCGAGCCGAGCTCGAGCTTGAGAAGTTACCCACAACCCGAGATCGAGCTTTAATAACAAAGATGGAATCGAGCCGAGCTCGACAATAACAACCCTAGAAGTTTTGAAAGTACCCCTTAAAGTTTCAAACTTTACGAGGACAACCCTTTAAAGTTTTCAAATTTACATTTTACACCCCCTACACTTTCTGAACCTCTATAAAGTTTCAAACTTGACCATGACGCTCCCTAAAGTTTTGAAATTGATATTTACACCGCTTACATTTTCTAAAAACCTCGTAAAATGTCATTTTCACCCCCCATTAACTTCTATATTTTCAAATTTACCCACGTATTTTCATTTCGTAGATAATAAAGTAAAAAATATCATTTTTTTGTTGTGAATATCCTAATTAAAAATAAATTTTGGATGATAATGTAACAACCCGGTTCCACGCCCGAATTTTTTTTTTGCAAATAAACTAAGATAACGAAGAACTAAATGGTAATAATAATGAAGATATGGATACGAGACCGAAATCAAAAGTATTAAATATTAATTATGACGAAATAAAAACTATTATACTTGAATACGCGTTACGAGATCGAGCTAGTACCCGAAAACGAACCCACCCATATTTGGGTGAGTCAAACAAGAGAGGAGAGATGTCCTATCTTGCTTGTGACATCACCCCCACTTTGATTATTAGAATACACGCATACATACTCATTTGGTACCTCACCCTTATCTTCTAAACCACACATAACCTGCTCTTTAACAAACCCCTTTCATAGCCACACATTACCACTCCAATTATATAAACATACATCAGAACACACACCTACACACTTACTGTAAAGAGAGAGTAAGAGACCTAAAGAAAGTAACAACCAAGAGGAGGAGAGGCGGTACTAATCTCAATCAAACATCTCCACCATCCAGTCCACCCTAACAAGACCTGTAGAGAGAACCGAGAAAAGGAGAAAGACTAAATCGAAGAGTTAAAGAGAGGGAGTGGGAGCGAGAGAGAGAGAGTCGGAAGGGTGACAGGTGAGTCTCCGACCACCATCTATAACCGAGACGACAACAATATTATTGATTGAGGGTTAAGAAGCCGGTAGTAAAGGCGACGGTTAGGGATTCGTTTAGGAAACTTGGTAACGATGGATGGTGAGGTTGGAGGTTTAAGCTGACGGTGGCGCTACTGGTGGTTTAGCGTGGTCACAGGAATGGAGGGGTGTACTGGTTCCGATTAGATTTATGGCAAAGGATAGGAGATGGTTTCGGGTAGTCGACAGAGGCGGTGGAGTTCGAATCAACAACTATTGACCCGATCAACTGAAGCCAAACCGGTCGATCAAAGAGTACTATAGAAAGGTATAAGCACACACCTGAACTCTTAAAATTGTATATTTTGATTACTAATAATCCGCGAGTAGCATGACTTATGTATTGGACCGACCCGATCGCATAAAACTAAATAACAAATTTTATATTCAGAACACATATTATATGAACCGAAAGATAACGAAGGACATTAATATTAGTACACTTAATCGCTGGAAGGATAATATATAGTTAATGGACGATTGGAACATATAAACGATCTAGGCGACCATTGGGACATTGGACGATAATATTGATATACCAGGCCGATATGATGCTCTGAGTGATCCAGACATAGGAACATGATAACAAAGAATAGAACATCGGACTTATAACAATTAAAAAGAGTGATGGACATAATATGTAAATCGGCATTAAGCACGGTCAAGAGTATTGGACCTTTAGACGATCAGGTGTATATTATTATACTATATTAACCTAACATCTAAAACGTTGATGGATTATATAAGCACCCTATTAAGAACATTAAATATCTATCTTTTACTCATAACACAGATACTATATGTGAGATAGAACACAATAACATTAAGCATGACATATGGAACTTTAGATCAAAAGATATGCATAAGAGAAGTTACAAACTAAATGACTAGAATGAGTTAACAGTAACCACCTACGATCCTACATTCCTCCACATGTGTAACCGCGACCTTTGAATACACCCACTAATATTTGTGACCATGATAGGACTTTGCATATAAAAGGGTAGACATACCCAAGACGTTGGCATATTGTACAACCATATGAAATGACAGGTGAGTTCCGTGTCCTTTCCCCTTTTTGTATTTAACTGTTTTGGGGTGAATACATGCTTCTGTGTATGAATTGTTTGATGTAATGAGGTGCTCCTGATACCATTCACACTCATTAACCCAAGAGAATTGGCCCACTGTATGTATGGGTAGTACTACTTGGGGAATCCCCACGCACAGTGGATCCGGAAGTCCGAAAAACCCTTCACTGAGGTCTGCGGACCGTTATGGCATATATTTCGCCATGGGAATCCATAATGGGAGTAGATGGATTCAGTGTTAGGTTTGAGGTGTGACTTTTACATCACCATGTGTTATGTTATGTGAACTTGTGAACCTGCTTTTGAGATGACAAACTTGTTTTGGATTTACTTAATTATTTACACGGACTCAGGAGCATAATTGCTGACCCAAACTCTTTTTTAAGCATGTGTTCAGCTACCGATATTGGACTGGATTGGAAATGAGGTACGAGTTATATATAATCAAGTGTGGAACGTTATGAAGGCTATTCTACTTGAGGATTAGAGCTAAGCTTGGATAAATATCACTTCGACTAGTAGATTTCATCTCCAAAGAAGCTTCGACGAGTGCCACGACTCATCCCTGCAATAGTTGTGGATTTAATTATTTATTATTTATTTAAGTTGTAATGTAATATTTACCAACTATAAATTGTATAAACATTAAATTAGTCATCATTGCTTCCGTTGTGCAAGTTTGGTTTCAATCTGTTATTTCGTCCAGCCCCCTCCTGGTTGGGGTGTTACAGATTGGTATTAGAGCAACGGTTGTAACAAAATAGGATATCTCCAGATATCCTATACCACACCATGACAACTTAGAGAACTTAGCATTTAAGTCTCTAAGACTACCTAGCTAGGAAACGCCATGAAATTATATGAGACCAACCAGAGCAAGAAAACGAAATAAGTTGAAACTTGAGTACCTGAACACATTAGAATGCTTACCGAGACTTAGAACCTGTTTGACACGTAAACGAGTTTTGTGTGATATTTGAATGAGGACTACAATGGAGATTACTAGAATGAGAACCATGTTAGAGACATCAACAAATGTTTGATATACTTGAATAACAATAGTAAAGGTCATGAACGCGTTATACTAGGTACGACTTGTCATAGAAAATATACATATAGACGCATCACTGATTTATGTAGTATTTATCCCCTTGATTCTATATATACATACAATGATTCTTAGTAAATAGTATTGTATGTGACTAATTTTTCATGATTTAGCACAGGTTAAAATATCAGGTACCTCGTTAGAATTCGGCGTTACAGTTGTAAAAACCCGAAATATCAAGAGGATCTCGATCAGCCTAGCAAACCGATAAACCGATAAGTTTTAACTTCTAACTAAATAAGATATTGTCGATTGTATAATTCATTATTATATGGTTTGTTCAAATGTATAGGTTGAATTTTTAAGTTACCAGTAGGCTAAAGTAGGCTAAAGATAAGAGACCAAAACCATTGATTACTAGATCATTTCACTCGGACTTGACTGGTGTTGATATTCGGCAAAATTAAGAGTAGTGTTTTATATTCGTAACCACATAACAAGTTTTGGAGTTGATTTTAGAATATCAACCGGAAAGGCAGTAACCTAGGCTCAAGATTGTACCAAGCACTATGATCATGCAACCATCGCTAACAAAAGGAACCAAGGTGGAACGCTACTTGAGGCATTCTTTAAGTCTAAGATAAAGCTTGCATCACTTTAAAACCCCATACCAACTTTGGAATATTGTCACAACCGTCAATTTAGTTCCATGACCTAGCAGTTTAGTGACAAGTTATCCGTATGAAACCGATTAGAATGATATAGAGAAGCTCTAACGGGGGGGGGGGGGGAGAAGCATTCGTGAAAACGGTTATAAGAAATATTTGACGAGAATAAGGGAACCTAGTCTAAGCTTAGTAGGAAGATCTTCATAGTTAGCAATTAAACCTTACAAAATGATGAGATCTAGGACAACCAGGAAGTATTGTGTGCTTCTTTGAAGTGTTTATACAATAAAATGTTGAGTTCGGATATCTACCTTTTCCATGCTCCCGACAAATTGTCACCCTATCCTACCCAACGTACCATTAAAACTTTGAAACCTTATGAATTTAACAAATTAATAAGGGTATAGATAGAGTTAAGCAAGATTTTGGCAAAAAAGTTTGCAAAGGTAGCATATTACCCTTAAACATAGTCATATACATAACATTCCTATTTCGGAAGTTAACCCACACTAAAACATGGTTATTAGGAACGAATAGTAATCGGAGCACACATGTAGGAATTTTTGACTAAAACAACTAAGAAAGCAATAGCGAAGATACAAACATGATACCTTTATTGCACAAATATCACACTTTCCATCATCTTTAGAAATTCTATCAGGGTTTTGGGGAGATTGCCAGTACGTTTTCGAGGCATCAAAGGTGTGGTGGGTTAGCTACGGTACACCCTATATATAAACACCAATAGTGCATCAAAAATGAGACTGAGAGTCAAACCAAGAACAAACCCTTGTCTGTCAATAGTTAAACCGTTCGTATCAGACATAAATCTTGGACATCGTGTTTGGTCACGATCTTTATCCCTTAAGTTTGATGATAGGTTCTATAAAGTTCTTACCATCCGTTTGATCTTGAGAAAACCCTAGCATATCGTAACTATTGTGTTGACACTCAAAACCTGATAATAGATGATATTTGTATAAATTCGTCGAAAATAGATATGTATGTTCTAAAGAGAAAAGTAAATTACAAATCACAGTTAATAACATATAAAATGTTACGAAGGAACTCAGAGAATATAGTATGGGGTTTAGTATGAAACCACCATAATTATGACATAAATTATGAGAGACCCTAGCCATATGGACATGAAATCAGAATCTGAGTGTGGAATACACTGGGTATACAACCAGAGATAGCCTGAAAATAATTCCAAGGACGGAATTCTATTAACGGGGGGAGAATGTAACACCCCGGTTCCAGGCCCGAATTTTTTTTCGCGAATAAACTAAAATAACGAAGAACTAAATGGTAATAATAAGGAAGATATGGATACGAGACCGAAATCGAAAGTATTAAATATTTAATATGATGAAATAAAAACTATATACTTGAATATGCGTTACCAGACCTAGCCAGTACCCAAAAACGAACCCACCCATATTTGGGTGAGTCACACAAGAGAGGAGAGATGTCCTATCTTGCTTGTGACACCACCCCCCACTTTGATTATTATTAGAATACACGCATACATATTCATTTGGTACCTCACCCTTATCCTCTCAACCACACATGACCTGCTCTTTAATAAACCGCTTTCATAGCCACACATCACCACTCCAATTATATAAACATACATCAGAACACACACCTACACACTTACTGTAAAGAGAGAGAGAGACCTAAAGAAAGTAACAACCAAGAGGAGGAGAGGCGACACTAATCTCAATCAAACATCTCCACCATCCAGTCCACCCTAACAAGACCTGTAGAGAGAACCGAGCAAAGGAGAAAGAGGAAACCGAAGAGTTAGAGAAAGGGAGAGGAGCGAGAGGGAGAGAGTCGGAAGGGAGACCGGTGAGTCTCCGACCACCATCAGTAACCGGGACGACAACAATATTATTGATTGAGAGTTACGAAGCCGGTAGTAAAGGCGAAGGTTAAGGATTCGTTTAGGAAACTCGGTAACGATGGATGGTGAGGTTGGAGATTTAAGGTGACGGTGGCGCTACTGGTGGTTTACTGTGGTCACAGGAATGGAGGGGTGTACTGGTTCCGATTAGAGTTATGGCAAAGGATAGGAGATGGTTTCGGGTACTCGCCAGAGGCGGTGGAATTTGAATCAAGAACTGTTGACCCGATCAGCTGAAGCCAAACCGGTCGATCAAATAGTACTATAGAAAGGTATAAGCGCATGCTTGAACTCTTAAAATTGTATATTCTGATTACTAATAATCCGTGAGTAGCATGACTTATGTATTGGACCGACCCGATCGCAGAAAAGTGAAGAATAACAAATTTTATATTCAGAACACATATTATATGGACTGAAAGATAAACAAAGGACATTAATATTAGGACACTTAATCGCTAGAAGGATAATATATAGTTAATGGACGATTGGAACATTTAAACGATCTTGGCGACCATTGGGACATTGGACGATAATATTGAGATACCAGGCCGATATGATGATCTGAGTGATCCAGACATAGGAACATGATAACAAAGAATAGAACATCGGACTTATAACAATTAAAAAGAGTGATGGACATAATATATAAATCGGCATTAAGCACAGTCAAGAGTATTGGACCTTTAGACGACCAGGTGTATATTATTATACTATATTGACCTAACATCTAAAACGTTGATGGATTATATAAGCACCCTATTAAGAACATTAAATATCTATCTTTTACTCATAACACAGATACTATATGTGAGATAGAACACAATAACATTAAGCATGACATATGGAACTTTAGATCAAAAGATATGCATAAGAGAAGTTACAAACTAAATGACTAGAATGAGTTAACAGTAACCACCTACGATCCTACATTCCTCCACATGTGTAACCGCGACCTTTGAATACACCCACTAATATTTGTGACCATGATAGGACTTTGCATATAAAAGGGTAGACATACTCAAGATGTTGGCATATTGTACAACCATATGGCATGACAGGTGAGTTCCGTGTGTTTTCCCCTTTTTGTATTTAAGTGTTTTGGGGTGAATACATGCTTCTGTGTATGAATTGTTTGATGTGACGAGGTGCTCCCGATACCATTCACACTCATTAACCCAAGAGAATTGGGCCACTTTATATATGGGTAGTACTACTTGGGGAATCCCCACGCATAGTAGATCTGGAAGCCCGGAAAACTCTCCACTTAGGTCTGCGGACCGTTGTGGCATATATTTTGCCATCGGAATCCATAATGGGAGTAGATAGATTCAGTGTTAGGTTTGAGGTGTGACTTGTACATCACCATGTGTTGTGTTATGTGAACTTGTGAACCTGCTTTTGAGATGACAAACTTGTTTTGGATTTACTTAATTATTTCAACGGACTTACGAGCGTAAGTGCTGACCCAAACTCTTTTTTAAGCATGTGTTCAGCTACCGCTATTGGACTGGATTGGAAATGAGGTACGAGTTATATATAATCAAGTATGGAACGTTGTGAAGACTATTCTACTTGAGGATTAGAGCTAAGCTTGGATAAATATCACTTCGACTAGCATATTTCATCTCCAAAGAAGCTTTGACGAGTGCCACGACTCGTCCCTGCAATAGTTGTGGATTTAATTATTTATTTATGTTGTAATGTAATATTTACCAACTAGAAATTGTGTAAACATTAAATTAGTCATCGTTGCTTCCGTTATGCAAATCTGGTATCAATCTGTTATGTTGTCCAGCCCCCTCCTGGTCGGGGTGTTACAGATAAGGTGCCCGTGTAATTCAATAAGAAATAGGAGTTAACACACGATTTTGTTAGTACCATTCAACCGAATCCAATTTAATTGTTTACCTATTCAATTTCAATGGGTGCATTTTCATGTTCAACCAGCCAATTTGCAAAATATCAAGTAGAATAATAAGAATGTTGAGGAAATCTCACTTGTCTATCATTATAGAAAATTCCATCTATATTATCTATGGAAGGAGGGTGGTGGTTTAGGATTCACAGGTCTAGAGGTAGAAGAAGGTGGGGAGGGTCGTGGGTCAGGTTTGTGCAGCATGTGGGTGGGGAAGGAGGGTGGTGGTTTAGGGTTCAGATCTGATCTAGAGGTAGAAGATGGTGGGGAGGTGGGTCCCACTTATTAAATAAAAATATTAAAAAATAAAGGATCAGGAAAAAAGACATAAATACCCCTCAACTTAATGAGATAATTTAATTGAGTTAGTGACAGGGACGATTTTGGCAAAATAAAAAACGTAAAACTAAAGGACCCAGATGTAAAAAGTTTCGATTTTGGACTGATGTGACAAAACTGGCCAAACCTCAGGGACGATTTTGGCTATTAACTCTTTTTTTTTTTTTTTTTACATTTAGCCTTACTACATTTTTTTCTTTCAACTTTGGTCTCATATATTTTTCATCATTTATATATCGTTTGGGTTATGTTTCACTCTAACTTTTTCGAGTTAACACGCCTCAACGTGCGTATGTGGTTTAAAGTTTTTGCCTCTATCTTTCCCCATCTAGCGGCCAGGTTGTGTTTTATGTTTTGCATTCTTTTTGCGCATTAACCGGCCACAACGGGCATGCATGTTTTAACTTTTTTAACATCTACTTTTTGTTCACTTTTATTTTTTCATTGTTTTTGTATTATGACTTTTTTATTGATGGTCGTTGACAACGGTGTAGCATTGATTCTGTTTGGTATGGTTTAGGTCCTCACTACAACGCGGGGTTTAATACCAGTTTTAAATAAAACACAACATGTTAATAAATCATAGCTAATCGTTGAAGTGTATCTAAGAAGTTGAACTCTTAACTCATAGCAGCTCGAATGATTTTGAATATTTTCGATTATAGTGTTTAAAGATAAACATATCATTTGTTTATTCATGTTGACTACCTACCAAATCATGCACTATGAACAGTACAAAATAATGCATCATCATAATTTTAAAACTACTGTTTACCAAAGTATCAAAATCTTAGAACTAAGATAACTTAACCACAAAACATTTAAAGAACATAATAACATGAAATGGAAAATATGAGGATATGGTTTTCGATCGATGTAAATATTTATAAAAGATTTTTTTTTTCTCTTTTAGATTTATAAATATGATGGTTTATAAAGTTTTGCATATACCCTTGATATATATTATTTTTTATCCTCTTTTTGTTGTAAAATTTTTATTCACAATCTATTTGTGCGTAATAAGGTACAAGCAATATAAACAAAAACATTCAAGCATTCAAAGTTGCTTAAATGTTTCTATTTAGAGTTTGTTTCCTCTTATATTCTTTAAGATGCGATGTGTACCTACTTATTTACATCAACATTTAGACGTGAATTTTTGTTTCTAAGGCTTAAATGTACAAATCATATCAAAATCGAGCACCATAATATATAACACCACTTCCCAATGCGTAAGTTTAATTCACTAATTTATTAAGTAAAGATATTACCAAAGAGTAAAAAGAACTCTTATTCCCTTTATTATATAATCATACCAAGATAATATAGGATTCATTTTTCAACAACATGATTTTCTAATACTAGCACAATACGGGTCACAGTCCATCGGAGACTTTTTGCATAGTGATGATTCACCACAACAACACCACAACAACTTTCCTGTTGCTTTTGAACAAGTGGGAGGACAAACGTGTGACATCGCGATTGCTAATTCGTCTTTAATGGCTCCATATTTGCCACCTACAAATAAAAAATGACGTCGATTATGATGTTATAAATTAAGAAATATGAAAAGTTCTTAAGATATGTAGATGACAAAAACTTACATTTGTAACCTATGAGCATTGCGAAAACGGTCATACATAAGACCATCATATGTAATCCCACGAGCTTCACCATTGTGGGGTGTTGTTTTGGATTACGTTTGCTTCTTCTTATGTAAAACAACAGAGAAATGAAATTGATTTAGTGAAGTTTGAAATTAAGTTTGCATTTATAAGTATGTTTAGGATAGCGATGGTGTTGTCACTTTTGTCTATTATGCCCATTGTAAATTAGGGGAAATGGGTATTAAGAATAATAAAATTTGCTATTATAAGTATATATGCACGCTTAATAAACAAGTAATTGCGCCATATGACACAATTCGATATGCCTACCCAAGATTTTTGGCCGTTTGGCTTATTTCACATATTTATATTTTATTTCTTAGTTTATAAAAGTTAAATATACATCATTTCAGTCATATCCAAACTATAATATTGTTTTTTAATATATAATTCGTTACTAATAAGTTAATATTTTATTGCTTCAACCCATACAATACATATAATAGAAAATAAATAAATCCTTAACGAAGTAGAACCTAATATTTTAATTTAATAGATCAAATCAGTAGTGAATATGTAAACTTGTAAAATATACAAACCAATAAGTGAAGGACAAATAAACAAAGTTAACACACAAAAAAAGTACTTTTTGATCCATATCTCACTCAAATAATCAATAAAATTACAACTATAGAGTGCCGGTCCTATTTTAGCCCAGTTGGTTAATAGAGATAACATAGTTTTGCTGGCACTAAAGAGAGGGAAAGCTTGCTAAAATGCTTTATCAACACGAAATTGAGTTAGATGCAAACACACTTTTTTCATGATTTAGAAGGATTCAAATGTAATTGAGTTAGTCTCACAAAAGTTTGACGTATGAGACATGTTAGACGCAACTACTACTATTTTATGTGACAATAATTAATATACAAGCATGTTTTCTTCTGTCCAAATGGTTTCTTTGTTATCTATATAAGATACTAATTAGTAACCATATACTCTAATCGTTATAATGTTATCTTGAGTCGATGTCTATAAGGGTCCTTATGACATGTTTTTTCTTCATATTATACCAATCTAATTTTAAAATTATAATAAATAAATAGGCAGCCTTTTAAAAAGTTTGGGGATCAACCATCAATGAAAATAATAAGTGGTAACCACACATCTAGAGAGACTTATTTTTTTTTTTCCTGTCTTGTCACTCAATTGGAAGTTAGTGACCAAAAAAGTTGTCATTGGGTTGAAAAGTTATGAGTTATAAGGTTCTGGATCATAATACAATTATTAATAAGTTAGATCAAGGTTAATGAAAAAAGTAAATTATCACTAACTTGAAAGGTTAGGGTACAGTTATTAAGCAGTTCAACAAAGTCTGAGGGTGCATGCATGTGACCAAAAAGATGGTGGTCACTAAATGTGTTGGGTTTAATGTCTGAAGTCATTGGGCTAGTTGTTTGTTATTGGGCTTGCTCTATATGAAATTTAAAGGCCCATATGGTTTTCTTGTCCCTAATTTTTAAACTCTAGTATATGTATGTGTGTATATATATACACACACACATAGTCTATCCCTTCTTCTTGTCTGAAGCCTTGAACCACTAGCCTGGCTTTATTCTTGACAACTATACCCCTTTCATCAGTTTTGTTTTTGAAGACCCACTTTGTGCCAATTGGACAAACATCCTTAGGCAGTGGTACAAGTTCCCATACTTGTTGTCTTTTGAACTGAAGGAGCTCTTCTTGCATGGCTTTCACCCAACTGTTGTCTTTTAGTGCTTCTTGGTACTTGACTGGTTGTATGAGGGATAGAAAGCCTGCAAAAAGACATATATTTGAGGATTGGCTTCTTGTGAGCACACATTCTCTGATGTTGCCAATGATTTGATCTGGTGGATGAGCTCTTAGGTAGATTAGATCTCCCTGATATGGTATGATAGCATTTTGAGGTGAAGGACAGAGGTTTGGTGACTATGTTGACATAACATCTGTTTGCACTTTTGTAGTGTCAACAGATGTTTGAAATGGTGGTGGAGGAATGGGTCCAAGTGGTGTAAAATTGGATTGAATTTTGTCAACAGATGTTT
This sequence comes from Ambrosia artemisiifolia, assembly GCA_032199755.1. NCBI lineage: Eukaryota > Viridiplantae > Streptophyta > Magnoliopsida > Asterales > Asteraceae > Ambrosia > Ambrosia artemisiifolia. The sequence continues at coordinate 21,806,230 of CM063516.1, forward strand.
GACTTTTGTCAACAGATGATTGAGCAGTGGATGTAAAAGGTGAATCAGTGGTTTGAGGATAGGACTGGCCATCAGTGGCTGAGTCAGCTATGACAGAGTTTTGACATTAGTTTTGAACTACTGCTTCCTCTGATGCAGAATAGACTTGACAGTGATTTGGAATCACAACATCTGTTCTGTAGTCTTGTTGTGGGGATTGTGAAATACCTGCACTGTTAGTTTTGACAGTAATATCTTCAAATTTGAATTTATCCAAATCAAATAACTTAGCAGGGTTTGCTGGGATTTTTAAAGATGAAAGTTCATTGAACTTCACATTCAGAGTTTCTTCTATTGTCTTGGTCCTTGTGTTAAACACTTTATAGGCCTTGGCAGTAGAAGAATATCCCAGAAAATATCCACAATCAACTTTGGCTGCAAATTTTGAAATGGAATCTTTAAGATTTAAAATGAAACAAGGACAACCAAAGATTTTGAAAATGAGATTAATGGTTTGATTTTGAACAAAATTTCATAAGCAGTCTTTTGATGTCTTGGGTTGACCAAAACTCTGTTTTGAACATAGCAAGCAGTGTTTACAGCTTCTGCCCAGAAGGACAGTGGCAAACCAGAATCTGCTAGCATTGTTCTTGCAGCTTCAATGAGAGTTCTGTTCTTTCTCTCAACCACCCCATTTTGCTCTGGTGTTCTTGGGATACTGTACTGCCTTACAATCCCTTTTGACACACAGAAGTCATCCAACTCCTTATTTTTAAACTCTGTTCCATTGTCACTTCTAAAGACTTTTACTGGCAAGTCATATTGTTTTTCAACTTTGGTGACAAAGTCCTTCAAGATACCTGCAGTCTCATCCTTAGAATGTAAAAAGTAAGTCCATGTAAACCTAGAAAAATCATCAACTATGACAAGACAAAATCTCTTTCTTCTTAGACTCATGATTTTAACTGGGCCAAACAAGTCCATGTGTAACATTTGTAAACATTGACTAGTTTTGGACTCATCAATTGATTTGTAAGAGCTTTTATGTTGTTTTCCTTTTAGGCAGGAAACACAATGATCATCACATTTGAATTCTTTTGATGGCAAACCTCTGACAAGGTTTTGTTTGGAGAGAGAGTTGATAGTTTGAAGGTTGGTGTGACCCAGTCTCCTATGCCACAATTCTGTCTCTTTTTGTAGAGGCAGCTGAGAACCGACAGACATTTGCCATAGGATTATCCTTCAACTTATCAACTACATACACATTGCCACTTCTATAAGCAACAAGTTGTGCTTTACTCTCAGCAATGATGGTGTTAATCTTTTCAACCACTTCTGGTCCAACAATCTTACATGTTTTCTTAGTGAAGAATGACCCATATCCTTTGTCACTCATTTGTGATACACTAAGTAGATTAAATTTTAGATTGTCTATTAGATTAACATTTTCAAACTTAAGTCTCCCTGCTTGAACAGTTCCAGAACCCAACACTTTACCTTTAGAATCATTACCAAAGGATATATCACCCCCTCCAGGTGCAAGAAAGTTCAGAAGAAGGGCTCTACATCCTGTCATGTGCCTGGAGCCTCCACTATCTACATACCATAAACTATCTAAGCAAGCAGAAGCTCCCCGCACATCAGTAAAGAGTTTAGTTTTGGTGAGTGTCCAAAGCCAAATTGGCTTTGGATGGGTTCTCAGATGTCTCAGCCTTAAGTTGAGGAGAATGATCAGTGGTTTGAACTAGCTTTTGAACTAGGTTCAGCAGCTGTAGTTGACAATTTGCCAGTGCTTGTATGTCAACACTTGGTCCAACAGATGTTTGATCACTTCCTGTCAGATGCTGATAACCATGAGGATGTCTGTTCACTTTAGGTTTCGAAGGCCTTTTGGGCTCTTCATAAACATGTGGCAGACGATGACAAGTTGGTTGTCCATATCCTCTTGGAAGTCTGGTAGCTGGTGGAACATCTATTACCTGAACATCTCTGGGAGCAGAGTTTTTGCTCAGACCTTTGGTAACAGCTGTTTGGATTGGTTCAAAAGTCTGTTTAGGTTTTCCTTTTGAAGTACTCACCACTTGACTTTCAAGAGTTTTAGCCTTGTACTCTTTTATCTTTTCATCAAAATTTTTTAGATACAGGCACTCTTTTGTTTTGTGATTCTTTTTCTTACAAATTAAACATTCATTGGTTTTAGAATCACTTAAACTTGTTGCTTTGTTGATGTCATATGCTTTTAGAAGAAAACAGTTTTTGGTGACATGATTCTTCTTTTCACAAAAATCACAAAACAAGTTATCTTTGGCTTTCCCTTTTCCTTTCTTCTTTTCAACAGATGTTTGATCATCTGTTGGAAGATCTCTCAAAGGGATGACTTTGGCCTGTGGTGCCTTTTTGCCATCAGGGGTTTTGAAGGTCATTGGTTGAAAATTTTCAAGGACATCACACTCATCTGACCAGGTTGGTTTGATTGATATTTTTCAATTTTATCAAATGAGGGTGTACCTTACAATTTTTCAAGAATGATTTTCTTGCTATTGGGTTCAGTAACCTTGATTTCTTGACCTTTTGAATTGGTTGGGATGATTTCAACCAACTGTGGTTCCTTTTTGTCAGTGGTTTGTGAACTCTGAGCAGTGGTTTCTTGAAAACCAAAGCCAAATTTCACATGACTTTTAGATTGTTGGTTGACAATCATCTTAAAACCTTTTGATGATTCCACCCATTTCTGACATTCAACTTGGGTGGACTCAAGCTCCTTTTTACAATAATGATATTTGGTTATCATAGTTTGAAGCTGGTCTTTGGTTATGCCTGCTTCATGTTTTAAACTGCTGATTTCAGATTCTCTTTCAGTTATTTTTGATTTTAACTCTTTAGTGAGTTTTTCAAACTGAATTTCATCTTCCAAAATTTACTTTCTAAAGTTTTCATTCACCTCTTTTTTCTTAGCAAATGCTACAATACATTTATCTGAGCACAAGTCATTTAAGATTTGAGGAGATACCTTAGCAGCAGCCATCAAGGCACAGTTACACTGGCAATCACAGTCATCAATACCCCAGGGGTCTGAGAGATTCACAACCTCTACTTCAGATTCTTCAGCTGAAACAACTTCATCAACAACATCATTAGTCACATTTTCAGACATAGACACCACTCCCTCAGAATCAGTCTCTTCAACAATTGTTTCTAGTGCCATAAAGCAAAAATTATTTTCGGAATTGGCAACTAAAGCAATCAACAAAGCCTTGAGTGAAGAAACTCTGTTGACTTTGCTGACTGGTTTCTGCAGGGGCAGAGGATGAAGCAACAGTCATTGGCACTTGTGCCTGAGTAACAGGTGTTTGGACATAATGATACTGAGGAACAGTGGTTTGGACATAGTGCACAGGAACAGTTGTTGGGGTCTGTGCAAAGTGAGCAGTGTTTTGCACATTTGGTGCAGGGGTGTTTTGGGAAAACTGATAAGTGTTGGTTTGAGGTCTTTGGTTTGGATAGGTGATCATAGGAGTACCATTTTGACTCCTACATTCCCTAGCAAAGTGACCCATTCTATGACACTTATAACACTTGATCTTTGATTTATCCAACCCCACTCTTGATCCACCATGTAAACCTGGGTACCTTCTGCCAGTTTTCTTATAGAAGTTATTGGTTCTAACACTGAGCAGGGCCAACTGATGCAAAATGTCCATTTATTCTAAGTCCACAGGGTCAATGTATTGAAGGTCATTATACACAAAAGATGTGTTATCAGATGCCTGGATATCACCACTTGCTGTAAAAGCATAGCTGGGTGATGAATAAGAATCAGTGTTAAAACCAGTGGTTATATCAATGTAATGATCATAACCCTGATCCTTACTACTTCCAGGTACCTCATCTTGACCCAAAAGTGTTGTATTCCCAAATACATAGTCATCAGACACTTTTCCAGAGTCCTGGAGCTTCCTTTTCTAGTTAAGCTCTCTCTCATAAGTCAAGAGCTTACCATGAAGCTGGGTCAGAGTCAGGTCCTTAAATCCGATAGAGTTTCTCATGACAATTGCTATAGTGTCCCATTTGTCCTGAAGTGATCTAAGAAACCTATGATTCAAAGTTGAATTAGGGTAAGTTAGACCCACCAGTTTTAGTTCACTAATCAGACAATTAAATCTCTCAAACTGTTGTGTTAACGACTCTCCCTTCACATGACTAAACGTTTCATATTGTTGGTTAAGTATTTCACGGTTGTTTTCTATCACATCCTCAGTCCCACCAAACTGCTCTTTAAGAGCATCCCACAACTCTTTTGCACTATTGGACTGCAGATATCATTTGGTAGAGCCATGGCTACAATACTGAAAGCCTTAGCATCTAACTCAATTTTTTGAAAATCTTGCTCAGAGTAGTTTTCAACACTCTTAGGTACTTGGACCTTGGGATCTTCGGTATTCGGCACCATTGGAACATGAGGTCCAAAGACAACCGACTTCCAACACCTAGTGTTTTGCTGTGCTATCACATGACTCATCCGACGTTGCCAGATATTGTATTCAGATCTGACAAGCATCGGTGGCTTGTTGCTAGTGCCAGTGTTATGTGGATCTTGATTAATTGAAGTCATTCTCTGATTTTTACGAAAACAAAATCTATTTACTAACGGTTGAAACGAAAATAAAATATTACTCTGTTTTCAATCCGACAAACAAACGATATCAATAAATTATGAGCTGATCTGTTTATATTAAATTGATTGATTAGATCGAATTTAATTGACCAAGCTCTGATACCAATTGTAAGTATCTGAGTTTGATTGTTTTGATAGTTTAGACGAATAATGAAGTTAATGAAGTGAGATAAAAATGGAAAGTGCAGCGGAATGATAAACTATAAATCAAAACAAGAGAATAATTGTTTTTAATCGAAAGCTCTCTTTAGATTGAAAGGTTACAATTGTACAAGTACTCCCCCTCAGCCTGATCACTCAGAGAATGTTTGTCTAAAGGAATGACTAGAGTGATGAATAGAACAGTACAATCACTGTTCTATTTATAAACCAAACTAAACCTCTGATGATCACTGCTGACGTCACCTAAGACAGCGACCTCTAACTGAATAACAACATAAAACATCTGTTAACTACAACTACTGTTACATTGAAAACACTGCAAACATAAACTACTGTAAAATGAAAACTCTGATGGTCTTTATCATCTGTTGAATCCAAAGTGCTGTTGGTTCCAACAGACCTTTGTCTTCAGTACTTGATCAGCAGTTGTTTCTTCATCAGATCTTTGTCTATCAGTTGTTTGTTCAGCTGACCTTTTAGCAGCAGCAGTTGTCTTCATCAGTTGTTTGGTGTAGCAGTTGTTAGGGTCAACAGTCTTTTAGGGAAAGTATCTTGAATCTACTGTTTTATTCAAAAGATCAAATAAGATAGAATATTTTGGCTTTCTAATCATCTGTTCTTCTCCAGGTCAGCAGACCCAACATTAAGACCAAGGTCCGATGAAGGCCACCCAATTTTTCATAATCAACTCTCTCGCTCTCCCCTACAACCAAGGATTAGATAGAGCCGAATGCTAATCTAGATCCAATGATGGTTGTAAAGCAAATCACAGATCAAATGGAATTGATGAAGATTCTACGACAGTGGTGGTGAACGTCGATAGTGATGAAGAACATGGCCCCTAAAATATTTTAAAGGTGTATCTCATAAAAACTATAATTTTTTTATGAATAACAAGACCTCATGTATTACCCGTTGTTCATGATGGTGAAAGAATTTGTAGAAATATGGCATAGAGTAGAACAAGTAATTTTAATTTTTTTTAAATCTCTTTTTAGATGATGTAGTAAAGAGTTCAATTTAAAATTTTTTATGGAATTCACATTTTAACTGGGAAGTTAGTCTAAATTCTAGTGGAATTCATTTTTCAAGTGTTATTATGATAATGGTAACTCTCTAATCATTTTTTATTGATTTAAGTCTCCTATATATATAAGAGATTGCTACAACAATTGAGGAGAGAATATCTCCAAATTACATAAATATAAAGATTACAATAAAGAAAAATTAAATGATGTTTGTAACTGAAATATTTATGACGATTGCTGAGATTTTGGTATATTCTAATACCCTTCGTCAATGCAAGTTGGAGGTTCTCCCAGACGAAGAATTGTGCAAAATTTCTCAAAAATTGGTTTTGGTAGACTTTTTATGAATATATGGGCGACTTTCTTATTTGTTGAGATGAACTTAGTGTCAATACGACCGGATGCAACTATTTCAAAAACAAAATCATAATTGATATCAATGTGCTTGGCTCTCTTGTGTGAAATAAGATTTTGACTTAGGAATAAAGCACTCTTGTCGCTAAGCAAGGTGGGTCGAAATGGTGGTAATGCATGAAGTTCACCTAGAAGATTAGTCAGCCAAATAATTTCCACATCAATATTTACCATTGTTCTATATTCTGACTCGCAGCTTGATCGATAAACCGTAGGTTTCTTCTTAGAACTCCAAGAGACCAAATTTCCACCCAAGTAAATGCAATCTTCGAGTGTCAATGCAACGCTCCCAATCTGCATCTGGAGTACCTAATATAATAGTGTTAGGAGTTCTATCAAATGTTAGGCCGTGTGATAAAATACCCTTAACGTAACGTAGAATTCTTTTAACAAGTTGAAAATGAGTGGTGGTGGGATTTTGAAGGAATGGACTAGCTTGGTTTACCGCATAGGAGAGTTCGGGACGTGTGATTGTGAGATATTGGAGAGCTCCCACGAGGGATCGGTAAAGGGTAGGGTCGTGGAAGGGTTGGCCATTGGATTTGAAAATGTCTTTAGGAGTGAGAGGATTGGCAACCAGTTTGGAGTCGAGTAAACCGGCTCAAGTGAGAATGTCGTAGGCATATTTTGATTGGTTTAGAAATAGACCAGTTTTTGTGTGGGTGACTTCTAAACCGAGAAAGAATTTAGCATGCCAAGATCTTTGATTTTGAACTCCCTATGAAAACGTGTGGTGAAGCTGTTGATGAAAACTTCATTATTGCCAATGAGGACAATATCGTCCACATAAACTCGGAGATTAAGTAAGATCCCATGATGATTGTAAATGAACAAAGAAGGATCGACTCGACATTTTGAAAACCTAGGGTTATAAGAAAAGTGCTCAAGCGTTGAAACCATGCTCGAGGAGCTAGTTTGAGGCCATAAACAGCACGATTAAGTTTGCACACATGGTTGGGTCATTTGGGATCCTGAAAGCCTGGTGGTTGTTCCATAAACACGGTTTCGTTGAGATGGCCATTTAAAAAAGTATTGTTGACATCAAGTTGTGCTAATGACCTTCATTAATAGTGGCGAGGCTAAGAACCACCCGGATTGTGGAGGATTTTACAACCGGTCTAAATGTGTGAGAAGTCTAGTCCCGAGATTTGAGAAAATCCTTGGGCTACAGGTCGAAATTTGTAGCAGTAAATAGATTTGTTAGATTTATATTTTATTCGATAAATCCACTTTAAGCCAATGATGTTTGTGGTAGACGAGCATCGGACTAGATTCCATGTATGGTTGCCATGTAGAGCATCAACTTCATCATGCATGGCTAGTACCCACTTGGGATCCTTGAGAGCCTTTTTGATGCCTTTAGGAACATGAGACGAGAAAAGAGAGTGGTGAAGGTGATGAGTAGAAAGTTGAGAGAGGTTGGCATAATGTTTTGTTTATAAATACGATGTTTTGATCCAAGACATCCAATGATGTGAAAAATGTTTAAGTGACACTAGTGTGATTACATGCAATGATTGACCCTATGACCCATTGATGAACATCAAGTTTACATATCATTTATACAATCCTCATGTGATCTACATAAGTTTACACACGTTCAAGTATTACACATGTCAATCAGACCTTTCAAATATGTTCAAATACCTTAATTCAATAATCTGCGTTTTCGGGACAACTCCGCAATATTTTTTATTTGGTATCAACAGTTGAATTTTCCGAAGAGAAATGTTTGGGATTTCCTGGAAAATATCATCGGGTCTTCCTCCGATTTCTTAACTACAACTAGGTTTTAAAGATGACTCAATTGCGACAGTTTACAAAAAAAAAAGAACCTAAAAATCTAGATTCATCCAAATGGAATTAATCCATTTGGAAAAGTTGTAAAACTCATGTATTTAGTTACTGAGCAAATTTCTTGGTCTAACATTTTATAAATTTCGAGTTATGATGTTTTAAATTCGACCTAAGGTTCAGGTCTGAAAATCATATTTGACCTCTTGGTTTATAAATTCACAAAAACATATCAAACGAGATCCAAAATATACCAACTTATATATTCTAAAAATCTAAGATCATAAATAACATGCTCGAACCAAGAAACGACCAAAACAAATACTTTAAGACCATGTTATAAGACATACAAGTCGAAGCATACAATCTGTCCATTTTTATGCATGTTAATATCTCAATAATAACATACCCTAAACTCATAAGATCGATAAAGAATAATCATACACACGTGGTACAAAACTCCTAATATGTAGATCTGATCAAACATACAAGATTTATCAAGAAATGTAACTTCTATAAACCCTAGATCAAAGATAAACACATACATGCAAGTTTCATGCAAAGTATCAACATAAATTCATATAAACATGTTATTAATCATATTTATCCGTATTAAAACTTATGTTTATGTTTATTATTAGTTAACATCAGATCTGGAAAACCGAGTTTATACTGTTTTAAAACATAATTAAGAAGATTAAAACACTAATGTTATGATCTGAGTTTGATTTGTTATGAAGGTTAATAGATGAAACAATAATGAAGATGAATAATAATGGAAAGAGCAGCGGAAATACAAACTCTAAATCATAACAAATAGGATAATTTCTTTTAACAAGTACTATTATTAGTCATCACAGATTCTAGTACAAGTATAAAATCTCCCCCTCAGCCCGAGCACTCACAACTTTGTTTGTACAAGAGAATGTTTTCGGAGTGATGAATAGAACAGTCTAGGCACTGTTCAATTTATAGACCAACTAAAGCTCTGGTGACCTAAGGTTGACGTCACCTAAGACAGTGTCATCTAACAGAAATAACAACATAAAACATCTGCCCTAATACAAACATTGTTACATTGAAAACCCTTATGACTAAACCTCTAACTAGGAAACTACTGATGGCTAAAACTCTGTTGCTTGAATCATCTGTTGGAGCCTAAGTGCTGTTAGCTCCAACAGACCTTGTATCCTCAGTCCTTTGGCTTAGCAGACCTTTCTTCATCAGACCTATGGTAGACAGTGATTTCTTCAATCAGACTTTGTAAGCATCAGTCTGTACAGCAGTTGTTAGAGACAACAGTTGTTAGTGTCAACAGTCTTTTGGGAGGATCTGGTATGTAAAATACTATTTTATTAAGGATCAGATGTTTAGTATGTTTTGGCTTTTCACTTCATCTGTTCTTCTCCGGTTCAACAGACCCAACAATATCCTAGAACAGATGATGCCAAAACACAACCTTTATTTCTGATCTTTATTTATCATCAGACTTTCTCTAATTTGGCCTTTCAATTGTAATTCAAAGTCTAGAGAGAACAAGTCTTTAGCATCCCTTTCTAGCTCTAAGTTCAGCCGGTCTTGGAGATCATCTGCACACAGACATATGCATCATCCATGCTTAACTTTTGAGCTTCTTCATCAGATCTGAGCAGAGTCAATTTGTGGGTGTCTTTGTTGACTTTCCACTTTAGAATTTTTGAATCTGAGGAGTTTTTGGGTTGCAAATTTATTTTTGATGAGTTTGGTGATGGAGGCCTGCCAATCATACTTCTGAGTTCTTCACTTATGGGATCAGAGAAGTAGTGAACCTGGTTGAAAATTCCTTCTTTCACAAAAGTATCTTCATACTTTTTTTCATCCTCCTCAGACATCTACTTCTGCCTTTTGTATTGTTTCTTGGCAGCAATGGTGAGATCAGATGTTGAGAGTAGACTGTCAAGTGAAAAGGTCTGTTCGGATTTTCAACCTCTGTTTCATCATGGTAAACTGGTTTTCTTGGAAGTATAGGATCAGTTTTTCTTTTCTCTTCAAGTGTCTTGTAAGTTTCAACTAGCCTCAACTCAGACCATCTTGCCACAGACTTCATCTCTCCAAAATCAGCGGCTACCAATTCTTCCCTCATTCTTTTGAATTTTAAGGCTATGACAAGGTCTTTACCTTTTCTGAAATCAGGAATAGAGGCCTTTTGATTTGAGTGCTTAGCCAATTATTCAATTATATTAAGTTCTTCTTGTAAAGCATGAGTAATCCAGCTTGCAAATTTTATTCTATTTGCTTTGTAAGGCTTAGTTGCCATGATTTGATCTAGAAGAGAATCCATGATTAACTTCATCACTTCACCACTGATTGGTTTGTTGGACATAGACTTACTCAGGTCCTTAGCAAAATCCTCAATCCTTCTCAATTTGCTAAGTTTTGCTGAATGGATGCCCTGAGCAGTCCTATCATCCTTTCCTTTACACTTCTCCTTAATAATCATATCTGCCTGTTGTCCTTTCAATTTCAAATATTCATCAACTTCTTAGGTTTAGGCAGATTCAAATTTGAGAGAGATGGGAAGGATAGCTGTGATGGATCCTCAGTATTGTAGAAGGATTGAATTTCCCCCTTGATAACGTCAAGTTCAAGGGGATATTGAGCAGCCAATGGGGTCATGGTTGGTGGAAGGATTGGATGAAAATTTGGAAGTGTGTGGTGAGAAAGATGACATTGGAATGGCTGAAAACGGGTTTAGATGGTGGTGATGAAATGGGTGTAGGTATTGTTTCAATGTTCTCATCATGTACCACAAAGGTGGACTTTCTTTTCCTTTTGTATAGGATGATACGGGATGATGGTGGTTGTTAAGTAGTGGGTGAGTTAACATCTGTTGGCACTTGTTTAATACCAGCAGATGTTTGTGGTTGTGAAGATGGTATGGATATGGATAATGCAGTGGTGGTGGTTGTTGCGATGATAGGTTCAGTGGTTGTAGTGGTGGTGACAGCAGATGTTTTGAGAGGAGAGGTTATAGATGATGGTGGTTGCCTAACATGTCTTGCAGGCATTTTCTTCTTTTTTAGGAGCCAACAATTTCTTTTTCCTGCGGTTCTTCATGTTTTCTCTTCACAAGAGACTCTGCTTTGTTTTCCAAGGTATCAGACATAATTAGCTTTGCTTCAGCAGCCTTTTCAGCCATGACATTGGCAGATTCATCAATCTTCTTTGCCTTGTCAGCTTTGGCAGTGTCAGCAGAGGTTTGAGCAGTGGATTAAGAAGCTGAAGCAGACCCTGGTTTGTTAGCAGAATTTTATGATTGACCATTTTTAGAAGGTGGAATCCCAAATGGATCAAGCTTTGGTAACTATCTCTGCCACTCTCCCCCTTTTTGGCATCATCAGCTATGAATTCATCATCATGTTCATCCCTTAGTATTGTTGTGGGGGCAGAGCCAGTGGTCTTCAGCAAATGTTCCTTAATGATTTTGATATCTGCTTGGGTATCATTGAACCTAGCATCCACCATGTTTCTGATCATAGCCATATAAGTTTCATGTGTTTGATCTGCTAGTTTTTGATGAGCTGTGATAATTGGATTGACAGATTTCCATAGCTCACTAGCAATGTCTTGGGTGGAGGGTTGACTTTTGGTGAGGGTAACCAAAGTTTGCATCATAGCCTTGAGATCAGTCTTGATTTCATTTACTGAGGACTCAATGGTGTTGACCCTTAGCATCAATTCTTAGTATCTTAATCCATCACCTAAATTAATAGGATAATCTGAATTCCTACCAGAAGTGGTAGTTGTAACTGGTTCAGTTCTAGGAGGTGAGTCCATTGAAAAGAATCCAAATGCCCTTTTGTCTTGGTACTGGGGACTTCCAACTGGTTTAGGAGTCACTATAGTGGCCTCAGCAGTTGTTGTCTCCAAGGGAGTCTTAGCTATGTAACCACTGTCCTGTAGTGAGACAATGGTCTCAACAACAGTAGTGGTTGCTTCACTTGGAAAACCTCCTTGAGTTACATGTAACTCAAAGGGTGTGGCCTCCCCTGTTTTTAGGCTCGCCACTTAACTTTTCTCAAGCCCAGTCACTTGTTGGAGTATAGTCTCAGTGATAGGTGATTGAGAGGAACTTGTATTAGCCTAAGTTTTGTCAATGGCTTCGAATAGTGGTTGCATTGTGGGTGGAATAGGAGTGTCATTTGATGGTGAGGGTTGTGGAGTGAGAAGAGAAGCAGCCCTGGGAGAAGGACTTGTGAACATATGTTCAAGTGAATCATATGCTTCTTGATGTGTTTCCCCTTGGCTTACAACATGATCCTTTTGAGAGGATTCATGAGGATTTTGGATGGGTTGAGATATTTCCAACTATTAAGAGGAAGTATCAACAATGGTTGTTTGTTGCATTTGTCTTACAACAGGGTTTTCCTCTAGTATCTCATCTTTCACAGTCACCTTTTTTGTTTTCTTTTTGGTGGGCTTAGTGGATGGAAGTTTCTTTTTGGTGATTGCTGGTGTGGGTTTCACAGCACTAGATGTAGTGCCATGATCACTAGGAGCAGTGGGCTCAGCAACAGAGGTTTTGACAACAGTTGTTGTCTTAACACTCTTTGATTGTGTTTTGGAAACTTTTGCTTTTGATACTTTTTCTTGGGTGTTAGGACCCAGCATTCTTGTAAAAGTTTCTAATGAAAGACTGTTCATTTGAAGAGCTTCACCTTTTTTAAATTCCTTTTCAGGTAAAACCTTTTGTAGGAAAACACTTAAAAGTCTTGGGTATAAAAGAAAAGCATTGTTGGACCCAGACTTGACACCCTTCACAGTTGCTACTAAATCTAAAAACAGGCCCTGGGATAGATTATAATCAGTATTTGACAAAATTGCATATCCTAGGTACTGAACTTTCAATGGGATTTCATTAAAAGAAGTAGTTTTAGCAGAGAGGCATATGAGGAAGGTATGAAAGAAAAATTTCATGTATGCAGGAAAATATTTTTTAAAAATGGTTGCCCTAGTCATTTGTCCTTCATATCCCCTCTCTATGAACTCAGTGTAAAGTTCAGTCTTTGAAAAAGAATCCTTACCTGCCAAGTCGTCCAGTGAGAAGGTTTTGGAAATGGTTTGAGGGGTTATGGTGACATGTGTCGCACCAATTTTGGAGATAATAGTTGTTGGCTTTTTGTCTGTAAACAGAGTTTCAACATGGAATGGAATAGACGGTTTTCCTCTGTTTTGGACATATATGGCAAATAATTGTGGGGGGCTTTTACTTGAAGATCCATGTTTTGGATTCGAGTAAGAAATTTGATGAAATTAGGTCGAGGGTTTGAGTTTTATGGTAGGCGGTTTTTAGAATTTTGAATTCAATGAGACAGTGTAACAATTGTTGGGGAAAACAGGGTTTTTTATAGTCTTAAGGGAAACCGCTGATGTGGCCAAAGCACTACTTTTGAGAGCAGATGTGGCAATAATCTGATGGAAGGTTGGAAAATTTGTGGATGACAGTTGTATATAACATCTGATGACTAGTCAACAGATGTTAAGAAAACAGTTGTTTTATCTGAACAGAGTGTTTGAAACAGATTTTTTCAACCAACAGTGGTTGTTTTCTCTGAATAGACTTTTGAAACAGATTTTTCAACCAACAGATGATAAAAATTTATGAAACAGTGGTTGTTTTATCTTGAACAGATTTTTCAACCAAAGCTATTTTTAAGGATGAATTTTGATTTTTTGACAACATTTTAATGTTTTTATTTATGAATTTTTTTTTCTTTTAATCAATGTTTAGCATACCAATCCGAGAGATCAGACTTTCAAAGGTAGATGTGTCTAGTTCCTTTGTCAGCACATCTTCCAGCTGATCCTCTGTTGGTACATGGTGCAGAGAAATCAAACCTTTTTCATAGTTCTCTCTCACAAAATGGTGTCTGATGTCAATGTGCTTTGTAGTTGAATGGGAAACTAGATTTTTGATTATATTTTCAGCTGCTTGACTGTCCAACATAAGTGGGGTCTTTAAGGCAGTTATACCAAAATCCAGTAGCTGGTTTTGAAGCCACATGAGTTGGCCTGTACAGCTTGCAGCAGCAATGTATTCAGCATTTGCTATTGATGTTGAAACAGCTGCTTGCTTTTTGCTTTGCCAAGAGACTAAGGCATTTCCTAGGAATTGGCACCCTGCTGAAGTGGACTTCCTTGTGGTATCAGGATACCAGATACCAAGTGTGGGAGCACCTTTTAGGTATCTGAATATCCTTTTCAAAGCTATAAGATTTGACTTTCTAGGTGATGCCTAGGATCTTGCACAGACACAAGTGTCAAACATAATTTCTGGCCTTGATGGAGTGAGTTACAATAAAGACCCAATCATGCATCTATAATGTGTCTGATAAACCAGTTCATCTTTACCATCAACAGTGAGTAAGTTGGTAGTACTCGAGGGTTGACTGCATGGTTTACAGTCATTCATTTCAAATTTTGTATGTAAGTTTTTAACATACTTATTTTGGTGAATAAATGTTCCATTTTGCAGTTGTCCAACTTGGAGACCAAGAAAACACTGGAGTTCACCCATAGCACTCATTTCAAACTCTGCTGCCATGAGTTTTCTAAAATCTTCACACATTTTATTACATGTGGACCCAAAAATGATGTCATCCACATATATTTGAACAATCATTAGATCTTTCCCGTTCCATTTTAAAAATAAAGTTTTATCAATTTTACCTCTAGTGAAACCAATGGACAAGAGAGAGGTGGGAAGAGTTTCATACCAGGCCCTTGGTGCTTGTTTCAAGCCATACAAAGCTTTGTTGAGCTTGTAGACATGATCAGGATGGAATGTGTCTTCAAAACCAGGTGGTTGGCACACATAGACTTCCTCCTGAATTTTGCCATAAAGAAATGCACACTTGATATCCATCGGATACACCTTGATGTTGTGGTTGACAGCAAAGGCTAGGAAAAGTCTGATAGCTTCCAACCTAGCTACAGGAGCAATGGTTTCATCATAATTAATTCCTTCTTATTGTTTGAAGCCTTGAACCAAAAGCCTGGCTTTATTCTTAACTACAATACCCCTTTCATCACTTTTGTTCTTGAAGACCCACAGGTTGTGTGATAGATAAAAAGCCTGCAAAAAGATAGATGTTTGAGGATTGACTTCTTGTGAGCACCCCTTCATTGATGTTGCCAATGATCTAGTCTGGTGGATGAGCTCTAAGGTAGATTAAATCTCCTTGATATGGTATGATGGCATTTTGAGGTGATGGACAGAGGTTTGTGGCATCTGTTGTGACATCTGTTTGCACTTCTGTAGTGCCAACAGATGTTTTGAAATGGAGGTGGGGGAATGGGACCAAGTGGTGTAAAGGTGGACTGACTTTTGTTAACTGAAGCTGGACTTTTGTCAACAGATGATTGAAATGTGGTTAAGCTGGATGAAGTAGTAGTGTGAGGGGAAAGACTGGTCAACAATGGTTGACTCAGCTGTAGAAGAGTTTTGACAGATGTTTTCAACATTTGCTTGTCCTGATGCAGAATAGACTTTGTTGTGAGACCGTGGAATCACAATGTCAAATCTGTAGTCTTGCTTTGGAGACTGTGGTGTACTTGCACTGTTAGTTTTAGCAGTACTATCTTCAAATTTTAATTTATATAAATCAAACAGTTCAGCTGGATTTGCTGGGATTTTTAAGGATGAAAGATCATTGAACTTTACATTCAGTGTTTCTTCTATTGTCCTGGTCCTTGTGTTAAACACTTTATAGGCCTTGGTAGTAGAAAAAAATCCCAGAAAATATCCACAATCTACTTTGGCTGCAAATTTTGAAATGGAATCTTTGAGATTGAAACATGGGCATTTTGAAAACTGAGATCAGTGGTTTAATTTTGAACAAAATTTCATAAGCAGTCTTTTAATGTCTGGGGTTAATCAAAACTCTGTTTTGAACATAACAAGCAGTGTTTATAGCTTCTGCCCAAAAGGACAGTGGTAAACTAGAATCTGCTAGCATAGTTCTTGCAGCCTCAATAAGGGTTCTATTTTTCGTTTCAACCACCCCATTTTGTTCTGGTATTCTTGGAATGCTGAACTGCCTCACAATTCCTTTTGACACACAAATGTCATCCAACTCCTTATTTTTGAACTCTGTTCCATTGTCACTTCTAAAGATTTTCACTGGCAAGTCATATTGCTTTTCAACTTTGTTGACAAAGTCCTTCAAGATACCTGCAGTCTCATCCTTAGAGTGTAAAAGGTAAGTCCATGTAAACCTAGAAAAATCATCAACTATAACAAGACAAATTCTCTTTTCCTTAGACTCTTGACTTTAACTAATCCAAACAAGTCCATGTGCAACAATTTAAGACACTGACTAGTTTTGGACTCACTAATGGATTTGTATGAGCTTTTATACTATGTACCTTTTAAATAGGAAACCCGATGCTCATCACATTTGAATTCTTTTGATGGAAGGCCTCTTACAAGGCTTTGTTTTCAGAGTGAGTTCATAGTTTGAAGGTTGGTATGACCCAATTTCCTATGCCACAATTCTTTCTCTTTAGATGAAGTAGCAGAAAATAGACAGACATTTGCCATAGGGTTATCCTTCTACATATCAACCACATATACATTGCCACTCTTATGAGCAACAAGTCGTGCTTTGCTCTCAGCTATGATCGTATCAATCTTTTTAACCACTTCTCGCCCAATAGTCTTAAAAGTTTTCTTAGTGAAAAATGACCCATAGCATTTATCACTCATTTGTGAAACACTAAGAAGATTAAATTTAAGATTATCAATAAGATTGATATTTTCAAACTTGAGTCTCCCAGCATGAAAAGTCCTAGAACCCAACACCTTACATTTAGAATCATTACCAAAAGATATATCACCTCCTCCATGAGCAAGAAAGTCCAGAAGTAGGGCTCTACATCATGTCATGTGCCTGGAGCCTCCACTGTCTACATACCATAAACTATCTAAGCAAGCAGAATCTCCCTGCACATTAGTAAAGAATTAGTTTTGGTGAGTGTCCAAAGCCAAGTTGGCTTTGGATGGGTTCTGAGACCTTTCAGGCTCAAGTTTAGGAGAATGATAAGTGGTTTGAACAAGGTTTTGAACCAAGCTCAACAACTGTTGTTGACCATTTGCTAGTGTTTGTATGTGAACACTTGGTGCAACAGATGTTTGACCATTTCCTATTAGATGATAGTAACCATGAGGATGCCTGTTCACTTTTGGTTTTGAATTCCTTTTTGGCTCATCATAAACATGTGGCAGACGATGACAAGGTGGTTGTCCATGTCCTCTTGGAAACTTGTTCGAGGGTGGAGCATCTGTTACTTGAACATCTCTAGGAGCAGAGTTTTCATTAAGATTTTTTATAACAGATGTTTGGACTGGTGTGAAGGTCCGTTTGGGCTTTCGTTTAAAAGTACTAACCACTTGATTCAGTTGAGTTTTTACTTTATACTCTTGAATTTTGACATCAAAATTTTTGAGATAAAGACACTATTGGGTTTTATGATTCATTTTACCACATATTGAACAGTTTGGTTTAGAATCACACACACTTGTTCCTTTGTTGATGTCATATGCTTTTAGAAGAAAACAGTTTTTAGTAACATGGTTCTTCTTTTCACAAAAATCACAAAATAAGTTTGAATCCTTTTCTTTTATCTTCCCTTTTTCCTTCTTCTTTTCAACAGATGTTTGATCATCTGCTGGAAGATCTTTTAAGGGAATGATTTTTGCCTGTGGTGCCTTTTTACCAGTAGGGGTTTTAAATTGACTGGTTTGAAGTTATCAAGAACATCACACTCATCTGAGCAAGTTGGTTTAAACTGGTATTTTTCAATTTCAGAAAATGATGAGGAACCTTCAAGTTTTTCAAGAACAATTTTCTTGCAATTAGGTTTAGTGATTTTAATTTCTTAACCCTCTAAATTTGTTGGAATAACCTCAACCAACTAGGGTTCCCTTTTGTCAGTGTTTTGGGAAATTTGAGCAGTGGTTTCATTGTAACCAAAGCCAAATTTCACATGACTTTGGTCTGTTGGTTGAGGACCATCTCAAAACCTTTACATGATTCCACCCATTTTTTACACTCAACTTGGGTGGATTCAAGTTCCTGTTTACAACTCTGATATTTTGTTATCACAGTTTGGAGCTGGTCCTTGGTTATGCTTGCTTCATGTTTTAAACTGTTGATTTCATATTCGTTTTCAGTTAATTTTGACTCTTTTGTGAGTTTTTCAAACTGAATTTCATCCTCTAAAATTTTCTTTCTAAGGTTTTCATTCACCTCTTTAATGTTTGCAAAAGCTATTACACATTTGTTTGAACATAAATCATTTAAAATTTGAGGAGATACTATAGCAGCAGCCATCAATGCACAATTACACTTGCACTCACAATCATCTTCACTCCATGGATCTCAGAGATTCACAACCTCTGCTTCAAACTTTTCAACTGAAACAACTGTATCAACAACATCATTAGTCATATTTTCAAACTCAGAAACCACTTCCTCAAATTCAACTCCTTCAACAATTGTCTCTAGTGCCATGAAACAGAAATTTTCTGGTTCATTGTTAGATTTGGCAACAAGAGCAAGGTTTTCATCTGTTAGCTCATCTGTTGTGAAAAAACAAAGCCTTATGTGAAAAAACTCTGTTGACTGGTCTCTGCAGGAGCAGAGGGTGGAGTAGCAGTTAGTGGCATTTGAACCTGAGCAACAGGGGTTTGAACATAATGAATCTATGGAACCGTGGTTTGGACATAGTTGATAGGAACGGTGGATGCGGACAATGCAAAGTGAGCAGTGTTTTACACATTTGGTCCAGGGGTATTTTGGGAAAATTGATAAGTGTTTATCTGAGGCCTTTGATTTAGATAGGTAATCATAGGTGTTCCATTTTGACTCCTACATTCCCTAGCAAAATGACCCATTCTATGACATTTGTAACACTTACTTTTAGATTTATCGAACCCCACTTTTGACCCACCATGTAAACCTGGATATTTTCTGCCAGTTTTCTTATAGAAAATGTTAGTTCTAACACTGAGCAGAGCCAGTTGGTGCAAAATTACACATTTGGTTCGTGAGGTACCCCCTCATGCCCCCCGGGGGGTTTGGGCCTTTTCCCCGGCGCCGTCCAAGACTTTTTGTAGATGCGTTTTTGCGACTAATGATTAGATGTTAACATGTGTTAAGGGGCGAAGGTAAACAAGATGGGCGAAGGTGAACATAGAAATGGGCGAAGGTATACAGTAGTGGACGAATCTGGAACCAAGACTGAACAGAAGACACATTCGACCATACAATATGGGCGAATGTGGAAAAGGCTACATTCGACCAATGAGAAGGGGCGAATGTGCAGTCATTATAAATAGATTTTGGGTTTTTGTAATGTTAAGTGAGTCATTTAGAGTGTGTGTTTTTGGGGTGTGTTCCAGAGAGGTCTGAGAGTGATAGTTTGTGTGCTAGATTAACTGTAATCAATCTGTAAGCAATTATTTGGAAAAGTTAATCTATGAAAAGCTTTTAAAATGACTTTGATTGTGTTTTGATTGAGTTTATATCAGTTTGTTCTAAGCTAGGGTTTCCGCACCTGGTTTAGCAACTTGTATGATCATATAATCCTGTTTTCGTGTCGAATTCTCCCTCTACAAAGTGGTATCAGAGCGTAGAGGATCATACAACAACAAATTGATAAACTCAGAGCTGATTTGGACATAATTTTCATCAATTCACATCTGTTTTTACATAAAAATGGTTTTTGAGTGTTTTTGAAAGAATTAGAGGTGATTTTGTGGATAAAATTCAAAATTCCAAGTATTAAAGTTGTTCCAAATCATCTCCGAAGCAAAACCTAATCAAGATCATTCAAATCCACAAACTTTTGAAAATCAGAGATCAAAATAACCGTTTTTCAAAGTGTAACCGTTTTTCAAAAGTAAGAAATGGGCGAACCTGGAGTTGTTGGGCGAATGTGTGAGTTTTAGGTCGAAGGTGAGTGGTTTTGTGGGCGAACCTAGAGTTTTTAGGGCGAACCTAGAATTTTTCATCTGAACTTTTTACATTCGGTTCATATTTTTCACCCTCGGGACATCGGGCGGACGAATCTGAAATCGAAACGGTCGAACCTAGGTGATTGTGGACGAAAGTAGAAGAGTGTTTGTGAGTTTTTACATTCTGGTGAGATTTCACATTCGGGTTAGAGTGTTTGGGCGAATCTGAATCAAAAGGGACGAACCTGAGCACATTTTGGGCGAACCTAGGATAGTTTTTGGAAAATTTTTCTAAGTGTTGAAATTCTCGAAGTTCGTGATTATGTGGCGTTATCAGACTACTCCTACACCAGCAACTACACAACCACAACAGCAGGTGATGGACCCATGGACAGTGGCAGCACAGAAGACGAGCACACAGTCTTCGCAGCCGGTTAATTACATGACTCAAAGTGCACCTCCAGCACCACAGTCTGACTACTGGGGAGTAGCAGCAGCGGTGGTAAACACTCAAACTACAAATGCTATTTCCACACTGATTAATGATTTGTCTTCAGGTAGCGGGACTCGGCCACCGAAGCTTATGGAGATTCAAGAATACAATCAGTGGCAGAAAAAGTTCAAGATACACTTGGAAGGCATGGGAGTGGAAGGTGCTGAAGCATGGAACATGATTGCTAAAGGTTACACACCACCAGTTCTGGAGAACACAGGTGAACCAGTGCCATTGGAGAGCATGGCGGAGGATGAGAAAAAGAAGTTTGCTGTGGAAAAGAAGGCGTTTTCCCAACTGACACAGGCAATCACAAATGATCTGTTACATCAGTTTGGGACATGCACAACGTCGAAGGCACTGTGGGATATGCTTAAAAGGAAGCATGATGGAAATGAGAAGACTCGAAGTTTGAGGACGGAAGAACTTATTAAGGAGTTTGAGAATTTTTCTTATGTTGGAAATGAATCTTTGAAAGAACTAACTCCTAGATTTAATCATTTGATATCTGAATTGTCTAGCTATGGTATACAGATTCCTATGGCAAAACAGGTGGACAAGTTTGCAGATGCACTACCACCAAACTGGGATCAGCATGTGGATGTTCTAAAGGAGAAGGATGCTTATCAATACTGGTCTCTTCAGGAGTTCATTGAGAAGCTGGAAAACAAAGAATTGGAAGAGAAGAGGAAGGCTAGGAGAGCACAGATTCCTCAGAATCCGAACTTATACTTTGGAGGATCTTCAGTTCCAGCAAGCACAAGCTCAGGAGGGCTAGTTGCACCACATGTTGCTTGTATATCCAATGTTGTGGAATCACCTACCATTAACTACCATCAACAAACTTCATCTTCATCACAACCACAACCACAAGTTCCATACCAATATTCATACATTCCACCATTCTCCCCAAAGCAACAAGCAGCTTTTTACACTGCTAGTCAATCTCAACCACAACCATTGATCCAACCTAACCAACAAACGGTGGTTTTGGAGACTTCCAATCTTGGAAATGTGACAGTTGAAGTTGCTCAGCAACACATTGCATTAGTCTCTGCAATGGTTTCTTCCTACAATGGGTTAGTTGCTAGTCAAATTGGTAATAACAACTTGACCAATGAAGACTACGCACAGATTGACAAGGAGGAGATGGAACTCATTGATATTCAATGGGCCTTTGCAAGCATAATGCGAAGAGCAACGGAGTTTATTGAGAAGACAGGTAGAACAGACTTGGGAACTTCTCCTAACACAACCTACGGGTTCAATAAGGAGAAAGTGACATGTTTTAACTGTGGAGGAAAAGGTCACTTTAAACGTGAATGCACCCAGCCACCAAAACAAGGCAATAGGAATCCATTCAATGCCACCTATCAGAACCGTCAACAACAAAACCAAAACCAAGGTTCTTCCCAAAACAACAACAACAACTACCAAAATCGTCAAAACAACTTTAATAACAACCAAAATAGACAACCAAACACACCAAACCAGACACAAACCCAAACACCAAACAATACTAACCGAACAGTCATACCAATCACTACACCAAATGAACAACAGAATACCAATCAAGCATTGGTTACTCAACAAGATGAAAGGTTTGACTGGTCGAGCATTCAGATAGGTGTTGAGGAAATCACCACTGCGGGAAATGTGGCTTGTGTTGCATATCAGGTTGATATTGAAGATTCGGTGACGATGGAGGAGAAGGTAGGAACTGAGGTTGATAGTGATGAGTCTGAGGCTGAGATGGATGTGGATTTTGAACCTGTTAAGGTTAATTCTGAAGTTGATGTTGAAGTTCAAACTGAAGAAACAAATTCGGGAGTTGTGATTGATACTGTTTCTGACATTCCTGAGGAGTGTGAATCGGTTTATTCTGATTCAGACAGTGAATCGGATACAGAAGCAAGTGTTAATTCTCTTGATGAAGATATCGATCAGTTGCTTGCAGAAGCGGATTTTCTGATGACAAGGAAGTCGTGCATTGCAGATGATGCTTTCACAAAGATTGATTATTCCAGATTCTTTGCAGGAAAGGAAGCTCATTTCGCATTGATGGCCATGACTGATCCGCCAAAACCTGTAAGTTCTGCATGTAGTACTGATAATACAAGTGAAAAATATTGTGGTACATGTGATAGATTGACTGAGGAGGTTAAACAACTCCGTGTTCAACGTGATAGTGCTATCATGAACAGTCAATCTACTCGCAAAGAGTTGAATGCTTTTAACAAAGTATTAGATGGCTATAAAAAGGACATTTCTGACTTGAAAAACACTTTGTCTTTGAAACAATTGGCAATTAACAACTATATCAATGAAATTGAAAACACCAAGTTGGAAATGGCCGCCATCAAATGCTTTGCTGAGAAAGTAAACAAAAAGCTGGAAAGCTATAAGAATATTGCTTATGTGGTAGATCACATCATTGATGATAAAACCACCAATTATCGGGCTGTACCATCTCCGGTTCTCTTTGAAAACCATAATTGTCACCAAGTGACACCGGAGAGTTCGGTAAAATCTGATTCAGCATCGGAAAATGAATCTAATACTTCAAGTATTGGTGATCCAAATTCCGATGTTAGACCGATTTTGGGAATCAATGATGAGGGTGTTACTGCTGAAAGTGTTGACTCAGACTCAGAGAGTGATGATACTGGTTGTAACCAAACTATTAATGCATGTGAAATTCCAAAAGAAAATCACATCATTACAAATGAACCAGTTTCATCATCTCAAATTGTTCCGATGAGAAGTGTTCATCATGTGAATAAGTCTGAGAAGAATGTTGTGAAGAAAGATCTTAATGTGATAAAGAAAGATCTTGAAAAGACTGATAAAAACGAACAATGTGACAAACCTGTCAAAGTGTTCTATCGGATGGAAGGATCCGATAAGATCATTTCTGACGAGGACTTTCCAATAAAAAATGCCAACTATGCTAAAATTGAAAAGATTTGGCAAGAAAGTACCATTTGGTTCCCAAAACATGAGAGAACAAATGAAATTCCACCAGCTTTGTTAAAGAAGTTGTATTTGGATGTTCCTCAAGAACCAAAGGTTCATGTCACAGAGTTTGTTAAACCCAAAAACAGAGCTAATGGTTTTAATGAGCCTACTTACTCAAAAGGGCCACTCCCTGAGAGTTTAAGGAAGCAACAGTACAATGATCAATACCCTGTTAGATCATTTGCTCAACCAAATGCTCCAAATGTTTTTGAAGAATACCGTGCATGCTTTAAGTGTGGGGAACGTGGGCATTTACTTGCTCAGTGCCCATATGTAAGGCATAGGAGGCACGAGGTGGAAGTGAGGAATTCCATGAGGAAATCGATTGATCATTATGTGCCACCACATAGGAGAGTTGTTCCTCAACAACCACAACCGTTTTATAATCATAACAATTTTCAAATAAGGAACACTCGTCCAATGCACTATGATAGAAGGAATCGGATTGCGATGGAAAACTCGTGGAGGAAGCCTGTGGTGAACACAACAGTTGAGAGGCAAAAGGTTCCACCAAAACCGATTGTCAAATCAAATGTTGGACCTAAGTCTGTTAAATCAGATAAGGTTACCAAGAAAGTTACTTTTGCTAACAATGTTCAGAAACTGACTGAGAACCCAAAGTCTCAGATTCGTATCCTGAAAAGGACTGAACAATCTTGGACACCCAATGGTACTCCAGGAGCCTCAACTTCAAAAGTTAATGAGAAAAAGGAAACTATTTTGAAAAATCAGAAAAAGATTGATCAAAAAGTTGTTGAAAATGTTTGTGATAATGTTACTGTGAAACCTGATGTTGAAAGACCCAAGATTCAGGCTTGGGTCCCCCGAAAGAACTAACTGATTTACATTTTGTGTGCAGGGAGCTTCAGCTGGCCCTATTAGCAGTCTTTGGATTGTTGATAGTGGAGCTTCAGGCCACATGACAGGGGATCTTGCGTTGCTGTTCGACGTGAAGAACATCAATGGCGGGTATGTAGCGTTTGCGGGAAACAAAGGCGGATATATCACAATGGAAGGAAGTGTGAGCAATGGGATAGTGAGTTTCGAGCGGATTTCGTATGTAAAGCAGATAGACTACAATCTGTTGAGTGTCAGTCAAATATGTGACAAGAAATTTACTGTGCATTTTGATGACAAATCCTGCTATATTCTGAAACCGGGCTTTACAATTCCTAAAGAGTGGATAATGTTGAAGGCACCTCGCGTCAACAATCTATACATTCTTGATATGTCCATGGCGATGACATCACAGGGGCAGATAACATGCTTTTTGTCCAAGGCGACTGAGAAAGAATCGATAATGTGGCACCGAAGAATGGGGCACATTCATCTGAAGAAAATGAATCAACTTGTGAGAAATGGACTTGTCGATGGAGTAAACGTGAAACATTTCCATCTGAATGACAAGTGTGTGAGTTGTAAAAAGGGGAAGCAACACAAACAGTCCCACAAAGTGAAAAAGGTTAACTCTGTTGAGATGCCACTAGAGCGATTGCACATGGATCTTTTCGGACCGGTCAAGCGCAAAAGTCATCTTGGAGAGCTTTATTGTTTAGTCGTCACTGACGATTACTCAAGATTTTCATGGGTGATGTGTTTGCAGAATAAAAGCGACACTTTCGTTAATCTAAAAGTTCTGTTCACTCGATTGGAGAATCTCTACAATGTGAAGATAAAGAGAATTCGGAGTGACAATGGGACGGAGTTCAAAAATGCCAAGATGGATGAACTTTGTGAAAACAAAGGGATACATCATGAATATTCGGCTCCGTACACCCCTCAACAGAACGGTGTTGCTGAACGAAAGAATAGGACTCTAATTGAAGCGGCTAGAACAATGCTTGCTAATTCAAATCTTCCAGTAATGTTCTGGAATGAGGCGATTTATGCAGCAAATTACACACTTAATCGGGTTTTAACAGTGCAGAAGTTTGGAAAAACATCTTATGAGCTGTTACACCGAAGAAAGCCGAACTTAGAGTATCTAGAACCTTTTGGGGCGCCATGCACAATGTTGAATCCAAGCGAAAAGTTTAGTCCTAAAGCCGAAGAGGGTTACTTTGTTGGATATGCAACCCTGCTCAAACGGGTATACAACAAGCGAACTCGTCGTGTGGAAGACTGGGCTAACGTGGAAGTTCAACGATATACTCAAAATATTCAAGGCACGGGTCCTGATTGGATGTTTGATTACAAAGATTTCTTTGAATCATTCAATCTAGATAGCTTGGTTGAAGAAGCTGTTATTCGATTACTTTACGAGTGTGAAAATGCAACAATTTCACCGTTGGTGCGTCCGATCACCGTGAACCCCCTACCAGCTTCTAATGATACCAATGCTCCTATACAAGAAGAAGAGATATTTCAAGAGGCTTCAACTTCATTAGACACTTCAGAATCTGAAGATGAACAATTTGAAGAAGCTATTCTTGATCAAGCTGAAGAACCAGAGGCACCGCCAGTGAACCCAACTCCAATTACAGATGTGGCTTCATCATCGAATACGGGTCATGATCTGGATGCTGTAGAGAACTTGACTGTTCAGACGGGAGTGCAAGTACCTGATTATCCGGAATCTCGGATTCATCGTATTCACCCGCTGGAGCAAGTAATCGGTGATCCTGGAAGTAGTGTTATGACCAGAGGGCAGCTTAAAAGCGTTAATTCGCCAGAGAGTTTTGGTGCTTTAGCTTTATATGCCAAAATTCAACAATCTGGTAGTCAAAATGATTGGTCGTTTGCGTGTTATGTGTCGCAGGTAGAGCCAAGGACATACAAGGACGCTTTGAAGGATGATGCCTGGGTGGAAGCTATGCAGGAGGAGTTATTACAATTCCAGAAATTGGGAGTTTGGACGCTCACAGATTTGCCGCCGGATAGGAAGAAGATTGGCACCAAATGGGTGTTTAAGTGTAAGAAGGATGATCGTGGGGTAATTGTTCGTAACAAAGCCAGATTGGTAGTGCAGGGTTTTCATCAAATCGAAGGGATTGATTATAATGAAATCTATGCACCGGTAGCACGAATCGAAGCTATTCGGATGTTCCTCGCGTTTGCTTCTTATAAGAAATTCAAAGTTTATCAAATGGACGTGAAAAGCGCATTTTTGTACGGGAAAGTCAAGGAAGAGGTGTATGTCGGGCAGCCACCAGGCTTTGAGGACCCAATCCACCGGGATAAGGTCTACGTGTTGAACAAAGCTCTTTATGGCTTGCACCAGGCTCCGAGGCAGTGGTACGAGGAGCTAAGTACATACCTCATCACCAAAGGATTTAAGCGCGGCCTCGTCGATTGCACCCTCTTTACGAAAAAGACGGGAGATGACTTGCTTCTAGTACAGATATACGTTGATGATATAATATTTGGTTCAACTAACGAGCTTTTATGCAGGGAGTTCGAAACTGTCATGCAGGAAAAGTTCGAGATGAGCGCAATGGGGGAGATGCAGTTTTTCCTAGGCTTGCAGGTGGACCAAAGACCCAACGGGATCTTCATTCACCAGACGAAATATGTCCCCGACATCTTGAGCCGATTCCAGATGGAGGACTCAAAGCCGATGGATACCCCGATTCAACCCAATCACGGGATTGGAGTGGACGCTAAGGGGGAGCTGACGGATCCCTTTACATACAGAGCAATCATCGGATCTCTGATGTATTTGACGGCGTCTCGACCAGATATTATGTACGCAACGTGTCTTTGTGCCCGTTATCAATCGAAGCCGAAACAAAGTCATCTGACGGCGGTCAAGCGTATCCTTCGATATCTGAAGGGTTGTCCCTCAAAAGGACTTTGGTACCCTAATGATGATAATTTTGATTTCATATCTTTTAGTGATGCAGATTGGGGCGGCTGTGACAAAGATAGCAAATCTACTACAGCTGGTTGCCAGTTTTTCGGGAGCAGGTTAATCACCTGGCAATGCAAGAAACAGACTTCCGTAGCACAATCTACCTGTGAAGCCGAGTACATTGCAGCCTCGAGTTGCTGTTCTCAAGTACTCTGGATTCAACAACAAATGGTGGATTACGGTTTGCAGTTTCTAAAAACTCCTATTTACTGTGACAACGAAGCCGCAATTGCATTAACTAAAAATTCAGAAAATCATTCTAAAGCGAAACACATCCGGATCAAATATCATTTTATCCGTGATTGTTACGCTAAGGAATTGATTGATATGATCAAAATACACACTGACTACCAACGTGCAGATCTGTTTACTAAAGCTTTTGACCGTTCACGCTTTGAATATCTTTTAAAAGTAAACAATATAAAAGAAAAACAGGACTAATCGGCACCTCGGTTTATCGCTTTTTAGTTTTTAGTTTTTATATTTTGCTAATTGGGAATTTCTCTTTGCTAATTGGGAATTTCTCTTTACTATCATAATCCTCAAAGAAGTTGATGCTTTCGAGGGGATTGTTTAATCCTCAAAGAAGTTGATGCTTTCGAGTGGATTGTTTCTTTCAAATTTTTGTTTTTGTTTTTCAGAAAAATCAAAAATCCCAAAAATATGTTCTTTATTTTAGGGGGAGCCACTTTATCAGAAAAACCAAAAACATTTTAAAATTCAAAAAGACCTAAAAATTAGAAAATTAAAAAAAAAAAAAAAAAAAAAAAAATGATTTCCTGGTAAAACAGAGGAAATGATAGTACATCAGTGGGAATCTGACACAGGCTAAAGAATTGTATAGTTTATGAGGAGTGTGTTGACCACGTGTGATATGCTGATAGGCTTCGTAGACTAAATATTGCGTGCATTAGTGATACAAACATAACGAACTACGCGTTCGTGGCTGAACACCTCATGGGCATATGGTCTTAGTACCGTAATTTCGTTTGATAGGATTGCCAAAATCTGAGGTTTCGGGTCGTTATGTTATGGTTATCCGGGATATTCTGATACACTTTTGTCGTATTGATTTACGGACCTAGTTTTATCAGAATATTTGCTAAAAGAGCTTAATTGCCAAAACCGGAAGTTACCGAATTGAGGAACTTTATGTTTTAATTGATCATAGATCATTATTACATCGTATTGATCATCTGATGCAAATCAGTGATTAATATCAGCCTCAACCTAGTGTATACGCACATGTTACTCTGCTGCATTCATTTGCTGACCTGTACACCTCTGTGCTATATACTTTGTAACTTTTACGGATAACTCTGGCATAATCACGCGTTACGACGAAGCTTTGTGCAATTACTTGATACGGGAGTATGTCGTGTGTGTGGGCACCACATAGTGTTAGTCTAATACACCTAACTCGTATCATTTTAAAGCATTGCGTAATTGTCTGCATGTGAGCTTACGTGGACCACAATATCAGCAATTGCCGTATCACATACTGTTTCTAATGATAATATTAAACAAAAAGATCAACGCTGTGATCAGATTTCTCAGAAAACTGATATGATCCTCTGACCGGATTTCACAAAATGTTTACTGCTTTCATTTACTTTGATGCATTTTATTTTGTTGCAATTTACTTTTAATGTCAAAAAGATACAAAATCCAAAAAGATTTTAGGTGTGTTTTGATAAATTTTTAGAAAAATCCAAAATTTTTGCATTTCTGCTTTATTTTTGATAACCGGGGATGCTTGATAGTAAATTTCTGAGATTTGACAACACCATCTGGGCTTTGTATCATTCTAAAAGTGAAAATTTGTGTTTTTGGAAGCTTAACGGATTGAAAAATGTTGAACGGGATTCGAATTTGTAATTTGGCAAAATTTTTCAAGATTTCCATTTTACATTCGCCCTTAATTGGGACGAATGTGGAATCTTTTTCACCTTCGGGTCATAATAAAACGGGCGAATGTGGGCTGTGTCTTTGATTTCCACTTCCGGGTACACATTCTACATTCGGGCACATTAAATTGTGGGCGAATGTGGAAAATTCCCACATTCGCACCTATAAACGGTCGAAGGTGCCGTATATTTATAACCCAAATACAGGTTCGACCCTCACTTCATTATTTTTTCAAAATTTCTTCGTAACAGACCCTTGTTGTTTTTGTTTTCCCTGATTGTGTGTTTTGATCCCTAGTGTTCACTGATCATTTTCATATCACTTTTACAGGTAAAAGACAAGGATTGAATCCGGAATCATTGAGTTTTTATTCGTACTTAGGGTTTAGGGTTTATGCAGATTTACTGTTTGTTAATGCGTATTTTTGTTATACATTCATCCCACATCAGTTTTAGGGGGAGAATGTATTAGGAATTAGGATATTAACAAGGTTTAATCACTGATTGATCAATAAAATGATAAGAACCCTAATTCCTTGTTGAAAACTGATGTAAAATGAATTTGAGGGAAAATTGATGAGTGACGAGTTCTAGTCGGCTGTTTTAGAACTGATTCTGATCAAAATTAGGGGTTAAAAACAAAGTTTGATAAATTTTAAATTTTGGGGTTTAAACAGTTTCCACATTCGGCTCTTCGTGTGGACGAAGGTGGAACTGGATGGACGAAGGAAACACTAAACGGGCGAATGTAGCATTTTGATCAAAATCACTTTACATTCGACCAGAAATTTACACCTTCGGCCATAATAACTTACATTCGACCATATTGTTTGGGCGAATGTGAAATTTCAAAAACCTAAAATTTTGAATTTTTGACGATTTTGTGTTTTGACGTTTATTTTGATTTTCCATTTCAGATGGCTGAAGAACAAGCAAATATTGATATTCCTGTGGAGACTGTAGTGACTGATCCAGTTCCAGAGACTGTGCAAGAAGGAGAATCATCAAGCGGTACAAAATGGCCGTTTGAGAAGACTCATAACTGTTGCGCGTATCTTGGAGATGTGGAGAAGAATGTGGAGTTCACTGAAATTATTAAGTTTCTGAAGAGATGCAGAGTGGTTTATGCTTTGGCCACACCAACTATTATCTACAAGGATATAGTTGAAGACTTTTACAACAACGCCAAGTATGATTACTTTGACAATCAGACGATCATTAAAAGCAAGATTCAGGGAATGGAGATGTTCATCACTGAAGCTGATATCAGAGAAGCTCTCCAGATCCAGTTTGAAACAAGTGAGGATCCAAGGGAATTATCCTGGACTGAGCAGAAAGCCTGTTTCCTGAGGATGAAATACAAAGGACCGATCACTGATGGTTCTATGTACAAAGGGAAACTAGGAGTACAGTTTAAGTATTTTGCTCACGTCATTATACTTGTGTTTGGATGTGTTAGTGGGGGATACGATGTGATGAGGAAGAGTTTAAGCTCGTTAATGGTTGCGTTGACTCTCAACAAACCATTTAACGTTGCTGGGATGATTTTAGATCATATGTTAGAGATGTTAAAAGGGTTGAAGCTTAAGAAGTTCATGCTTTATCCTAGATTCCTTATGATGATTTTTGATCACAAATATCCACACCTGAAGAAAGATCCAACACAGATACTTGCTATGGATCATATGAATGTTAGAACCTTAGTGAGAATGAAAGGTTATAAAGGTGTGCCTGAAAATGAGAGACCACCTTACAGGAGATTGTTTGGAGCCTTGGCTAGAGAGGATTACATGGATCCTGGAAAGAATACAGCGAGGCATCCTGACAGTGATAGTGACAATGATGATCCATTAGTTTATGCTGATGCAAGCACAAAGAGAAAGAGACAAGTTGTCAATCCCGGAGCCAAAGGGAAGGGTAAGGGAAAGACAGATCAAGGGAGTTCAAAACAACAAGTGGTGAGGAAGAAATCTACTGCTAAGAAGGGTACGAGTTTGGTAGATGAAGAGTCTGTTGATTCAGAGGAAACAGAAACTGAAGAACAGTGGGATTCGGATGCTGAAAATGTCCGGACTACCAAACAAAAGGCCACTTTGGTTGGTGAGTCTGAATCACTAAATAGATCGATTGAAGAAGCTAAGAAGAGCAAACAATCTGTTGGTGCTGAAGATGAAGGGTTGACTATTAATTTGGACGAGTTGAATGAAGGTGAAACCGTTGTAGTAAACTTGCCCAAGCCCAAACACAAAACCATGGCCAAGAAGACTAGTACAAAGCAGCTAAGAGAGAAAGAATTGAACTTATTGTTGAAAGGAAAGAGATTACCTGATGCTGGTACATCATCTAAACAATCTTCACCAGCTACTAAGAAGCAAAAGACTAAGGAGGCTACAACATTACCAGTAGATCAATTCAATATTGCACTGGATAATGTTCTTGACATGTTTACTAAGCCTCAGAAAGGAAAAGAAACTGAGATTGAGCCATCTAAGTCAAAATCCAAATCGAAGAAAGTCACTGTGGATGATGATGTGATGAAGCAGGTGAATAAAAGAATGGACGATATGATGAAGATGCTAGTGGCTCAGCAAGCTGAGATTGCCAAGTTCAAGCAGAATGAAGAGAAAATGCTTCAGATCGTTGTAGCTTCAAAGTCTAATCAAGATGAGATAGACGAGAAAGTGAAGAAGCTAGAAGCTAAGAATAAGAAGCTTGAAGGGAAGTGTCTGAGAAACAAAAACAGATACAAGGCGATTAAAGAAGATAATAAGGAATTAAAGGCTGAAAACAAACGCCTCAGTGAGTTGATAGATGATCTGTACAACATTGCACCCAAGCTGAAGGAGGGTGAGGAGGATACAGAGAAAGAGGTTGAACAGGTTGACTTTGAACCATCTGAATCTGACAAAGAGGAAGATGAGGATGATGAGGATGAAGAATCGGATAAGAGTGATGATGAAGATGATAATAATGATGATGATGATGATGCTGAAGGTTCGGGAAGTCAAAAGGAGGATGATAGTAGTAGTAGTGATGATAATGATGGAGGAGACGATACTTCAAAGTTTACATTTGAGAAGAGACCACCTTCAAAGAAGAAGAAAGACACAGGTGAGTCGAGTTCAAAGAAGAGTAGTGAGAATGTTGATGATGAGACTGTGTTCTGGAATGAGAAGGTGAGGTCCTTGTCTGACGATGCTAAACAAGTATACAAGGATATGTTAGAGAAAAGAGAATGGACCATTGAGTTCACAGGTCGTTTTGCTGAAATATTCCAAACTGATGACATGCGATATGAGTTGGAATATAACGATCCTGATCTTGAAGAGGGGGAAGTACCTGCATCTGTGGCAAAGGAGATTTTAGATGGACTTGCACAGAGGGTAGGGAAAACGTTTGAGGAATTCATTGTTGATGAGTCGATTCCACATATTCCTGAAAAGGATATTGGAAGTCACTCAGATGACAAAGAGACCCCTGAATTTGAGGAAGTTGAGATAGAGGATATCACACATGAGGAATATCCACAGTACTTCAGACAAACTGATGAAGACTTGGTGTTTCCTGATTTTACTGAGAGACATAATACGTCTGCTAAAAGAAAGGCAAAGAAGAGGAGTGCGGAGTTTGTTGAGAAAGTACTTGGAGCTGATTTGCCAGAATCTTCAAATAAGACTGATGAATTGAAAGATTATTTGAAGAAATTAAGACTGATGGATGAAAACCGACCAAAGCCTGAAGCTCAAGGAAACTTTTATAGGTTTCATAATGCGAAGTTCAGAGGTAGAGCTCTCGGGTGGACATGCTTAGGCAGGCTGAAGTGCTTAGCTGCTAAGTGGGAATCTGGAATCCTGTATTTTTACAGATTCATTGACTTGCTGACTCTACCGTACTGGGCGGTTAGAGATCTTTGCAGATTCCAAATGTCGGGTGCTTCAGTGAATAATTCACACGTCGGTTGGTGTGCAGACAAATTGGTTTGGGAAAGTAGAACTAAGTGGAACAGATTCAAACCACAATATCCCCGGAGGAAAGTTCACAGGGATATTGATCCCAGAACCAAGTTGAAACGGGTTACCTTGATTTATAAGGCACCTGAAGTGATGAGAAAGATACCTTTGATGCCTATGCCTCAACACTTCAGTGCTGACTTCATTTTCTGGTATTATGATTGGAGGAAGGCAGAAGCGGTGATTGTGTTGAGAGATGGAAAGGACAAATACAAGCATGTTCATGTATTTGATCCTATGTGGTTGATCAATTGCACCTTCGAAGACATCATCATGCTCTTTTATAATCCGATTCATTATGAGCCAAACGATGCAGATCAAGCAAGGAAATACACACAGGTTGTGGGTGTTTGCTTTGCTTATGACATTAATGCTGGTAGTAATTTGGAAGGAAAGCTTGGAAAGAAGGTGAAAATGGCAAATGTGTCAAAGCCGGTAAAGAGAAAATTAGAGCCTGAGATGACGAAAGAACAGAAGAGTTTGCTGAGAATCAAGCTGCTGAACAAAGCCATGGATGAAGACAGAAAACGATCTAATCAATAGTCGAGGGGGAGTTTGTAGATGCGTTTTTGCGACTAATGATTAGATGTTAACATGTGTTAAGGGGCGAAGGTAAACAAGATGGGCGAAGGTGAACATAGAAATGGGCGAAGGTATACAGTAGTGGACGAATCTGGAACCAAGACTGAACAGAAGACACATTCGACCATACAATATGGGCGAATGTGGAAAAGGCTACATTCGACCAATGAGAAGGGGCGAATGTGCAGTCATTATAAATAGATTTTGGGTTTTTGTAATGTTAAGTGAGTCATTTAGAGTGTGTGTTTTTGGGGTGTGTTCCAGAGAGGTCTGAGAGTGATAGTTTGTGTGCTAGATTAACTGTAATCAATCTGTAAGCAATTATTTGGAAAAGTTAATCTATGAAAAGCTTTTAAAATGACTTTGATTGTGTTTTGATTGAGTTTATATCAGTTTGTTCTAAGCTAGGGTTTCCGCACCTGGTTTAGCAACTTGTATGATCATATAATCCTGTTTTCGTGTCGAATTCTCCCTCTACACTTTTTTTTTCATATTATTTGGTTTTTGTACATCTAGACTAACACCACATATAATTAACCTAATATTTTATGATCTGAAGTACTTTCTCAGTTTGTCGGGTGTCAGTTACGGGTTCAGTATCGTGTTTCATTTAAATAAATGTAATTATATAATAATTCACAAATAAATTCACATAAACACATATTTGTAAATAATATCAAACTAACTATTCCAAAATTATTTGTTTAGTTTTTACAGCTAGACACGTATAATGAATTGCGTCAAAAGTATCAAGAATCAAGTTTCATTCAAAAAGCATAAAAAACTTGCAAAACGAGGCCATGTAAACTCACCTTGATTGTGATGGACTTGCTACAATTCAACGAGAATCAAAGAATTATGATTGCACCAAATTAAGAGTGATGTTTCAGTATTTTTAGTCATTGGGTTCCTTAAAAAATGTTGCTTTTGATTTATCTATTTTGTTATTAATACCTGAGAATGCGGGGTGTCACAGTCCTTACCAAATGACCTTACCTTAGATACTATCAAACAAACCAAAACGCTAGAGCAAATATCTGAGGATGAGAGTTTGCTATATCCATAAATTTGTTGAAAAAAAGCTTGTTGAAGCTTTAGGTGTGTTTTCTCTTCAACCGAAGATGAAGACAGATGATTAATTAATAGATGTATTAGGGCAGTTGTTAACCTAATAGATGCTATATTTGTGATGATATATCAAAGGTATACTTTGATAAAAACATTTGCCTATTCAATCATACTGTAGAACTTTCCATAATTAGTTATCATAAATTACTTTGACTCCTCCTCTTTTAACTTTCACAACAATGTCACTTGGATCCAAACACTGGCTTCAAGGTCTCCTTATGTGAAAAGAATGTTGTTTCAACAGATGTTGGCTACCAGTTGTTTATTGAGAATATTAGATGTTATTTATTTTGATGAATGAATGTGCCATTTTGCAGCTGCTTCACTTGGAGACCAAGGAAGCACTGAAGTTCACCCATAGCACTCATTTCAAACTCTGCTGTCATGAGTTCCCTAAATTCCTGACATTTTGTTACATGTGGATCCAAAAATGATGTCATCCACATATATTTGAACAATCATTAAATCTTTTCCTCTCCATTTTAAAAATAAGGTTTTATCAATTTTACCTCTTGTGAAACCAATGGATAAGAGAAAGGTGGAAAGAGTTTCATATCAGGCTCTAGGTGCTTGCTTGAGTCTATACAAGGCCTTATTTAGCTTGTAGACATACTCAGGATGGAATGTGTCTTCAAAACCAGGTGGTTGACATACATAGACCTCCTTCTGAATTTTGCCATATAGAAATGCACATTTGATGTCCATCTGATACACCTTGATGTTGTGGTTGACAGCAAAGGCTAGGAAGAGTCTGATAGCTTCTAACCTAGCTACAGGGGCAAAGGTTTCATCATAGTCTATCCCTTCTTCTTGTCTGGAGCCTTGAACCACTAGCCTGGCTTTATTCTTGACAACTATACCTATTTCATCAGTTTTGTTTTTGAAGACCCACTTTGTGCCAATTGTACAAACATCCTTAGGCAGTGGTACAAGTTCCCATACTTGTTGTCTTTTGAACTGAAGGAGCTCTTCTTGCATGACTTCCACCCAACTGTTGTCTTTTAGTGCCTCTTGGTACTTGACTGGTTGTATGAGGGATAGAAAGCCTGCAAAAAGACAGATATTTGAGGATTGGCTTCTTGTGAGCACACCTTCTCTGATGTTGCCAATGATTTGATCTGGTGGATGAGCTCTTAGGTTGATTAGATCTCCCTGATATGGTATGATAGCATTTTGAGGTGAAGGACAGAGGTTTGGTGACTCTGTTGACATAACATCTGTTTGCACTTTTGTAGTGTCAACAGATGTTTGAAATGGTGGTGGAGGAATGGGTCCAAGTGGTGTAAAATTGGACTGACTTTTGTCAACAGATGATTGAGGAGTGGATGTAAAAGGTGAATCAGTGGTTTGAGGATAGGACTGGCCATCAGTGGCTGACTCAGCTGTGACAGAGTTTTGACAGTAGTTTTGAACTACTGCTTCCTCTGATGCAGAATAGACTTGACATTGATTTGGAATCACAACATCTGTTCTGTAGTCTTGTTGTGGGGATTGTGAAATACCTTCACTGTTAGTTTTGACAGTAATATCTTCAAATTTGAATTTATCCAAATCAAATAACTCAGCAGGGTTTGCTGGGATTTTTAAAGATGAAAGTTCATTGAACTTCACATTCAGAGTTTCTTCTATTGTCTTGGTCCTTGTGTTAAACACTTTATAGGCCTTGGCAGTAGAAGAATATCCCAGAAAATATCCACAATCAACTTTGGCTGCAAATTTTGAAATAGAATCTTTAAGATTTAAAATGAAACAACGACAGCCAAAGATTTTGAAAAATGAGATTAATGGTTTGATTTTGAACAAAATTTCTTAAGCAGTCTTTTGATGTCTTGGGTTGACCAAAACTCTGTTTTGAACATAGCAAGCAGTGTTTATAGCTTCTGCCCAGAAGGACAGTGGCAAACCAGAATCTGCTAGCATTGTTCTTGCAGCTTCAATGAGAGTTCTGTTCTTTCTCTCAACCACCCCATTTTGCTCTGGTGTTCTTGGGATACTGTACTGCCTTACAATCCCTTTTGACACACAGAAGTCATCCAACTCCTTATTTTTAAACTCTGTTCCATTGTCACTTCTAAAGACTTTTACTGGCAAGTCATATTGTTTTTCAACTTTGGTGACAAAGTCCTTCAAGATACCTGCAGTCTCATCCTTAGAATGTAAAAAGTAAGTCCATGTAAACCTAGAAAAATCATCAACTATGACAAGACAAAATCTCTTTCTTCTTAGACTCATGATTTTAACTGGGCCAAACAAGTCCATGTGTAACATTTGTAAACATTGACTAGTTTTGGACTCATCAATTGATTTGTAAGAGCTTTTATGTTGTTTTCCTTTTAGGCAGGAAACACAATGATCATCACATTTGAATTCTTTTGATGGCAAACCTCTGACAAGGTTTTGTTTGGAGAGAGAGTTAATAGTTTGAAGGTTGGTGTGACCCAGTCTCCTATGCCACAATTCTGTCTCTTTGGTAGAGCCAGCTGAGAACAGACAGACATTTGCCATAGGATTATCCTTCAACATATCAACTACATACACATTGCCACTTCTATGAGCAACAAGTTGTGCTTTACTCTCAGCAATGATGGTGTTAATCTTTTCAACCACTTCTGGTCCAACAATCTTACATGTTTTCTTAGTGAACAATGACCCATATCCTTTGTCACTCATTTGTGATACACTAAGTAGATTAAATTTTAGATTGTCTATTAGATTAACATTTTGAAACTTAAGTCTCCCTGCTTGAACAGTTCCAGAACCCAACACTTTACCTTTAGAATCATTACCAAAGGATATATCACCCCCTCCATGTGCAAGAAAGTTCAGAAGAAGGGCTCTATATCCTGTCATGTGCCTGGAGCCTCCACTATCTACATACCATAAACTATCTAAGCAAGTAGAAGCTCCCTGCACATCAGTAAAGAGTTTTGTTTTGGTGAGTGTCCAAAGCCGAATTGGCTTTGGATGGGTTCTCAGATGTCTCAGCCTTAAGTTGAGGAGAATGATCAGTGGTTTGAACTAGCTTTTGAACTAGCTTCAACAGCTGTAGTTGACCATTTGCCAGTGCTTGTATGTCAATACTTGGTCCAACAGATGTTTGATCACTTCCTGTCAGATGCTGATAACCATGAGGATGTCTGTTCACTTTAGGTTTTGAAGGCCTTTTGGGCTCTTCATAAACATGTGGCAGACGATGACAAGTTGGTTTCCATATCCTCTTTGAAGTCTGGTAGCTGGTGGAACATCTGTTACCTGAACATCTCTAGGAGCAGAGTTTTTGCTCAGACCTTTGGTAACAGCTGTTTGGATTGGTTCAAAAGTCTGTTTGGGTTTTCCTTTTGAAGTACTCACCACTTGACTTTCAAGAGTTTTAGCCTTGTACTCTTTTATCTTTTCATCAAAATTTTTGAGATACATGCACTCTTTTGTTTTGTGATTCTTTTTCTTACAAATTAAACATTCATTGGTTTTAGAATCACTTAAACTTGTTGCTTTGTTGATGTCATATGCTTTTAGAAGAAAACAGTTTTTGGTGACATGATTCTTCTTTTCACAAAAATCACAAAACAAGTTATCTTTGGCCTTCCCTTTTCCTTTCTTCTTTTCAACAGATGTTTGATCATCTGTTGGAAGATCTCTCAAAGGGATGACTTTGGCCTGTGGTGCCTTTTCAGGGGTTTTGAAGGTCATTGGTTGAAAATTTTCAAGGACATCACACTCATCTGACCATGTTGGTTTGAATTGATATTTTTCAATTTCATCAAATGAGGGTGTACCTTCCAATTTTTCTAGAATGATTTTCTTGCCATTGGGTTCAGTAACCATGATTTATTGACCTTTTGAATTGGTTGGGATGATTTCAACCAACTGTGGTTCCTTTTTGTCAGTGGTTTGTGAACTCTGAGCAGTGGTTTCTTGAAAACCAAAGCCAAATTTCACATGACTTTTAGATTGTTGGTTGACAATCATCTCAAAACCTTTTGATGCTTCCACCCATTTCTGACATTCAACTTGGGTGGACTCAAGCTCCTTTTTACAACAATGATATTTGGTTATCATAGTTTGAAGCTGGTCTTTGGTTATGCTTGCTTCATGTTTTAAACTGCTGATTTCAGATTCTCTTTCAGTTATTTTTGATTTTAACTCTTTAGTGAGTTTTTCAAACTGAATTTCATCTTCCAAAATTTTCTTTATAAAGTTTTCATTCACCTCTTTTATCTTAGCAAATGCTACAATACATTTATCTAAGCACAAGTCATTTAAGATTTGAGGAGATACCTTAGCAGCAGCCATCAAGGCACAGTTACAATGGCAATCACAGTCATCAGTACCCCAGGGGTCTGAGAGATTCACAACCTCTACTTCAGATTCTTCAGCTGAAACAACTTCATCAACAACATCATTAGTCACATTTTCAGACATAGACACCACTCCCTCAGAATCAGTCTCTTCAACAATTGTTTCTAGTGCCATAAAGAAAAAATTATATTCGAAATTGGCAACTAAAGCAATGTTTTCATCTGTTATCTCATTTGGTAGACTACTCCAATCAACAAAGCCTTGAGTGAAGAAACTCTGTTGACTTTGCTGACGGGTTTCTGCAGGCGCAGAGGATGAAGCAGCAGTCATTGGCACTTGTGCCCGAGTAACAGGTGTTTGGACATAATGATACTGAGGAACAGTGGTTTGGACATAGTGCACAGGAACAGTGGTTGGGGTCTGTGCAAAGTGAGCAGTGTTTTGCACATTTGGTGCAGGGGTGTTTTGGGAAAACTGATAAGTGTTGGTCTGAGGTCTTTGGTTTGGATAGGTGATCATAGGAGTACCATTTTGACTCCTACATTCCCTAGCAAAGTGACCCATTCTATGCACTTATAACACTTGATCTTTGATTTATCCAACCCCACTCTTGACCCACCATGTAAACCTGGGTACCTTCTGCAAGTTTTCTTATAGAAGTTATTGGTTCTAATACTGAGCAGGGCCAACTGATGCAAAATGTCCATTTCTTCTAAGTCCACAGGGTCAAGGTATTGAAGGTCATTATACACAGAAGATGTGTTATCAGATGCCTGGATATCACCACTTACTGTAAAAGCATAGCTGGGTGATGAATAAGAATCAGTGTTAAAACCAGTGGTTATATCAATGTAATGATCATAACCCTGATCCTTACTACTTCCAGGTACCTCATCTTGACCCAAAAGTGCTGTATTCCCAAGTACATAGTCATCAGACACTTTTCCAGAGTCCTGGAGCTTCCTTTTTTGGTTAAGCTCTCTCTCATAAGTCAAGAGCTTACCATGAAGTTGGGTCAGAGTCAGGTCCTTAAATCCGATAGAGTTTCTCATGACAATTGCTATAGTGTCCCATTTGTCCTGAAGTGATCTAAGAAACCTATGATTCAAAGTTGAATTAGGGTAAGTTAGACCCACCAGTTTTAGTTCACTAATCAGACAATTAAATCTCTCAAACTGTTGTGTTAACGACTCTCCCTTCACATGACTAAACGTTTCATATTGTTGGTTAAGTATTTCACGGTTGTTTTCTATCACATCCTCAGTCCCACCAAACTGCTCTTTAAGAGCATCCCACAACTCTTTTGCACTATTGCAGTGCAACAGTCCAGCATAGATATCATTTGGTAGAGCCATGGCTACAATACTGAAAGCCTTAGCATCTAACTCAATTTTTTGAAAATCTTGCTCAGAGTAGTTTTCAACACTCTTAGGTACTTGGACCTTCGGATCTTCGGTACTCGGCACCATTGGAACATGAGGTCCAAAGACAACCGACTTCCAACACCCAGTGTTTTGCTGTGCTAGCACATGACTCATCCGACGTTGCCAGATATTGTATTCAGATCTGACAAGCATCGGTGGCTTGTTGCTAGTGCCAGTGTTATGTGGATCTTGATTAATTGAAGTCATTCTATGATTTTTACGAAAACAAAATCTGTTTACTAACGGTTGAAATGAAAATAAACTATTACTCTGTTTTCAATCCGATAAACAAACGATATCAATAAATTATGAGCTGATCTGTATATATTAAATTGATTGATTAGATCGAATTTAATTGACCAAGCTCTGATACCAATTGTTAGGATCTGAGTTTGATTGTTTTGATAGTTTAGAGGAATAATGAAATTAATGAAGTGAGATAAAAACGGAAAGTGCAGCGGAATGATAAACTATAAATCAAAACAAGAGAATAATTGTTTTTAATCGAAACTAAACCTCTGATGATCACTGCTGACGTCACCTAAGACAGCGACCTCTAACTGAATAACAACATAAAACATCTGTTAACTACAACTACTGTTACATTGAAAACACTACTAACATAAACTACTGTAAAAGGAAAACTCTGATGGTCTTTATCATCTGTTGAATCCAAAGTGCTGTTGGTTCCAAAAGACCTTTGTCTTCAGTACTTGATCAGCAGTTGTTTCTTCATCAGATCTTTGTCTATCAGTTGTTTGTTCAGCAGACCTTTTAGCAGCAGTCGTTGTCTTCATCAGTTGTTTGGTGTAGCAGTTGTTAGGGTCAACAGTCTTTTGGGGAAAGTATCTTGAATCTACTGTTTTATTCAAAAGATCAAATAAGATAGAATATTTTGGCTTTCTAATCATCTGTTCTTCTCCAGGTTAGCAGACCCAACAATTTTAGTTAAGGCCTAAACTCGGATGTTTAAATGACAAATCTCAGGTTTACGGGTTAGGGTCTTACAAGTGGTATGAGAGCCATTGTTTTGTGGGATCCGAGTTTCGGGAAGGATACTTGGACTCAAACTGTGCGCTCAAAGTGTTGAAGGGTGTTCGGTTCAAGACTTGATCAAGGGATCCGGTAAGTATGACCCGAAATAATAATCTGGCTTGATCGAAGACAGTTATAAGCAATCAATAGGGATATCGCGTAGATGCACACTATCTAAAAACTTGGTAAAGAAACGGTTAGGTAGCATAGGTCCTAACCAAGGACTAAATCGGATAACGAAATGCTTATGTAACGTATACTACATATAAAACTTACAATATATATCACTATCAAGGAAGAATTTTTTAATATCGAGGTTATTTGTAGGAATTTCTAAGAAAAAATGGGTTGTGCCATATTTATGAAAGAGTATAGAATAATGATGTGTTTTCTGAATCAAATACCATGATCTAATAATCAAGCATTCTGCTTAGTTGATAGTTTCACTGTTAGTTGGGAATTTTGTAAAAGGTTGTTGTAAAAAGTTTCTTTAGAGCCTAACTCATGTCGAGTAGACCTTGTTGTGGTGACAATTCTTATATCATGAGTCGTAGGGAGGTAATTATCTCACCACAAACAAAGACTAAAGAAATTATTGGATTCAAACTTTGCATTAAAGATTATAAATTGACTTGTTATACACCTGAATATGAAACCGTGGATATTGATATCTTGGTAACATTTCGAGTAACTCCTCAACATGTAATTTTGGTTGAAAAAGAAGGGGCCTTAGTAGTTGTCGAATGTTCTACTGGTACATAGACAACTGAACCCCACCGATGGAGTTACGAGTCTTGATAATTACAAAGACCAATGCTATGGACATGAAAACAAATAATCTCTTAAGTTTCAAGCTTGACAATAACAACCTAGAAGTTTCGAAAGTACCCCTTAAAGTTTCAAACTTTACAAGGACAACCCTTTAAAGTTTTTAAATTTACATTTTACACCCCCTACACTTTCTGAAACTCTATAAAGTTTCAAACTTGACCATGATAGTCCCTAAAGTTTTGAAATTGATATTTACACCCCTTACACTTTCTAAAAATCTTGTAAAATGTCATTTTCACCCCATTAAATTCTATCTTTTCAAATTTACCCACGTATCATAGATAACAAATTAAAAAATATCATTTTTTTGTTTCGAAAAACCACATTCAAAATAAACGTCGGATGACAAGTTGCCCGTGTGATTCAATAAGAAATGGGAGTTAACCCACGATTTTGTTAGTACCATCCAACCGAATCCATTTTAATTGTTTACTTATTTAATTTCAGTGGGTGAATTTTAAAGTTCAACGAACCAATTTGCAAAAAAATCAAGTAGAATAATAATAATGTTGAAAAATCTCATGTGTCTATCATTATAGAAAATTCCATCTATATTATCTGTGGAATTCGAACCTGAACTTAATTTACGCTCCACTATCTCTACATTCTATATCATTGGCTTTACTTAGTTCTATGGATTTATGTCTAGTCTTTTTTTTTTTCATAGAAAATTTTCACATCTAGGATTTACATATAAAACATATAACACTTACAATATATATCAATGTGACTCAAGGGGAATTTCTTAGTATTGGGGATTTTTAGATATTAAAAAAAAACGGGGTTACGCCATATATATGATAGAGTGTACAATAATAATGTAGTTGCCGAATAAAATATCATGGTCTGATAATCAAGCATTCTTATTAGTTGATAATTTTACTATTAGTTGAAAATTTTATAAAATGTTCTTGTAAAAAGTTTCATTAACACCTAATTCATGTCGAGTAGACCTTGTTATTGTGAGAACTCTTAATTCATGTGTTTTAGTAATGGCCATAGTAGTTGTTTAATCTTCCATTGGTACATGGACAACTCTATAGGATAGACATACGAGCCTTGATCGTTACAGAGTCTGATGCTATGGACTTAAAACCAAATCACCCACTTAATTTTCAAGATTGACAATAACCACCCTCAAGTTTTCAAAGCACTCCCTAAAGTTTCAAACTTGA
Organism: Ambrosia artemisiifolia; assembly: GCA_032199755.1. Taxonomy (NCBI): domain Eukaryota; kingdom Viridiplantae; phylum Streptophyta; class Magnoliopsida; order Asterales; family Asteraceae; genus Ambrosia; species Ambrosia artemisiifolia. The sequence continues at coordinate 21,850,032 of CM063516.1, forward strand.
CAAAGATAGCCTTTGAATTTTCTAAGTTGACATTTACACCCCTTACACTTTATAAAAACTATGTAAAATATCATTTTCACCGCCTAACATCTAACTTTTGAAATTTACCCTCATATTTTTATTTCATAGCTTAAAAGAATAAAAAAAATTTCTCACGATTTTTATGCATTACGGTTTGTACCACATGCTTTGTAGGTTTGTTAATTATTTACTTTTACTTGTAACGCTATTAGTTTTCATTTTTTTTTAAATTTAACCTTACCACATTTTTCTCTTTCAACTTGGTCTCATATTGTTGGATCAGTGGTCTCTTTTAGGGGTTTATATCCAAGAACACTTAAGTGTTGTAAGTTTATCAAAGTAGTTTGCACAGCGGAATGATAAGTGTTCTAAGTTAAAATGTAACTTTTAACAGGAGTTAATACTCCCCCTCTATCAATGAACTAGGAAGTTAAAGATGAGTGTTAGTGCATTATTCATGTATGTCCCTAGCTAGTGATCCGGTATAGAATGTCGAAGGTTCAGATAATCAGAGAACGACAAAGTCTTAAACCCAAAGACAATCCAATCAATAGTCGAGGGGGAGTTTGTAGATGCACGAAGTGCGACTAGTGATTGGATCTACAATGTTAACATGTGTTAAAAAGTGCTGATGGGTTGAAAGTGGAATGCTGATGGGTTGAAGGTGGAAAAAGGGGCAAACGTGGAAATTACACAGAAAAAGTGGGCGAACGTGGAAATTACACAGAAAAAGTGGGCGAACGTGGAACCAACTGGGCGAATGTAGAATCAGTTTGGGCGAATGTGGAAAGATTCCACATTCGACCAACACAAAGGGGCGAATGTGGAAAGTGTTCCACATTCGACCATCACAACTGGGCGAACGTGCAGAGCCTATAAATGGATTTTGTGAGTTTTTGAGTAAAGAGAGCCCAAAACGAGTCATTTAGAGTGTGTGTTTTCAGTGTGTGTTCCAGAGAGGTCTGAGAGTGTTAGATTGTGTGCTAGATTAACTGTAATCAATCTGTAAGCGTTTATTTGGAAAAGTTAATCTATGAAAAGCTTTTAAAATGACTTTGATTGTGTTTTGATTGAGTTTACATCAGTTTGTTCTAAGCTAGGGTTTCCGCACCTGGTTTAGCAACTTGTATGATCATATAATCCTGTTTTCGTGTCAAATCACATCCTCTACAAAGTGGTATCAGAGCATAGAGGATCATACAACAACAAATTGATAAACTCAGAGCTGATTTGGACATTATTTTCATCAATTCACATCTGTTTTTGCATAAAAATGGTTTTTGAGTGTTTTTGAAAGAATTAGAGGTGATTTTGTGGTTAAAATTCAAAATTCCAAGTATTAAAGTTGTTCCAAATCATCTCCGAAGCAAAACCTAATCAAGATCTTTCAAATCCACAAACTTTTGAAAATCAGAGATCAAAATAACCGTTTTTCAAAGTGTAACCGTTTTTCAAAAACTGAAATGGGCGAACCTGGACTGGAATGGGCGAACCTGACGCTGTAGTGGGCGAACCTGAGAAAATTTTGGGCGAACCTAGAGTGTTTTGGGCGAACCTAGAAAATTTCTGTTAAATTTTTCACTTTCGGGTCACATTTTTCACATTCGGTTCATCGGGGGTACGAACCTGGAACAGAAGTGGTCGAACCTAGGTTATTTTGGACGAACGTGGAATCTGATTTTGGATATTCTACATTCTGGTTATTGTCCTATCTTCGGGTCATCCAAAGTGGGCGAAAGTGGACATCTTTGGGCGAACGTAGGATTACCAGGGGCGAACGTAGAATTTAGGGCCTAAAAATTTCGAAAATTTTTGAAATATTTTTGTTGGAAAAACGATGGAGTACTTATATAGAACGGAAGAGGATATCAGAGCTTTAATAGAAGCTGATAGAAAGAGACAGAGATTACAAAGACAAAATTCTCAAGATGACTACATGTGGAGATTTCCAATGACACCAAAACCAACTGATGAAATGATACATGTTAACAAGAGTGTTAACAGAGAAGGTGTTCATAGGAATGTTGTATGTTTAGCCAAACAAATGAGACATGATGTTTCCAGTGAATTGTCAAAGAGTGATTTGAGTTCTGATACGAGTTCAGAACAAAGTAAATCAGAACAGAGTGATACCTCAAATGGTAATGCAAAATCTGATAATGGTAATAAATCAGATGATGAGGTGAGTGCTAGTTGTTCTAAATGTGTCAAGTTGAATCGTGAATTGATGACACTTATTGAGGACAAACAAAAACTAGCAAATGAACTAGAAAATTGTAAAAACCAAATTAAAGTTTTTGAAAACAATGAAAAAGATTTGTTAAATAAAATTGAGTCTTTAAAGAAGGAATTGTTAGAAATGAATGAAAGTGTTTCTAAGAATACTTCCACATCAGAATTGGAAATTACAACACCTTGTGTTGTTAATTCTGATTCTGAAGTGAAACAAATGCTTGAAAAGAAAACTGAAAATGTTGAAACAACTTCAGAATCTGAATCTGAAGAAAAACCCATATTCAGTTTTCCTGAAGGAGTTGAAGGATCCTACATGTTGGAAGGACGTGACAAATTGATTTTCAACAAAGATTTTCTAATTGAGAATATCGAACAATCTCTACTTAAATGTATTTTTGTTGATAATATCGATTTGTTAAATCAGTTTAGAAATCAATTTGATCATCTTCATTTTGAACTCAGTCCTAACCAACATGAGAATAAAGAGGATCAAAACAAAAATGTTGAAAATAAAAAGGGTTCTAAAGTAAAAGAACCAAAACCAAACAAATCGAAAGGAAATGATCAGATGAAAAATTCTTATCAACAGAATTCAAGAAATTTTTCATCTAGATCATATGACTATTATGATTATTCATATAACTCTCGATTTGATGGTTATTGGGGAGACAACTCACCACAGTATTCTCATCGTTATGTTGAACGGAGAAACTGCTTTGAATGTGGTGAAGTTGGTCATATTGCAGTTCATTGTCCCTATTGGTATTGGGATGACGGGTATGCATATGATTTTGTGGAATACAGGTCTTGTTATAACTGCGGAGAGCGTGGGCATTTAATTGCTTACTGTCCGTATGTTAAACAGAAAAAGACCGAAGTGAAATTTGCTAGAAATTCAGGCAATGTCAGAAAGCCTGTATCCCCAAAACCAATTAAGAAGCAAAAGGGGAAACAGGTTGTGTATGACAATCGTAACAAAATTGCCTTGAATAAAAATGGAGATTGTGGACGGGTTGCTGAGGTAAGGGGGAGTTCGAAGGCTAAGCCTAAGAATAACTCTAAACCTGGGTCTTCATCAGTTAAGTCTGAGAAGATTCCAAACAACGTTCAGAAGCAGGTTTCAAATAAGAAATCTGAAAAGTCAAAAAGTAAAACAATTTCAACAAAATCCAAAATAAACTCTGAACGTGTTTGGAAACCCAAAGCACTTTCTAAATCAATAGCAATTTCTACTTCAAATCAATACATGGAAAAACCAATTGATTTTTCAAAAGGAGAATGGATTGATGTTCCAAGAATTGACGACCTTGGACGACCCATCATTGTGAAGGGATGGGTACCTCTCTCATGCTAATTGTTTAATAAGTGTGCAGATTGTTCCAGACAGACCTATTAGCTGTTCTTTGATAGTTAATAGTGGAGCATCTGTATACAAGCTATTTATTGGAGAGGTGAAGGTCAAGGAAGGGTTATCGAAGAAGGAAAACATGATTTCAACAAAGACGAGAGGGTTTGTAGTCTGTTTCCAACCTGTGAAGCCGGAACAAGTTGCAATCTCATGCAATTGCTCTCAGGTGTTGGATTTCAATAACAGATACGACAAAATGGTTTGCTAATTGAAAAATCTTAATGAGTCTAGTAATCTGAGTGGAAAATGAATTTTAAAACTCAATGGGTAAACCGCATCGGATATCATGTTATTTTGTTTTTCTTCAAAAGTTTTAAAAATCCAAAAAAAAATATGCTTATTTTGAGATTTTTAGGGGGAGAAAATTTCAGAAAAATCAAAATAAAAAATAGAAAATCAAAAATGAGTTTTCCTGGAGAAAAAGAGGAGATGATAGTACGTCAGTGGACTGTCAGATTACTCTAAAAACAAAAATGAATTGATAAACATTGAGTAGCCACTACAATTATATATTGGTAGGCTTGAAATCAAAGTTTAAAGTTCAGCATGGTGATATAAACTTAAAATCAATAACTGATAATCATGTGGATCAACGTATCGTTGGCATATGGTCTCAGTACCGAAATTTCGTTTGATAGATTGCCAAAATCAGAGGTTTCGGGTCGTTATATTGGAAGTTATCTGGGGATGGCCTAACTGATCTTTTGCTGTATTGATTTACAGACCTAGATTCAGTTAGGGTATCTTATTAAAAGATCTTTAATGACAAAACCATAAGTTACCGAATGAGGAACTTAACATGTGTGATGATAATCAAAGATTATCTAATGCATCGTATCAATACTATGATGAAAATCATGTATGATATTAGTCCTCACCCTGGTAGTGTGCACAAGTCACTTTGAAGCATTAATTTGCTAACCTGTCACCACTGTGCCTCATACCTTGTAACTAACGGATAACTTCAATATAATCACGCGTTACGATGAAGCTTTGCGCAATTCTTGATACGGGAATGTGTCACGACTGCGGGGACCATAGATTACTCAGTATCTAATATTACCATAATGTATCTAAAGTGCTGAGTAATGAATGATGATTTTGAGTTTAAGTGGACAAACATACTGGTAATGGTTGTAGGATGCTCAATGACAAAAACAGAAAATTAATCAAAAAGAGTTATGACTGACTGTTTCAATACTGATATGATCTTCTTAACCGGAAAATTCACAAAAATATGTTGAATTTACTTTTATGCAATTACATTTGGAAATTCAAAAAGATTTTTGGTGTGTTTTAGCATAAACTTTGAAAAATCAAAAAGTTTTATTTCAATTTTATTTTCGATAACCGATGTTGGAATACTGAATGTCAATGCTCAGATACTTAAAAATTGAAAAAGATTGTAAATTTTCAAGTTTCTGGTATACATTGACAATGTTTTATAGTTCAGGGGGAGAGCTATTGAGGGTCAAAAGGAATGTGAAGAGTACTTCCGAGATATTTGTCGTGTCTAACGCCGGTTGTAGTTTGTGCAGTTTTTAGTAAATTTTTCTGCAGAATCAAATACAACAGGTGCACTTCTCATGTCTCATCGACAAAGAGTGTAATTGAACAAGACCCAACCTGAACATCAAGATAACCAGAACAACAGAAGTTAGTAAAAGGTCAAAGAAATGATGAAGATTGAAGAAATCAAGATTATCATCCATATTCATCTCTGAATCAGCAAATGACAAAGCCAAGATTTCTTGAGTCTGTCTGAGATTTCAAAGCTTACTGAGAGATAGACAGGAACTTCGACACAAACGTGCATGAAGATGCAAAGTTTTCAATCAAGACTTGAAAAATTGATAACTTTCTGATCTGGTACATCACTAGCTAGGTCCAAGGGGGAGATTGTTAGTGCATTATTCATGTATGTCCCTAGCTAGTGATCCGGTATAGAATGTCGAAGGTTCAGATAATCAGAGAACGACAAAGTCTTAAACCCAAAGACAATCCAATCAATAGTCGAGGGGGAGTTTGTAGATGCACGAAGTGCGACTAGTGATTGGATCTACAATGTTAACATGTGTTAAAAAGTGCTGATGGGTTGAAAGTGGAATGCTGATGGGTTGAAGGTGGAAAAAGGGGCGAACGTGGAAATTACACAGAAAAAGTGGGCGAACGTGGAAATTACACAGAAAAAGTGGGCGAACGTGGAACCAACTGGGCGAATGTAGAATCAGTTTGGGCGAATGTGGAAAGATTCCACATTCGACCAACACAAAGGGGCGAATGTGGAAAGTGTTCCACATTCGACCATCACAACTGGGCGAACGTGCAGAGCCTATAAATGGATTTTGTGAGTTTTTGAGTAAAGAGAGCCCAAAACGAGTCATTTAGAGTGTGTGTTTTCAGTGTGTGTTCCAGAGAGGTCTGAGAGTGTTAGATTGTGTGCTAGATTAACTGTAATCAATCTGTAAGCGTTTATTTGGAAAAGTTAATCTATGAAAAGCTTTTAAAATGACTTTGATTGTGTTTTGATTGAGTTTACATCAGTTTGTTCTAAGCTAGGGTTTCCGCACCTGGTTTAGCAACTTGTATGATCATATAATCCTGTTTTCGTGTCAAATCACATCCTCTACAATGAGAATCAATTGTAGTATATAAAGCAGTTAAAGCAAGATGATTCTCAAATGTATATGAAAAGGATAAACTATAAAGTAAATTGAAGGAAAGAGTTCAAGAAATTATCAATAGATATTCGTGTACTAAAACTGTGGGTGTAACCCCTCTATTTATAGCCGAAAGATTACATACATACTAAGTAATCAAAAGCTTATAATAATGTTTAGATAATACTACAACAGGCTGTAGTATCGAAACTTGAACAAAGACTTTAAGCTAATTAATATAATACTAAACTGCTGAGATTAAAGGGTGGTTAGAATCTTCTAATGAAAGTGGTGATGAGTCTTCAGCAGTTCTTCAGATATTCCATCTGGTTTATCTTTAGAACTTCTGATGTTTCTACTCTTCAGAACTGAGAATCCGGTTACGAACCGAACTCGCGGATCGATTACGCGTAAACAACTCGTTTCAGACGGGATGTTCGAGACGAGACAGAAATATAACGATAACAACGTCATCACAGATTCGTATTAATACAGAAACGGTTACAGACACTGTCATCAGTAGGATAAACGTCTATCTCGTGGCCGGGGGAGGTTGGGCATAACCTCCCCCTTGAGAGCATTCAAAGCATAAACTCAAATCACCAAATGATAACAAACACATGAGATTGCTATTTATAGTCCAATACATGATTTCCAGGTTCGCCCACTATTAATGGTCGAATGTGGAGTATTTCCACATTCGCCCATTTGTAATGGTCGAATGTGGAAACCTTCCACATTCGCCCAGTGTGAAATGGTCGAACTTGACTCGGTGTATTGTCCTATATTTTACAAATGCGTCAGATCCATAAAATGCCCTTATGGATCACCACAATCTCATGTAACACTATACCTAGACTCAACCCTAGTCTATTCGACAGTAACGTCCACAGAAAGTGCATCAACAATCTCCCCCTTGGACGTTGCTGGCGAATCCACAAATCTCTTTGCACATCAACACATCAGAATCACAGGTCTCCCCCTCAATACATGCACCTTTGCATTGAGTTAGAAATACAATATCCTTCGTGAACCGACCAAGTAATGCACTACGGACCCTCAGCATCAATACGCAGGAAGTCAGCTAGACCACGTATATCATTTGCGTCAGATCACCTAGTTACGCCAATGTGAAGTCGACAAAGTAATGCACTGCAGTCTCGTAGCATCAGTACCCAGGAATGTCATCTTGACCAAGTACATCACGCGCAACCCAACTAGCCTGATAAGACCCCTACTAGAAGGATTCCATACTGACCGATCAGATATTCAACATAACACGTAGATACCACCACTAATTTACGTCTCATATCTGCACTTAACCTTTGCATCACCCTTCACACCAACTGGAGAAGTCTAACTGTCAGTACCCAAATAAACATCTCAAACGTGACTATGTGCAAAACAATCCACTCGAACATTAGTATTTCTATGAAATTCTTCATCTGTGCTGACTGCGATTGCATTAACACATTCTTTTCTTCACATTCATCTCTTTTCCTAGCATCTTCAGTCAATGATTGTTGAAGTATCAGACACATCATTACATCAACAATCTCCCCCTTGACTGATGCTTCATCAAGTTTCTCTGAGATCCCGTATAATCAATCAATCATGTTCTTGAGTAACTTCATCTGTTCGGCAGAATACAAGCCGTAGACGAGTGGATCAAGCCATCAAAAGTTTTCAGCACTTGAAACTTTCGTTGAACCTACGTGCCACATGACTCCTCCTAGGATACCTCATTACTTTCAGAACATTGAAATCTCAGACTTGATTTCCTTCTTCTTAACAACTCTTCAGAACAAGTTCCTTCAAACACACAGGAACTGGGTTGACTGTTCCCTTCATGCGGAATAAAAATCTGTTCTGTTTTCTGGCCCAAAATAGTCATTTGAATCTGATTATCATACTTGTTGATTCTCATGACTACCCCACATTAAAACTGTTTCATCATCATCAATTCTTCAACAACTTTGGGTAAACCTCATCACCATTCTACCGAAAATCTTCAAAAATACCATTATCGAAAATTTTCGAAATTTTTAGGCACTAAAATTCTACATTCGCCCCCGGGAACTCCACTTTCGCCCAAAATAGAGACCCGAATGTAGAATATGAAAAATACTTCTCACTTTCGCCCATTTTCACTCACATTCGTCCACTTTCTCTCTACCTTCGCCCGCCCGATAAACCGAAGGTGGAAAATGTCACCCGAATGTGAAAATCAGCATAACACAATTCCAGGTTCGCCCAATTTCTCTCCACGTTCGTCCAAAAAATGTCACCTTCGCCCAGTAACATTTCACATTCGCCCACCCGACTTTCTAAAAGGGGCGAATGTGCAGACTGCATGTGTTCTTGATCAAAATTTTCTTCGAATCAGTCCACAATCACTCTAATCCTTTGAATTTGATGATGAAACTTGTTCAGAAAGGTGCGGAAATGAAAACCTAACCCTCGAATTCACAAAAACATGGAGAAATCACATGATTTCGGGTTCAATTAAGAATCTAGGGTTTCTAGGGTTTCAACCTTTCAATCAAAATCTGAATTTTACGTCTGAAAACATGAAAAACGAGCTGTGATTGATTCAAACGACTGTTAGATCGTTCAAATCGGTACCACGGCTCTGATACCAATTGAGAATCCGGTTACGAACCGAACTCGCGGATCGATTACGCGTAAACAACTCGTTTCAGACGGGATGTTCGAGACGAGACAGAAATATAACGATAACAACGTCATCACAGATTCGTATTAATACAGAAACGGTTACAGACACTGTCATCAGTAGGATAAACGTCTATCTCGTGGCCGGGGGAGGTTGGGCATAACCTCCCCCTTGAGAGCATTCAAAGCATAAACTCAAATCACCAAATGATAACAAACACATGAGATTGCTATTTATAGTCCAATACATGATTTCCAGGTTCGCCCACTATTAATGGTCGAATGTGGAGTATTTCCACATTCGCCCATTTGTAATGGTCGAATGTGGAAACCTTCCACATTCGCCCAGTGTGAAATGGTCGAACTTGACTCGGTGTATTGTCCTATATTTTACAAATGCGTCAGATCCATAAAATGCCCTTATGGATCACCACAATCTCATGTAACACTATACCTAGACTCAACCCTAGTCTATTCGACAGTAACGTCCACAGAAAGTGCATCAACAAGAACTTTACATGTTTTCTTCATCTTCAGCAGTTTAACAAAATGATGAGAGGATATAAGACTAAGGTTTATGCTGGCTTGTCAATCCTCTTTGACCTTACAATCGCCCCCTGGATTGATGAAGCCAAAACCTTAATCTATCTTTATTTAATATCCTCTCTTCCTTGAGTCAAGAACTCTTTAAATTTCTGCAAGTGCTTGATGTTTGAGTTCTCTAACTTCTGATTCTAGAAGTAGTCCTTGGTCTTGTTTTATTCCCTCAATGGTTAGTAGATCTTTGTCAGATAACTTTTCCAATTCAGTTAAGCTGTGAAGGACTTTCCATGAACAGTCTTGTCTTTCTAGAACCAGGGAAGTGGACTTTTGGGTGAAGTACCATTTCTTGATTGGAGATATGGAGCTGAAGAATTTCTATCTGTATGGTACTATCTGAAGGTTTGAATATAGATCTGAAGTTGGAAGTGTTTCTTTTTCAGCATTGATCAGATTGGATTTCTTATCTTCTCAACTAGTACAGTACCAGGTTTACCACCTTTTGCTATGATCTTGTGAGGTTCTGTGACTACCTTGGTTTGTTTTTGGTCTTTGATGGTCTGTTGTAGTTGAGAAGCAAAGGTTGCAGGATCCCTGTATTGAGTTATCATAGGCTTCTCATCAACAGAAAAATCATTTTCAACAATGACATTCTTTTCAAGCAAGAACATTTTGAAGTCTGTCTTTGTGCTTTCCATTGATTTTTGATTGGTAGTAGGTTGTGTCGATTTGTATTTTTCTGGATGTGCAATTCTATCAGCCTTAAGCTTTTTGTTAGTGTCATAAATTAAATCTTCTTTCCACTTACATATCTGTTGCATTGAACCAAAATTGTTATCTACCAATTCTTGAATAATCTGGGCTCTCTTCTGCTTTCTTTCTTTTTATGCGGCAAGCTTTTCAGTTAGAAGTGTTGCCTGTCTTGTGAGTTCTTCAGTTGAGAGTCCCTTGAGTGTGTATTTCCTTGTCTTTGAATGTTTGCTGTTAAAGTTCATCAGCTGTTGCCTTTTGTCTTCTTCTGCTACAAGGAGAAGATGCTCAGCAAGTCTTTCTTGTTCTTCTAACTCTTTTAACTTCTTTTCATATTCTAAAAGTTTGTCATCATAGCTCAAGTCATCCGTTTCATCTATGCTTTGCCATGCTTCATTTTCCTTTGCCTCTCTTTCTACTTTTCTTTTCTCTTCTTCTGTTAGTTCCTTTTCTTCTTTTTGATCTTCAATTATTATGGAAGAGGAGTTTAAGGGAACAGGCTTAGGAAATTCAGCGGGGTTTGTTTCTGTTGCCTTAGATGACTGATCTGGTTCAGTGCAGGAAATGTCAACCACTGAAGTGTTGATCTGAGCAGCATCAACTACTGAAGGATTGTCTTTAGTACTTTTAGTTTTGACTTCAGCAGCAGCTTCACTAAGGCCTTGGTAGACTTTTCAGCTATCTCTCTAAGGCTTCTCTCTTGTGATTCATACCATTCTGCTCTTTCTTTCAGAGCCTTTTCTTGTCTGGTCATTGAAGTTAATTTCTGAGAATCCTTGAGATGTTGTGCTTCTCTAGCAGATCTTTTAAAAGCTTCAAGAGACACAACTTCTGGTTCCTTTGACATCTCCCCCTTTTTAGCTTCATCCACTTCAGGAAACCATGGAGGTGGAGGTGTTACACCAGATAGATGGGCTAATTGTTTTCTGTTGTCTTCCATCTTTCTTGACAATTCACCAAGCTTGTGATCAATTGCATTTTTTATCATCTCCAGTTGATTTTTGTTCTTTAACTCCATAGCAGTTATAAATGTTTGGGGATGACCAGAAATCAGCTGGTGTACCATCTGGTACAAAGGAGCATCTGGGCTGCATAGTTGGTTCAGTTATATGCTAGTTGACCCAGAGAATTAGGTAGGCTTTTATGACTGTGGAGGGTGAGTTTTGTGGGGATCCTCAGTGTTAACTGGGGATGCCACTTTTGGGGAATTGGGGTTTAATTGGTCTTCAACCTATTCTTCTGTGACTGTTTCCTTGAGAACATATACATTAGAATCAGGACCTTCACAGTAAGCCGTCAATTCAATTTGTTTGGTTTTTGATCCATAATCTAAATTAATGGAATCCTCTGAATCACTGACATAGTACTCAATGAACACAGTATCAGTTGTCTCATGAGCCAAGCCCAACCTAGTTGTCTAATGAACCTCTTTTTCTTGGAACTGAGGATCTCCTACCTCAGGCACATGGCCTTCATCAGTAGTTGCCACATTTGAGGTCTTAGCTATGGTACTACTGTCCTCAAATCCATCACTAGATGGTATAAGAGTAGTAGCAGCCTCAAATATACTAATGGTTTCTATGTTTGGGCTTAGAGACCTTGGTCCCTCTTCATTTCTTGGGTTAGGGCTGACCACATTCTCATCAAAGTTCATCTCTTTGTTTTCATCCCCTGTTTTATGTGGTGATTGGGGATTGGCATTTGCGGATGAATTGTTTTGTCTCAGTCCTGATAGAATATTAGCAACCTCAACTACTGGAAAGGTTTCTTTTTCAGAAGTTAAAGGATCAGCAGTTGAGTTTTGTTTAGTAGGTTCAATTTGTTTGAAAGAAGGGTCAGTAGTTTTTGACTTTTTAAATCTTTTTCTTGAAAACATAATGGATACGGGTGCTCTTTCAGGTATTGGAGATGAATGAGACTGAGAGGAAGTTTCAGTCACATCTTTTGAAAGTGCAGATTGCACATTAGCATCTTCAGGCATCTCAACTTCCTGAATTGCCTTTCTTTTTGGTTTGTTGGGTTTGGATTTTCGTTGTTTGGGTTATTTTGGCTTTTTGGATTTGGGATTTGAGGATTTTGGTTCCTTAGGGACTGTGACATGTTCCCCTTGGTCATCCTCTAGTAGAAGTGCCGGTTTGTTATGCCTAGAGTATGCTTGTGAGGTTAAAGGGTTTAAAACAGTTGTTTTACCCACAAGCACCTCTTGTCCAAGTTCCTTAATAATATGTTGCATGATGAACCTTGGATACAACAAAAATTTCTTTTTATCATTTTGGTGATGCAACACCAACTCATTGAAAAAGAAAGCAGATGCCTTAAACTTTGATTCATTTATAATTGAATGAAAAATGGTTGCATGGTTGAGGACATCTAATCAGAAGATCCAGTTTTTGGACTTAAACACATGATAATATAATGAAACAAAAGTTTATATTTTGCATCAAAGTATTTCTTATAAATGGTAGCATGTGATAGTGTACCTTGATAACCGCATTCAGTTATGGTTGATTGAATTGTTCCACTGGGAATATGATCAGGTGCTTCAGCATCATCAAGACCTAATGTGTCTCCCAGTGTTGCCATTGTGATCATCATTTCCTTCCCTTTGATCTTCGTCTTCAAGGAAAGGACCTTACCGTCTTCGGTAACAGTCTCATCGTTTGCCCAAAACTCATTAAGAGTGTTAGTGTGGATTGGTGGGTCTATAGTGAATGTTGTGTAAAATTATGATTTTATGATCAAATTAATGATTTCATCGTACGTGACCAGGCTTTGTCTTTCATAAAGTAGCCTCTTTGATTGTGTCCTAGTTTAAGAACTAAAGCCATTGTTTGTTGATGGAATAGTTGAATGATTCAGAGAGGTTTTTGTTCTTGAGAGAGAGGGAGGGAAGTTTTGTTTTCGAAACAATAATAATGAAAAGAGGGGTTTGAGAAGTTTAATAGACCTTTTAGGTTAAACTTCTGAGAAAGATAGGAAAAGACTGTTTTGCCCTTTGTGTCTAAAACCTCTGATGCATACTTGTTCATCAGGAGTTTCCTATTTTATTCTTCAGTAGTTTTGAACTGCTGAGAAGATTTAAAAGAAAAATACCCCTAGAATCAATACTTGATAATTTTATTAGTAGATATTTCTATTCAGAAATTTTCCCTTACAAGTGTTTTGTACATCAGTAGTTTCTCTCTCTTTTTATTTTTCAACACAGGTTTGATATAAGGTTAGTAAACAGGTAAGTGAAAGTAAAATATGTACAGAAAAGTGAAAACACTTACAGAGTTTACTCAAAGTTTAGCATTCCAAGCATGGAAACTAACCTCTGAAATGTTGATGTGTCAAGGGGTTTAGTGAACACATCAGCTATTTGATTAGCTGTTGTGACATGTTTCACCTCAATCTTGCCTTTTTGATAGCAATCCCTGATGAAATGACATATATGATTTATATATGTTTTATCTTTGAGAAATGAACAGGGTTTTGAATAATGCTAATGGCAGATTTACTGTCTACTAAAAGTGGAGTCTTGGTCACTTTGATTCTATAATCAAGAAGTTGATATTGGAGCCATTGAATCTGTGATGTGCAGCTTGCAGCAGCAATGTATTCAGCTTCAGCTGTTGAGGTTGCCACAGATGTCTGTTTCTTTGATTCCCAGGACACCAGACAGTCTCCTAAGAATTGACAACCACCAGATGTAGATTTTCTTGACATTTTGCACCCAACATAGTCACTATATGAAAAAGCTCTTAACTTGGTATTGCCTGAAGCAGGATACCAAATTCCTAGTGTAGGAGTTCCTTTCAGATATCTAAAAATTCTTTTGAGAGCAGTTAGGTGAGATTCTCTTGGTGCAGACTGATATCTAGCACAGACACAAGTTGAAAACATAATATCTAGTCTAGAAGCAGTTTAATATAACAGAGAACCTATCATACATCTATACATGGTTTGATCAACCTGTTTTCCTTGATCATCTGGTTCTACTTGTGTGGTTGGTGTCATGGGAGTGGAACATGATTTAATGTCTTGTATAGAAAATTTGTTTAATAATTCTTTAACATATTTAGATTGATGTATGAAAGTTCCATTTGTCTGTTGCTTGATCTGTAGTCCCAAAAATGTACTACAGTTCTCCCATTGTACTCACTTCAAATTTTGATTGCATGAGTTTCTTAAAATCATCACACAGTTTAGTGTTTGTTGAACCAAAAATGATGTCATCAACATAAATTTGAATAAGTAATACATGATTTCCAACATGTTTTATAAACAGAGTATTATCAATGGAGCCTCTTGTGAAGTGATTTTTGAGTAAGAAGTTGGACAGAGTTTCATACCAGGCTCTTGGAGCCTGTTTTAGCCCATATAGAGCTTTGTCCAGTTTGTAAACCCAATCAGGATGAGCAGGGTCTTCAAACCCAGGAGGTTGACAAACATACACTTCCTCTTTTATTTTTCCTTATAAAAATGCACTCATGACATCCATTTGAAAAACTTTAATTTTGTTGGAAATTACATAAGCCAAAAATAACCTGATGGCTTCAAGCCTTGCAACGGGAGCAAAGGTTTCATCATAATCAATTCCTTCTTCTTGTGAATAACCTTGTACTACCAGGCTTGCTGTTGGGTTAATTTGAGACCCCAGTTACCAGGTTTAACCATGTTTAGTTGTTTGTTAGAGTTGGAGGGTTAAATATGTAGTTAATGCATAGTTGTAGTGCACAAACCCTAGTCTGCGCACTTAAATGATGGCGGCTGCGAACTTAATGTTAAGTTCGCAGTCTTCAGCATTCCCCTATAAATAGAAGCTCATTTGTGCAGCTAGGGTTAGGGTTTTGAATGTATCTTTGAGAGCACAAGTAGTAAAGGTGCGAACTTAGTTTATAGTAGTGCGAACTTGTATCATTCCATGGTTGTTTGAAGCTGAATCTTTAATGGAATCGTGTCTTTATGTTTCTTGTGTGTCGGTTCTTACAATATTCATCTAGTTCTTTTAGTTTTCATAGATTAATCAACTAAAACACCTAACAAATAGGTGTTTCTAGTTGATAACAATCTAGTGCACACTTAAGATCTAGCATTTTGGGACTACAATTTGGTATCAGAGCCTCTGTGCTCGAGATTGTATCTATCTAAAGATATCAAAACCCTCCTTGTTAGTTTTTACTTTCAAGTTTTTTTCAAAATTTTAGTGTTTATCAAAGTTTGAATATTTTCATTGTTTTTGCCTTAAAATCTCATGAAAAGTGTTTCTAAGGTGTTTAAAAGTTATTATCTTCATTAGAAACATCATTCAAGAGCTTCAAAACAATTGAAAATCTCTTGGACATGTTTTTGGAAAGTTAAAAAATTTCACAGCCGTATTTGCGCACTTAAGTGCGAACTTAGTTCAAAATCTGTGAACTTGTTTCTTGACTGTGAGTACTTGTTTCTTGCATGTGAGTACTTGTCTCAAAAGTTGAGTACTTATTTCAAAAAGTGAGTACTTAATTGTGCGTACTTAACTCATAAAGTGTGAACTTGTTTCATGCTTGTGAGTACTTGTTTCAAAAGTTGAGTACTTAGCTCATAAGTTGTGTACTTATTTCTTGCTGTGTGCACTTAAAGTGCGAACTTAGCTCATAGAGTGTGAACTTGTTTCTTGCTTGTGAGTACTTGCTTCAAGAGTGCGAACTTAGCTCATAAAGTGTGAACTTGTTTCTTGCTTGTGAGTACTTGCTTCAAGAGTGCGAACTTAGCTCATAAGTTGCATACTTGATATTTCAAGGTGTGCACTTGTGTCTGTGTGAGCACTTAAATTTACACAAGGCTTTATAGCTTTCTCTCTCCTGGCACCACAACTAGGGTTTCTGCATACTTATCTGAAATCTCTAGTTGGTGTGCGAACTTACTGAAAAGGTGCATTTTCTGAGCACTTGGCTAGGGTTTCTGCGAACTTAAATCTTAAACGAGAGTTTAAGTGTCTGTGTACTTATACTAGTACGCAGGCTGATCAGTCAAAGACTGAGCACTTGTGCTGCTCTGACTTGGCTGAACTGCGAACTTAAGCCAAAGTGTGTACTACAGGAACTGCGAACTTAGTGACTGTGAACTTAAGTGTGAACTTAACTGCATACTTAGCTGCGAACTTAGCTGTGTACTTAAGGACTGTGGACTTAATTTTGGACTTTAAACTTTAAAATCAGAAAATCAAACTAGATCTTGCTTAATCTTGATTAATCAACTAAAAAAAAAAAAAAAAAAAAAAAAAAAAAAAAAAAAAAAAAAAAAAAAAAAATATAATAAAAAAAAATAAATAAATAAAAAAAAAAATCCTATTTTCATACAAAACAAGATTTTTGGGGGAGAAAGTATATCTCTATTGCAAATTAACAAGAAATGATAGGGACTAATCATATTTTGTCAGCATGTGAATAGGATCCAGAGGATGTTGCGGCTTCAAGCAACGACATGTCGGTAGATTCAGCTTGGAATCGAGTAAACTGCTAATAGGTGATTAACAGAATAGATCTACACGGAAAGCTGGATTCCCACTGTGTTTTAGGTCTGCACAAGCTGAGTCCGGTCATACACAGGTTGAGAGATCAAAAGACACAGAAAATTTTGTGCATATGTAATCAAAAGACACCTAAGTGTGCAAGCTACCAATGCGGGGCTATTCAAACAAATGAGCAACAAAAGACACGCAATGTTAGTGACGTGCAAACATATAGATAGCTCAAAAAGCAATCAGATGATCATCTTCTCTGTTATGGGAACATAGACCTGAAGCTCTCATCATCTGATTGACATAATGATCATCTTCTCTGTTATGTGTAAACATAGACCTGAAGCTCTCATCATTATATCTCAATAAACCTTGAGGATTGGTAGGCTTATACCTAGCACAAGTGGGGTCCACTAACTTTCCGTCAATATTACCAAAACATGATAAATCTCATCACCAAACGTATGTTGAAAGACGAGAGGCATGGATTTAAGTGGACAAACATACCGACAGTTTTTCTTGGGCTGCAGCGATCCAACGGAAAGTTGAAATGTGATCTGGCAGGTATGGTTAGTATGATCTTGTATGCAAAAGGTGAGAAACAGTTAACCCCTCCTTGTTGTGTTTGTTTTTATTAAAAAAAAATATATATATATATATATATAAAAAGTTTAGGGGGAGTATTAAAATATGTGTTAGAATGTGAGATGTGTTTATTGCATATAATCCTGATCTTCATCCAGTCTGTGATCAAGAACAGTGCAGGGGACTAGATTGTGAGATTCTTCGATCTGGTAGATGTATTCATGTTTTATCTGTTAGAGTTGATGTAGCTGTTTGGGAACACATTCAGAGTTGGAGCCGGTTAGACACTGCTGGAAGAAGGAATGCTATTTCAAAGAGCAGTAGATCCTGCTGAAGAAAGGAAGCTGGAGATGCTAGAAATTTTGGAAATGATCGAGGCTGCAGACAAAGAGAAGGAGCTTGGAGACAAAGACAAGGAAATTGCTAACAAAGACAAAGCTGACAATTAAAGAAAAGCAGCCAGAAACTCTGAAGCTCCAGAAGTGATAGTTCCAAAACAACAGGTGCGGGTAAAGCAGGAAGAAGGTGAATCGAGTGATATCTCGTTTGAAGCTAACAGACGAAGATCTGGTATCTGTGGTCTAGGGGGAGTATTGTTGGGTTTATATGAGACCACAGTTACCAGGTTTAACCATGTTTAGTTATATGTTAAAGTTGGAGGGTTAGATATGTAGTTAAAGCATAGTTGTAATGGAAAAACCCTAGACTGCGCACTTAAAGGAGGAGACTGCGAACTTAATGTTAAGTTCGCAGTCCTCAGTTTTCCTATAAATAGAAGCTCATTTGTGCAGCTAGGGTTAGGGTTTTTGATGTATCTTTGAGAGCACAAGTTGTAAAGGTGCGAACTTATTTCATATAGTGCGAACTTGTATAATCCATGGTTGTTTGAAGCTGAATCTTTAATGGAATCGTGTCTTTATGTTAAAAAAAAAAAAAAAAAAAAAAAAAAAGTTTTTAAAACTTGCAAATTCAGGGATCTACCGGTTTATTTCTCCCCCAAAAATCTTTATTTTATTTTAAAACATAAGATTTTTCTATAATTTATTCATAAAGTAAAGTTTTTTTTTTTTTTTTTTTTTTTTTTTTTTTTTTTTTTTTTTTTTTTAATCATTCGAAGTTGATCATTTCTAACCAAGTCACCAACTGACGAAAACGGGTTTTGTCGAAAGCTTTGGTAAAGATATCTGCCTTTTGATCGGCGGTATCGATAGGCAGCACCTGTATGTACCCCTTGTCGTGCGCATCGCGAATTGAATGAATCCGAATTTCAATATGTTTTGTTTTTGAATGATCAATTGGATTCTTCACGATGTCACGACAGGCATCATTATCAATGTAGATAGGAGTTCTCATGATATTCAAACCGTAATCCAACAGCTGATTTTGGATCCACAACACTTGACAGCAACAACTGGATGCGGCTGTGTACTCAGCTTGAGCAGTAGATATCGACACAGTGGTCTGCTTCTTGCTTTGCCATGACACGAGCCGGTTCCCCAGAAATTGACAGCCACCAGAGACAGACTTTCGATCAATCCTGCAACCTGCATGATCACTATCAGAGTACGCAATTAGGTCAAAATTGTCACTCTTAGGATACCATAAACCAAGTTTTGGTGTTCCTTTGAGGTAGCGGAAGATTCTTTTGACTGCAGTCTCATGAGATTGCTTTGGATTTGACTGAAAGCGGGCACAGCATCCAACTGCCCACATGATGTCCGGTCTGCTAGCTGTAAGATACATCAAGGAACCAATCATAGAACGGTAGGTGTGCGGGTTCACAGAAGGTCCTTCAAGATCTGGTACAAGTGTTGTTTGAGCTGCAAAAGGAGTGTTGGACGGTTTGCAATCCGACAGGTTGTACTTTGCCAGAATGTCTCTTGTGTATTTAGCTTGATGAATGAGAATACCGTCTTCCTTTTGTTGGACTTCAAGACCTAAGAAAAATGATAGTTCTCCCATCATGCTCATTTCAAATTGAGACTTCATGATGCTTTCAAATTCCCTGCACAAATTTTCGTCAGTTGAACCAAAGATAATGTCATCAACATAAATCTGAACAAGGATAGAATGTTTGTTGACTTCTTTGGTGAACAAGGTCATGTCGATCTTCCCTCTCGTGTATCCATTTTGTAACAGATATGAAGACAAGGTCTCATACCAAGCTCTAGGAGCTTGATGGAGACCATAGAGAGCCTTGTCTAGCTTGTAGTATCTGTTTGGATGATGAGGGTCTTCGAATCCGGGCGGTTGGCACACATAGACTTCTTCTTTGATCTTCCCATACAAGAAAGCACTCTTCACGTCCATCTGAAAGACTTTAAAATTTCGATATGAAGCATATGCCAAGAAGATGCGTATGGCTTCAAGTCGAGCGACTGGAGCGAAGACTTCCTCATAATCAATCCCCTCCTGCTGACGAAATCCTTGAACAACCAGACGAGCTTTGTTCTTGATTACCACCCCACGTTCATCCATCTTGTTGCGAAAAACCCATCTTGTCCCAATAGGATATTTTCCTTCAGGCAGATCAACGAGCTCCCACACTTTGAGCTTTCTGAACTGAAATAGTTCTTCCTGCATGGCCTCAACCCAGCTTGCATCTCTAACTGCATCTTCAATGCTGAAGGGAACGGTTTGAGACAGGAAAGCTGAGAGAGCGGTGTTGAGCTTGTCTGTCTGATTTCTGGTAAGAACACCCTCACTGATTGGTCCAATGACATTTTCAATTGGATGGTTCTTAGAAGATTTAAATCCCATATTTTCTTCTTCTTGCACTTGAAGAGGAAGGTTCGAAAGATGATCTCCAGGTGTAGAAGAACTGGATGGATCATTTACAGACTGCTGATTTGAATGTGTTCCTTCAGCATTTGACGTGCTTTCAGGAGTGTTAGAGGTTTCAGCAGTAGTATCACCATTATTAAGTTGAGGAACAATAGGATCAGCAACCAGAGGAGAGAAACGGGTGGTAAACGGTGCGACTTCATCATCAGAAGAGTAGAGAATATTTCCAAACGGAGAAGAGCTTGTGGCTTGATTTTCAGGAGCTGGTTCTGCATGAGCTTGCTGTTCAGGAATGACAAAGTGATTGAACACAACATCCACATCAAAGAACCAGTCAGGACCGGTTCCAACGTTGGTGGAGTTGGATTCTTGCCAGTCAACATAAAAGGATTCCAGAACCATCTTTGTGCGTTTGTTGTATACTCGATAAGCCTTTTGACTAGACGAGTATCCAACAAAGAAACATTCGTCTCCAACAGCATCAAACTTCATGATGTTCTCAAAGTTGTTTAGAAGAGTGCAAGAACATCCAAACGGCCTGAAATAATCAATGAGAGGTTTCCTTTTGAAAAGCAATTCATAAGCTGTTTTCCCGCGAGGCTTGACAATCAAGACCCTGTTAAGAACATAACAGGCGGTATTCACAGCTTCTGCCCAGAAGATGATCGGTAACTTAGAGTCAATGAAGGAAATGATAAGGAGCCACAAAAGGCCTTGGTTGTTGAAGACTTCGACTGGGGAGAAGAGGCTGCCGCTGCTGAGGTTGAAGTTAACAAAGCCCTGATGGCCACAATCTGCACCAAATCTTCAAGCGGTGCAAACTCTGTTGAAGGATCGTCTGCTGAGGTTCTAAAAGGGGAAATGCAGAAGTATGCTGGGTTGAAGAGTGTGTTGACTGATGAGAAGGTGAATGATGAGAAGAGAGAGGAGGCGCTGATTGCTGAGAAGACTTCATCTGAGAAGGTCGCTGAGGAGGTGAAGAGTTCCTCTAAGAAAGCTGAGGAAAGGGACATGAATAAATTACAAAAATGGCTGATAGCTCTCATGAGATATCTATGGCATGTCGACAGCGGAGCTTCAAGACACATGACAGGATTGAAAGAGCTCCTCAAGAACTATCGGTTCATTGATGGAGAATTTGTAGCATTTGCTGGGAATGAGAAGGGTGGAAAGATCGTTGGCATAGGAGATGTAGTCTCTGACGCATTGACACTTGAGGACGTCAACTATGTTCCAGAACTGTGCTACAATCTTTTGAGTGTATCACAAGTCTGTGACAAAGGAATCTCAGTGTTGTTTAACGACATGGAATGCATCTTCCTAAAGCCAGGATTTAAACCATCCACTGACATGATCATGCTGAAAGCCCCCAGACAAAACAATACTTATGTGATAAACATGAGGGATGCCAAGTCTGAACAACCAATGACTTGTCTACTGTCAAAGGCATCCGAGTCAGAGTCACTGTTATGGCACAGGCGATTAGGTCATGTTAACTTTAAAAACATAAACAAACTTTCTAAACTTAATCTAGTCAGAGGTCTTCCTTCTAAGGAATTCCCCTTTTCTGAAAAATGTTTAGCATGTGCCAAAGGTAAACAACATAAGAAATCGCACAAGTCCAAAACAGTGAACTCTATTGACTCACCTCTTCAGTTATTGCATATGGATCTTTTTGGTCCTATCAGTGTAAAAAGCTTGGGTAAAAAGTCCTACTGTTTGGTGATTACAGATGACTACTCTCGCTTCACATGGGTGTACTTTCTGGAATTCAAGAGTGAGGCTGCTGAGACCTTGATGCTGTTCGTTCCTTTGATCGAGAATATAATCAAGTTGAAAGTAAAGTCAATCAGAAGTGATCATGGAACAGAATTCAAGAACCAAACTTTCGTGTCGTTCTGCAGCGGGAAGGGAATTCATCTCCAATATAGTGCTACAAGGACTCCTCAGCAAAATGGAGTGGCTGAAAGGAAGAATCGTACGCTTATTGAAGCTGCCAGAACCATGCTCATTGACTCTAAGTTACCGATCATCTTCTGGGCAGAAGCTGTGAATACCGCCTGTTATGTTCTTAACAGGGTCTTGATTGTCAAGCCTCGCGGGAAAACAGCTTATGAATTGCTTTTCAAAAGGAAACCTCTCATTGATTATTTCAGGCCGTTTGGATGTTCTTGCACTCTTCTAAACAACTTTGAGAACATCATGAAGTTTGATGCTGTTGGAGACGAATGTTTCTTTGTTGGATACTCGTCTAGTCAAAAGGCTTATCGAGTATACAACAAACGCACAAAGATGGTTCTGGAATCCTTTTATGTTGACTGGCAAGAATCCAACTCCACCAACGTTGGAACCGGTCCTGACTGGTTCTTTGATGTGGATGTTGTGTTCAATCACTTTGTCATTCCTGAACAGCAAGCTCATGCAGAACCAGCTCCTGAAAATCAAGCCACAAGCTCTTCT
The DNA here is from genome assembly GCA_032199755.1 of Ambrosia artemisiifolia. NCBI lineage: Eukaryota > Viridiplantae > Streptophyta > Magnoliopsida > Asterales > Asteraceae > Ambrosia > Ambrosia artemisiifolia. The sequence goes on from CM063516.1 coordinate 21,872,632, forward strand.
CCGTTTGGAAATATTCTCTACTCTTCTGATGATGAAGTCGCACCGTTTACCACCCGTTTCTCTCCTCTGGTTGCTGATCCTATTGTTCCTCAACTTAATAATGGTGATACTACTGCTGAAACCTCTAACACTCCTGAAAGCACGTCAAATGCTGAAGGAACACATTCAAATCAGCAGTCTGTAAATGATCCATCCAGTTCTTCTACACCTGGAGATCATCTTTCGAACCTTCCTCTTCAAGTGCAAGAAGAAGAAAATATGGGATTTAAATCTTCTAAGAACCATCCAATTGAAAATGTCATTGGACCAATCAGTGAGGGTGTTCTTACCAGAAATCAGACAGACAAGCTCAACACCGCTCTCTCAGCTTTCCTGTCTCAAACCGTTCCCTTCAGCATTGAAGATGCAGTTAGAGATGCAAGCTGGGTTGAGGCCATGCAGGAAGAACTATTTCAGTTCAGAAAGCTCAAAGTGTGGGAGCTCGTTGATCTGCCTGAAGGAAAATATCCTATTGGGACAAGATGGGTTTTTCGCAACAAGATGGATGAACGTGGGGTGGTAATCAAGAACAAAGCTCGTCTGGTTGTTCAAGGATTTCGTCAGCAGGAGGGGATTGATTATGAGGAAGTCTTCGCTCCAGTCGCTCGACTTGAAGCCATACGCATCTTCTTGGCATATGCTTCATATCGAAATTTTAAAGTCTTTCAGATGGACGTGAAGAGTGCTTTCTTGTATGGGAAGATCAAAGAAGAAGTCTATGTGTGCCAACCGCCCGGATTCGAAGACCCTCATCATCCAAACAGATACTACAAGCTAGACAAGGCTCTCTATGGTCTCCATCAAGCTCCTAGAGCTTGGTATGAGACCTTGTCTTCATATCTGTTACAAAATGGATACACGAGAGGGAAGATCGACATGACCTTGTTCACCAAAGAAGTCAACAAACATTCTATCCTTGTTCAGATTTATGTTGATGACATTATCTTTGGTTCAACTGACGAAAATTTGTGCAGGGAATTTGAAAGCATCATGAAGTCTCAATTTGAAATGAGCATGATGGGAGAACTATCATTTTTCTTAGGTCTTGAAGTCCAACAAAAGGAAGACGGTATTCTCATTCATCAAGCTAAATACACAAGAGACATTCTGGCAAAGTACAACCTGTCGGATTGCAAACCGTCCAACACTCCTTTTGCAGCTCAAACAACACTTGTACCAGATCTTGAAGGACCTTCTGTGAACCCGCACACCTACCGTTCTATGATTGGTTCCTTGATGTATCTTACAGCTAGCAGACCGGACATCATGTGGGCAGTTGGATGCTGTGCCCGCTTTCAGTCAAATCCAAAGCAATCTCATGAGACTGCAGTCAAAAGAATCTTCCGCTACCTCAAAGGAACACCAAAACTTGGTTTATGGTATCCTAAGAGTGACAATTTTGACCTAATTGCGTACTCTGATAGTGATCATGCAGGTTGCAGGATTGATCGAAAGTCTGTCTCTGGTGGCTGTCAATTTCTGGGGAACCGGCTCGTGTCATGGCAAAGCAAGAAGCAGACCACTGTGTCGATATCTACTGCTCAAGCTGAGTACACAGCCGCATCCAGTTGTTGCTGTCAAGTGTTGTGGATCCAAAATCAGCTGTTGGATTACGGTTTGAATATCATGAGAACTCCTATCTACATTGATAATGATGCCTGTCGTGACATCGTGAAGAATCCAATTGATCATTCAAAAACAAAACATATTGAAATTCGGATTCATTCAATTCGCGATGCGCACGACAAGGGGTACATACAGGTGCTGCCTATCGATACCGCCGATCAAAAGGCAGATATCTTTACCAAAGCTTTCGACAAAACCCGTTTTCGTCAGTTGGTGACTTGGTTAGAAATGATCAACTTCGAATGATTAAAAAAAAAAAAAAAAAAAAAAAAAAAAAAAAAAAAAAAAAAAAAACTTTACTTTATGAATAAATTATAGAAAAATCTTATGTTTTAAAATAAAATAAAGATTTTTGGGGGAGAAATAAACCGGTAGATCCCTGAATTTGCAAGTTTTAAAAACTTTTTGAAAAACAATCAAGAGATGATAGGATCTAATCATATTTGTCAGCATGTGAATAGGACCCAGAGGACGTTGTGGCTTCAAGCAACGACATGTCGGTAGATTCAGCCTGGAATTGAGTAGACTGCTAAAAGATGACAAACTAAAAGTCTACACGAGGTGCTGGATTCCCACTGTGCTTCAGGCTTGCACAAGCTGAGTCCGGTCATACACAGGTTGAGAGATCAAAAGACACAGAAAATTTTGTGCATAAGCAATCAAAAGACACCTAAGAGTGCAAGCTACCAAAGCGGGGCTATTAAAATCAAAATGAGCAACAAAAGACACGCAATGTTAGTGACGTGCAAACATATAGATAGCTCAAAAAGCAATCAGATGATCATCTTCTTTGTTATGGGAACATAGACCTGAAGCTCTCATCATCTGATTGACATAATGATCATCTTCTCTGCTTATGGAAACATAGACCTGAAGCTCTCATCATTATATCTCAATAAACCTTGAGGATTGGTAGGCTTACACCTGGCACAAGTGGGGTCCATTAACATGTCGTCAATATTACCAAAACATGATAAAGATCATCATATAAAGCTTGTTGAAAGACGAGAGGCATGGATTTAAGTGGACAAATATACCGACAGTTTTTCTTGGGGTGCAGCTATCCAACGGAAAATTGAAACGTGGTCTGGCAGGTATGACTAGTATGATCTTGATGCAAAAGGTGAGAAACGGTTGATCTCTAAACTCAAATCTTTGGTTAAAAAGGCTATTTTGTTGATTGTGGGCCTGCGCACATAAAAGCCTTCTTTAAAATTCTTAATTGGGCCTGCGTACTTAAAGGCTGTCTTTAAAGTTCCTAACTGGGCTCGCGTACTTGACTGGGCTCATGGGCCTGCGCACTTAAATGTCAAGTACGCGGCCCAATTACTGTTGCTATAAATACGCTGTTACTTTTCACATTTTAACTTTTTATCTAATTTCTCAAACCCTAAATTTATCTCAGCCTTTAAACTCAGCCACCACCACCGTGTTCTTCCATTCTTTTTCAAAAACCACCACTAACCACCGTTGTACCCCACCATCTGATCCATTTAATCTGCCCTTTTTCTGTTTGATTGTGTTCTTACAAGGTATTTTCAAAGATTCTAACCAATCATTGTTGTATTGACAGGATCTGAGAACGAAACAATGATAATATCAGTTGACAGTTGGGGTTCTTGATGAACTGCGTACCTGGAAACTTGAATATCTGCGCACTTGTTTCATATGAGTGCGCACTTGCCTCATATGATTCAAGCATCAAAACCCTAATGTAACTGCGAACTTGGTGTGAACTTAAAATCCTAAACGAAGGTTTAGGTGGCTGCGTACTAGTCTAGTACGCAGACCAGATCACACCTCCCAAGCCGTTACCATGCCCGAGTACCAGACTGCGCACTTAGGTCACAAGCCAGACCTGGTGACTGCGTACCAAGCAGCTGGTGCTCAGTCCTGATTTGGACTGCGAACTTAACTGTGGACTTGATTTTGGACCAAGAATTTGACCATTGACTTGACTTTTCAGAACATTTGACTGGACTACGTAACTTGACTGATTCAACTGTAAACCGTAACTGGACTTAAATGACTATTAATATGGAAAACGAAACAAATCATATACACGTTAAAATCTAATCCATAAAATAAATAACACACGTAAAACCAACTTGAAACCAAACCTAGTCTAAGTGCGTCGTCCGTCAAAGAAAACGAAATGTCTGTCATTAGTCAAAATTCAAAATCAAAATTCTAACTTAATTTTCGTGCACGTGTCCAAAACAGATGGCTCTTGAATGGGATCCTCGTGGAATGCACAACCAGGCGATCATTCTAGAAACTGACGATTCAAAGTTTCGGGACGTAGTTGCTTGGATCAGGAGAAGCAGGATCGGATATGCAGTTGAGCAGCAAGTTGAAGTCTACAGTTCTCACATCGAAGACTTCTGGAGATCTGCAAGAGTGGAAACAGTGGCTCGAGTCAAGAGAATCAAAGCCACAGTCAGAAACAAGGCAGTTATTATCACAGAGGACACAGTGAGACAGGTTCTAAGATTTCAGGATCGACCAGAAACTGTCAGTTCTTTACCGAAGACTGTGATCCATCAAGAGTTCTTAAACTTTGGATACAAAGGAGACTTCGATGCCAGAGGCGATATCAAGAAGAGTCATTTAACCAGAGACTGGAAGCTTATATGTCATGTATTCCTGATGTCTTTATGTCACCGAAAAGGGGGTTATAATGCACTCAGTCCCGACTGGGCAACAGCCATGATCAAGATCTGCAAGAATGAGCCTTTTAATCTGTCGGGTTTGGTATTTGAGTGTATGGTGAGGAATGCCCAAGACACAAAGAAGAAATGGACGATGTATCCGCGGTTTGTTCAGATGATGATTAACTCGCAGCATGAGGATCTGCCTCCTGGTGATAAATATGGTTTTGCCAAGGGTGCACGGTTCTTTACTGAATGCAACACACCGGATTGGGAACCGATGCTGGAAAGCATGTACTCTGCTCAACGCTATCCAGTTGTCATGAAGCTTTTTAGTGAGATGAAGAGAAGACGACAATATACTGCTAGAACTCAACAACCATCTGCAACTGAACCTGAACCTACTGAACCAGCTCCTACTGTACCTGCTTCTACTGTTCCTCAGCACACTGCTGAAGAAGTTGCCCGTGAAAGATCTGTTGGTAAAAGGGCAGCATCTGATCCAGTTCCTCAGAGGCCGACCAAAAGAAACAGGCCTACTGGTTTACTACAAGAAGGGAGAGAATCGTTGACTCCCGAAGAACTCGAAATGGCTGAAGCTGCCAGACTGAATGCTGAACGTGCAAAGGCAGAGAGAAGAAGAAGAAGAGAACAGTTGCCCGAGTCTGAGAGGCCAAGGGTTATGACTGAAGAAGATGAGGAGAATGAAGCTATTCTGGAACAGATGTTTGGTGTGGAGGGTCAACCTGGGCCTTCCACTGCCAGGCCAGGGCCCTCTACTGCTAGGCCTGGCCCTTCCTCTGACAGACCACCCATTCCCAAGCCACCAGCAAAGAAACAATCAGTACCATCATCTTCTGTTCCTGGTGCATCTCGTCAAAAACCGGTGCATCAGGAATTGTATGAGAAGTTATCCAAGGAGGTGGGAAAGAATGCCGCCAAGGAAATCTGTATGCTGAAGAATCAAATCTATAATAATCTGGAGTTGAGAAAGAAGCTGAAGAAGTTGAAGCATAAGAACCGAAGTCTTGAAAAGGTGGTCAAAGATCAGCGCTATTTGATTAAGTTTCAGACTGAGGTCCAGATGAAGATGTTTGATATGCTTCAGGAGTTAAAGACTCAGGGTTCAGATACTCCAAAGTTGACATTTGATGAGGTCTTTGATTTCGGAAAATTTATGGAAGAAGAAAAGGAGAAAGAGAGAAAGGAGGAAGAGAGCGATGTAGATGAGATAAGCGAAGACGAGATGCCAGAAACGTTTGTAGAAATTGGTGCAGGGGAAAAGACTGTGTATGAAATGGATGATGGGTATGTATTGGATCCTGAGAAAGCTAGTTGGTTTCCAAGAAGGCCAATCACCATTCCTGCGTTGCACCAGACTATTCACCACACTCGTGCTTCTCATCAGGAAAGAGTTATCTGCTGGGGATATGATGGGTTCAAACGTCTCTTCTTTGTAAAGCGAAGGGGAGGCGTCATTCAGTATTTCAAGGGAAGACCAAACTTGAAGTCCCTTCCAAGATGGGACATTCGAGAGATGTGCAGAACACCGTTTCTAAACCATTCTGGAGATTCCAATGCTAACATGGTGTCTGTGTATATTGAAGATGAATGTGCACGTGATTTCAAAGAATGGAAGCCACAAAAGCCAAGGCGAAGGATGTCAAAGAAAAGGATTGATCCTGCCACTGGACGGGGAATGATAACTTATGTGATAGACCCTCCAGATGTCGTCACTAGGGTTCCCATTCGTCCTGAGCTTCCTGTGCTTCTGGCAGACTTCAAGAAGTGGTTTTACGACAGCAGAACCGGTGAAGCGGTGATTAAACTGAGAGATGACACAGAAGCATTGAGAATAGTTGATCCAGTGGACGTGTTTGCTTTGAATCCATCTGATCTAACTACTCTCTTTGCTAATCAGATAAATGTTGGTGCTGGAAATGCGTTGTTTGAGGAAGCTGTTTTGTTTAGACGGGCTGTGGAAAGAGCACTGAAGAGAAAGCAAGAACTGATAGATCTGGTGGCGAAGATCAACGCAGCTGACAAAGCGAAAGATGACAGAGCGCTAGCTGCTGCTGTTGCTGCTGCTGCTGCAAAGAAATCAGAAGCTGAAGCCACTCCAGAGGTTCAAACAGAAGCTTCTCCAGCAACAGTTGATCTTGATCCTGAGCCTTCACAGGTACCACCAATCTCTCCAAGCACAGCTCCAGAGACTCAGCAAGATCAAACAACTGTAGATCTAGCTGAGTTGTTCATTCAAGAGCCACCACCTGAAGAACCAATCATTGAAGAAAGCATAGTTCAGGCACTCCCGGCACGTCAAGCAAGAGAAGAGGGGGAGTTGAGTGATGTCGAGATAGATTGATTGTGAAGCACTGGTAGCTGTGGTCTAGGGGGAGTATTGTTGGGTTAATTTGAGACCCCAGTTACCAGGTTTAACCATGTTTAGTTGTTTGTTAGAGTTGGAGGGTTAAATATGTAGTTAATGCATAGTTGTAGTGCACAAACCCTAGTCTGCGCACTTAAATGATGGCGGCTGCGAACTTAATGTTAAGTTCGCAGTCTTCAGCATTCCCCTATAAATAGAAGCTCATTTGTGCAGCTAGGGTTAGGGTTTTGAATGTATCTTTGAGAGCACAAGTAGTAAAGGTGCGAACTTAGTTTATAGTAGTGCGAACTTGTATCATTCCATGGTTGTTTGAAGCTGAATCTTTAATGGAATCGTGTCTTTATGTTTCTTGTGTGTCGGTTCTTACAATATTCATCTAGTTCTTTTAGTTTTCATAGATTAATCAACTAAAACACCTAACAAATAGGTGTTTCTAGTTGATAACAATCTAGTGCACACTTAAGATCTAGCATTTTGGGACTACACTTGCCTTGTTCTTACTAATCATACCAGCTTCATCTTGTTTGTTTCTGAAAACTCATCTTGTGCCAATTGGTAGCTTGTTTGGAGGTAAGAGACAGATTTCCCAGACCTGTTGCTTCTTAAATTGAAGCAATTCTTCTTGCATAGCTTGAACCCAATTGATATCTTTGAGGGCTTCTTGATATTTCTTTGGTTCCAACTGAGAAATAAATGTTGAGAAAAAGCAAAAGTTGGAAAGCGGGTTTCTTGTAAGTACCCCTGTGGCAATATCACCCAAGATTTGATCCAATGGATGATCCTTGTATTCAATCAGTTGTTGTAGCCCTGTACTTGGTTATGGCTCTTGAACTTCTTCAAACAAACCACTGAGGTTGATGATATCTAGTTTAGCTGTATGCTGTGGTTCAGGAGTCTGTGGAGCTGAATTAGTACAATGAATTTGATAATCAGCCGTTGTTGAAGTAGAAGTTTGTAAAACTTCTGATGGTTTGAAAGTTGATTTGATGACTGTGTTTGGAGTCCATGGTGGAGGACTATCTTCATAAAACCATTGATCACCAAAATAAGTAGGTTTAGATGATGTAACAGTCTTTTCAGGTCCGAAAAGAAAACTGTCAAGATCAAAAAGTTCAGCAGGTTGTGCTGGAATGAGAGAATGTTTGGACTCATTGAACTTGACATTTAGTGTTTTCTTCAACAATCTTTGTTCTGGAGTTGAATACCTTGTAGGCTTTTCTAGTGGAAGAATAACCAAGAAAATAACCTGAATCAACTTTAGCAGCAAACTTTGAAATAGAGTCTTTGATATTTAGAATGAAACATTGACATCCAAAAGTCCCGAAAAAGGAGATAAGGGGCTTGGTGCCATGAAGAACTTCATAGGCAGTTTTGGAATGTCTTTTGTTGACAAGGACTCTGTTTTGAATATAACAAGTTGTGTTGACTGCTTCAGCCCAAAAATAAAATGGTAGGCCTGAATCAGCTAACATAGTTCTAGCTGCTTCAATTAAAGTTTTGTTCTTTCTTTCTACCACACCATTTTGTTTAGGAGTTCTGAGAATGCTGAACTGTCTAAAAATCCCTTTAGACAGACAGAATTCATCCAGAATTTTGTTCCTGAACTTTGTCCCATTGTCACTCCCGATGACTTTGACAGAGAGAGAATATTGCTTCTCTATTTGTAGAATGAAGACGTTGATTATTTCAGCTGCCTCATCCTTGGAATATAAGAAGAAAACCCATGTGAATCTTGAGTAGTCATCAATGATGACCAAACATTATTTCTTCTTACCAAGGCTCATAATCTTGACTGGTCCAAATAAGTCCATATGGAGTAGTTGAAGACATGCAGTTGTTTTTTATTCTTCTATAAAATTAAAAGAGGACTTATGTTGTTTACCTTTAAGACAGGAAACACAGTGTTCTTTACACTGGTATTCCTTCAAAGGTAGACCTCTGACCAAGCCCATTTTTGTGACTTTGTTTATGGATTTAAAGTTCACATGGCCAAGCCTCCTATGCCAGAGATCAGTTTTAGAAGTTGATGCTCTTGAGAAGAAGCCAACAGTATTGTTCAGTACTTTGTCTTTTTCAATGTCCACTTCATAGACATTGCCACATCTTTTGGCTATCAGCAAAGTATGATCTTCAACGATCTTCTCTATTAACTTTTGTCCTTCAAGTGATATGATCTTGCATGATGTCTTTGTGAAAAAGGAAGAATATCATTTGTCACACATTTGTGAGACACTTAGCAAGTTGTATTCCAAGTTTTCAACCATATTGACTTTATCAAACTGTATTTTTCCAGAGGATATATTGCCATGTCCTAGAACATATCCTTTGGCATTGTTCCGAAAGGACACATATCCTTCTCTTTAACTGATAAAATTGCTTATCAGGTATCTGCATCCTGTCATGTGCATTAAGCCTCCACTATCAACATACCAAATGCTATTCAAACCTCTGGAGACCCTCTGCACCATATAGCAAATTAGTTAGTTTTAGGGAGCCAAGCCAGTGTGGCTTTGGGTTTGCTCTTGAGAACAGTAACAGTTTGTTTTGGACCATTTTTAGGAATCCATGTCTTTTTGGCTATGGATTTTTCACTAAGAACAGTGGTGGAGTCCTTTTGAGGATCACCATCAACTTTGGTCATCAATAGTTTTACCATATCCATGAGATTGTTAATCTCAACAGTTTGTGAGACTGTTGATGATTCAGGTCCAACTATTGAAGAATAATTTTGAGTAAAAGACTTTTGTTGAGTTTAGTCTTTTTCTGAGAAAAGGTGTTACTTGGTTGTTGTTTGTTGGGATAGAAACTTTCTTCAAAATCTTGTTTGATTTGTTTTCCCACAACCAGTTGTAAAATTTTCTTGTTATACTGATTTCCTTTTCTAGATCTACAAAATTCTGTTCTGTGGTTAAACAGACCACAAATTTCACATTCTCTTGCCTTCTCCTTCCTTTGAATTCATCATGAGATGTGGAAGGCAAGTTACTGACAGTTTTAAAGGTTTGAGTTAGGTTATCAGTAGTTTTCAGGTTCTCAACTCCTGATGTATATGAAACCACTGATGACTTAATGTTAGTATTTTTAACTTCTGCAAGACTTTCAATTTTTAGAAAGTTCTGGTGAAAGGATGTGCATTCTTTCACATTGGAAGTTTGATTTAGAACTATTCTACTCCCATCATCAGCAGTTTTGGGAGTAAAATCAGTTGGAGTCTCAGTATGGTTGTACCCTATGCCAAACTTAACATTTGAAGCAGTTTGTTTGTTAAGTAGCATTTGGTAACCTCTACATGACTCAACCCAATTTTCACAATCAACCTTGGTGTCAGCAAGCTCTTTTCTGACATTTCCTAAGTCTTCTATCATGATTTTAATCTGTGCTTGGGTTTCAATAGCATTATTTGTTAATTTAGATATTTCTTTTGATTTTGCAGCAAGTTTTCTTTCTAAATCATATTTTATTTGAGTGTATTTTCTCTCAGAGTCATTTGCTTTGCCATGTAAATGCACATTAGTCTCTCTTATAAGAGCAAAAGATTCTTTGCAAGAATTTGAACATAGTTTTAACAAAGATTCTTTTGATACCTGAGATAATGCAGATTTAGAGGTGGTTCCCTCAAAAGCCATTAAGGCAAAATTCTTTTTGCCATTATCATGTTCTCCCCAGTTGATGTCATAGACTTTGTTGTCTTCATCTTGACTGCATTCAGATGTGTCAAAGGGAAGACTACTCCAGTTAACAAACCCTGATGTAAAAAGACTTTGTTGTGAGGATTATTGAGTTTGTGGAGGAAGTTGAGCAGCTGGAACAGGAGGTATTTGATGTTAACCCTGTTGTTGAGTAGACATTTGAACATATTGTATTTGAGGCACATATTGGATTGTGGAGCTTGTGCCTGTACAAAGTGAGCACTCCTTTGAGTTCCATTATTCCTATTATAACTGGAGTTGAACTGATTTCCAGACTGTGGTTGGTTAAAGTTAGAGCTTCTACACTCTCTAGAAAAGTGTCCCAACTTTTGACACTTATGACAACTAAGTTTAGATTTGTCAAAACCAACTTTTATTTTGTTGCTCAGTCCTGGAAATTTTCTTCCTGACCTTTTACAAAATTTATTAGTGTTTACGCTTAACATTGCCAGTTGGTGTAGTATATCCATTTCTTCTAAGTCATCACTACTGAAATTTTTTAAATCATCCATTATAAAGCACATATTATCAGTAGTTTGACTCTCTTCTTCGTTGTCATAACCTGGATATGACCTTTCTGATGAGATCCCAGTGGTTATGTCAATGTGGTCAAAAGATCCAAAGTCAGTTGAACAAGAAGGTGAGTCTTGTCCTAAAAGTGTTGTACTACCTGGAACATAGACATCAGCTGTTTTGCCAGAATTTTGTAACTTTTTCCTTTGATTTATTTCTCTTTCAAAAGTTAACAATATCCCATGTAATTTTGTAAGAGTGAGGGAGTTAAAATCTGGTCCAGATCTAAGGACTATAAAATAAGTTTCCCATTTTTCTGCTAAGGTGCCTTAAAAATCTATGTAGCATAGATACATTTGTATAGGTCTGACCATTTAACTTTAACTCATAGATTAATGAAGAAAATCTTTCAAATTTTTGTGTCAAAGTTTCTCCATTAATGTGGGTAAATGTTTCATATTGCTGAGCAAGAATTTCTCTGGTGTTGGTAACCACCTCTTCAGTTCCTCCAAACTGTTCTTTTAGGCAATCTCAAAGCTCTTTGTCACTTTCACAATGTAAAAGTCCAGAGTAGATATCATTTGGGAGAGCCATTGCCAACATAGAGAATGCCTTAGCATCAAGCTCAAGTTTTAGGAAATGTTCATCAGTGTAGTCTTTTGGATCTTTTGGAATTTCTTCCTTAGTTTCAAGATTTCCATTTACTGGTTTATGTGGTCCATACATAACAGATCTCCAACAACCAATGTTGGTCTGTGACAGAGTATGTGCCAACATTTTTTGTCAAATATTATACTCATTTCTAATCAACATAGCAGGTTTAGTGGCAGATCCAGTATTATGAGGATCCATTTTTGAGAAAATTTGATTTGTCAAGTTTTTCTCAAAGTGATGGATAAAAAGTGGACTTTTATCCTTTATTGAATATCAATAAGAGCCTGCGTCTGATTCTCAATTTGTTAGATTGATATTTGATCAGATAAACCAAATGCTCTGATACCAATTGTTGGATCAGTGGTCTCTTTTAGGGGTTTATATCCAAGAACACTTAAGTGTTGTAAGTTTATGAAAGTAGTTTGCACAATGGAATAATAAGTGTTCTATGTTAAAATGTCACTTTTAACAGGAGTTAAGACTCCCCCTCTATCAATGAACTAGGAAGTTAAAGATGAGAATCAATAGTAGTAAATAAAGCAGTTAAAGCAAGATGATTCTCAAATGTATATGAAAAGGATAAACTATAAAGTAAATTGAAGGAAAGAGTTCAAGTAATTATCAATAGATATTCGTGTACTAAAATAGTGGGTGTAACAACCTCTATTTATAGCCAAAAGATTACATACATACTAACTAATCAAAAGCTTATAATAATGTTTAGATAATACTACAACAGGCTGTAGTATCGAAACTTGAACAAAGACTTTAAGCTAATTAATATAATACTAAACTGCTGAGATTAAAGGGTGATTAGAATCTTCTAATGAAATTGCTAATGACTCTTCAGCAGTTCCTCAGATATTTTGTCTGGTTTATCTTTAGAACTTCTGATGTTTCTACACTTCAGAACTTTACATGTTTTCTTCTTCTTCAGCAGTTTAACAAAATGATGAGAGGATATAAGACTAAGGTTTATGCTGGCTTGTCAATCCTCATTGACCTTACACATCTACTTTTCATCATTTATAAATTGTTTGGGTTATGTTTCACTCTAACTTTTTCGATTTAACACGCCACAACGTGCGTATGTGGTTTAACGGTTTTGCCTGTATCTTTCCCCATCTAGCGGCCATGTTGGGTTTTACGTTTTGCATACTTTTTGCGCATTAACAGGCCACAATGGACATGCATGTTTTAACTTTTTTACATCTACTTTTTGTTCGGTTTTATTTTATCATTGTTTTTGTATTTCGGGTTTTCTGTTGACAACGGTGTAGCATTGATGCTAACTGCTATGGTATTAGGTCCTCAATACAACGCGAGGTTTAATATCAGTTTTAAATAAAACAAAAAATGTTTACTAATGCATAACTAATCGTAGAAGTCATTCTAAGAAGTTGAACTCTTAACTCATAGCTTATCGAATGATTTCGAATATTTTCGATTGTAGTGTTTACAGACAAACGTATAATTTGTTTAGCCATGTTGACTACCTACCAAATCATGCACTATGAGAAGATACAAAATAATGCATCATTATAATTTAAAGAACATAATAACATCAAATGGCAATAAACGAGGATATGGTTTTCGATCGATGCAAATATTTATAAGAGATTTTTTTCTCTTTTTGATTTATAAATATGATGTTTCATAAAATTTTGAATATACCCTTGATTTATTCTTATTTTTTATCCACATTTTGTTGTAAATTTTTTATTCACAATCAATTTGTGCGTAATAATGTACAAACAATATAAGCAAAATCATTCAAGCATTCAAAGTTGCTTAAATGTTTCTATTTAGGGTTTGTTTCTAAGGGTTAATACTAGAAGTGATTTTTTTCGCGAGTTAATACCAATGTACAAATCTTCAAAATCGAGCACCATAAAATATAATACTCCATCCCAGTGTGTAAGTTTAATTCACTAATTTATTAAGCAGAGATATTACCAAAGTGTAAAAACAACTATTATTTCCTTTGTTATATAATTATATGAAATTAACATTAGATTCATTTTTCAACAACATACTTTTTTAATACTAGCACAATACGGGTCACATTCACTCTGAGTGTTTTTGCACTGTGATGATTCACTACAACAACACCACAACTTCTTTCCTGCAGGTGCTTGTGTACAGGTGGGAGGACGACAAACGTGTGAAATCGCGATTGCTAATTCATCTTTAATGGCTCCATGATTGCCACCTACAAATAAAAAATGATGTCGATTATGAAGTTATAAATTAAAAAAAATATGCAAAGTTCTTAAGGTATGTAGACAACAAAAAGTTACACTTGTAACCTATGAACATTGCAAAAACGGTCATACATAAGACCATCATATGTAATCCCATGAGCTTCACCATTGATGGATGTTGTTTTGGATTACGTTTGCTTCTTCTTATGTAAAACAACAAACAAATGAAATTGATTTAGTGATGTTTGAAATTAAGTTTGCATTTATAGGTACATTTAGGATAGCGATGGTGTTATCACTTTTGTCTATTATGCCCATTGTAATTTAGGGGAAACGGGCATTGAGAATAATAAAATTTAATATTATATGTATATATCCACGCTTAATAAACAACTAATTGCGCCATGTGACACAATTCCTCCAAGATTTTTGGCCGTTTCACTTATTTCACTTATTTATATTTTATTTCTTAATTTATAAATGTTAAATATACATCATTTTAGTCATATCCTAACTAAAATATCATTTTGTAATATAAAATTCAATGCTAACAAGTTCATATTTTATTGGTTCAACCCATACAATACATATAATAGAAAATAAATAAATCCTTAATGAAGTAGAACCTAATATTTTAAATTAACATATCAAATCCGCAATTAATATGTAAACTTGTAAAATATACAAATCAATAAGAGAAGGACAAATAAACAAAGTCAACACACAAAAAAGTACATTTGGATCCATATCTCACTCAAATAACCAATAAAAAATTACAATTATAAAGTGTCGGTACGATTTTAGCCCAGTCGGTTAACAGAGCCAACATAGTTTTGCTAGCACTAAAGATAGGGAAAGCTTGCTCTTTGAAAGTGCTTTATCAACACGAAATTGAGTTAGATGCAAACACATTTTTTTCATGATATAGATCATTCAAATGTAATTGAGTTAGTCACACAAAAGTTGATGTATGAGACATGTTAGACGCAACTACTACTATTTCATGTTACCATAATTAATTTAAAAGCATGTTTTCTTCTTTCCAAATGGTTTCTTTGTTATCTATATAAGATACTAATTTAGTAACCATATACTCTAATCGGTATAATGTTATCTCGACTCGATATCTATAAGGGTCCTTATGACATGTTTTTGTTCATATTATACCAATCTAATTTTAAAATTATAATAAATAAAGAGATGAGCCTTTTAAAAAGTTTAGGGATCAACCATCAATGAAAATAATAAGTGGTAACCCCACGTCTAGAGAGACTTATTTCTTTTTCTGTCTTGCCACTCAATTGGAAATTAGTGACCAAAAAAGTTGTTATTGGGTTAAAAAGTTGAGTTAGAAAATTGTGGATCATAATACAGTTATCAATAAGTTAGATCAAGGTGAATGAAAAAAGTAAATTATCACTGACTTGAAAGGTTAGGTTGTAGTTATTAAGCAGTTCAACAGAGTTTGAGGATGCATACATGTGACCAAAAAGATGGTGGTCACTAAATGTGTTGGGTTTAATGTCTGAAGTCATTGGGCTAGTTGTTTGCTACTGGGCTTGCTCTATTTAAGGTTTAAAAGTCCCGTATGGTTTTCTTGTCCCTAATTTTTAAACTCTAGTTAGTCTATATATGTATGCGTGTATATATATATATCGGGTTTGGTTCCATTAAGAATCTACGTGAGTTGTGAGGACTTGAGAACCAATATGAGCCAATAAATGTTGCCACATCTACAATTTGTAATATTTTAATGATGAGTATTAAAAACGGGATGAGAGGGCAATATAGTCTTTTTTTCACCCACTTGTAGAGGATGTTATTTGACACGAAAACAGGATTATATGATCATACAAGTTACAAAACCAGGTGCGGAAACCCTAGCTTTGAACAAACTGATGTAAACTCAAATCAAAACACAATCAAAGTCATTTTCAATGCTTTTCATAGATTAACACATTTATAAAGTTGATTACAATCTCAAAACAGTTAATCTAGATCACACACACACTATCTCAAACTGCTCTGGAACAACACCTCAAAACACACACACCTAATGACTCTCTTAACATTACAAAATCACAAAATCTATATATAGGCACTGCACATTCGCCCATTGTGAATGGTCGAATGTGAGGCTTTTCCACATTCGCCCATTTACATGGTCGAATGTGTACTTCTGATGTAGCTCCATTCCAGTTTCGTCCATATCCTTTCTACCTTCGCCCATTTCTTTTCACCTTCGCCCAATCAGTCTACATTCGCCCAATCAGCCCTTCTAACACATGTTAACTATCCAATCACTAGTCGCAAAACGCATCTACAAACTCCCCCTCGACTATTGATTGGATCGTTTTCTGTCCTCGTCCATAGCTTTGTTCAGCAACTTGATTCTGAGCAAATTCTTCTGTTCTTTCGTCATCTCAGGCTCTAACCTTCTCTTTACCGGTTTTGACACATTCGCCATCTTCACCATCTTGCCAAGTTTTCCCTCCAAATTACTACCCGCATTTATGTCATATGCAAAACATACACCAACTACTTGAGTGTATTTCTTTGCCTGATCAGCATCGTTCGGCTCGTGATGAATCGGATTGTAAAAGAGCATGATGATGTCTTCGAAAGTGCAATTTATCAACCACATAGGATCAAATACATGCACATGCTTGTATTTATCCTTTCCATCTCTCAACACAATCACCGCTTCTGCCTTTCTCCAATCGTAATACCAGAAAATGAAGTCAGCACTGAAATGTTGAGGCATGGGCATCAAAGGTATCTTTCTCATCACTTCAGGTGCCTTATACATCAAGGTAACCCGCTTCAGCTTGGTTCTGGGATCAATATCCCTGTGAACTTTCCTCCGGGGATATTGTGGTTTGAATCTATTCCATCTCGTTCTACTTTCCCAAACCAGCTTATCTGCGCACCAACCGACGTGAGTGTTATTAACTGAAGCACCTGACATTGGGAATCTGCATAAATCTCTAACCGCCCAGTATGGTAGAGTTAGCAAGTCAATGAATCTGTAAAAGTACAAGATCCCTGATTCCCACTTGGCAGCTAGACACTTCAGCCTGCCTAAGTATGTCCACCCGAGAGCTCTGCCTCTGAACTTAGCATTGTGAAACCTATAAAAGTTTCCTTGAGCTTCAGGCTTCGGTCGGTTCTCATCCATTAATCTCAACTTCTTCAAATAACTCTTCAATTCATCAGATTTATTTGAAGATTCTGGCATATCAGCACCAAATACTTTTTCCACAAACTCAGCACTTCTTTTCTTTGCCTTTTTCTTTGCAGAAATGTTAGGTATTCCTCATGCGTTATATCTTCTATCTCCACTTCTTCAAACTCAGGGGTATCTTTATCATCAGAGTGACTTCCAATATCCTTTTCAGGAATATGTGGAATCGACTCATCTACAATAAACTCTTCAAACGTTTTCCCTACCCTCTGTGCAAGTCCATCTAAAATCTCCTTTGCCACAGATGCAGGTACTTCCCCTTCTTCTAAATCAGGATCGTTATATTCCAATTCGTATCTCATATCGTCAGTTTGGAATATTTCAGCAAAACGACCTGTGAACTCAATGGTCCATTCTCTTCTTTCTAACATGTCCTTGTAAACTTGTTTAGCATCATCAGACAAGGACCTCACCTTCTCATTCCAGAACACACTCTCATCCGAATCAACATTCTCACCTTTCTTCTTCGAACTCGATTCTCCAGTGTCTTTCTTCTTCTTTGAAGGTGGTCTTTTCTCAAAAGTAAACTTCGATGTATCATCTCCTCCATCATTATCATCATCACTGCTACTCTCATCCTCCTTCTGACTTCCAGAACCCTCAGCATCATCATCATCATCATTATTATCATCCTCATCATCACTCTTTTCCGATTCTTCATCATTCTCATCATCATCTTCCTCTTTATCAGATTCAGATGGTTCAAAATCAACCTGCTCCTCTTCCTTTTCTTTGTCTTCCTCACCCTCCTTCAACTTGGGTGCAACATTATACAGGTTGTCTATCAGCTCACTAAGGCGTTTATTCTCAGCCTTCAACTCTTTGTTATCTTCTTTAATAGCCTTGAATCTGTTTTTATTCCTCAAACACTTTCCTTCAAGCTTTTTGTTCTTTGCTTCTAGCTTCTTCACCTTTTCATCAATCTCGTCTCGATTAGACTTAGAAGCTACTACAATCTGAAGCATCTTTTCCTCATTTTGCTTGAACTTGGCTATTTCTGCTTGCTGAGCCACAATCATCTTCATCATGTCGTCCATCTTCTTATTTACTTGTTTCATAACCTCGTCATCCACAGTGACTTTCTTTGACTTGGACTTTGATCTAGATGGCTCAATTTCAGCTTCTTTCTCTTTCTGAGGCTTTGTGAACAAGTTAAGTACATTATCCAGTGCAACATTGAACTCATCCACTGGTAATGTTGTTGCCTCTTTAGTCTTTTGTTTCTTTGTGGCTGGTGAAGATTGCTTTGATGACGTTCCAGCTTCAGGTAATCTTTTTCCTCTCAAGAGTTGATTTAACTCTTTTTCTCTGAGTTGTTTGGTACTGGTTTTCTTGGCCATGGTTTTGTGTTTAGGCTTGGGCAAGTTAACAACCACTGTTTCTCCTTCGTTCAACTCGTCCATATTCACAGTAAACATTTCATCTTCAGCACTAACAGACTTCTTGCTCTTCTTAGCTTCTTCAATCGATCTGTTCAATGATTCAGACTCACCAACCATAGTGGCCTTACGTTTGGTGGCCCGGACATTTTCAGCATCCTAATCCCATTGTTCTTCAACCTCTGTCTCTTCTGAATCTACAGACTCTTCATCCACCAAACTTGTACCTTTCTTAGCAGTAGATTTCTTTCTCACAACCTGTTGCTTCGAGCTTCCCTGATCAGTCTTTCCTTTGCCCTTCCCTTTGGCTCCAGGATTGACTACTTGTCTTTTCCTTTTAGTATTTGCATCAGCATATACCAAAGGATCATCGTTGTCAGAATCACTATCAGGATGCCTTGCTGTATTCTTTCCTGGATCATTGTAATCCTCTCTAGCTAAGGCTCCAAACAACCTTCTGTACGGTGGTCTTTCATTATCAGGCACACCTTTGTATCCCTTCATTCTCACCAAAGTACGAATGTTCATGTGATCCTGAGCAAGTATCTGGGTTGGATCTTTCTTCAGGTTTGGATACTTGTGATCAAAGATCATCATCAAGAATCTAGGATAAAGCATGAACTTCTTAATCTTTAACCCTTTCAGCATCTCAGCATATGATCCAATATCATCCCAGCAACATTAAATGGTTTGTTGAGAGTCAACGCAACCATTAATGAGCTCAAACTCTTCCTCATTACGTCATAGCCTCCACTAACACATCCAAACACATGTATGATGACGTGAGCAAAATACTTAAACTGCACGCTTAGTTTCCCTTTGTACATAGAACCATCAGTGATAGGTCCTTTGTATTTCATCCTAAGAAAACAAGCTTTCTGCTCAGTCCACGAGAGTTCTCTTGGATCTTCACTGACTTCAAACTTGATCTGGAGAGCTTCTCTGATGTCAGCCTCTGTAATGAACATCTCCATTCCTTGAATCTTGCTCTTTATGATAGTCTGATTATCAAAGTAATCATACTTAGCGTTGTTGTAGAAATCTTCAATGATGTCTTTGTAAATAATCGTTGGAGTTGCCAAAGCATACACAACTCTGCTTCTCTTCATGAACTTAATAATATCAGCAAACTCCACATTCTTTTCAACTTCTCCCAGATACGCACAGCAATTATGATTCTTCTCGAATGGCCATTAGCTGCCGCTTGATGATTCTCCTTCCTGAACAGGTTCTGGGACAGGATCTGTGACAATATTCTCAACAGGAATCTCAATATTCTCTTGTTCCTCAGCCATCTGTAACACAAAATCAAAAACAAACGTCAAAACACGAAATCGACAAAAACTTAAAAATTTTAGGATTTTGAAATCCACATTCGCCCAAAAATTCTGGTCGAATGTAGCTGATTTTGGCCGAATGTAAAACATTCTGGTCGAATGTAACAAGATATTTCATAAAAATGTACATTCGCCCATTTAGAAGTACTTTCGTCCAACCAATTCCACATTCGTCCGTTCGACGACCCGAAGGTGGAATTTGTTTATCCCCAAAATTTGAAAATTTTTCAAACATGTTTTTAACACTTCATTTTGATTCAGACGTGGTCTAACATGGCCGATAAACACTCGTTCATAGTCAATTGTCCCTAAACCCTAAAACTGATATGGAATGAATTTCTACCAAAATTAAGCATTAACAAACACTTAAAATCCATAAACCCTAAAACCCTAGACGCGATTAGAAAACAACTGATTCTGGTCTCGTTCCGTCTTCATTACCTGTAAATTTGATACTAAAATGATCAGTGGAATGCAGGTAATCAAATGCACAATCAGGAAAAACGAAAGCAACAAGGTTTGGTACTTAGGAAAAATTTGTGAAAAATTTGAATGAGGGGTCGAATCTGCTTTAGGCTTTATATAAACATCCACCTTCGCCCGGTGAAGATGGACGAATGTGAAAAATATTCACCTTCACCCCAAATGAATGGCACGAAGGTAAAACTGTGTTCACCCGAAAGTAGATTTTGATGAAAAACCCACATTCGCCCGTTTACAACAGCCCGAAGGTAGAGAATTTCCCACATTCGACCCAATTAAGGGGCGAATGTGAAATGGAAAATTCTGAAAATTTTGCCAAATCACGAATTCTAATCCCGTTCAACATTTTTCAATCTGTTAAGCTTCCAAAACACATATTTTCACATTAAAAATGATACAAAGCCCAGATGGTGTTGTCAAATCTCAGAAATTGACTATCAAGCATCCCCGGTTATCAAAAATAAAGCAGAAATGCAAAAATTTTGGATTTTTCTGAAATTTTATCAAAACACACCTAAAATCTTTTTGGATTTTGTATCTTTTTGACAATAAAAGTAAATTGCAACAAAATAAAATGCAGCAAAGTAAATGAAAACATTAAACTTTTTGTGAAATCCGGTCAGAGGATCATATCAGTTTTCTGAGAAATCTGATCACAGCGTTGATCTATTTGTTTAATATTATCATTAGAAACAGTATGTGACACGGCAATTGCTGATATTGTGGTCCACGTAAGCTCACATGCAGACAATTACTCAATGCTTTAAAATGATACGAGTTAGGTGTATTAGACTAACACGATGTGGTGCCCACACACACGACATACTCCCGTATCAAGTAATTGCACAAAGCTTCGTCGTAACGCGTGATTATGCCAGAGTTATCCGTAAAAGTTACAAAGTATATAGCACAGAGGTGTACAGGTCAGCAATTGAATGCAGCAGAGTAACATGTGCTTATACACTAGGTTGAGGCTGATATTAATCACTGATTTGCATCAGATGATCAATACGATGTAATAATGATCTATGATCAGTTAAAACATAAAGTTCCTCAATTCGGTAACTTCCGGTTTTGGCAATTAAGCTCTTTTAGCAAATATTCTGATAAAACTAGGTCCGTAAATCAATACGACAAAAGTTTATCAGAATATCCCGGATAACCATAACATAACGACCCGAAACCTCAGATTTTGGCAATCCTATCAAACAAAATTACGGTACTAAGACCATATGCCCATGAGGTGTTCAGCCACGAACGCGTAGTTCGTTATGTTTGTATCACTAATGCACGCAATATTTAGTCTACGAAGCCTATCAGCATATCACACGTAGTCAACACACGCCTCAATATACTATACAATTCTTTAGCCTGTGTCAGATCCCACTGATGTACTATCATTTCCTCTGTTTACCAGGAAATCATTTTTGATTTTCTAATTTTTATGTCTTTTTGAATTTTATAATGTTTTTGGCTTTTCTGATAAAATGGCTCCCCCTAAAATAAAGAACATATTTTTGAGTTTTTAATTTTTTTTAAAAAATTGAAAGAAACAATCCACTCGAAAGCATCAACTTCTTTGAGGATTAAACAATCCCTTCGAAAGCATCAACTTCTATGAGGATTACGATAGTAAAGAGAAATTCCCAATTAGCAAAGAGAAATTCCCAATTAGCAAAAATATAAAAACTAAAAACTAAAAAAACGATAAACCGAGGTGCCGATTAGTCCTGTTTTTCCTTTATATTGTTTACTTTTAAAAGATATTCAAAGCGTGATCGGTCAAAAGCTTTTGTAAACAGATCTGCACGTTGGTAGTCAGTATGAATTTTGATCATATCAATCAATTCCTTAGCGTAACAATCACGGATAAAATGATATTTGATCCGGATGTGTTTCGCTTTAGAATGATTTTCAGTATTTTTAGTTAATGCAATTGCGGCTTCGTTGTCGCAGTGAATAGGGGTTTTAAGAAACTGCAAACCGTAATCCACCATCTATTGTTGAATCCAGAGTACTTGCGAACAGCAACTCGAGGCTGCAATGTACTCGGCTTCACAGGTAGATAGAGCCACGGAAGTCTGTTTCTTGCATTGCCAGGTGATTAACCTGCTCCCTAAAAACTGGCAACCGGCTGTAGTAGATTTGCTATCTTTGTCGCAGCCGCCCCAATCTGCATCACTAAAAGCTATAAAATCAAAATTATCATCATTAGGGTACCAAAGTCCTTTTGAGGGACAACCCTTCAGATATCTAAGGATACGCTTGACCGCCGTCAGATGACTTTGTTTCGGCTTCGATTGATAACGGGCACAGAGACACGTTGCGTACATAATATCTGGTCGAGACGCCGTCAAATACATCAGAGATCCGATGATTGCTCTGTATGTAAATGGGTCCGTCAGCTCCCCCTTAGCGTCCACTCCAATCCCGTGATTGGGTTGAATCGGGGTATCCATCGGCTTTGAGTCCTCCATCTGGAACCGGCTCAAGATGTCGGAGACATATTTCGTCTGGTGAATGAAGATCCCGTCGGGTCTTTGGTCCACCTGTAAGCCTAGGAAAAACTGCATCTCCCCCATTGCGCTCATTTCGAACTTTTCCTGCATGACAGTTTCGAACTCCCTGCATAAAAGCTCGTTAGTTGAACCAAATATTATATCATCAACGTATATCTGCACTAGAAGCAAATCATCTCCCGTCTTTTTCGTAAAGAGGGTGCAATCGACGAGGCCGCGCTTAAATCCTTTGGAGATGAGGTATGTACTTAGCTCCTCGTACCACTGTCTCGGAGCCTGGTGCAAGCCATATAAAGCTTTGTTTAGCACGTAGACCTTATCCCGGTGGATTGGGTCCTCAAAGCCTGGTGGCTGCCCGACAAAAACCTCTTCCTTGACTTTCCCGTACAGAAATGCGCTTTTAACGTCCATTTGATAAACTTTGAATTTCTTGTATGAAGCAAACGCAAGGAACATCCGAATAGCTTCAATTCGTGCTACCGGTGCATAGATTTCGTTATAATCAATCCCTTCGATTTGATGGAAACCCTGCACGACCAATCTGGCTTTGTTACGAACAATAACCCCACGATCATCCTTCTTGCACTTAAACACCCATTTAGTGCCTATCTTCTTCCTATCCGGCGGCAAATCCGTGAGCGTCCAAACTCCCAATTTCTGGAATTGTAATAACTCCTCCTGCATAGCTTCCACCCAGGCATCATCCTTCAAAGCGTCCTTGTATGTCCTTGGCTCTACCTGCGACACATAACACGCAAACGACCAATCATTTTGACTACCAGATTGTTGAATTTTGGCATATAAAGCTAAAGCACCAAAACTCTCTGGCGAATTAACGCTTTTAAGCTGCCCTCTGGTCATAACACTGCTTCCAGGATCACCAATGACTTGCTCCAGCGGGTGAATACGATGAATCCAAGATTCCGGATAATCAGGTACTTGCACTCCTGTCTGAACAGTCAAGTTCTCTACAGCATCCAGATCATGACCCGTATTTGATGATGAAGCCACATCTGAAGTTGGAGTTGGGTTCACTGGCGGTGCCTCTGGTTCTTCAGCTTGTTCAAGAATTGCTTTTTCAAATTGTTCATCTTCAGATTCTGAAGTGTCTAATGAAGTTGAAGCCTCTTGAAACACTTCTTCTTCTTGTATAGGAGCATTGGTATCATTAGAAGCTGGTAGGGGGTTCACAGTGATCGGACGCACCAACGGTGAAGTAGTTGCATTTTCACACTCATAAAGTAATCTGATAACAGCTTCTTCAACCAAGCTATCTAGATTGAATGATTCAAAGAAATCTTTGTAATCAAACATCCAATCAGGACCCGTGCCTTGAAGATTTTGAGTATATCGTTGAACTTCCACGTTAGCCCAGTCTTCCACTCGACGAGTTCGCTTGTTGTATACCCGTTTGAGCGGGGTTGCATATCCAACAAAGTAACCCTCCTCGGCTTTAGGACTAAACTTCTCGCTTGGATTCAACATAGTGCAAGGCGCCCCAAAAGGTTCTAGATACTCTAAGTTCGGCTTCCTTCGGTGTAACAGCTCATAAGATGTTTTACCAAACTTCTTCACTGTCAGAACCCGATTTAATGTGTAATTTGCTGCATAGATCGCCTCGTTCCAGAACATTACTGGAAGATTTGAATCAGCAAGCATTGTTCTAGCCGCTTCAATTAGAGTCCTATTCTTTCGTTCAGCAACACCGTTCTGTTGTGGGGTGTACGGAGCCGAATATTCATGATGTATCCCTTTGCTTTCACAAAGTTCATCCATCTTGGCATTTTTGAACTCCGTCCCATTGTCACTCCGAATTCTCTTAATCTTCACATTATAGAGATTCTCTAATCGAGTGAACAGAACTTTAAGATTGTTAAAGGTGTCACTTTTATTCTGCAAACACATCACCCATGAAAATCTTGAGTAGTCATCAGTGACGACTAAACAATAAAGCTCTCCAAGATGACTTTTGCGCTTGACCGGTCCAAAAAGATCCATATGCAATCGCTCAAGTGGCATCTCAACAGAGTTAACCTTTTTCACTTTATGGGACTGTTTGTGTTGCTTCCCCTTTTTACAACTCACGCACTTGTCATTCAGATGGAAATGTTTCACGTTTACTCCATCGACAAGCCCATTTCTCACAAGTTGGTTCATTTTCCTCAGATGAATGTGCCCCATTCTTCGGTGCCACATTATCGATTCTTTCTCGGTTGCTTTTGATAGAAAACACGTTATCTGCCCCTGTGATGTCATCGCCTTGGACATATCAAGAATGTATAGATTGTTGACGCGAGGTGCCTTCAACATTATCCACTCTTTCGGAATTGTAAAGCCCGGTTTCAGAATATAGCAGGATTTGTCATCAAAATGCACAGTAAATTGCTTATCACATATTTGACTGACACTCAACAGATTATAATCAATCTGCTTCACATACGAAATCCGCTCGAAACTCACTATCCCATTGCTCACACTCCCTTCCATTGTGATATATCCTCCTTTATTTCCCGCGAAAGCTACATACCCTCCATTGATGTTCTTCACGTCGAACAGCAACGCAAGATCCCCTGTCATGTGGCCTGAAGCTCCACTATCAACAATCCAAAGACTGCTAATAGGGCCAGCTGAAGCTCCCTGCACACAAAAAGTAAATCAGTTAGTTCTTTCGGGGGACCCAAGCCTGAGTCTTGGGTCTTTGAACATCAGGTTTCAAAGTAACATTTTCACAAGCATTTTCAACAACTTTTTGATCAATCTTTTTCTGATTGTTCAAAACAGTTTCCTTTTTCTCATTAACCCTTGAAGTAGAGGCTCCTGGAGTACCATTGGGTGACCAAGATTGTTCAGATCTTTTCAAGATACGAATCTGAGACTTTGGGTTCTCAGTCGGTTTCTGAACATTGTTAGCAAATGTAACTCTCTTGGTAACCTTATCTGATTTAACAGACTTAGGTCCATCATTTGATTTGACAATCGGTTTTAGTGGAACCTTTTGCCTATCAACTGTTGCGTTCACCACAGGCTTCCTCCATGATTGTTCCATAGCAATCCGATTCCTTCGATCATATTGCATTGGACGAGTGTTCCTCATTTGGTGAAAATTGTTTTGATTATAAAACGGTTGTGGTTGCTGAGGAACAACTCTCCTATGTGGTGGCACATAATGATCAATCGGTTTTCTCATGGAATTTCTCACTTCAACCTCGTGCCTCTTATGCCTTACATATGGGCACTGAGCAAGTAAATGCCCTCGTTCCCCACATTTAAAGCACGCACGGTACTCTTCAAAAACATTCGGAGCATTTGGTTGAGCAAATGATCTAACAGGGTATTGATCATTATACTGTTTCTTCCTTAAACTCTCAGGGAGTGGCCCTTTTGAGTAAGTAGGCTCATTAAAACCATTAGCTCTGTTTTTGGGTCGAACAAACTCTGTGACATGGACCTTTGGTTCTTGAGGAACATCCAAATATAATTTCTTTAATAAAGCTGGTGGAATCTCATTTGTTCTCTCATGTTTTTGGAACCAAATGGTGCTTTCTTGCCATATTTTGTCAATTTTAGCATAGTTAACATCTTTGATTGGAAAGTCCTCGTCAGAGATGATCTTATCGGATCCTTCCATCCGATAGAACACCTTGACAGGTTTGTCACATTGTTCGTTCTTAGCATTCTTTTCAAGATCTTTCTTAATCACATTTTTCTCAAGATCTTTCTTCACAACATTCTTTTCAGACTTATTCACACGATGAACATTTTTCATCGGAATCACAATCTGAGATGATGAAACTGGTTCATTTGTAATGATGTGATTTTCTTTTGGAATTTCACATACATTCACAGTTTGAACACAACCAGTATCATCACTCTCTGAGTCTGAATCTACACTCTCAGCAGTAACACCCTCATCATTGATACCTAAAATCGGCCTCTCATCGGAATGTGGATCACCAATACTCGAGGTATTTGATTCATTTTCCGACGAGGAATCAGATTTTACCGAACTCTCCGGTGTCACTTGGTGACAATTATGGTTTTCAAAAAGAACCGGAGATGGTACAGACCGATAATTGGTGGTTTGATCATCTATGATGTGGTCTACTACATAAGCAATATGCTTATAGCTTTCCAGCTTTTTGTTTACTTTCTCAGCAAAGCATTTGATGGCGGCCATTTCCAACTTGGTGTTTTCAATTTCATTGATATAGTTATTAATTGCAAGTTGTTTTAATGACAAAGTGTTTTTCAAGTCGGAAATGTCCTTTTTGTAGCCATCTAAAACTTTGTTGAAAGCATTCAACTCTTTGCGAGTAGATTGACTGTTCATGATAGCACTATCACGTTGAACACGGAGTTGTTTATTCTCCTCAGTCAATCTATCACATGTACCACAATATTTATCACTTGTAACATCAGTGCTACACTCAGAACTTACAGGTTTTGGCGGATCAGTCATGGCCATTAATGCGAAATGAGCTTCCTTTCCTGCAAAGAATCTGGAATAGTCAATCTTTGTGAAAGCATCATCTGCAATGCACGACTTCCTTGTCATCAGAAAATCCGCTTCTGCTAGCAACTGATCGATGTCTTCATCTAGATAATTAACACTTGCTTCCGTATCCGATTCACTGTCTGAATCAGAATAAACCGATTCACACTCCTCAGGAATATCAGAAACAGTATCAATCACAACTCCAGAATTTGTCTCTTCAGCTTTAACCTCATTAACCTCAGCATTAACCTTAACAGGTTCAGTCTCCACATCCATATCAGCCTCAGACTCATCACTTTCTACCTCAGTTTCTACCTTCTCATCTACCGATACTGAATCTCCAATATCAACCTGATACGCAACACAAGCCACATTTCCACCAGTAGTAATTTCCTTAACACCTATCTGCATGCTCGACCAGTCAAACCTCTCATCTTGTTGAGTCACCAATGCTTGATTCTGATTGGTGTTTTGATGTGTTTCATTTGGTGTAGTGATTGGTATGACTGTTCGGTTTGCATTGTTGGGTGATTGGTTTTGTGTCTGGTTTGATGTGTTTGGTTGTCTATTTTGGTTGTTATTAAAGTTGTTTTGACGGTTTTGGTAGTTGTTGTTGTTTTGGTAAGAAACTTGGTTTTGGTTTTGTTGTTGACGGTTCTGATAGCTGGCATTGAATGGGTTCCTATTTCCTTGTTTTGGTGGCTGGGTGCATTCTCTTTTAAAGTGACATTTCCCTCCACAGTTAAAACAAGTAACTTTCTCCTTGTTGAACCCGTAGGTTGTGTTAGGAGAAGTTCCCAAATCAGTTCTACCTGTCTTTTCAATAAACTCTGTTGCTCTTCTCATAATGCTCGCAAAGGCCCATTGGATGTCAATGAGTTCCATCTCTTCCTTGTCAATCTGTGCGTAGTCTTCATTGGTTAAGTTGTTATTCCCAATTTGACTAGCAACTAATCCATTGTAGGATGAGACCATTGCAGAGACTAATGCAATGTGTTGCTGAGCAACTTCAACTGTCACATTACCCAAGTTAGAAGTCTCCAAAACCACCGTTTGTTGGTTAGGTTGGTTCATTGGTTGTTGTTGAGATTGGCTAGCAGTGTAGAAAGCTGCTTGTTGCATTGGGGAAAATGGTGGAATGTATGAATTGTTGTATTGTTGTTGTGGTGGTGGATTTGATGGTTGTGAGAAGGATGATGTTTGTTGATGGTAGTTGATGGTAGGTGACTCCATGACATTAGAAATACATGCAACATGTGGTGCTACTAGCCCTCCTGAGCTTGATGTACCAGCTGGAACTGGAGATCCTCCAAAGTATAAGTTGGGATTCTGAGGAATCTGTGCTCTTCTAGCTTTCCTCTTCTCTTCCAATTCTTTGTTTTCCAGCTTCTCTATGAACTCTTGAATAGACCAGTATTGATAAGCATCCTTCTCCTTCAGGACTTCCACATGCTGATCCCAGTTTGGTGGTAATGCATCTGCAAACTTGTCCACCTGCTTTGCCATAGGAATCTGTATACCATAGCTAGACAATTCAGATAACAAATGATTATATCTAGGAGTTAGTTCTTTCAAAGTTTCATTTCCAATATAAGAAAAGTTCTCAAACTCCTTTCTCAGTTCTTCCATCCTTAGACCTCTAGTCTTCTCATTTCCATCATGCCTTCTTTTAAGTGCTTCCCATAGTGCCTTAGATGTTGTGCAAGTCCCAAACTGATGCAAAAGATCATTTGTGATTGCCTGTGTCAATTGGGAAAAAGCCTTTTTCTCCACAGCAAACTTCTTTTTCTCATCCTCAGCCATGCTCTCCAATGGCACTGGTTCACCTGTGTTCTCCAAAACTGGTGGTGTGTAACCTTTAGCAATCATGTTCCAAGCTTCAGCACCCTCCACTCCCATGCCTTCCAAATGTATCTTGAACTTTTTCTGCCACTGATTGTATTCTTGAATCTCCATAAGCTTCGGTGGCCGATTCCCGCTACCTGAAGACAAATCATTAATCAGTGTGGAAATAGCATTTGTAGCTTGAGTGTTTACCACCGCTGCTGCTACTCCCCAGTAGTCAGATTGTGGTGCTGGAGGTGCACTTTGAGTCATATAGTTAACCGGCTGCGAAGACTGTGTGCTCGTCTTCTGTGCTGCTACCGTCCATGGGTCTATCACCTGCTGTTGTGGTTGTGTAGTTGCTGGTGTCGGAGTAGTCGGAAAATTCCACATGATCACGAACTTTGAGAAATTCAACACTTAGAAAATTTTCCAAAAACTAACTCTAGATTCGCCCAGAATGTTTCAGGTTCGTCCCTTTCTGCTTCAGGTTCGCCCAAACAGTGATACCCGAATGTAAAATCTCACGAGAAAGTAAAAACACACTAACACTTTTCACGTTCATCCAAAAAGGTTCAGATTCGCCCGTTTCTGTTCCAGGTTCGTACCCCCGATGAACCGAATGTGAAAAATGTGACCCGAAAGTGAAAAATTCAACAGAAAATTTCCAGGTTCGCCCAAAAACTTCTAGGTTCGCCTAAAAATACACTCAGGTTCGTCCAAAACTACACACCTTCGACCACACATTTCCAGGTTCGCCCATTTTTAGTTTTGAAAAACGGTTACACTTTGAAAAACGGTTATTATGATCTCTGATTTTCAAAAGTTTGTGAATTTGAATGATCTTGATCAGGTTATGCTTCGGAGATGATTTGGAACAAGTTTAATTCTTGGAATTTTGAATTTTAACCACAAAATCAAATCTAAATCTTTCAAAAACACTCAAAAACCATTTTTATGTAAAAACAGATGTGAATTGATCAAAATAATGTCCAAATCAGCTCTGAGTTTATCAATTTGTTGTTGTATGATCCTCTATGCTCTGATACCACTTTGTAGAGGATGTTATTTGACACGAAAACAGGATTATATGATCATACAAGTTACAAAACCAGGTGCGGAAACCCTAGCTTTGAACAAACTGATGTAAACTCAAATCAAAACACAATCAAAGTCATTTTCAATGCTTTTCATAGATTAACACATTCATAAAGTTGATTACAATCTCAAAACAGTTAATCTAGATCACACACACACTATCTCAAACTGCTCTGGAACAACACCTCAAAACACACACACCTAATGACTCTCTTAACATTACAAAATCACAAAATCTATATATAGGCACTGCACATTCGCCCATTGTGAATGGTCGAATGTGAGGCTTTTCCACATTCGCCCATTTACATGGTCGAATGTGTACTTCTGATGTAGCTCCATTCCAGTTTCGTCCATATCCTTTCTACCTTCGCCCATTTCTTTTCACCTTCGCCCAATCAGTCTACATTCGCCCAATCAGCCCTTCTAACACATGTTAACTATCCAATCACTAGTCGCAAAACGCATCTACACCACTAAACTCTTCCTTTTCTATCCCTTCTTACATAATCATCTCTCTCTAGCACATTCATCATCATTAGATATCACTCTCTCCCCCTCCATTACTCTCTCATCGAGAAGCATGATGAAGAACAATAGTGATTAAGACCAAGGTCCGATGAAGGCCACCCAATTTTTCATAATCAACTCTCTCACTCTCCCCTACAACCAAGGATTAGATAGAGCCGAATGCTGATCTAGATCCAATGATGGTTGTAAAGCAAATCACAGATCTAACAGAATTGATGAAGATTCGACGACAGTGGTAGTGAACGTCGATAGTGATGAAGAACATGGCCCATAAAATTTTTTAAAGGTGTATCTCATAAAAACTATAATTTTTTTTTTGAATAACAAGACCTCATGTATTACCCATTGTTCATGATGGTGAAAGAATTTGTATACATATGGAATAGAAAAGAACAAATAATTTTAAAATTTTGTTTTTAGATCTCTTTCTAGATGATGTAGTAAAGTGTTCAACTTAAATTTTTTTATGGAATTTACATTTAAACTGGGAAGTTAGTTTAAATTCTAATGGAATTCATTTTTCAAGTGTTATATACAAGAGATTGCTACAACAATTGAGGAGAGAATATCTCCAAATTACATAAATATAAAGATTACAATAAAGACAAATTAAATGATGTTTGTAACTCAAATATTTATGACGATTGCTGAGATTTTGGTATATTCTAATACCCTTCGTCAATGCAAGTTGGAGGTTCTCCCAGACGAAGCATTGTGCAAAATTTCTCAAAAATTGGTTTTGGTAGACTTTTTATGAATATATGGCCGACTTTCTTATCTGTTGAGATGAACTTAGTGTCAAGACGACTGGATGCAACTAATTCACAAACAAAATCATACTTGATATCAATGTGCTTGGCTCTCTTGTGTGAAATAGGATTTTGGCTTAGGAATAAAGCACTCTTGTCGCAAAGCAAGGTGGTCGAAATGGTGGTAATGCATGAAGTTCACCTAGAAGATTAGTCAGCCAAATAATTTCCACATCAATATTTATCATTGTTCTATATTCTGACTCGCTGCTTGATCGAGTGTCAATGCATCGCTCCCAATCTGCATCTGGAGTACCTAATATAATAGTGTTAGGAGGTCTATCAAATGTTAGGTCATGTGATAGAGTACCCTTAACATAGCGTAGAATTCTTTTAACAATTTGAAAATGAGTAGTGGTGGGATTTTGAAGGAATTGACTAGCTTGGTTTACCGCATAGGAGAGTTCGGGACGTGTGATTGTGAGATATTGGAAAGCTCCCACGAGGGATTGGCAAAGGGTAGGGTCGTGGAAGGGTTGGCTGTTGGATTTGAAAATGTCTTTAGGAGTGAGAGGAGTGGCAACCAGTTTGGAGTCGAGTAAACCGGCTCAAGTGAGAATGTCGTAGGCATATTTTGACTGGTTTAAAAAGAGACCAGTTTTTGTGAGGGTGACTTGTAAACCGAGAAAGAAGTTTAGCATGCCAAGATCTTTGATTTTGAACTACCTATGAAGACGTGTGGTGAAGCTGTTGATGAAAACTTCATTATTGCCGGTGAGGACAATATTGTCCACATAAACTAGGAGATTAAGTAAGATCCCATGATGATTGTGAGGACAATATCGTCCACGTTGAAACCAAGCTCGGGGAGCTAGTTTGAGGCCAAAAAGAGCATGATTAAGTTTGCCCACATGGTTGGGTCGTTCGGGATCCTGAAAGTCTGGTGGTTGTTCCATAAACACGGTTTCGTTGAGATGGCCATTTAAAAAAAACATTGTTTACATCAAGTTGTGGTAATGACCTTTGGTTAATAGTGGCAAGGCTAAGAACCACCCGGATTGTGGAGGATTTTACAACCGGTCTAAATGTGTGAGAAGTCTAGTCCCGAGATTTGAGAAAAACCTTGGGCTACAGTTCGAGCTTTGTAGCGGTAAATAGATTCGTCAGATTCATATTTTATTCGATAAATCCACTTTAAGCCAATGATGTTTGTGGTGGATGGGCATCAGACAGGATTCCATGTATGGTTGCCATGTAGAGCATCAACTTCATCATGCATGGCTTGTACCCACTTGGGATCCTTGAGAGCCTTTTTGATGCCTTTAGGAACATGAGACGAGAAAAGAGAGTGGTGAAGGTGATGAGTAGAAAGTTGAGAGAGGTTGGCATAATGTTTTGTTTATAAATACCATGTTTTGATCCAAGACATCCAATGATGTGAAAAATATTTAAGTGACACTAGTGTGATTACATGCAATGATTGACCCTATGACCCATTGATGAACATCAAGTTTACATATCATTTATACAATCCTCATGTGATCTACATAAGTTTACACACGTTCAAGTATTACACATGTCAATCAAACCTTTCAAATATGTTCAAATACCTTAATTCAATAATCTGCGTTTTCGGGAAAACTCCGCAATATTTTTTATTTGGTATCAACAGTTGAATTTTCCGAAGAGAAATGTTTGGGATTTCCTGCAAAATATCGTCGGGTCTTCCTCCGATTTCTTAACTACAACTACGTTTTAAAGATGACTCAATTGCAACAGTTAACAAAAAAATGAACCTAAAAATCTAGATTCATCCAAATGGAATTAATCCATTTGGAAAAGTTGTAAAACTCATGTATTAAGTTACTGAACAAATTTCATGGTCTAACATTTTCTAAAACTCGAGTTATGATGTTTTAAATTCGACCTATTGTTCAGGTCTGAAAATCATATTTGACCTCTTGGTTTATAAATTCACAAAAACATATCAAACGAGATCCAAACACATACAAACTTATATATTCTGAAAATCTAAGATCATAAATAACATGCTCAAACCAAGAAACGACCAAAACAAATACTTTAAGACCATGTTATAAGACATACAAGTCGAAGCATACAATCTGTCCATTTTTATGCATGTTAATATCTCAATAATAACATACCCTAAACTCATAAGATCGATCAAGAATCATCATACACACGTGGTACAAAACTCTTAATATGTAGGTCAGATCAAACATACAAGATTTATCAAGAAATGTAACTTCTATAAACTCTAGATCAAAGATAAACACATACATGCAAGTTTCATGCAAAGTATCAACGTAAAATCATATAAACATGTTATTAATCATATTTATCCGTATTAAAACTTATGTTTATGTTTATTATTAGTTCACATCAGATGTGGAAAAACTGAGTTTATAGTGTTTTAAAACATAATTAAGAAGATTAAAACACTAATGTTATGATCTATGTTTGATTTGTTATGAAGTTTAATAAATGAAACAATAATGAAGATGAATAATAATGGAAAGTGCAGCGGAAATATAAACTCTAAATCATAACAAACAGGATAATTGCTTTTAACAACTACTATTATAAGTCTTCACAGATTCTAGTACAAGTATACAATCTCCCCTCAGCCCGAGCACTCACAACTTTGTTTGTACAAGAGAATGTTTTCGGAGTGATGAATAGAACAGTACAGGCACTGTTCAGTTTATACAAACATTGTTACATTGAAAACTCTGATGACTAAACCTCTAACTAGGAAACTACTGATGGCTAAAACTCTGTTGCTTGAATCATCTGTTGGAGTCTAAGTGCTGTTAGCTCCAACAGACCTTGTATCTTCAGTCCTTTGGCTTAGCAGACCTTTCTTCATCAGACCTATGGTAGACAGTGGTTTCTTCAATCAGACTTTGTATGCATCAGTTTGTACAGCAGTTGTTAGGGAAGGCAGTTGTTAGTGTCAACAGTCTTTTAGGAGGATCTTGTATGCAAAATACTGTTTTATTAAGGATCGGATGTTTAGTATGTTTTGGCTTTTCATTTCATCTATTCTTCTCCGGTTCAGCAGACCCAACAATCTCCTAGAACAGATGATCCCAAAACTCAACCTTTATTACTGATCTTTATTTCTCATCAGACTTTCTCTAATTTGGCCTTTCAATTGTAATTCAAAATCTAGAGAGAACAAGTTTTCAGCATCCCTTTCTAGCTCTATGTTCAGCAGGTCTTGGATATCATCTGCACACAGACCATATGCATCATCCATGCTTAACTTTTGAGATTCTCCATCTGATCTGAGCAGAGTCAAATTGTGCGTGTCTATGTTGACTTTCCACTTTAGAATTTTTTAATCTGAGAAGTTTTTGGGTTGCAAATTTATTTTTGATGAGTTTGGTTATGGAGGCCTGCCAATCATACTTCTCAGTTCTTCACTTATGGGATCAGAGAAGTAGTGAACCTGGTTGAAAATCCCTTCTTTCACAAAAGTATCTTCATACTTCTTTTCATCCTCCTCAGACATCTGCTTCTGCCTTTTGTATTGTTTCTTGGCAGCAATGATGAGATCAGATGTTGAGAGTAGACTGTCAAGTGAAAAGGTCTGTTGGGATTTTCTAACCTCTATTTCATCAGGGTAAACTGGTTTTCTTGGAAGTGTAGGATCAGTTTTTCTTTTCTCTTCAAGTTTCTTGTAAGTTTCAACTAGCCTCAGCTCAGACCATCTTGCCACAGACTTCATCTCTCCAAAATCAGCGGCTACCAATTCTTCCCTCATTCTTTTGAATTTTAAGGCTCTGACAAGGTCTTTACCTTTTTTGAAATCAGGAATATATGCCTTCTGGTTTGAATGCTTAGCTAATTCTTCAGTTCTATTCAGTTCTTCTTGTAAAGCATGAGTGGTCCAGCCTGCAAATTGTATTCTATTTGCTTTGTAAGGCTTAGTTGCCATAATTTGATCTAGAAGAGAATCCCTGATTAACTTCATCACTTCACCACTGATTGGTTTGTTGGACATAGACTTACTCAGGTCCTTAGCAAAATCCTCAACCCTTTCAAATCTGCCTGTTGTGCTTTCAATTTCAAATATTCATCAACATTCTTAGGTTTAGGCAGATTCAGATTTGAGAGAGATGGGAAGGATAGCTGTGATGGATCCTCAGTATTGTAGAAGGATTGAATTCCCCCTTGATGATGTCAAGTTCAAGTGGATACTAAGCAGCTAATGGGGTCATGGTTGGTGGTGGTCTGATGGTAGAGGAAGGATTGGATGAAAATTTGGTAGTGTGTGGTGAGAAAGATGACAATGGAATGGCTGAAACAGGTTCAGATGGTGGTGATGAAATGGGTGTAGGTGTTGTTTCAATGTTCTCAACATGTACCACAAAGGTGGACTTTCTTTTCCTTTTGTACAAGATGATAGGGGATGATGGTGGTTGTGAAGTAGTGGGTGAGTTAACATCTGTTGGCACTTGTTTAGTACGAGCAGATGTTTGTGGTTGTGAAAATGGTATTGATATGGATAATGCAGTGGTGGTGGTTGTTGCAATGATAGGTTCAGTGGTTGTAGTGGTGGTGACAGCAGATGTTTTGAGAGCAAAGGTTTTAGATTATAGTGGTTGCCTAACATGTCTTGCGCGCATTTTCTTCCTTTTTGCGCAGCAAACAATTTCTTTTTCCTGCTGTTCTTCTTGTTTTCTCTTCACAAGAGACTCTGCTTTGTTTTCCAAGGTCTCAGACCTAATTAGATTTGCTTCAGCGGCCTTTTCAGCCATGACATTGGCAGATTCATCAATCTTCTTTGCCTTGTTAGCTTTGGCAGTGTAAGCAGAGGTTTGAGTAGTGGATTGAGAAGCTGCAGCAGACCCTGGATTGTTAGCAGACTTTTATGGTTGACCCTTTTTAAAAGGTGGAATCCCATATGGATCAAGCTTTGGCAATCAATATCTACCACTCTCCCTCTTTTTGGCATCATCGGTTGTGAATTCATCATCATGTTCATCCCTTAGTATTGTTGTGGGGGCAGAGCCAGTGGTCTTTAGCAGATGTTCCTTAATGACTTTGATATCTGCTTAGGTAGCATTGAACCTAGCATCCACCATGTTTCTGATCATAGCCATATAAGTTTCATGTGTTTGATCTGCTAGTTTTCGATGAGCTATGATAATTGGAGTTACAGATTTCCATAGCTCACTAGCAATATCTTGGGCGGAGGGTTGACTTTTGGTGAGGGTGACCAAAGTTTGCATCATAGTATTAAGATCAGTCTTGATTTCATTTACGGAGGACAAAATGTTGTTAACCCTTTCCATCAATTCCTTGTATCTTAATCCATCACCTAAATTAATAGGAGGTGAGTCCATTGAAAAGAAACCAAATGCCCCTTTGTCTTGGTACTGGGGGACTTCCAACTGGTTTAGGAGTCAATATAGTGCCCTCAGCAGTTGTTGCCTCCAAGGGAGTCTTAGCTATGTAACCACTGTCCTGTAGTGAGACAATGGTCTCTACAACAGTAGTCGCTGCTTCAATTGGAAAACCTCCTTGAGTTACATGCAACTCAAAGGGTGGATCCCCTGTTCGTGGGCTCGCCACTTGACTTTTCTCAGGCCCAGTCACTTGTTGGAGTATACTCTCAGTGATAGGTGATTGAGAGGAACTAGTATTAGCCTGAGTTTTGTCAATGGCTTCGAACAATGGTTGCATTGTGGGTGGAATAGGAGTGTCATTTGATGGTGAGGGTTGTGGAGTGAGAAGAGAAGCAGCCCTGGGAGAAGGACTTTTGAACATATGTTCAAGTGAATTATATGCTTCTTGATGTGTTTCCCCTTGGCTTATAGCATGATCCTTTTGAAAGGATTCATGAGGAGTTTTGATGGGTTGAGATATTTCCAACTGTTGAGAGGAAGTATCAACAGTGATTGTTTGTTGCATTTGTGTTACAACAGGGTTTTCCTCTGGTATCTCATCTTCCAGAGTCACCTTTTTTTTTTCTTTTTGGTGGGCTTAGTGGATGGAAGTTTCTATTTTGTGATTGCTGGCATGGGTTTCACAGCACGGGATGTAGTGTCATGATCACCAGGAGAAGTGGGCACAACAACAGTGGTTTTAACGACACTTGTTGTCTTAACACTCTTTGATTGTGTTTTGGAAACTTTTACTTTTGATACTTTTTCTTGGGTGTTAGGACCCAACATTCTTGTAAAAGCTTCTTGTGAAAGACTGTTCATTTGAAGAGCTTCACCTTTTTTAAATACCTTTTCAGATAAAATCTTTTGTAGGTAAACACTTAAAAGTCATGGGTATAAAAGAAAAGAATGCTTTGACCCAGACTTGACACCCTTCACATTTGCTACTAAATATAAAAACAGGCCCTGGGATAGATTATAAGCAGTATTTGACAAAATTGCATATCCCAGATACTAAACTTTCAATGGGATTTCATTAAAAGAAGTAGTTTTAGCAGAGAGGCATATGAGCAAGGTATGAAAGAAAAATTTCAGGTCTGGGGAAAATGTTATTTTAAAAATGATTGCCCCAGTCATTTGTCCTTCATATCCCCTCTCTGTGAACTTAGTGTGAAGTTCAGTCTTTGAAAAAGAATCCTTACCTACCAAGTCATTTAGTGAGAAGGTTTTCGAAATGGTTTGAGGGGTTATGGTGACATGTGTCTCACCAATTTTGGAGATAATGGCTGTTGGCTTTTTGTCTGTAAACAAAGTTTCAGCATTAAGCCAAAACTCTTAGAGAGAATAGGCAAGTATTTGGATTCATTTCAAACGTAAACGATGGAATGGAATAGACGGTTTTCCTCTGTTTTGGACATATATGGAAAATAATTGTGGGGTGCTTTTACTTGAAGATCCATGTTTTGGATTCGAGTAAGAAATTTGATGAAATTAGGCCGAGGGTTTGAGTTTGATGGAAGGCGGTTTTCAGAATTTTGAATTCAATGAGACAGTGTAACAACTGTTTGGGAAAACAGTGTTTTTATAGTCTTAAGGGAAACCGCTGATTTGGCCAAAGCACTGCTTTTGAGAGCAGATGTGGCAAACATCTGATAGAAAGTTGGAAAATTTGTGGATGACACTTGTTTATAACATCTGATGACTAGTCAACATATGTTAAGAAAACAGTTGTTTTATCTGTACAGAGTTTTTGAAACTGATTTTTCAACCAACAGTGGTTGTTTTCTCTGAATAGACTTTTGAAACAGATTTTTCAACCAACAGATGAAAAAATTTTATGAAACAGTGGTTGTTTTATCTGGAATAGATTTTTCAACCAAAACTATTTTTAAGGATGAATTTTGATTTCCTGACAACATTTTAATGTTTTTATTTATGAATATTTTTTCTAATAATCCATGTTTAGCATACCAATCTGAGAGATCAGACTTTGAAAGGTAGATGTGTCTAGTGCCTTTGTCAACACATATGCCAGCTGATCCTCTGTTGGTACATGGTGTAGAGAAATCAAACATTTTTCATAGTTGTCTCTCACAAAATGATGTCTGATGTCAATGTGCTTTGTAGTTGAATGGGAAACTGGAATTTTGATTATGCTTTCAGCTGCTTGACTGTCCAACATAAGTGGAGTCTTTAACGCCGTTATGCCAAAATCCAGTAGCTGGTTTTGAAGCCACATGAGTTGGGCTGTACATCTTGCAGCAACAATGCATTCAGCCTCTGCTGTTGATGTTGAAACAACTGCATGCTTTTTGCTTTGCCAAGAGACCAAGGCATTTCCTAGGAATTGGCACCCTCCTGAAGTGGACTTCCTTGTGGTGTGACAACCAGCAAAATCACTGTAGATGCGTTTTGCGACTAGTGATTGGATAGTTAACATGTGTTAAGTAGGCTGGATGGGGCGAATGTAGTCTGATTGGGCGAAGGTGAATATGAAATGGGCGAAGGTAGAAAGGATATGGACGAAACTGGAATGGAGCTACATCAGAAGTACACATTCGACCATGTAAATGGGCGAATGTGGAAAAGCCTCACATTCGAACATTCACAATGGGCGAATGTGCAGTGCCTATATATAGATTTTGTGATTTTGTAATGTTAAGAGAGTCATTAGGTGTGTGTGTTTTGAGGTGTTGTTCCAGAGCAGTTTGAGATAGTGTGTGTGTGATCTAGATTAACTGTTTTGAGATTGTAATCAACTTTATGAATGTGTTAATCTATGAAAAGCATTGAAAATGACTTTGATTGTGTTTTGATTTGAGTTTACATCAGTTTGTTCAAAGCTAGGGTTTCCGCACCTGGTTTTGTAACTTGTATGATCATATAATCCTGTTTTCGTGTCAAATCACATCCTCTACAAAGTGGTATCAGAGCATAGAGGATCATACAACAACAAATTGATAAACTCAGAGCTGATTTGGACATTATTTTGATCAATTCACATCTGTTTTTGCATAAAAATGGTTTTTGAGTGTTTTTGAAAGATTTAGAGTTGATTTTGTGGTTAAAATTCAAAATTCCAAGAATTAAACTTGTTCCAAATCATCTCCGAAGCAAAACCTGATCAAGATCATTCAAATTCACAAACTTTTGAAAATCAGAGATCAAAATAACCGTTTTTCAAAGTGTAACCGTTTTTCAAATCAGAAAATGGGCGAACCTGGAACTGTGTGGTCGAAGGTCTGATTTTCTGGGCGAACCTGAGAGAATTTTGGGCGAACCTAGGGCATTTTGGGCGAACCTAGAATTTTTCTGTTGATTTTTTCACTTTCGGGTCACATTTTTCACATTCGGTTGATCGGGGGTACGAACCTGGAACTAAAACGGGCGAACCTAGATTGTTTTGGGCGAACGTGAAAAGTGTTAGTGTGTTTTTACTTTATGGTGAGATTTTACATTCGGGTATCACAGTTTGGGCGAATCTGAATCAGAAAGGGGCGAAAGTGAAGTTGTTTTGGGCGAACCTAGAGCTAGTTTTTGGAAAATTTTCTAAGTGTTGAATTTCTCGAAGTTCGTGATCATGTGGAATTTTCCGACTACTCCGACACCAGCAACTACACAACCACAACAGCAGGTGATGGACCCATGGACGGTAGCAGCACAGAAGACGAGCATACAGTCTTCGCAGCCGGTTAACTATATGACTCAAAGTGCACCTCCAGCACCACAATCTGACTACTGGGGAGTAGCAGCAGCGGTGGTAAACACTCAAGCTACAAATGCTATTTCCACACTGATTAATGATTTGTCTTCAGGTAGCGGGAATCGGCCACCGAAACTTATGGAGATTCAAGAATACAATCAGTGGCAGAAAAAGTTCAAGATACATTTGGAAGGCATGGGAGTGGAGGG
Source organism: Ambrosia artemisiifolia (assembly GCA_032199755.1). Taxonomy (NCBI): domain Eukaryota; kingdom Viridiplantae; phylum Streptophyta; class Magnoliopsida; order Asterales; family Asteraceae; genus Ambrosia; species Ambrosia artemisiifolia. The sequence continues at coordinate 21,913,385 of CM063516.1, forward strand.
TGCTGAAGCTTGGAACATGATTGCTAAAGGTTACACACCACCAGTTTTGGAGAACACAGGTGAACCAGTGCCATTGGAGAGCATGGCTGAGGATGAGAAAAAGAAGTTTGCTGTGGAGAAAAAGGCGTTTTCCCAATTGACACAGGCAATCACAAATGATCTTTTGCATCAGTTTGGGACTTGTACAACGTCTAAGCAATTATGGGAAGCACTTAAAAGAAGGCATGATGGAAATGAGAAGACTAGAGGTCTAAGGATGGAAGAACTGAGAAAGGAGTTTGAGAATTTTTCTTATATTGGAAATGAAACTTTGAAAGAACTAACTCCTAGATATAATCATTTGTTATCTGAATTGTCTAGCTATGGTATACAGATTCCTATGGCAAAGCAGGTGGACAAGTTTGCAGATGCATTACCACCAAACTGGGATCAGCATGTGGAAGTCCTGAAGGAGAAGGATGCTTATCAATACTGGTCTATTCAAGAATTCATAGAGAAGCTGGAAAACAAAGAATTGGAAGAAAAGAGAAAAGCTAGAAGAGCACAGATTCCTCAGAATCCCAACTTATACTTTGGAGGATCTCCAGTTCCAGCTAGTACATCAAGCTCAGGAGGGCTAGTTGCACCACATGTTGCATGTATATCCAATGTTATGGAATCACCTAACATAAACTACCATCAACAAACATCATCCTTTTCACAACCATCACCACAACAACAATACAACAATTCATACATTCCACCATTCTCCCCAATGCAACAAGCAGCTTTCTACACTGCTAGCCAATCTCAACAACAACCAATGAACCAACCTAATCAACAAACGGTGGTTTTGGAGACATCTAACTTGGGAAATGTGACGGTTGAAGTTGCTCAGCAACACATTGCATTAGTCTCTGCAATGGTCTCATCCTATAATGGACTAGTTGCTAGTCAAATTGGGAATAACAACTTGACCAATGAAGACTACGCACAGATTGACAAGGAAGAGATGGAACTCATTGATATCCAATGGGCCTTTGCGAGTATAATGAGAAGAGCAACAGAATTTATCGAGAAGACAGGGAGAACTGATTTGGGAACTTCTCCTAACACAACCTACGGGTTCAACAAGGAGAAAGTTACTTGTTTTAACTGTGGAGGGAAAGGTCACTTTAAACGAGAATGCACCCAGCCACCAAAACAAGGCAATAGGAACCAATTCAATGCCAGTTACCAGAATCGTCAACAACAAAACCAAAACCAAGTTTCTTACCAAAACAACAACAACTACCAAAACCGTCAGAACAATTTCAATAACAACCAAAACAGACAACCAAACACACCAAACCAGACACAAAACCAAACACCAAACAATACTAACCGAACAGTCATACCAATCACTACACCTAATGAAACACATCAAAACACCAATCAGAATCAAGCATTGGTGACTCAACAAGATGAGAGGTTTGACTGGTCGAGCATGCAGATAGGTGTTGAAGAAATTACTACTAGTGGAAATGTGGCTTGTGTTGCGTATCAGGTTGATATTGGAGATTCAGTATCGGTAGATGAGAAGGTAGAAACTGAGGTAGAAAGTGATGAGTCTGAGGCTGATATGGATGTGGAGACTGAACCTGTTAAGGTTAATGCTGAGGTTAATGAGGTTAAAGCTGAAGAGACAAATTCTGGAGTTGTGATTGATACTGTTTCTGATATTCCTGAGGAGTGTGAATCGGTTTATTCTGATTCAGACAGTGAATCGGATACGGAAGCAAGTGTTAATTCTCTAGATGAAGACATCGATCAGTTGCTAGCAGAAGCGGATTTTCTGATGACAAGGAAGTCGTGCATTGCAGATGATGCTTTCACAAAGATTGACTATTCCAGATTCTTTGCAGGAAAGGAAGCTCATTTCGCATTGATGGCCATGACTGATCCGCCAAAACCTGTAAGTTCTGAGTGTAGCACTGATGTTACAAGTGATAAATATTGTGGTACATGTGATAGATTGACTGAGGAGAATAAACAACTCCGTGTTCAACGTGATAGTGCTATCATGAACAGTCAATCTACTCGCAAAGAGTTGAATGCTTTTAACAAAGTATTAGATGGTTACAAAAAGGACATTTCCGACTTGAAAAACACTTTGTCTTTAAAACAACTTGCAATTAACAACTATATCAATGAAATTGAAAATACCAAGTTGGAAATGGCCGCCATCAAATGCTTTGCTGAGAAAGTAAACAAAAAGCTGGAAAGCTATAAGCATATTGCTTATGTAGTAGACCACATCATAGATGATCAAACAACCAATTATCGGTCTGTACCATCTCCGGTTCTTTTTGAAAACCATAACTGTCACCAAGTGACACCGGAGAGTTCGGTAAAATCTGACTCAGCATCGGAAAATGAATCTAATACCTCGAGTATTGGTGATCCACATTCCGATGTTAGACCGATTTTGGGTATCAATGATGAGGGTGTTACTGCTGAGAGTGTGGATTCAGACACTGAGAGTGATGATACTGGTTGTAATCAAACTGTTAATGCATGTGAAATTCCAAAAGAAAATCACATCATTACAAATGAACCAGTTTCACCATCTCAGATTGTGATTCCGATGGCAAATGTTCATCGTGAAAAGAAGTCTGAAAAGAATGTTGTGAAGAAAGATCTTGAGAAAAATGTGGTTAAGAAAGATCTTGAAAAGAGTGCTAAGAATGAACAATGTGACAAACCTGTCAAAGTGTTCTATCGGATGGAAGGATCCGATAAGATCATTTCTGACGAGGACTTTCCAATAAAAAATGCCAACTATGCTAAAATTGACAAAATATGGCAAGAAAGTACTATTTGGTTCCCAAAACATGAGAGAACAAATGAGATTCCACCAGCTTTATTAAAGAAATTGTATTTGGATGTTCCTCAAGAACCAAAGGTCCATGTCACAGAGTTTGTTCGACCCAAAAACAGAGCTAATGGTTTTAATGAGCCTACTTACTCAAAAGGGCCACTCCCTGAGAGTTTAAGGAAGCAACAGTACAATGATCAATACCCTGTTAGATCATTTGCTCAACCAAATGCTCCGAATGTTTTTGAAGAGTACCGTGCGTGCTTTAAATGTGGGGAACGTGGGCATTTGCTTGCTCAGTGCCCATATGTAAGGCATAAGAGGCACGAGGTGGAAGTGAGGAATTCCATGAGGAAACCGATTGATCATTATGTGCCACCACATAGGAGAGTTGTTCCTCAGCAACCACAACCGTTTTATAATCAAAACAATTTTCAACAAATGAGGAACACTCGTCCAATGCAATATGATCGAAGGAATCGGATTGCTATGGAACAATCATGGAGAAAGCCTGTGGTGAACGTAACAGTTGATAGGCAAAAGGTTCCACCAAAACCGATTGTCAAATCAAATGTTGGACCTAAGTCTGTTAAATCAGATAAGGTAACCAAGAGAGTTACATTTGCTAACAATGTTCAGAAACCGACTGAGAACCCAAAGTCTCAGATTCGTATCTTGAAAAGATCTGAACAATCTTGGTCACCCAATGGTACTCCAGGAGCCTCTACTTCAAGGGTTAATGAGAAAAAGGAAACTGTTTTGAACAATCAGAAAAAGATTGATCAAAAAGTTGTTGAAAATGCTTGTGAAAATGTTACTTTGAAACCTGATGTTCAAAGACCCAAGACTCAGGCTTGGGTCCCCCGAAAGAACTAACTGATTTACTTTTTGTGTGCAGGGAGCTTCAGCTGGCCCTATTAGCAGTCTTTGGATTGTTGATAGTGGAGCTTCAGGCCACATGACAGGGGATCTTGCGTTGCTGTTCGACGTAAAGAACATCAATGGAGGGTATGTAGCTTTCGCGGGAAATAAAGGTGGATATATCACAATGGAAGGAAGTGTGAGCAATGGGATAGTGAGTTTCGAGCGGATTTCGTATGTGAAGCAGATTGATTATAATCTGTTGAGTGTCAGTCAAATATGTGATAAGCAATTTACTGTGCATTTTGATGACAAATCCTGCTATATTCTGAAACCGGGCTTTACAATTCCGAAAGAGTGGATAATGTTGAAGGCACCTCGCGTCAACAATCTATACTTTCTTGATATGTCCAAGGCGATGACATCACAGGGGCAGATAACGTGTTTTCTATCAAAAGCAACCGAGAAAGAATCGATAATGTGGCACCGAAGAATGGGGCACATTCATCTGAGGAAAATGAACCAACTTGTGAGAAATGGGCTTGTCGATGGAGTAAACGTGAAACATTTCCATCTGAATGACAAGTGCGTGAGTTGTAAAAAGGGGAAGCAACACAAACAGTCCCATAAAGTGAAAAAGGTTAACTCTGTTGAGATGCCACTTGAGCGATTGCATATGGATCTTTTTGGACCGGTCAAGCGCAAAAGTCATCTTGGAGAGCTTTATTGTTTAGTCGTCACTGATGACTACTCAAGATTTTCATGGGTGATGTGTTTGCAGAATAAAAGTGACACCTTTAACAATCTTAAAGTTCTGTTCACTCGATTAGAGAATCTCTATAATGTGAAGATTAAGAGAATTCGGAGTGACAATGGGACGGAGTTCAAAAATGCCAAGATGGATGAACTTTGTGAAAGCAAAGGGATACATCATGAATCTAGATAGCTTGGTTGAAGAAGCTGTTATCAGATTACTTTATGAGTGTGAAAATGCAACTACTTCACCGTTGGTGCGTCCGATCACTGTGAACCCCCTACCAGCTTCTAATGGTACCAATGCTCCTATACAAGAAGAAGAAGTGTTTCAAGAGGCTTCAACTTCATTAGACACTTCAGAATCTGAAGATGAACAATTTGAAGAAGCAATTCTTGAACAAGCTGAAGAACCAGAGGCACCGCCAGTGAACCCAACTCCAACTTCAGATGTGGCTTCATCATCAAATACGGGTCATGATCTGGATGCTGTAGAGAACTTGACTGTTCAGACAGGAGTGCAAGTACCTGATTATCCGGAATCTTGGATTCATCGTATTCACCCGCTGGAGCAAGTCATTGGTGATCCTGGAAGCAGTGTTATGACAAGAGGGCAGCTTAAAAGCGTTAATTCGCCAGAGAGTTTTGGTGCTTTAGCTTTATATGCCAAAATTCAACAATCTGGTAGTCAAAATGATTGGTCGTTTGCGTGTTATGTGTCGCAGGTAGAGCCAAGGACATACAAGGACGCTTTGAAGGATGATGCCTGGGTGGAAGCTATGCAGGAGGAGTTATTACAATTCCAGAAATTGGGAGTTTGGACGCTCACGGATTTGCCGCCGGATAGGAAGAAGATAGGCACTAAATGGGTGTTTAAGTGCAAGAAGGATGATCGTGGGGTTATTGTTCGTAACAAAGCCAGATTGGTCGTGCAGGGTTTCCATCAAATCGAAGGGATTGATTATAACGAAATCTATGCACCGGTAGCACGAATTGAAGCTATTCGGATGTTCCTTGCGTTTGCTTCATACAAGAAATTCAAAGTTTATCAAATGGACGTTAAAAGCGCATTTCTGTACGGGAAAGTCAAGGAAGAGGTTTTTGTCGGGCAGCCACCAGGCTTTGAGGACCCAATCCACCGGGATAAGGTCTACGTGCTAAACAAAGCTTTATATGGCTTGCACCAGGCTCCGAGACAGTGGTACGAGGAGCTAAGTACATACCTCATCTCCAAAGGATTTAAGCGCGGCCTCGTCGATTGCACCCTCTTTACGAAAAAGACGGGAGATGATTTGCTTCTAGTGCAGATATACGTTGATGATATAATATTTGGTTCAACTAACGAGCTTTTATGCAGGGAGTTCGAAACTGTCATGCAGGAAAAGTTCGAAATGAGCGCAATGGGGGAGATGCAGTTTTTCCTAGGCTTACAGGTGGACCAAAGACCCGACGGGATCTTCATTCACCAGACGAAATATGTCTCCGACATCTTGAGCCGGTTCCAGATGGAGGACTCAAAGCCGATGGATACCCCGATTCAACCCAATCACGGGATTGGAGTGGACGCTAAGGGGGAGCTGACGGACCCATTTACATACAGAGCAATCATCGGATCTCTGATGTATTTGACGGCGTCTCGACCAGATATTATGTACGCAACGTGTCTCTGTGCCCGTTATCAATCGAAGCCGAAACAAAGTCATCTGACGGCGGTCAAGCGTATCCTTAGATATCTGAAGGGTTGTCCCTCAAAAGGACTTTGGTACCCTAATGATGATAATTTTGATTTTATAGCTTTTAGTGATGCAGATTGGGGCGGCTGCGACAAAGATAGCAAATCTACTACAGCCGGTTGCCAGTTTTTAGGGAGCAGGTTAATCACCTGGCAATGCAAGAAACAGACTTCCGTGGCTCTATCTACCTGTGAAGCCGAGTACATTGCAGCCTCGAGTTGCTGTTCGCAAGTACTCTGGATTCAACAACAGATGGTGGATTACGGTTTGCAGTTTCTTAAAACCCCTATTCACTGCGACAACGAAGCCGCAATTACATTAACTAAAAATACTGAAAATCATTCTAAAGCGAAACACATCCGGATCAAATATCATTTTATCCGTGATTGTTACGCTAAGGAATTGATTGATATGATCAAAATTCATACTGACTACCAACGTGCAGATCTGTTTACAAAAGCTTTTGACCGATCACGCTTTGAGAATCTTTTAAAAGTAAACAATATAAAGGAAAAACAGGACTAATCGGCACCTCGGTTTATCGTTTTTTAGTTTTAGTTTTTATATTTTGCTAATTGGGAATTTCTCTTTGCTAATTGGTAATTTCTCTTTACTATCGTAATCCTCAAAGATGTTGATGCTTTCGAAGGGATTGTTTAATCCTCAAAGAAGTTGATGCTTTCGAGTGGATTGTTTCTTTCAATTTTTAAAAAAAAAATAAAAACTCAAAAATATGTTCTTTATTTTAGGGGGAGCCTTTTTATCAGAAAAGCCAAAAACATTATAAAATTCAAAAAGACATAAAAATTAGAAAATCAAAAATGATTTCCTGGTAAACAGAGGAAATGATAGTACATCAGTGGGGATCTGACACAGGCTAAAGAATTGTATAGTATATTGAGGCGTGTGTTGACTACGTGTGATATGCTGATAGGCTTCGTAGACTAAATATTGCGTGCATTAGTGATACAAACATAACGAACTACGCGTTCGTGGCTGAACACCTCATGGGCATATGGTCTTAGTACCGTAATTTCGTTTGATAGGATTGCCAAAATCTGAGGTTTCGGGTCGTTATGTTATGGTTATCCGGGATATTCTGATAAACTTTTGTCGTATTGATTTACGGACCTAGTTTTATCAGAATATTTGCTAAAAGAGCTTAATTGCCAAAACCGGAAGTTACCGAATTGAGGTACTTTATGTTTTAATTGATCATAGATCATTATTACATCGTATTGATCATCTGGTGCAAATCAGTGATTAATATCAGCCTCAACCTAGTGTATACGCACATGTTACTCTGCTGCATTTATTTGCTGACCTGTACACCTCTGTGCTATATACTTTGTAACTTTTACGGATAACTTTGGCATAATCACGCGTTACGACGAAGCTTTGTGCAATTACTTGATACGGGAGTATGTCGTGTGTGTGGGCACCACATCGTGTTAGTCTAATACACCTAACTCGTATCATTTTAAAGCATTGCGTAATTGTCTGCATGTGAGCTTACGTGGACCACAATATCAGCAATTGCCGTGTCACATACTGTTTCTAATGATAATATTAAACAAATAGATCAACGCTGTGATCAGATTTCTCAGAAAACTGATATGATCCTCTGACCGGATTTCACAAAAAGTTTAATGTTTTCATTTACTTTGCTGCATTTTATTTTGTTGCAATTTACTTTTATTGTCAAAAAGATACAAAATCCAAAAAGATTTTAGGTGTGTTTTGATAAAATTTCAGAAAAATCCAAAATTTTTGCATTTCTGCTTTATTTTTGATAACCGGGGATGCTTGATAGTCAATTTCTGAGATTTGACAACACCATCTGGGCTTTGTATCATTCTAAATGTGAAAATATGGGTTTTGGAAGCTTAACGGATTGAAAAATGATGAACGGGATTCAAATTCGTGATTTGGCAAAATTTTCAGAATTTTCCATTTCACATTCGCCCCTTAATTGGGTCGAATGTGGGAAATTCTCTACCTTCGGGCTGTTGTAAACGGGCGAATGTGGGTTTTTCATCAAAATCTACTTTCGGATGAACACAGTTTTACCTTCGTGCCATTCATTTGGGGTGAAGGTGAATATTTTTCACATTCGTCCATCTTCACCGGGCGAAGGTGGATGTTTATATAAAGCCTAAAGCAGATTCGACCCCTCATTCAAATTTTTCACAAATTTTTCCTAAGTACCAAACCTTGTTGCTTTCGTTTTTCCTGATTGTGCATTTGATTACCTGCATTCCACTGATCATTTTAGTATCAAATTTACAGGTAATGAAGACGGAACGAGACCAGAATCAGTTGTTTTCTAATCGCGTCTAGGGTTTTAGGGTTTATGGATTTTAAGTGTTTGTTAATGCTTAATTTTGGTAGAAATTCATTCCATATCAGTTTTAGGGGGAGAAGTATACAAGAATTAGATTATTAACATCGTTTAAGGTCTGATTGATTGTTTGGAACAAAAACAACCCTAATTCTTTATAAAAACTGATATAGAATGAAATTTAGGGACAATTGACTATGAACGAGTGTTTATCGGCCATGTTACAATTGACTATGAACGAGTGTTTATCGGCCATGTTAGACCACGTCTGAATCAAAATGAAGTGTTAAAAACATGTTTGAAAAATTTTCAAATTTTGGGGATAAACAAATTCCACCTTCGGGTCGTCGAACGGACGAATGTGGAATTGGTTGGACGAAAGTACTTCTAAATGGGCGAATGTACATTTTTATGAAATATCTTGTTACATTCGACCAGAATGTTTTACATTCGGCCAAAATCAGCTACATTCGACCAGAATTTTTGGGCGAATGTGGATTTCAAAATCCTAAAATTTTTAAGTTTTTGTCGATTTCGTGTTTTGACGTTTGTTTTTGATTTTGTGTTACAGATGGCTGAGGAACAAGAGAATATTGAGATTCCTGTTGAGAATATTGTCACAGATCCTGTCCCAGAACCTGTTCAGGAAGGAGAATCATCAAGCGGCAGCAAATGGCCATTCGAGAAGAATCATAATTGCTGTGCGTATCTGGGAGAAGTTGAAAAGAATGTGGAGTTTGCTGATATTATTAAGTTCATGAAGAGAAGCAGAGTTGTGTATGCTTTGGCAATCCAACGATTATTTACAAAGACATCATTGAAGATTTCTACAACCACGCTAAGTATGATTACTTTGATAATCAGACTATCATAAAGAGCAAGATTCAAGGAATGGAGATGTTCATTACAGAGGCTGACATCAGAGAAGCTCTCCAGATAAAGTTTGAAGTTAGTGAGGATCCAAGAGAATTATCATGGACTGAGCAGAAAGCTTGTTTCCTTAGGATGAAATACAAAGGACCTATCACTGATGGTTCTATGTACAAAGGGAAACTAAGCGTGCAGTTTAAGTATTTTGCTCACGTCATCATACATGTGTTTGGATGTGTTAGTGGAGGCTATGACGTAATGAGGAAGAGTTTGAGCTCATTAATGGTTGCGTTGACTCTCAACAAACCATTTAATGTTGCTGGGATGATATTGGATCATATGCTGGAGATGCTGAAAGGGTTAAAGATTAAGAAGTTCATGCTTTATCCTAGATTCTTGATGATGATCTTTGATCACAAGTATCCAAACCTGAAGAAAGATCCAACCCAGATACTTGCTCAGGATCACATGAACATTCGTACTTTGGTGAGAATGAAGGGATACAAAGGTGTGCCTGATAATGAAAGACCACCGTACAGAAGGTTGTTTGGAGCCTTAGCTAGAGAGGATTACAATGATCCAGGAAAGAATACAGCAAGGCATCCTGATAGTGATTCTGACAACGATGATCCTTTGGTATATGCTGATGCAAATACTAAAAGGAAAAGACAAGTAGTCAATCCTGGAGCCAAAGGGAAGGGCAAAGGAAAGACTGATCAGGGAAGCTCGAAGCAACAGGTTGTGAGAAAGAAATCTACTGCTAAGAAAGGTACAAGTTTGGTGGATGAAGAGTCTGTAGATTCAGAAGAGACAGAGGTTGAAGAACAATGGGATTCGGATGCTGAAAATGTCCGGGCCACCAAACGTAAGGCCACTATGGTTGGTGAGTCTGAATCATTGAACAGATCGATTGAAGAAGCTAAGAAGAGCAAGAAGTCTGTTAGTGCTGAAGATGAAATGTTTACTGTGAATATGGACGAGTTGAACGAAGGAGAAACAGTGGTTGTTAACTTGCCCAGGCCTAAACACAAAACCATGGCCAAGAAAACCAGTACCAAGCAACTCAGAGAAAAAGAGTTAAATCAACTCTTAAGAGGAAAAAGGTTACCTGAAGCTGGAACGTCATCAAAACATTCTTCACCAATCACAAAGAAACAGAAGACTAAAGAGGCAACAACATTACCAGTGGATGAGTTCAATGTAGCACTGGATAATGTACTTAACTTGTTCACAAAGCCTCAGAAAGAGAAAGAAGCTGAAGTTGAGCCATCTAGATCAAAGTCCAAGTCAAAGAAAGTCACTGTGGATGACGAGGTTATGAAACAAGTAAATAAGAAGATGGACGACATGATGAAGATGATTGTGGCTCAGCAAGCAGAAATAGCCAAGTTCAAGCAAAATGAGGAAAAGATGCTTCAGATTGTAGTAGCTTCTAAGTCTAATCAGGACGAGATTGATGAAAAGGTGAAGAAGCTAGAAGCAAAGAACAAAAAGCTTGAAGGAAAGTGTTTGAGGAATAAAAACAGATTCAAGGCTATTAAAGAAGATAACAAAGAGTTGAAGGCTGAGAATAAACGCCTTAGTGAGCTGATAGACAACCTGTATAATGTTGCACCCAAGTTGAAGGAGGGTGAGGAAGACAAAGAAAAGGAAGAGGAGCAGGTTGATTTTGAACCATCTGAATCTGATAAAGAGGAAGATGATGATGAGAATGATGAAGAATCGGAAAAGAGTGATGATGAGGATGATAATAATGATGATGATGATGATGCTGAGGGTTCTGGAAGTCAGAAGGAGGATGAGAGTAGCAGTGATGATGATAATGATGGAGGAGATGATACATCGAAGTTTACATTTGAGAAGAGACCACCTTCAAAGAAGAAGAAAGACACTGGAGAATCGAGTTCGAAGAAGAAAGGTGAGAATGTTGATTCGGATGAGAGTGTATTCTAGAATGAGAAGGTGAGGTCCTTAACTGATGATGCTAAACAAGTTTACAAGGATATGTTAGAAAGAAGAGAATGGACCATTGAGTTCACAGGTCGTTTTGCTGAAATATTCCAAACTGATGATATGAGATATGAATTGGAATATAACGATCCTGATCTTGAAGAAGGGGAAGTACCTGCATCTGTAGCAAAAGAGATTTTGGATGGGCTTGCACAGAGGGTGGGGAAAACATTTGAAGAATTCATTGTAGATGAGTCGATTCCACATATTCCTGAAAAGGATATTGGAAGTCACTCTGATGATAAAGATACCCCTGAGTTTGAAGAAGTGGAAATAGAAGACATAACTCATGAGGAATACCCACAATACTTTAGACAAACTGATGAAGATGTGGTGTTTCCTGATTTTACTGAGATTCCTAATACATCTGCAAAGAAAAAGGCTAAGCAGAGAAGTGCTGAGTTTGTGGAGAAGGTATTTGGAGCTGATAAGCCAGAATCTTCAAATAAGTCTGATGAATTGAAGAATTATTTGAAGAAGTTAAGATTAATGGATGAGAACCGACCAAAGCCTGAAGCTCAAGGAAACTTTTATAGGTTTCACAATGCTAAGTTCAGAGGCAGAGCTCTCGGGTGGACATACTTAGGCAGGCTGAAGTGTCTAGCTGCCAAGTGGGAATCAGGGATCTTGTACTTTTACAGATTCATTGACTTGCTAACTCTACCATACTGGGCGGTTAGAGATTTATACAGATTCCCAATGTCAGGTGCTTCAGTTAATAACACTCACGTCGGTTGGTGCGCAGATAAGCTGGTTTGGGAAAGTAGAACGAGATGGAATAGATTCAAACCACAATATCCCCGGAGGAAAGTTCACAGGGATATTGATCCCAGAACCAAGCTGAAGCGGGTTACCTTGATGTATAAGCCACCTGAAGTGATGAGAAAGATACCTTTGATGCCCATGCCTCAACATTTCAGTGCTGACTTCATTTTCTGGTATTACGATTGGAGAAAGGCAGAAGCGGTGATTGTGTTGAGAGATGGAAAGGATAAATACAAGCATGTGCATGTATTTGATCCTATGTGGTTGATAAATTGTACTTTTGAAGACATCATCATGCTCTTTTACAATCCGATTCATCACGAGCCGAACGATGCTGATCAGGCAAAGAAATACACTCAAGTTGTTGGTGTATGTTTTGCATATGACATAAATGCGGGTAGTAATTTGGAGGGAAAACTTGGCAAGATGGTGAAGATGGCGAACGTGTCAAAACCAGTGAAGAGAAGATTAGAGCCTGAGATGACGAAAGAACAGAAGAATTTGCTCAGAATCAAGTTGCTGAACAAAGCCATGGATGAGGACAGAAAACGATCCAATCAATAGTCGAGGGGGAGTTTGTAGATGCGTTTTGCGACTAGTGATTGGATAGTTAACATGTGTTAAGTAGGCTGGATGGGGCGAATGTAGTCTGATTGGGCGAAGGTGAATATGAAATGGGCGAAGGTAGAAAGGATATGGACGAAACTGGAATGGAGCTACATCAGAAGTACACATTCGACCATGTAAATGGGCGAATGTGGAAAAGCCTCACATTCGACCATTCACAATGGGCGAATGTGCAGTGCCTATATATAGATTTTGTGATTTTGTAATGTTAAGAGAGTCATTAGGTGTGTGTGTTTTGAGGTGTTGTTCCAGAGCAGTTTGAGATAGTGTGTGTGTGATCTAGATTAACTGTTTTGAGATTGTAATCAACTTTATGAATGTGTTAATCTACGAAAAGCATTGAAAATGACTTTGATTGTGTTTTGATTTGAGTTTACATCAGTTTGTTCAAAGCTAGGGTTTCCGCACCTGGTTTTGTAACTTGTATGATCATATAATCCTGTTTTCGTGTCAAATCACATCCTCTACAATCACTGTCTAAATAAACTGAAAGCTCAATATTTCCATTAGCAGGATACCAGATACCATGTGTGGGATCACATTTTAGGTATCGGAATACCCTTTTCATAGCTATAAGATTTGACTTTCTAGGTGATGCTTGGGATCTTGCACAGACACAAGTGGAAAACATAATTTCTGGCCTGGATGCAGTGAGGTACAATAAAGACCTGTCACACCTCGCCCAGGTCGGGGCACTTACAGTGACCAGTGGGCGCAAACTTCAAGCGGAAACATAATCTCATTACATAACATGAGTATTTATTACAAGCCAGTGCGATCCAAGTACCACCAAGCTAAACAAAGCTTAACTACAATAAGATGTACCGTCTAAAGTATTCCAACTCTCAGTTAGGAACTCCTATTCGTTACACCATCAACCTGTGATACATGCTCGAGTAATAAAAATACGTCAGCAAACAGCTGGTGAGCCACATAAACTGACTCACCAGTAAAACAACCACATGAACAATTTTATTGATCAAGTATGAGCTCCATGCATGTCACCATCATCATAATCCGGACTAAGCATTATATATTCACACCTACAGCCTCAAAACCCGTAACAAGGCCTGTAAGTATATGTCCACGCCTGGAAAATATAATGATCATTATCTATACTATCTTATAAAACATTTCATAAGGACCTCTTAATTGTAAGTAATACAATTATAAATGCTTAAAGTAGAACACATAATGCATGTAGTAACTACTTTTTAAGGGCAATTATGTCTTTTCAAGCATAACTTACACATATACCCCTTATTAGTTACAGTTTCCCCCTATCTATCTATACTATATTATAATTTTATACAATATTTACCCCATCAACTTTACTCAATTTCTGTTTATTTAAATACTAACTACACTTTTGCATATTTATTTTAACCAACTACCCTCACGATTTTTAAACGTTCATAACTTTTTCAGATGATAATATTTTCTTAATATTATTACACCGTATAAAAGAGCATTTTATTCTCTTTAATTTGAGTATAGTATTGCTATAGTTTTTTAATTTTTAAAAAATTATATGTTAGGATTAAGCAATAACCGAAACAAAAGAAAAAAACGAAAATGTACTGAAATCATCTAAACTTTATTATAATACATTTTTCATTAATGTCTTAAAATTCAAGTTGTACATGTATAATTACTTAGTGTACAACACACCATACACTTGTTAACTACTTACACAATGCTTACACATTTGTCCCCTCAACTATACTAAATTCCTTTTATTTAAATAATAGTTACACTTTTAACCCTTATTGTAACCAACTACCCCATGATTTTTAAATGTCCATAACTTTCACACGTTAATATTTTCGTAATATTATTATACTGTATAAACGAGCATTTTTTTCTTTTTAATTTGAGTATAGTATTGCTATAGTTTTTTTTTTTAATTTAAAAAATGATATGTTAGGGTTAAATAATAACCAATCTATACTATATTATAATAAATTTGCTAATGACCTCTTAATATTTAAGTTTTACAATTATAATTGCTTAGAGTACAATACACCATATGTTTTTCATACAATACATACGCATTTGTCCCCTCAACTTTACTCATGTTTAATTTATTTAAATAGTAATTACATTTTTGCACCCTTATTTTAACCAACTACCCCATGATTTTTAAACGTCCATAATTTTTTCATTCGTAAATATTTTCTTAGTATTATTACACCGTATAAACGAACATTGCAGTATCTTTAATTTGAATATAATATTGCTATAGTGTTTTCAATTAAAAAATATGTTAGGGTTAAGTAATAATTGAAACGAAAACGACCTTAAATCATCCAACATATCTGTCTTTTATAAACGTCGAATTAACAATGTTTCACAATTTCAGGTTAGATTATGTATTTCCGGACAATCACCAATGTGTATACAATTAGGGTTTGTCGTTATGTGTGTAACTTCCCAGTTCCTCATGATCACCCTAATTTTTTGTTTAGCATTTCTCACAATTATTGCTATGTGTGTATTCATGTGCTTGCACTTCCTCTAGCACATAGGATTCGAATGTTTCGATTGTGGTTAATGCAGTTCAAGCTCCGCTAATGATTATGAAACACACCAAAACAAATATTTTGGTTAATTGATTATGGCTTAACGGAACCATTATAAATGTTGTTTCCCGCGCAACGCGCGGGCACCCTACTAGTAATATATATAACACCCTGGATGCCACACCTATGGTTCGATGCATATACATGATCAATCACCATCAAAACAATTTTATGAGCAAGTATCAGGTTTTGAAAATAGTTTAAGTAACTCACCTCTTTATCAACCCCTTGAAATTGACAACGCTAATACAACCAGGTAATACCTCAGGGTCCTGACACAATTATACCACCCCTAGGTTACGTAACGGTACACCTAACTAATTATTATTACAGTTGGATTTTGGTTAGCGCTACCTTGTTTGAGCATAGATGATCAGTCCAAGCCTAACTAAGACTAGACTACCCAACACTAACACTATAAAAATAATAATAATAATAATTTCGGTAATATGCTAGGTTTAGTATTATACCTCTTGATGCCGATAACTTGGTTACACAAAACTCGTATTTGCTTCCGGCTATTTATCATGACCAAAGTCTACCACTAATGTCGATCACTGTCGCCATAGACCATTGCCACCACTAGTAATTAATAACATCGTATACTGATCCTCGTTACTCCTTAAATGATTGCTATCTAAACTGCAAATTATTAACACCACCTTTGGCCTGTCTTTTCTGTTTATGTTTAGGATTTATTTTGATAACTCTCTAACCCTCTTCTATCTTGATATATATACACTAATATGAAATATCGTTAGGGAGGTTGATGTTTGAATGTTGGTATTAAAATTTGAGTAGACGTCGGTTGGTCTGACACGTGTAGATAATAACCACACAACCAAAAAATTATGTGTCACATGAAGGAGAAAGTAGTGACACCAATCAATGTTATGGCAACCTGACTCAGCAACATCTAAATGTCAATTTCTAATTTCTAAAGATAATATGCATCTACACCTACACATGTACCTACACATGTGGCAAATAAAGATAAGAAACATGTAAGCATCGGATATATTATCATCCATTTTACTTAAGACTATAATGCTCATTATAATTCTAATATGATGTATATGCATTCTTAAATTGACGGCTAAATCACCATAACTATTTCTATAAACAACTAGTAGATATATATACCCATATAATTAATTTCAACTAATTCATTTGTAATATATAATGTTTATAGAAAAACGAATATACAGTTGAGACGGGCTTATTATTCTCTAAGTTTTGACCTAAGTTTCATTCAAAACAGAGCAGGATCAAATATACTATACTATATTATATTGTTACTAAAACGGTCTCTTATAATAGTAATTAGTCGCCTAGATCTCACATCTCAAATAATCATATTATTCGTCACTTACTCGTTAACAAATTTTAAATACACACGTATCTATCTCACGTGTTATTGGTTCATATTATTGATCAGTGACCTGTTTCATTCACTAATAAAAATGAGCTATGACATTTGATTAATATAACCGAAAACGGGATGTTACACGACCCAATCATGCATCTACAATGTGTCTGATCAACCAGTTCATCTTTACCATCAACAGTGAGTAACTTGTTGGTGCAAGTTTGTGACAGATACTCAAACGGACAAACAAACGCTCGAGATTATTGACAAAAGACTTTATATTGTTCGTGTCGTTAGAAGAACTTGTCTAAGTTAGTTCTAGAATATGTAATTAAGCTAGTATTGTAAAAGCCCAACACAAGCCCAGTTAAAAGCCCATGAGGATGCATGTATATAAGCAAATGATACATGGGGTTTTAGGGGTTGGTTGGTTAGTTGGTGAAAACACATAGAGAGTTGAGAGAGATGGCTAGGATTACAAGTTCGGTGTAGTTCTTATTAATTGTTATCTGTGATTCGATTTATAAGAAAAGCATTAAATGTAATCTTGTGTTCTTTGTGTGATATCCACGGATCAAATATATTCCGCGTCTAGGATTCGTGTTTGGTTTGATTGCAGAGAAGATCTCAAGGGAAAGGGACCTACATAACTTGGTAGTACTCATGGCTTGACTGCATGGCTAACAGTCATTCATTTAAAATTTTGTAATTAAATGTTCCATTTTGCAGTTGTCTAACTTGGAGACCAAGAAAGCACTGGAGTTCACCAATAGCACTCATTTCAAACTCTACTGTCTTGAGTTTCCTAAACTCTTCACACATTTTGTTACATGTGGACCCAAAAATGATGTCATCCACAGATATTTGAACAATCATTAGATCTTTCCCGTTCCATATTAAAAATAAAGTTTTATCAATTTAACCTCTAGTGAAACCAATGGACAAGAGAAAGGTGGGAAGAGTTTCATACCAGGCCCTTGGTGCTTGTTTCAAGCCATACAAAGCTTTGTTGAGATTGTAGACAGGATCAGGATGGAATGTATCTTCAAAACCAGGTGGTTGGCGCACATAGACTTCCTCCTGAATTTTGCCATAAAGTAATGCACACTTGATATCCATCTGATACACCTTGATGTTGTGGTTGACAGCAAAGGCTAGGAAAAGTATGATAGCTTCCATTCTAGCTACATGAGTAAAGGCTTCATCATAATCAATTCCTTCTTCTTGTCTGAAGCCTTGAACCACAAGCCTGGCTTTATTCTTGACAACAATACCCCTTTCATCAGTTTTGTTCTTGAAGACCCACTTTGTGCCAATTGGACATACACCTTTTGGTAGTGGCACAAGTTCCCATACTTGTTGTCTTTTAAACTGTATGAGCTCTTCTTGCATAGCTTCTACCCAACTATTGTCTTTCAGTGCCTCTTGGTACTTGACAGGTTGTGTGAGAGATAAAAAGCCTGCAAAAAGACATATGTTTGAGGATTGACTTCTTGTGAGCACCCCTTCATTGATGTTGCTAATGATCTGGTCTGGTGGATGAGCTCTAAGGTAGATTAAATATCCTTGATATGGTATGATGGCATTTTGAGGTGAGGGACAGAGGTTTGTGGCATCTGTTGTTGTAACATCTGTTTGCACTTCTGTAGTGCCAGCAGATGTTTGAAATGGAGGTGGGGGAATGGGACCAAGTGGTGTAAAGGTGGACTGACTTTTGTCAACTGAAGCTGGACTTTTGTCAACAGATGATTGAAATGTGGTTGAGCTGAATGAAGTAGTAGTTTGAGGGAAAGACTGGTCAACAGTAGTTGACTCAGCTGTAGCAGAGTTTTGACAGATGTTTTGAACATCTGCTTGCCCTGATGTAGAATAGACTTTGTTGTGTGACTGTGGACTCACAATGTCAAATCTATAGTCTTGCTTTGGAGACTGTGGTGTACCTGCACTATTAGTTTTAGTAGTAATATCTTCAAATTTGAATTTATCTAAGTCAAACAGTTCAGCGGGATTTGCTAGAATTTTTAAG
Organism: Ambrosia artemisiifolia; assembly: GCA_032199755.1. Taxonomy (NCBI): domain Eukaryota; kingdom Viridiplantae; phylum Streptophyta; class Magnoliopsida; order Asterales; family Asteraceae; genus Ambrosia; species Ambrosia artemisiifolia. The sequence goes on from CM063516.1 coordinate 21,932,158, forward strand.
GATGAAAGTTCATTGAACTTTACATTCAGTGTTTCTTCTATTGTCCTAGTCCTTGTGAAAAACACTTTGTAGGCCTTGGTAGTAGAAGAATATCCCAGAAAATATCCACAATCTACTTTGGCTGCAAATTTTGAAATGGAATCTTTGAGATTTAAAATAAAACATGCGCATTTTAAAAAATAAGATCAGTGGTTTAATTTTGAATAAAATTTCATAAGTAGTCTTTTGATGTCTGGGGTGAATCAAAACTCTGGCCCAATAATCTTACAAGTTTTCTTAGTGATGGTATCAATCTTTTTAATCACTTATGGGCCAATAATCTTACAAGTTTTCTTAGTGAAGAATGACCCATAGCCTTTGTTACTCATTTGTGAATGGTTAATTTTTATAAAAGAAAAAAATAAAAATAAAAATAAACCTCAGCTATCTACAGTGCATCTTTTTGTGAGAATCATGTGTAAGAAGATCATATCAGCTTTTTCAAACTGTAACAAACCGTTAGTATATTTGTTTTGGTAAACTTATTAAAGTGCCAGAAAGCAGTCCAAGATGATTACTGGCATCGTTTATCCACTTAAACAAACATACACACACGTCTTCAAGTCCTTTGTTTTTCTTAATGTGTGTTAGACTGAAAAAACTGTGTGTGCCACATCATGACATACCCCTGCGATCAAGGTATGCACAAAGCTTCTTCATAACATGTGAGTAAATTGCTGACATCTGTATGTTTTACAAGGTCAAGATCATCGGCGATCAGGTCTGCATATATCTGGATGCAACAGAGAGACCGATGGATTCTCGACCAGGGTTAGGGCAAATACTAAAGTTTCGGTATAATCATTGCTTTAGGCTTTTGATTTGTGCCTTTAGCTTGAGTTCTCTTTAAGAATTTTAGGTTTTGGCATTTCCTTATTGCTCTTTTAAGACGTCCTGACTGTGCCTAGGTAAGCATGTATCTGGATGTAGCAGAAGGGTAGCCAGGACATCCCCAGATGTATCAACAATTTAAAGACCTGAAATCTCAGACTTTGGCAATCTATCAACGCAAGACTTAAGACCATAAAGTCATACGGCGATGATGTGTTACCCATACGTTACACAATCCATTATATTTAGCATTAATTTTGGACTGAGTTCGTTGCTCAGTTTGCCTACCAGTATATCATATGATGGAGCGTCAATCACACTTGATTTAATTTTCTTTTCGATTTTTAAGGTGTCACAACTTAACAACTGATGTACTATCATTTCTTCTTTTTCGCACCATGAAATCTCATTTTCTGAGTTTTTCAGTGTTTTTGTATTTTTCTGAGGGTATATCCCCCTAAATTTGTGCTTAAAATTGAAAATTTAAAGAACAAATTTACAAACTAAAACTAAGAAAAATCTTTTTGTGTTTTTCTAAAACCATTCTCGAATCAAAGACCAAACAATTTTAGAAATTTTAACACATCAGGTTTTGAGCGTACCTTACATGCTGATTTTTACCTCCATTATCTCCTTCAAATGAAACATACTCACTGTTTAAAAATTTAAATTAAAAATATAACAGAGAGATGTCACCTGTCACGTGCTTGGAACAACCATTATCAACATACCAGTGGTCGTCGACAATCCTCCTTGGATGTCCCTGCACTAAGAGAGGAGATTAGTTAAACATTGGTACCCAGGCCATCGTGGTCCTGGGCACTCCTGAAGTGTCAATGTAGGAAACTTCTCTCAAGCACATGTCCTTCTTCTCATTTGGATCTGGTACTGCTGCCGCCTTTGCTTTCCAGACTTGTTTAGGCTTAGCACACGGTTTTGCTACTTTCGGAGAAGCAACTTTCCGTTTTTCAGTTTGCATCGATTTCTATGATCGAACAACCTTCAGCTTGCTCTTCGTAGCATTCCAGTCTCCATCAGATGGTTTAACTTTGGGACTTGCATTCTTCCTTGCCTTAGGTTTATCAACCTTCATTGGCTTGGAGTAGAAGTTTTCCCTAGGCATAACCTTCTGATATTGTCTGTAATAGGGCACACAAGGACGATGTGCGCAGTTTCTTGCTATGTGACCGGATCTTACACAGTTGTAGCATGTCTGCTTCTTTGCATAAGGAGCAGATCCCGGTCTGTTTGATCCCCCTGATAAATGTGAGTGATGGGATACATTGGATGATTTGTTTGCAGGCTTCCCAGTCTTTCTGCTCTGCTTAGAAGATCTTGAACACCCGTGTGAACAAGATTGTCTTTGCGATACTGACTGTCCTTGAGCTTTCTGTTTTGTTTCAGGAACCTGTACATGAGAGTTAGCACATGTAGTTATTCTATGTGGCGGCACGTATTTATCAGTTGTGCCATTAACAGATAGCTCAGAAATAGTCTTTTTCACATATGGTACCGCATTTGCAGACAAATTAGACTTTTCCACAGAAACATCTGCATTGTTGACTTGTTGACTACGGTTGGACGCCCGGTGCTCGTTTTAAAACTTTGGTGGAACGTCTAGATTTTGGGGGATCACAGTTCAAAATTAAAATGTCCATAAGACTCTTGTTGACGCACCGATATGACACTACGATTTCAGCGTTTTTCATGTCAGACAATAGTTCAGTAAATCTACCAATTAAAGCTTCAACGGTTTCACCAGGAATGTAACCGAACCCTTCAAGTCTCTGCTCGAACACATCACTTTGAGAAGACATTTTAATTTTGAACTGTGATCCCCCAAAATCTAGACATTCCACCAAAGTTTTAAAACGAGCACCGGGCTACTGCCACTGCTACTGCTACTGCTACTGCTACTGCTACTGCTACTGCTACTGCTACGGCTACTGCTACTGCTACTGCTACTGCTACGCCAACTACTACCACTACCACTGCTACTCCGACTACCACTACTACTACTACTACCACTACCACTGCTACTCGGACTACCACTACCACTACTACTACCACTACCACTGCTACTCCGACTGCTACTGCTACTACCACTACCACTACTACTACCACTACCACTACCACTGCTACTCCGACTACCACTACTACTACCACTACCACTACTATTACCACTGCCACTGCTACTCCGACTACTACCACTACTACTACGACTACCACTACTACTACGACTACCACTACTACTACGACTACCACTAGTACTTCGACTACCACTACTACTACGACTACCACTACTACTACGACTACCACTACTACTACCACTACCACTACTACTACCACTACCACTACCACTAGCACTACCACTACCACTACCACTACTACTACCACTACCACTACCACTACTACTACTACTACTACTACCACTACCACTGCTACTCCGACTACCACTAGCACTACTACTACCACTACCACTACTACTCCGACTGCTACTGCTACTACCACTACCACTACCACTACTACTACCACTACCACTGCTACTTCGACTACCACTACTACTGCTACTACCACTACCACTACTACTACCACTACCACTGCTACTCCGACTACTACCACTACTACTACTACTACCACTACTACTACGACTACCACTACTACTACGACTACCACTACTACTACCAATACCACTTCCACTACCACTACCACTACCACTACCACTACCACTAACTACCACTACCATTACTACTACCACTACCACTACCACTACCACTAACACTACCACTACCACTAATTACCACTACCACTAGTGTAGGAGTTCCTTTCAGATATCTAAAAATTCTTTTGAGAGCAGTTAGGTGAGATTCTCTTGGTGTAGACTGATATCTAGCACAGACACAAGTTGAAAACATAATATCTAGTCTGGAAGCAGTTTAATATAACAGAGAACCTATCATATATCTATACATGGTTTGATCAACCTGTTTTCATGGGAGTGGAACATGATTTAATGTCTTGTATAGAAAATTTGTTTAATAATTATTTAACATATTTAGATTGATGTATGAAAGTTCCATTTGTCTGTTGCTTGATCTGTAGTCCCAAAAAAGTACTACAGTTCTCCCATTGTACTCACTTCAAATTTTGATTGCATGAGTTTCTTAAAATCATCACACAGTTTAGTGTTTGTTGAACCAAAAATGATGTCATCAACATAAATTTGAATAAGTAATACATGATTTCCAACATGTTTTATAAACAGAGTTTTATTAATGGAGCCTCTTGTGAAGTGATTTTTGAGTAAGAAGTTGGACAGAGTTTCATACCAGGCTCTTGGAGCCTGTTTTAGCCCATATAGAGCTTTGTCCAGTTTGTAAACCCAATCAGGATGAGCAGGGTCTTCAAACCCAGGAGGTTGACAAACATACACTTCCTCTTTTATTTTTCCTTATAAAAATGCACTCATGACATCCATTTGAAAAACATTAATTTTGTTGGAAATTACATAAGCCAAAAATAACCTGATGGCTTCAAGCCTTGCAACTGGATCAAAGGTTTCATCATAATCAATTCCTTCTTCTTGTGAATAACCTTGTACTACCAGGCTTGCCTTGTTCTTACTAATCATACCAGCTTCATCTTGTTTGTTTCTGAAAACTCATCTTGTGCCAATTGGTAGCTTGTTTGGAGGTAAGAGACAGATTTCCCAGACCTGTTGCTTCTTAAATTGAAGCAATTCTTCTTGCATAGCTTGAACCCAATTGATATCTTTGAGGGCTTCTTGATATTTCTTTGGTTCCAACTGAGAAATAGATGTTGAGAAAAAGCAAAAGTTGGAAAGCGGGTTTCTTGTAAGTACCCATGTGGCAATATCACCCAAGATTTGATCCAATGGATGATCCTTGTATTCAATCAGTTGTTGTAGCCCTGTACTTGGTGATGGCTCTTGAACTTCTTCAAACAAACCACTGAGATTGATGATATCTAGTTTAGCTGTATGTTGTGGTTCAGGAGTCTGTGGAGCTAAATTAGTACAATGAATTTGATAATCAGTCGTTGTTGAAGTAGAAGTTTGTAAAACTTCTGATGGTTTGAAAGTTGATTTGATGACTGTGTTTGGAGTCCATGGTGGAGGACTATCTTCATAAAACAATTGATCACCATAATAAGTAGGTTTAGATGATGTAACAGTCTTTTCAGGTCCGAAAAGAAAACTGTCAAGATCAAAAAGTTCAGCAGGTTGTGCTGGAATGAGAGAATGTTTGGACTCATTGAACTTGACATTCAGTGTTTTCTTCAACAATCTTGGTTCTGGAGTTGAATACCTTGTAGGCTTTTCTAGTGGAAGAATAACCAAGAAAATAACCTGAATCAACTTTAGCAGCAAACTTTAAAATAGAGTCTTTGATATTTAGAATGAAACATTGACATCCAAAAGTCCCGAAAAAGGAGATAAGGGGCTTGGTGCCATGAAGAACTTCATAGGCAGTTTTGGAATGTCTTTTGTTGACAAGGACTCTGTTTTGAATATAACAAGTTGTGTTGACTGCTTCAGCCCAAAAATAAAATGGTAGGCCTGAATCAGCTAACATAGTTCTAGATGCTTCAATTAAAGTTTTGTTCTTTCTTTCTACCACACCATTTTGTTCAGGAGTTCTGAGAATGCTGAACTGTCTAGAAATCCCTTTAGACAGACAGAATTCATCCAGAATTTTGTTCCTGAACTTTGTCCCATTGTCACTCCTGATGACTTTGACAGAGAGAGAATATTGCTTCTCTATTTGTAGAATGAAGACGTTGATTATTTCAACTGCCTCATCCTTGGAATATAAGAAGAAAACCCATGTGAATCTTGAGTAGTCATCAATGATGACCAAACATTATTTCTTCTTACCAAGGCTCATAATCTTGACTGGTCCAAATAAGTCCATATGGAGTAGTTGAAGACATGCAATTGTTTTTTATTCTTCTATAAAATTAAAAGAGGACTTATGTTGTTTACCTTTAAGACAGGAAACACAGTGTTCTTTACACTGGTATTCCTTCAAAGGTAGACCTCTGACCAAGCCCATTTTTGTGACTTTGTTTATGGTTTTAAAGTTCACATGGCCAAGCCTCCTATGCCAGAGATCAGTTTTAGAAGTTGATGCTCTTGAGAAGAAGCCAACAGTATTGTTCAGTACTTTGTCTTTTTCAATGTCCACTTCATAGACATTGCCACATCTTTTGGCTATCAGCAAAGTATGATCTTCAACGATCTTCTCTATTAACTTTTGTCCTTCAAGTGATATGATCTTGCATGATGTCTTTGTGAAAAAGGAAGAATATCATTTGTCACACATTTGTGAGACACTTAGCAAGTTGTATTCCAAGTTTTCAACCATATTGACTTTATCAAACTGTATTTTTCCAGAGGATATATTGCCATGTCCTAGAACATATCCTTTGGCATTGTTCCGAAAGGACACAGATCCTTCTCTTTAACTGATAAAATTGCTTATCAGGTATCTGCATCCTGTCATGTGCATTAAGCCTCCACTATCAACATACCAAATGCTATTCAAACCTCTGGAGACCCTCTGCACCATATAGCAAATTAGTTAGTTTTAGGGACCCAAGCCAGTGTGGCTTTGGGTTTGCTCTTGAGAACAGTAACAGTTTGTTTTGGACCATTTTTAGGAATCCATGTCTTTTTGGCTATGGATTTTTCATTAAGAACAATGGTGGAGTCCTTTTGAGGATCACCATCAACTTTGGTCATCAATAGTTTTACCATATCCATGAGATTGTTAATCTCAACAGTTTGTGAGACTGTTGATGATTCAGGTCCAACTATTGAAGAATAATTTTGAGTAAAAGACTTTTGTTGAGTTTAGTCTTTTTCTGAGAAAAGATGTTACTTGGTTGTTGTTTGTTGGGATAGAAAGTTTCTTCAAAATCTTGTTTGATTTGTTTTCCCACAACCAGTTGTAAAATTTTCTTGTTATACTGATTTCCTTTTCTAGATCTACAAAATTCTGTTCTGTGGTTAAACAGACCACAAATTTCACATTCTCTTGCCTTCTCCTTCCTTTTAAATTCATCATGAGATGTGGAAGGCAAGTTACTGACAGTTTTAAAGGTTTGAGTTAGGTTATCAGTAGTTTTCAGGTTCTCAACTCCTGATGTATATGAAACCACTGATGAATTAATGTTAGTATTTTTAACTTCTGCAAGACTTTCAATTTTTAGAAAGTTCTGGTGAAAGGATGTGCATTCTTTCACATTGGAAGTTTGATTTAGAACTATTCTACTCCCATCATCAGCAGTTTTGGGAGTAAAATCAGTTGGATTCTCAGTATGGTTGTACCCTATGCCAAACTTAACATTTGAAGCAGTGTGTTTGTTAAGTAGCATTTGGTAACCTCTACATGACTCAACCCATTTTTCACAATCAACCTTGGTGTCAGCAAGCTCTTTTCTGACATTTCCTAAGTCTTCTATCATGATTTTAATCTGTGCTTGGGTTTCAATAGCATTATTTGTTAATTTAGATATTTCTTTTGATTTTGCAGCAAGTTTTCTTTCTAAATCATATTTTATTTGAGTGCATTTTCTCTCAGAGTCATTTGCTTTGCCATGTAAATGCACATTAGTCTCTCTTATAAGAGCAAAAGATTCTTTGCAAGAATTTGAACATAGTTTTAACAAAGATTCTTTTGATACCTAAGATAATGCAGATTTAGAGGTGGTTCCCTCAAAAGCCATTAAGGCAAAATTCTTTCTGCCATTATCATGTTCTCCCCAGTTGATGTCATAGACTTTGTTGTCTTCATCTTGACTGCATTCAGATGTGTCAAAGGGAAGACTACTCCAGTTAACAAACCCTGATGTAAAAAGACTTTGTTGTGAGGATTGTTGAGTTTGTGGAGGAAGTTGAGCAGCTGGAACAGGAGGTATTTGATGTTAACCCTGTTGTTGAGCAGACATTTGAACATATTGTATTTGAGGCACATATTGGATTGTGGAGCTTGTGCCTGTACAAAGTGAGCACTCCTTTGAGTTCCATTATTCCTATTATAACTGGAGTTGAACTGATTTCCAGACTGTGGTTGGTTAAAGTTAGAGCTTCTACACTCTCTAGAAAAGTGTCCCAACTTTTGACACTTATGACAACTAAGTTTAGATTTGTCAAAACCAACTTTTATTTTGTTGCTCAGTCCTGGAAATTTCCTTCCTGACCTTTTATAAAATTTATTAGTGTTTACGCTTAACATTGCCAGTTGGTGTAGTATATCCATTTCTTCTAAGTCATCACTACTGAAATTTTTTAAATCATCCATTATAAAGCACATATTATTAGTAGTTGGACTCTCTTCTTCATTGTCATAACCTGGATATGACCTTTCTGATGAGATCCCAGTGGTTATGTCAATGTGGTCAAAAGATCCAAAGTCAGTTGAACAAGAAGGTGAGTCTTGTCCTAAAAGTGTTGTACTACCTGGAACATAGACATCAGCTGTTTTGCCAGAATTTTGTAACTTTTTCCTTTGATTTATTTCTCTTTATCCCATGTAATTTTTTAAGAGTGAGGGAGTTAAAATCTGGTCCAGATCTAAGGACTATAAAATAAGTTTCCCATTTTTCTGCTAAGGTGCCTAAAAAATCTATGTAGCATAGATACATTTGTATAGGTCTGACCATTTAATTTTAACTCATAGATTAATGAAGAAAATCTTTCAAATTTTTGTGTCAAAGTTTCTCCATTAATGTGGGTAAATGTTTCATATTGTTGAGCAAGAATTTCTCTGGTGTTGGTAACCACCTCTTCAGTTCCTCCAAACTGTTCTTTTAGGCAATCTCAAAGCTCTTTGTCACTTTCACAATGTAAAAGTCCAGAGTAGATATTATTTGGGAGAGCCATTGCCAACATAGAGAATGCCTTAGCATCAAGCTCAAGTTTTAGGAAATGTTCATCAGTGTAGTCTTTTGGATCTTTTGGAATTTCTTCCTTAGTTTCAAGATTTCCATTTACTGGTTTATGTGGTCCATACATAACAGATCTCCAACAACCAATGTTGGTCTGTGACAGAGTATGTGCCAACATTTTTTGTCAAATATTATACTCATTTCTAATCAACATAGCAGGTTTAGTGGCAGATCCAGTATTATGAGGATCCATTTTTGAGAAAATTTGATTTGTCAAGTTTTTCTCAAAGTGATGGATAAAAAGTGGACTTTTATCCTTTATTGAATATCAATAAGAGCCTGCGTCTGATTCTCAATTTGTTAGATTGATATTTGATCAGATAAACCAAATGCTCTGATACCAATTGTTGGATCAGTGGTCTCTTTTAGGGGTTTATATCCAAGAACACTTAAGTGTTGTAAGTTTATGAAAGTAGTTTGCACAATGGAATAATAAGTGTTCTATGTTAAAATGTCACTTTTAACAGGAGTTAAGACTCCCCCTCTATCAATGAACTAGGAAGTTAAAGATGAGAATCAATAGTAGTAAATAAGGCAGTTAAAGCAAGATGATTCTCAAATGTATATGAAAAGGATAAACTATAAAGTAAATTGAAGGAAATAGTTCAAGTAATTATCAATAGATATTCGTGTACTAAAATAGTGGGTGTAACAACCTCTATTTATAGCCGAAAGATTACATACATACTAACTAATCAAAAGCTTATAATAATGTTTAGATAATACTACAACAGGCTGTAGTATCGAAACTTGAACAAAGACTTTAAGCTAATTAATATAATACTAAACTGCTGAGATTAAAGGGTGATTAGAATCTTCTAATGAAATTGCTAATGACTCTTCAGCAGTTCCTCAGATATTCTGTCTGGTTTATCTTTAGAACTTCTGATGTTTCTACACTTCAGAACTTTACATGTTTTCTTCTTCTTCAGCAGTTTAACAAAATGATGAGAGGATATAAGACTAAGGTTTATGCTGGCTTGTCAATCCTCTTTGACCTTACACATCTACTTTTCATCATTTATAAATTGTTTGGGTTATGTTTCACTCTAACTTTTTCGATTTAACACGCCACAACGTGCGTATGTGGTTTAACGGTTTTGCCTGTATCTTTCCCCATCTAGCGGCCATGTTGGGTTTTACGTTTTGCATACTATTTGCGCATTAACAGGCCACAATGGACATGCATGTTTTAACTTTTTTGCATCTACTTTTTGTTCGGTTTTATTTTATCATTGTTTTTGTATTTCGGGTTTTCTGTTGACAACGGTGTAGCATTGATGCTAACTGGTATGGTATTAGGTCCTCAATACAACACGAGGTTTAATACCAGTTTTAAATAAAACAAAAAATGTTTACTAATGCATAACTAATCGTAGAAGTCATTCTAAGAAGTTGAACTCTTAACTCATAGCTTATCGAATGATTTCGAATATTTTCGATTGTAGTGTTTAAAGACAAACCTATAATTTGTTTAGCCATGTTGACTACCTACCAAATCATGCACTATGAGAAGATACAAAATAATGCATCATTATAATTTAAAGAACATGATAACATCAAATGGCAATAAACGAGGATATGGTTTTCGATCGATGCAAATATTTATAAGAGATTTTTTTCTCTTTTTGATTTATAAATATGATGTTTTATAAAATTTTGAATATACCCTTGATATATTCTTATTTTTTTATCCACGTTTTGTTGTAAATTTTTTATTCACAATCAATTTGGGCGTAATAATGTACAAACAATATAAGCAAAATCATTCAAGCATTCAAAGTTTCTTAAATGTTTCTATTTAGGGTTTGTTTCCTCTTATAACCTTTATGATGCGATGTGTACGTACTTATAAACTTTAAGATGCGTTGTGTACGTACTTATTTACGTCAACGTTTAGACGTAAATTTTTGTTTCTAAGGGTTAATACTAGAAGTGATTTTTTTCGCGAGTTAATACCATTGTACAAATCTTCAAAATCGAGCACCATAAAATATAATACCCCGTCCCAGTGTGTAAGTTTAATTCACTAATTTATTAAGCAGAGATATTACCAAAGAGTAAAAACAACTATTATTTCCTTTGTTATATAATTATATGAAATTAACATTAGATTCATTTTTCAACAACATACTTTTTTAATACTAGCACAATACGGGTCACATTCACTCTGAGTGTTTTTGCACTGTGATGATTCACTACAACAACACCACAACTTCTTTCCTGCAGGTGCTTGTGTACAGGTGGGAGGACGACAAACGTGTGAAATTGTGATTGCTAATTCGTCTTTAATGGCTCCATGATTGCCACCTACAAATAAAAAATGATGTCGATTATGAAGTTATAAATTAAAAAAAATATGCAAAGTTCTTAAGGTATGTAGACAACAAAAAGTTACACTTGTAACCTATGAACATTGCGAAAACGGTCATACATAAGACCATCATATGTAATCCCATGAGCTTCACCATTGATGGATGTTGTTTTGGATTACGTTTGCTTCTTCTTATGTAAAACAACAAACAAATGAAATTGATTTAGTGATGTTTGAAATTAAGTTTGCATTTATAGATACATTTAGGATAGCGATGGTGTTATCACTTTTGTCTATTATGCCCATTGTAATTTAGGGGAAACGGGCATTGAGAATAATAACTTAATATTATATGTATATATCCACGCTTAATAAACAACTAATTGCGCCATGTGACACAATTCCTCCAAGATTTTTGGCCGTTTCACTTATTTCACTTATTTATATTTTATTTCTTAATTTATAAATGTTAAATATACATCATTTCAGTCATATCCTAACTAAAATATCGTTTTGTAATATAAAATTCAATGCTAACAAGTTCATATTTTATTGGTTCAACCCATACAATACATATAATAGAAAATAAATAAATCCTTAATGAAGTAGAACCTAATATTTTAAATTAACATATCAAATCCGCAATGAATATGTAAACTTGTAAAATATACAAATCAATAAGAGAAGGACAAATAAACAAAGTCAACACACAAAAAAGTACATTTGGATCCATATCTCACTCAAATAACCAATAAAAAATTACAATTATAAAGTGTCGGTACGATTTTAGCCCAGTCGGTTAACAGAGCCAACATAGTTTTGCTAGCACTAAAGATAGGGAAAGCTTGCTCTTTGAAAGTGCTTTATCAACACGAAATTGAGTTAGATGCAAACACATTTTTTTCATGATATAGATCATTCAAATGTAATTGAGTTAGTCACACAAAAGTTGATGTATGAGACATGTTAGACGCAACTACTACTATTTCATGTTACCATAATTAATTTAAAAGCATGTTTTCTTCTTTCCAAATGGTTTCTTTGTTATCTATATAAGATACTAATTTAGTAACCATATACTCTAATCGGTATAATGTTATCTCGACTCGATATCTATAAGGGTCCTTATGACATGTTTTTGTTCATATTATACCAATCTAATTTTAAAATTATAATAAATAAAGAGATGAGCCTTTTAAAAAGTTTAGGGATCAACCATCAATGAAAATAATAAGTGGTAACCCCACGTCTAGAGAGACTTATTTCTTTTTCTGTCTTGCCACTCAATTGGAAATTAGTGACCAAAAAAGTTGTCATTGGGTTAAAAAGTTGAGTTAGAAAATTGTGGATCATAATACAGTTATCAATAAGTTAGATCAAGGTGAATGAAAAAAGTAAATTATCACTGACTTGAAAGGTTAGGTTGTAGTTATTAAGCAGTTCAACAGAGTTTGAGGATGCATGCATGTGACCAAAAAGATGGTGGTCACTAAATGTGTTGGGTTTAATGTCTGAAGTCATTGGGCTAGTTGTTTGCTACCGGGCTTGCTCTATTTAAGGTTTAAAAGTCCCGTACGGTTTTCTTGTCCCTAATTTTTAAACTCTAGTTAGTCTATATATGTATGCGTGTATATATATATATATATATATAAATATATCGGGTTTGGTTCCATTAAGAATCTACCTGAGTTGTGAGGACTTGAGAACCAATATGAGCCAATAAATGTTGCCACATCTACAATTTGTAATATTTTAATGATGAGTATTAAAAACGGGATGAGAGGGCAATATAGTCTTTTTTTCACCCACTAAACTCTTCCTTTTCTATCACTTCTTACATAATCATCTCTCTCTAGCACATTCATCATCATTAGATATCACTCTCTCCCCTTCCATTACTCTCTCATCGAGAAGCATGATGAAGAACAACAGTGATTAAGACCAAGGTCCGATGAAGGCCACCCAATTTTTCATAATCAACTCTCTCACTCTCCCCTACAACCAAGGATTAGATAGAGCCGAATGCTGATCTAGATCCAATGATGGTTGTAAAGCAAATCACAGATCAAACAGAATTGATGAAGATTCGACGACAGTGGTAGTGAACGTCGATAGTGATGAAGAACATGGCCCATAAAATTTTTTAAAGGTGTATCTCATAAAAACTATAATTTTTTTTTTGAATAACAAGACCTCATGTATTACCCATTGTTCATGATGGTGAAAGAATTTGTATACATATGGAATAGAAAAGAACAAATAATTTTAAAATTTTGTTTTTAGATCTCTTTCTAGATGATGTAGTAAAGTGTTCAACTTAAATTTTTTTATGGAATTTACATTTAAACTGGGAAGTTAGTCTAAATTCTAGTGGAATTCATTTTTCAAGTGTTATATACAAGAGATTGCTACAACAATTGGGGAGAGAATATCTCCAAATTACATAAATATAAAGATTATAATAAAGACAAATTAAATGATGTTTGTAACTCAAATATTTATGACGATTGCTGAGATTTTGGTATATTCTAATACCCTTCGTCAATGCAAGTTGGAGGTTCTCCCAGACGAAGCATTGTGCAAAATTTCTCAAAATTGGTTTTGGTAGACTTTTTATGAATATATGGCCGACTTTCTTATCTGTTGAGATGAACTTAGTGTCAAGACGACTGGATGCAACTAATTCACAAACAAAATCATACTTGATATCAATGTGCTTGGCTCTCTTGTGTGAAATAGGATTTTGGCTTAGGAATAAAGCACTCTTGTCGCAAAGCAAGGTGGTCGAAATGGTGGTAATGCATGAAGTTCACCTAGAAGATTAGTCAGCCAAATAATTTCCACATCAATATTTACCATTGTTCTATATTCTGACTCGCAGCTTGATCGAGAAACCGTAGGTTTCTTCTTAGAACTCCAAGAGACCAAATTTCCACCCAAGTAAATGCAATCTTCGAGTGTCAATGCATCGCTCCCAATCTGCATCTGGAGTACCTAATATAATAGTGTTAGGAGGTCTATCAAATGTTAGGTCATGTGATAGAGTACCCTTAACGTAGCGTAGAATTCTTTTAACAATTTGAAAATGAGTGGTGGTGGGATTTTGAAGGAATTGACTAGCTTGGTTTACTGCATAGGAGAGTTCGGGACGTGTGATTGTGAGATATTGGAGAGCTCCCACGAGGGATTGGCAAAGGGTAGGGTCGTGGAAGGGTTGGCTGTTGGATTTGAAAATGTCTTTAGGAGTGAGAGGAGTGGCAACCAGTTTGGAGTTGAGTAAACCGGCTCAAGTGAGAATGTCGTAGGCATATTTTGACTGGTTTAAAAAGAGACGGTGACTTGTAAACCGAGAAAGAAGTTTAGCATGCCAAGATCTTTGATTTTGAACTACCTATGAAGACGTGTGGTGAAGCTGTTGATGAAAACTTCATTATTGCCGGTGAGGACAATATTGTCCACATAAACTAGGAGATTAAGTAAGATCCCATGATGATTGTGAGGACAATATCGTCCACATTGAAACCAAGATCGAGGAGCTGGTTTGAGGCCAAAAAGAGCATGATTAAGTTTGCCCACATGGTTGGGTCGTTCGGGATCCTGAAAGTCTGGTGGTTGTTCCATAAACACGGTTTCGTTGAGATGGCCATTTAAAAAAAACATTGTTGACATCAAGTTGTGGTAATGACCTTTGGTTAATAGTGGCAAGGCTAAGAACCACCCGAATTGTGGAGGATTTTACAACCGGTCTAAATGTGTGAGAAGTCTAGTCCCGAGATTTGAGAAAAACCTTGGGCTACAGGTCGAGCTTTGTAGCGGTAAATAGATTCGTCAGATTCATATTTTATTCGATAAATCCACTTTAAGCCAATGATGTTTGTGGTGGAAGGGCATCAGACTGGATTCCATGTATGGTTGCCATGTAGAGCATCAACTTCATCATGCATGGCTTGTACCCACTTGGGATCCTTGAGAGCCTTTTTGATGCCTTTAGGAACATGAGACGAGAAAAGAGAGTGGTGAAGGTGATGAGTAGAAAGTTGAGAGAGGTTGGCATAATGTTTTGTTTATAAATACCATGTTTTGATCCAAGACATCCAATGATGTGAAAAATGTTTAAGCGACACTAGTGTGATTACATGCAATGATTGACCCTATGACCCATCGATGAACATCAAGTTTACATATCATTTATACAATCCTCATGTGATCTACATAAGTTTACACACGTTCAAGTTGTAAAACTCATGTATTAAGTTACTGAACAAATTTCATGGTCTAACATTTTCTAAAACTCGAGTTATGATGTTTTAAATTCGACCTAAGGTTCAGGTCTGAAAATCATATTTGACCTCTTGGTTTATAAATTCACAAAAACATATAAAACGAGATCCAAAACATACAAACTTATAAATTCTGAAAATCTAAGATCATAAATAACATGCTCAAACCAAGAAACGACCAAAACAAATACTTTAAGACCATGTTATAAGACATACAAGTCGAAGCATACAATCTGTCCATTTTTATGCATGTTAATATCTCAATAATAACATACCCTAAACTCATAAGATCGATCAAGAATCATCATACACACGTGGTACAAAACTCTTAATATGTAGGTCAGATCAAACATACAAGATTTATCAAGAAATGTAACTTCTATAAACTCTAGATCAAAGATAAACACATACATGCAAGTTTCATGCAAAGTATCAATGTAAAATCATATAAACATGTTATTAATCATATTTATCCGTATTAAAACTTATGTTTATGTTTATTATTAGTTCACATCAGATGTGGAAAAACTGAGTTTATAGTGTTTTAAAACATAATTAAGAAGATTAAAACACTAATGTTATGATCTAAGTTTGATTTGTTATGAAGTTTAATAAATGAAACAATAATGAAGATGAATAATAATGGAAAGTGCAGCGGAAATATAAACTCTAAATCATAACAAACAGGATACCTGCTTTTAACAACTACTATTATAAGTCTTCACAGATTCTAGTACAAGTATACAATCTCCCCTCAGCCCGAGCACTCACAACTTTGTTTGTACAAGAGAATGTTTTCGGAGTGATGAATAGAACAGTACAGGCACTGTTCAGTTTATAGACCAACTAAAGCTCTGGTGACCTAAGGATGACGTCACCTAAGACAGTGACATCTAACAGAAATAACAACATAAAACATTTGCCCTAATACAAACATTGTTACGTTGAAAACTCTGATGACTAAACCTCTAACTAGGAAACTACTGATGGCTAAAACTCTGTTGCTTGAATCATCTGTTGGAGCCTAAGTGCTGTTAGCTCCAACAGACCTTGTATCTTCAGTCCTTTGGCTTAGCAGACCTTTCTTCATCAGACCTATGGTAGACAGTGGTTTCTTCAATCAGACTTTGTAAGCATCAATTTGTACAGCAGTTGTTAGGGATAGCAGTTGTTAGTGTCAACAGTCTTTTAGGAGGATCTTGTATGCAAAATACTGTTTTATTAAGGATCGGATGTTTAGTATGTTTTGGCTTTTCATTTCATCTATTCTTCTCCGGTTCAGCAGACCCAACAATCTCCTAGAACAGATGATCCCAAAACTCAACCTTTATTACTGATCTTTATTTCTCATCAGACTTTCTCTAATTTGGCCTTTCAATTGTAATTCAAAATCTAGAGAGAACAAGTTTTCAGCATCCCTTTCTAGCTCTATGTTCAGCAGGTCTTGGATATCATTTGCACACAGACCATATGCATCATCCATGCTTAACTTTTGAGCTTCTCCATCTGATCTGAGCAGAGTCAAATTATGGGTGTCTATGTTGACTTTCCACTTTAGAATTTTTTAATCTGAGAAGTTTTTGGGTTGCAAATTTATTTTTGATGAGTTTGGTTATGGAGGCCTGCCAATCATACTTCTCAGTTCTTCACTTATGGGATCAGAGAAGTAGTGAACCTGGTTGAAAATCCCTTCTTTCACAAAAGTATCTTCATACTTCTTTTCATCCTCCTCAGACATCTGCTTCTGCCTTTTGTATTGTTTCTTGGCAGCAATGATGAGATCAGATGTTGAGAGTAGACTGTCAAGTGAAAAGGTCTGTTGGGATTTTCTAACCTCTATTTCATCAGGGTAAACTGGTTTTCTTGGAAGTTTAGGATCATATTTTCTTTTCTCTTCAAGTTTCTTGTAAGTTTCAACTAGCCTCAGCTCAAACCATCTTGCCACAGACTTCATCTCTCCAAAATCAGCGGCTACCAATTCTTCCCTCATTCTTTTGAATTTTAAGGCTCTGACAAGGTCTTTACCTTTTCTGAAATCAGGAATATATGCCTTCTGGTTTGAATGCTTACCCAATTCTTCAATTCTATTCAGTTCTTCTTGTAAAGCATGAGTGGTCCAGCCTGCAAATTGTATTCTATTTGCTTTGTAAGGCTTAGTTGCCATAATTTGATCTAGAAGAGAATCCCTGATTAACTTCATCACTTCACCACTGATTGGTTTGTTGGACATAGACTTACTCAGGTCCTTAGCAAAATCCTCAATCCTTTTCAATTTCCTAAGTTCTGCTGAATGGATGCCCTGCGCAGTCCTGTCATCCTTTCCTTTACACTTCTCCTTAATAATCATATCTGCCTGTTGTGCTTTCAATTTCAAATATTCATCAACATTCTTAGGTTTAGGCAGATTCAGATTTGAGAGAGATGGGAAGGATAGCTGTGATGGATCCTCAGTATTGTAAAAGGATTGAATTCCCCCTTGATGATGTCAAGTTCAAGTGTATACTAAGCAGCCAATGGGGTCATGGTTGGTGGTGGTCTGATGGTAGAGGAAGGATTGGATGAAAATTTGGTAGTGTGTGGTGAGAAAGATGACAATGGAATGGCTGAAACAGGTTCAGATGGTGGTGATGAAATGGGTGTAGGTGTTGTTTCAATGTTCTCAACATGTACCACAAAGGTGGACTTTCTTTTCCTTTTGTACAAGATGATAGGGGATGATGGTGGTTGTGAAGTAGTGGGTGAGTTAACATCTGTTGGCACTTGTTTAGTACGAGCAGATGTTTGTGGTTGTGAAAATGGTATGGATATGGATAATGCAGTGGTGGTGGTTGTTGCAATGATAGGTTCAGTGGTTGTAGTGGTGGTGACAGCAGATGTTTTGAGAGCAAAGGTTTTAGATTATAGTGGTTGCCTAACATGTCTTGCGCGCATTTTCTTCCTTTTTGCGGAGCAAACAATTTCTTTTTCCTGCTGTTCTTCTTGTTTTCTCTTCACAAAAGACTCTGCTTTGTTTTCCAAGGTCTCAGACCTAATTAGATTTGCTTCAGCGGCCTTTTCAGCCATGACATTGGCAGATTCATCAATCTTCTTTGCCTTGTTAGCTTTGTCAGTGTAAGCAGAGGTTTGAGTAGTGGATTGAGAAGCTGCAGCAGACCCTGATTTGTTAGCAGACTTTTATGGTTGACCCTTTTTAAAAGGTGGAATCCCATATGGATCAAGCTTTGGCAATCAATCTCTACCACTCTCCCTCTTTTTGGCATCATCGGTTGTGAATTCATCATCATGTTCATCCCTTAGTATTGTTGTGGGGGCAGAGCCAGTGGTCTTTAGCAGATGTTCCTTAATGACTTTGATATCTGCTTAGGTAGCATTGAACCTAGCATCCACCATGTTTCTGATCATAGCCATATAAGTTTCATGTGTTTGATCTACTAGTTTTCGATGAGCTATGATAATTGGAGTTACAGATTTCCATAGCTCACTAGCAATATCTTGGGCGGAGGGTTGACTTTTGGTGAGGGTGACCAAAGTTTGCATCATAGTATTAAGATCAGTCTTGATTTCATTTACGGAGGACAAAATGGTGTTAACCCTTTCCATCAATTCCTTGTATCTTAATCCATCACCTAAATTAATAGGATCACCTGAATTCCTACCAGAAGTGGTAGTTGTAACTGGTTCAGTTCTAGGAGGTGAGTCCATTGAAAAGAAACCAAATGCCCCTTTGTCTTGGTACTGGGGGACTTCCAACTGGTTTAGGAGTCAATATAGTGCCCTCAGCAGTTGTTGCCTCCAAGGGAGTCTTAGCTATGTAACCACTGTCCTGTAGTGAGACAATGGTCTCTACAACAGTAGTGGCTGCTTCAATTGGAAAACCTCCTTGAGTTACATGCAACTCAAAGGGTGGATCCCCTGTTCGTGGGCTCGCCACTTGACTTTTCTCAGGCCCAGTCACTTGTTGGAGTATACTCTCAGTGATAGGTGATTGAGAGGAACTAGTATTAGCCTGAGTTTTGTCAATGGCTTCGAACAATGGTTGCATTGTGGGTGGAATAGGAGTGTCATTTGATGGTGAGGGTTGTGGAGTGAGAAGAGAAGCAGCCCTGGGAGAAGGACTTTTGAACATATGTTCAAGTGAATTATATGCTTCTTGATGTGTTTCCCCTTGGCTTACAGCATGATCCTTTTGAAAGGATTCATGAGGAGTTTTGATGGGTTGAGATATTTCCAACTGTTGAGAGGAAGTATCAACAGTGATTGTTTGTTGCATTTGTGTTACAACAGGGTTTTCCTCTGGTATCTCATCTTCCAGAGTCACCTTTTTTGTTTTCTTTTTGGTTGGCTTAGTGGATGGAAGTTTCTATTTTGTGATTGCTGGCATGGGTTTCACAGCACGGGATGTAGTGTCATGATCACCAGGAGAAGTGGGCACAACAACAGTGGTTTTAACGACACTTGTTGTCTTAACACTCTTTGATTGTGTTTTGGAAACTTTTGCTTTTGATACTTTTTCTTGGGTGTTAGGACCCAACATTCTTGTAAAAGCTTCATGTGAAAGACTGTTCATTTGAAGAGCTTCACCTTTTTTAAATACCTTTTCAGGTAAAATCTTTTGTAGGAAAACACTTAAAAGTCATGGGTATAAAAGAAAAGCATGGTTTGAACCAGACTTGACACCCTTCACATTTGCTACTAAATATAAAAACAGGCCCTGGGATAGATTATAAGCAGTATTTGACAAAATTGCATATCCCAGGTACTAAACTTTCAATGGGATTTCATTAAAAGAAGTAGTTTTAGCAGAGAGGCATATGAGCAAGGTATGAAAGAAAAATTTCAGGTATGGGGGAAAATATTTTTTTTAAAATGGTTGCCCCAGTCATTTATCCTTCATATCCCCTCTCTATGAACTCAGTGTGAAGTTCAGTCTTTGAAAAAGAATCCTTACCTACCAAGTCATTTAGTGAGAAGGTTTTCGAAATGGTTTGAGGGGTTATGGTGACATGTGTCTCACCAATTTTGGAGATAATGGCTGTTGGCTTTTTGTCTGTAAACAAAGTTTCAGCATTAAGCCAAAACTCTTAGATAGAATAGGCAAGTATTTGGATTCAATTAAAACGTCAACGATGGAATGGAATAGACGGTTTTCCTCTGTTTTGGACATATATGGAAAATAATTGTGGGGTGCTTCTACTTGAAGATCCATGTTTTGGATTCGAGTAAGAAATTTGATGAAATTAGGTCGAGGGTTTGAGTTTGATGGAAGGCGGTTTTCAGAATTTTGAATTCAATGAGACAGTGTAACAACTATTTCGGAAAACAGTGTTTTTATAGTCTTAAGGGAAACCACTGATGTGGCCAAAGCACTGCTTTTGAGAGCAGATGTGGCAAACATCTGATAGAATGCTGGAAAATTTGTGGAAGACACTTGTTTATAACATCTGATGACTAGTCAACATATGTTAAGAAAACTGTTGTTTTATCTGTAC
Organism: Ambrosia artemisiifolia; assembly: GCA_032199755.1. Classification (NCBI taxonomy): domain Eukaryota; kingdom Viridiplantae; phylum Streptophyta; class Magnoliopsida; order Asterales; family Asteraceae; genus Ambrosia; species Ambrosia artemisiifolia. The sequence continues at coordinate 21,953,082 of CM063516.1, forward strand.
AGAGTTTTTGAAACTGATTTTTCAACCAACAGTGGTTGTTTTCTCTGAATAGACTTTCGAAACAGATTTTTCAACCAACAGATGAAAAAATTTTATGAAACAGTGGTTGTTTTATCTGGAATAGATTTTTCAACCAAAACTATTTTTAAGGATGAATTTTGATTTCCTGACAACATTTTAATGTTTTTATTTATGAATATTTTTCTAATAATCCATGTTTAGCATACCAATCTGAGAGATCAGACTTTGAAAGGTAGATGTGTCTAGTGCCTTTGTCAACACATATGCCAGCTGATCCTCTGTTGGTACATGGTGTAGAGAAATCAAACATTTTTCATAGTTGTCTCTCACAAAATGATGTCTGATGTCAATGTGCTTTGTAGTTGAATGGGAAACTGGAATTTTGATTATGCTTTCAGCTGCTTGACTTTCCAACATAAGTGGAGTCTTTAACGCCGTTATGCCAAAATCCAGTAGCTGGTTTTGAAGCCACATGAGTTGGGCTGTACATCTTGCAGCAACAATGCATTCAGCCTCTGCTGTTGATGTTGAAACAACTGCATGCTTTTTGCTTTGCCAAGAGACCAAGGCATTTCCTAGGAATTGGCACCTCCTGAAGTGGACTTCCTTGTGGTGTGACAACCAGCAAAATCACTGTCTAAATAAACTGAAAGCTCAATATTTCCATTAGCAGGATACCAGATACCATGTGTGGGAGCACATTTTAGGTATCGGAATACCCTTTTCATAGCTATAAGATTTGACTTTCTAGGTGATGCTTGGGATCTTGCACAGACACAAGTGGAAAACATAATTTCTGGCCTGGATGCAGTGAGGTACAATAAAGACCTGTCACACCTCGCCCAGGTCGGGGCACTTACAGTGACCAGTGGGCGCAAACTTCAAGCGGAAACATAATCTCATTACATAACATGAGTATTTATTACAAGCCAGTGCGATCCAAGTACCACCAAGCTAAACAAAGCTTAACTATAATAAGATGTACCGTCTAAAGTATTCCAACTCTCAGTTAGGAACTCCTATTCGTTACACCATCAACCTGTGATACATGCTCGAGTAATAAAAATACGTCAGCAAACAGCTGGTGAGCCACATAAACTGACTCATCAGTAAAACAACCACATGAACAATTTTATTGATCAAGTATGAGCTCCATGCATGTCACCATCATCATAATCCGGACTAAGCATTATATATTCACACCTACAGCCTCAAAACCCGTAACAAGGCCTGTAAGTATATGTCCACGCCTGGAAAATATAATGATCATTATCTATACTATCTTATAAAGCATTTCATAAGGACCTCTTAATTGTAAGTAATACAATTATAAATGCTTAAAGTAGAACACATAATGCATGTAGTAACTACTTTTTAAGGGCAATTATGTCTTTTCAAGCATAACTTACACATATACCCCTTATTAGTTATAGTTTCCCCCTATCTATCTATACTATATTATAATTTTATACAATATTTACCCCATCAACTTTACTCAATTTCTGTTTATTTAAATACTAACTACACTTTTGCATATTTATTTTAACCAACTACCCTCACGATTTTTAAACGTTCATAACTTTTTCAGATGATAATATTTTCTTAATATTATTACACCGTATAAAAGAGCATTTTATTCTCTTTAATTTGAGTATAGTATTGCTATAGTTTTTTAATTTTTAAAAAATTATATGTTAGGATTAAGCAATAACCGAAACAAAAGAAAAAAACGAAAATGCACTGAAATCATCTAAACTTTATTATAATACATTTTTCATTAATGTCTTAAAATTCAAGTTGTACATGTATAATTACTTAGTGTACAACACACCATACACTTGTTAACTACTTACACAATGCTTACACATTTGTCCCCTCAACTATACTAAATTCCTTTTATTTAAATAATAGTTACACTTTTAACCCTTATTGTAACCAACTACCCCATGATTTTTAAATGTCCATAACTTTCACACGTTAATATTTTCGTAATATTATTATACTGTATAAACGAGCATTTTTTTCTTTTTAATTTGAGTATAGTATTGCTATAGTTTTTTTTTTAATTTAAAAAATGATATGTTAGGGTTAAATAATAACCAATCTATACTATATTATAATAAATTTGCTAATGACCTCTTAATATTTAAGTTTTACAATTATAATTGCTTAGAGTACAATACACCATATGTTTTTCATACAATACATACGCATTTGTCCCCTCAACTTTACTCATGTTTAATTTATTTAAATAGTAATTACATTTTTGCACCCTTATTTTAACCAACTACCCCATGATTTTTAAACGTCCATAATTTTTTCATTCGTAAATATTTTCTTAGTATTATTACACCGTATAAACGAACATTGCAGTATCTTTAATTTGAATATAATATTGCTATAGTGTTTTCAATTAAAAAATATGTTAGGGTTAAGTAATAATTGAAACGAAAACGACCTTAAATCATCCAACATATCTGTCTTTTATAAACGTCGAATTAACAATGTTTCACAATTTCAGGTTAAATTATGTATTTCCGGACAATCACCAATGTGTATACAATTAGGGTTTGTCGTTATGTGTGTAACTTCCCAGTTCCTCATGATCACCCTAATTTTTTGTTTAGCATTTCTCACAATTATTGCTATGTATGTATTCATGTGCTTGCACTTCCTCTAGCACATAGGATTCGAATGTTTCGATTGTGGTTAATGCAGTTAAAGCTCCGTTAATGATTATGAAACACACCAAAACAAATATTTTGGTTAATTGATTATGGCTTAACGGAACCATTATAAATGTTGTTTCCCGCCGCAACGCGCGGGCACCCTACTAGTAATATATATAACACCCTGGATGCCACACCTATGGTTCGATGCATATACATGATCAATCACCATCAAAACAATTTTATGAGCAAGTATCAGGTTTTGAAAATAGTTTAAGTAACTCACCTCTTTATCAACCCCTTGAAATTGACAACGCTAATACAACCAGGTAATACCTCAGGGTCCTGACACAATTATACCACCCCTAGGTTACGTAACGGTACACCTAACTAATTATTATTACAGTTGGATTTTGGTTAGCGCTACCTTGTTTAAGCATAGATGATCAGTCCAAGCCTAACTAAGACTAGACTACCCAACACTAACACTATAAAAATAATAATAATAATAATTTCGGTAATATGCTAGGTTTAGTATTATACCTCTTGATGCCGATAACTTGGTTACACAAAACTCGTATTTGCTTCCGGCTATTTATCATGACCAAAGTCTACCACTAATGTCGATCACTGTCGCCATAGACCATTGCCACCACTAGTAATTAATAACATCGTATACTGATCCTCGTTACTCCTTAAATGATTGCTATCTAAACTGCAAATTATTAACACCACCTTTGGCCTGTCTTTTATGTTTATGTTTAGGATTTATTTTGATAACTCTCTAACCCTCTTCTATCTTGATATATATACACTAATATGAAATATCGTTAGGGAGGTTGATGTTTGAATGTTGGTATTAAAATTTGAGTAGAGGTCGGTTGGTCTGACACGTGTAGATAATAACCACACAACCAAAAAATTATGTGTCACATGAAGGAGAAAGTAGTGACACCAATCAATGTTATGGCAACCTGACTAAGCAACATCTAAATGTCAATTTCTAATTTCTAAAGATAATATGCATCTACACCTACACATGTACCTACACATGTGGCAAATAAAGATAAGAAACATGTAAGCATCGGATATATTATCATCCATTTTACTTAAGACTATAATGCTCATTATAATTCTAATATGATGTATATGCATTCTTAAATTGACGGCTAAATCACCATAACTATTTCTATAAACAACTAGTAGATATATATACCCATATAATTAATTTCAACTAATTCATTTGTAATATATAATGTTTATAGAAAAACGAATATACAGTTGAGACGGGCTTATTATTCTCTAAGTTTTGACCTAAGTTTCATTCAAAACAGAGCAGGATCAAATATACTATACTATATTATATTGTTACTAAAACGGTCTCTTATAATAGTAATTAATCGCCTAGATCTCACATCTCAAATAATCATATTATTCGTCACTTACTCGTTAACAAATTTTAAATACACGGGTATCTATCTCACATGTTATTGGTACATATTATTGATCAGTGACCTGTTTCATTCACTAATAAATATGAGCTATGACATTTGATTAATATAACCGAAAACGGGATGTTACACGACTCAATCATGCATCTACAATGTGTCTGATCAACCAGTTCATCTTTACCATCAACAGTGAGTAACTTGTTGGTGCAAGTTTGTGACAGATACTCAAACGGACAAACAAACGCTCGAGATTATTGACAATAGACTTTATATTGTTCGTGTCGTTAGAAGAACTTGTCTAAGTTAGTTCTAGAATATGTAATTAAGCTAGTATTGTAAAAGCCCAACACAAGCCCAGTTAAAAGCCCATGAGGATGCATGTATATAAGCAAATGATACATGGGGTTTTAGGGGTTGGTTGGTTAGTTGGTGAAAACACATAGAGAGTTGAGAGAGATGGCTAGGATTACAAGTTCGGTGTAGTTCTTATTAATTGTTATCTGTGATTCGATTTATAAGAAAAGCATTAAAAGTAATCTTGTGTTCTTTGTGTGATATCCACGGATCAAATATATTCCGCGTCTAGGATTCGTGTTTGGTTTGATTGCAGAGAAGATCTCAAGGGAAAGGGACCTACATAACATGGTAGTACTCATGGCTTGACTGCATGGCTAACAGTCATTCATTTAAAATTTTGTAATTAAATGTTCCATTTTGCAGTTGTCTAACTTGGAGACCAAGAAAGCACTGGAGTTCACCCATAGCACTCATTTCAAACTCTACTGTCTTGAGTTTCCTAAACTCTTCACACATTTTGTTACATGTGGACCAAAAAATGATGTCATCCACAGATATTTGAACAATCATTAGATCTTTCCCGTTCCATATTAAAAATAAAGTTTTATCAATTTTACCTCTAGTGAAACCAATGGACAAGAGAAAGGTGGGAAGAGTTTCATACCAGGCCCTTGGTGCTTGTTTCAAGCCATACAAAGCTTTGTTGAGCTTGTAGACAGGATCAGGATGGAATGTATCTTCAAAACCAGGTGGTTGGCGCACATAGACTTCCTCCTGAATTTTGTCATAAAGTAATGCACACTTGATATCCATCTGATACACCTTGATGTTGTGGTTGACAGCAAAGGCTAGGAAAAGTATGATAGCTTCTATTCTAGCTACATGAGCAAAGGTTTCATCATAATCAATTCCCTCTTCTTGTCTGAAGCCTTGAACCACAAGCCTGGCTTTATTCTTGACAACAATACCCCTTTCATCAGTTTTGTTCTTGAAGACCCACTTTGTGCCAATTGGACATACACCTTTTGGTAGTGGCACAAGTTCCCATACTTGTTGTCTTTTAAACTGTATGAGCTCTTCTTGCATAGCTTCTACCCAACTATTGTCTTTCAGTGCCTCTTGGTACTTGACAGGTTGTGTGAGAGATAAAAAGCCTGCAAAAAGACATATGTTTGAGGATTGACTTCTTGTGAGCACCCCTTCATTGATGTTGCTAATGATCTGGTCTGGTGGATGAGCTCTAAGGTAGATTAAATATCCTTGATATGGTATGATGGCATTTTGAGGTGAGGGACAGAGGTTTGTGGCATCTGTTGTTGTAACATCTGTTTGCACTTCTGTAGTGCCAGCAGATGTTTGAAATGGAGGTGGGGGAATAGGACCAAGTGGTGTAAAGGTGGACTGACTTTTGTCAACTAAAGCTGGACTTTTGTCAACAGATGATTGAAATGTGGTTGAGCTGGATGAAGTAGTAGTTTGAGGGAAAGACTGGTCAACAGTAGTTGACTCAGCTGTAGCAGAGTTTTGACAGATGTTTTGAACATCTGCTTGCCCTGATGTAGAATAGACTTTGTTGTGTGACTGTGGACTCACAATGTCAAATCTATAGTCTTGCTTTGGAGACTGTGGTGTACCTGCACTATTAGTTTTAGTAGTAATATCTTCAAATTTGAATTTATCTAAATCAAACAGTTCAGCGGGATTTGCTAGAATTTTTAAGGATGAAAGTTCATTGAACTTTACATTCAGTGTTTCTTCTATTGTCCTAGTCCTTGTGAAAAACACTTTGTAGGCCTTGGTAGTAGAAGAATATCCCAGAAAATATCCACAATCTACTTTGGCTGCAAATTTTGAAATGGAATCTTTGAGATTTAAAATAAAACATGCGCATTTTAAAAAATAAGATCAGTGGTTTAATTTTGAATAAAATTTCATAAGTAGTCTTTTGATGTCTGGGGTGAATCAAAACTCTGGCCCAATAATCTTACAAGTTTTCTTAGTGATGGTATCAATCTTTTTAATCACTTATGGGCCAATAATCTTACAAGTTTTCTTAGTGAAGAATGACCCATAGCCTTTGTTACTCATTTGTGAATGGTCAATTTTTATAAAAGAAAAAAATAAAAATAAAAATAAACCTCAGCTATCTACAGTGCATCTTTTTGTGAGAATCATGTGTAAGAAGATCATATCAGCTTTTTCAAACTGTAACAAACCGTTAGTATATTTGTTTTGGTAAACTTATTAAAGTGCCAGAAAGCAGTCCAAGACGATTACTGGCATCGTCTATCCACTTAAACAAACATACAGACACGTCTTCAAGTCCTTTGTTTTTCTTAATGTGTGTTAGACTGAAAAAACTGTGTGTGCCACATCATGATATACCCCCGCGATCAAGGTATGCACAAAGCTTCTTCATAACATGTGAGTAAATTGCTGACATCTGTATGTTTTATAAGGTCCAGATCATCGGCGATCAGGTCTGCATATATCTGGATGCAACAGAGAGACTGATGGATTCTCGACCAGGGTTAGGGCAAATACCAAAGTTTCGGTATGATCAGTGTTTTTGTATTTTTCTGAGGGTATATCCCCCTAAATTTGTGCTTAAAATTGAAAATTTAAAGAACAAATTTACAAACTAAAACTAAGAAAAATCTTTTTGTGTTTTTCTAAAACCATTCTCGAATCAAAGACCAAACAATTTTAGAAATTTTAACACATCAGGTTTTGAGCGTACCTTACATGCTGATTTTTACCTCCATTATCTCCTTCAAATGAAACATACTCACTGTTTAAAAATTTAAATTAAAAATATAACAGAGAGATGTCACCTGTCACGTGCTTGGAACAACCATTATCAACATACCAGTGGTCGTCGACAATCCTCCTTGGATGTCCCTGCACTAAGAGAGGAGATTAGTTAAACATTGGTACCCAGGCCATCGTGGTCCTGGGCACTCCTGAAGTGTCAATGTAGGAAACTTCTCTCAAGCGCATGTCCTTCTTCTCATTTGGATCTGGTACTGCTGCCGCCTTTGCTTTCCAGACTTGTTTAGGCTTAGCACACGGTTTTGCTACTTTCGGAGAAGCAACTTTCCGTTTTTCAGTTTGCGTCGATTTCTTTGATCGAACAACCTTCAGCTTGCTCTTCGTAGCATTCCGGTCTCCATCAGATGGTTTAACTTTGGGACTTGCATTCTTCCTTGCCTTAGGTTTATCAACCTTCATTGGCTTGGAGTAGAAGTTTTCCCTAGGCATAACCTTCTGATATTGTCTGTAATAGGGCACACAAGGACGATGTGCGCAGTTTCTTGCTATGTGACCGGATCTTACACAGTTGTAGCATGTCTGCTTCTTTGCATAAGGAGCAGATCCCGGTCTGTTTGATCCCCCTGATAAATGTGAGTGATGGGATACATTGGATGATTTGTTTGCAGGCTTCCCAGTCTTTCTGCTCTGCTTAGAAGATCTTGAACACCCGTGTGAACAAGATTGTCTTTGCGATACTGACTGTCCTTGAGCTTTCTGTTTTGTTTCAGGAACCTGTACATGAGAGTTAGCACAGGTAGTTATTCTATGTGGCGGCACGTATTTATCAGTTGTGCCATTAACAGATAGCTCAGAAATAGTCTTTTTCACATATGGTACCGCATCAGCAGACAAATTAGACTTTTCCACAGAAACATCTGCATTGTTAGTGCAAACAAGATCATCCCTCTCAACCTTAACCTCTACCTTAATTTCAGGTGTACATGAGGTAGAAGCATCAGTAACATTCATACATTTAAATTCAGTGACTATTGGCTTTACCACACCTGTGCCAATAGTCTTGGATGTGGGATCCTCACATTCATGTTCAATCTCGACTAGCCATGAGCACACAGATTCTACAGATTCTGGCTCAGTCGAGGGTATGGTGTTTGATTCAGTTGAGCCACTTGATTCAGAAACTTGTGGTGGCTCTACTGAATCCCCCGTTGACTTAGCTGCTCTTGAGGAGTCACAGCTGGATTCACTAGATTTAACTGATACTAGTTTCTCAGATTTAGTTGCTTCAGGTGATTTACATGTGGAGTCACTTTTAGAAGTTTGTGGGGCAGCTGATTCAATGGTCTGTGGTGCCCTATACTCTTCATAAATCTTTTTGAATGTTTTCATGAAATCAAACTTAAAGGGCACATTTGAGTCTGATTGGCCGGTCGGTTCAGGTTCTACAACATTTTCCCTCAACATTTTATTCGATTCAGCTGTGTCATTGGGAACTGTAACTTCATCTCTTTTCACATCAAAAACTCTGTCAGCTTCTTTGTTTTTCTCAAAATTTAACGTCTCAGTCTGCTTTGAAGCATCTTGAGACTTGACGAAAGTGTTTGATGGGGCCTGAACATTCTTAGGTTTTTCAGATTTAGGTTTAGAGATTTTCATAGGAACAGATTCAGGTTTAGTGATCTTAATCTGACCTCTCGACAGTCGAATACTTGGCTCTTCCCACAAAACCCAACCCCTTACTCCTCACTTCCTTAGGTCTGAACATCAACTGGGCATTGATCCTTTTTCTGATTTTTCACTAGAGCAATCAAATTTCTTATTGTGAAAGTCAACATTTTCAAATTTTGCTTTTAAATCGATCAATTCTGCAGTTAAAATATCAGACAGTCGTCTGAAGTGTAAGTATCGACACTTGTGTTTGCTCACTTCCTGATTCAAGCGGTTGATATCGAGTTTTTGTTGTTCGACCATTTCTTTATAGGACAGAAATTTCTTTTTCATATCCCAAGTGGCCATTTTCTCGTATTCAAGCTGCTTAAGCGGAGAGAGTTTCTTCTCTAAACCCCTTAACTTTTAACTTACATTGCTCAGTACAACAAAAAGCGGCTAACATATCAGAATATACCTCTGTTGCAGGAGCAGCAAAAACGGGTGAGCAGTCGGAGTCTGAATTCGAAAATGAAGAATCAGAGGCAGATGAGCATGTTGTAGCAGAGGTGTTACTTTGAGTCTTCAACTTGTTACGCTTATTTTGTTCTTTGACGAGTAAAATTAACTCATCTGACTTCATTTGGGACCAACTTGTTTCCGTAATGATCAAATTGACATATTTAAACCAGCTGCATGTTGGCTGATCTGGAAGTCCTTTTAAAGCGTCCATAAGACTCTTGTTGACGCACCGATATGACACTACGATTTCAGCGTTTTTCATGTCAGACAATAGTTCAGTAAATCTACCAATTAAAGCTTCAACGGTTTCACCAGGAATGTAACCGAACCCTTCAAGTCTCTGCTCGAACACATCACTTTGAGAAGACATTTTAATTTTGAACAGTGATCCCCCAAAATCTAGACGTTCCACCAAAGTTTTAAAACGAGCACCGGGCGTCCAACCGTAGTCAACAAGTCAAACCGTTTTCAAGAAAGTTAAACGCCCCAAATTGAACTTGTACACCCCAAATGATACTACTACTACTACTGCTACTGCTACTGCTACTGCTACTGCTACTGCTACTGCTACTGCTACTGCTACTGCTACTGCTACTGCTACGGCTACTGCTACTGCTACGCCTACTACTACCACTACCACTGCTACTCCGACTACCACTACTACTACTACTACCACTACCACTGCTACTCGGACTACCACTACCACTACTACTACCACTACCACTGCTACTCCGACTGCTACTGCTACTACCACTACCACTACTACTACCACTACCACTGCTACTCCGACTACCACTACTACTACCACTACCACTACTACTACCACTACCACTGCTACTCCGACTACTACCACTACTACTACGACTACCACTACTACTACGACTACCACTACTACTACGACTACCACTACTACTACGACTACCACTACTACTACCACTACCACTACTACTACCACTACCACTACGACTACCACTACCACTACCACTACCACTACCACTACTACTACCACTACCACTACCACTACCACTACCACTACTACTACCACTACCACTGCTACTCCGACTACTACCAATACTACTACTACTACCACCACTACTACGACTACCACTACTACTACGACTACCACTACTACTACCACTACCACTACTACTACCACTACCACTACCACTAGCACTGCCACTACCACTACTACTACCACTACCACTACTACTACTACTACCACTACCACTGCTACTCCGACTACCACTAGCACTACTACTACCACTACCACTACTACTCCGACTGCTACTGCTACTACCACTACCACTACTACTACCACTACCACTGCTACTCCGACTACCACTACTACTACCACTACCACTACTACTACCACTACCACTACTACTACCACTACCACTGCTACTCCGACTACTACCACTACTACTACTACTACCACTACTACTACGACTACCACTACTACTACCACTACCACTACCACTACCACTAACTACCACTACCACTACTACTACCACTACCACTACCACTACCACTACCACTACCACTAACTACCACTACCACTAGTGTAGGAGTTCCTTTCAGATATCCAAAAATTCTTTTGAGAACAGTTAGGTGAGATTCTCTTGGTGCAGACTGATATCTAGCACAGACACAAGTTGAAAACATAATATCTAGTCTAGAAGCAGTTTAATATAACAGAGAACCTATCATACATCTATACATGGTTTGATCAACCTGTTTTCCTTGATCATCTGGTTCTACTTGTGTGGTTTGTGTCATGGGAGTGGAACATGATTTAATGTCTTGTATAGAAAATTTGTTTAATAATTCTTTAACATATTTAGATTGATGTATGAAAGTTCCATTTGTCTGTTGCTTGATTTGTAGTCCCAAAAAAGTACTACGGTTCTCCCATTGTACTCACTTCAAATTTTGATTGCATGAGTTTCTTAAAATCATCACACAGTTTAGTGTTTGTTGAACCAAAAATGATGTCATCAACATAAATTTGAATAAGTAATACATGATTTCCAACATGTTTTATAAACAGAGTTTTATCAATGGAGCCTCTTGTGAAGTGATTTTTGAGTAAGAAGTTGGACAGAGTTTCATACCAGGCTCTTGGAGCCTGTTTTAGCCCATATAGAGCTTTGTCCAGTTTGTAAACCCAATCAGGATGAGCAGGGTCTTCAAACCCAGGAGGTTGACAAACATACACTTCCTCTTTTATTTTTCCTTATAAAAATGCACTCATGACATCCATTTGAAAAACTTTAATTTTGTTGGAAATTACATAAGCCAAAAATAACCTGATGGCTTCAAGCCTTGCAACTGGAGCAAATGTTTCATCATAATCAATTCCTTCTTCTTGTGAATAACCTTGTACTACCAGGCTTGCCTTGTTCTTACTAATCATACCAGCTTCATCTTGTTTGTTTCTGAAAACTCATCTTGTGCCAATTGGTAGCTTGTTTGGAGGTAAGAGACAGATTTCCCAGACCTGTTGCTTCTTAAATTGAAGCAATTCTTCTTGCATAGCTTGAACCCAATTGATATCTTTGAGGGCTTCTTGATATTTCTTTGGTTCCAACTGAGAAATAGATGTTGAGAAAAAGCAAAAGTTGGAAAGCGGGTTTCTTGTAAGTACCCCTGTGGCAATATCACCCAAGATTTGATCCAATGGATGATCCTTGTATTCAATCAGTTGTTGTAGCCCTGTACTTGGTGATGGATCTTGAACTTCTTCAAACAAACCACTGAGATTGATGGTTTGAAAGTTGATTTGATGACTGTGTTTGGAGTCCATGGTGGAGGACTATCTTCATAAAACAATTGATCACCATAATAAGTAGGTTTAGATTATGTAACAGTCTTTTCAGGTCCGAAAAAAAAACTGTCAAGATCAAGAAGCTTCATCTTGTTTGTTTCTGAAAACTCATCTTGTGCCAATTGGTAGCTTGTTTGGAGGTAAGAGACAGATTTCCCAGACCTGTTGCTTCTTAAATTGAAGCAATTCTTCTTGCATAGCTTGAACCCAATTGATATCTTTGAGGGCTTCTTGATATTTCTTTGGTTCCAACTGAGAAATAGATGTTGAGAAAAAGCAAAAGTTGGAAAGCGGGTTTCTTGTAAGTACCCCTGTGGCAATATCACCCAAGATTTGATCCAATGGATGATCCTTGTATTCAATCAGTTGTTGTAGCCCTGTACTTGGTGATGGCTCTTGAACTTCTTCAAACAAACCACTGAGATTGATGATATCTAGTTTAGCTGTATGTTGTGGTTCAGGAGTCTGTGGAGCTAAATTAGAACAATGAATTTGATAATCAGTCGTTGTTGAAGTAGAAGTTTGTAAAACTTCTGATGGTTTGAAAGTTGATTTGATGACTGTGTTTGGAGTCCATGGTGGAGGACTATCTTCATAAAACAATTGATCACCATAATAAGTAGGTTTAGATGATGTAACAGTCTTTTTAGGTCCAAAAAGAAAACTGTCAAGATAAAAAAGTTCAGCAGGTTGTGCTGGAATGAGAGAATGTTTGGATTCATTGAACTTGACATTCAGTGTTTTCTTCAACAATCTTGGTTCTGGAGTTGAATACCTTGTAGGCTTTTCTAGTGGAAGAATAACCAAGAAAATAACCTGAATCAACTTTAGCAGCAAACTTTAAAATAGAGTCTTTGATATTTAGAATGAAACATTGACATCCAAAAGTCCCGAAAAAGGAGATAAGGGGCTTGGTGCCATGAAGAACTTCATAGGCAGTTTTGGAATGTCTTTTGTTGACAAGGACTCTATTTTGAATATAACAAGTTGTGTTGACTGCTTCAGCCCAAAAATAAAATGGTAGGCCTGAATCAGCTAACATAGTTCTAGCTGCTTCAATTAAAGTTTTGTTCTTTCTTTCTACCACACCATTTTGTTCAGGAGTTCTGAGAATGCTGAACTGTCTAGAAATCCCTTTAGACAGACAGAATTCATCCAGAATTTTGTTCCTGAACTTTGTCCCATTGTCACTCCTGATGACTTTGACAGAGAGAGAATATTGCTTCTCTATTTGTAGAATGAAGACGTTGATTATTTCAGCTGCCTCATCCTTGGAATATAAGAAGAAAACCCATGTGAATGTTGAGTAGTCATCAATGATGACCAAACATTATTTCTTCTTACCAAGGCTCATAATCTTGACTGGTCCAAATAAGTCCATATGGAGTAGTTGAAGACATGCAGTTGTTTTTTATTCTTCTATAAAATTAAAAGAGGACTTATGTTGTTTACCTTTAAGACAGGAAACACAGTGTTCTTTACACTGGTATTCCTTCAAAGGTAGACCTCTGACCAAGCCCATTTTTGTGACTTTGTTTATGGTTTTAAAGTTCACATGGCCAAGCCTCCTATGCCAGAGATCAGTTTTAGAAGTTGATGCTCTTGAGAAGAAGCCAGCAGTATTGTTCAGTACTTTGTCTTTTTCAATGTCCACTTCATAGACATTGCCACATCTTTTGGCTATCAGCAAAGTATGATCTTCAACGATCTTCTCTATTAACTTTTGTCCTTCAAGTGATATGATCTTGCATGATGTCTTTGTGAAAAAGGAAGAATATCATTTGTCACACATTTGTGAGACACTTAGCAAGTTGTATTCCAAGTTTTCAACCATATTGACTTTATCAAACTGTATTTTTCCAGAGGATATATTGCCATGTCCTGGAACATATCCTTTGGCATTGTTCCGAAAGGACACAGATCCTTCTCTTTAACTGATAAAATTGCTTATCAGGTATCTGCATCCTGTCATGTGCATTAAGCCTCCACTATCAACATACCAAATGCTATTCAAACCTCTGGAGACCCTCTGCACCATATAGCAAATTAGTTAGTTTTAGGGACCCAAGCCAGTGTGGCTTTGGGTTTGCTCTTGAGAACAGTAACAGTTTGTTTTGGACCATTTTTAGGAATCCATGTCTTTTTGGCTATGGATTTTTCATTAAGAACAATGGTGGAGTCCTTTTGAGGATCACCATCAACTTTGGTCATCAATAGTTTTACCATATCCATGAGATTGTTAATCTCAACAGTTTGTGAGACTGTTGATGATTCAGGTCCAACTATTGAAGAATAATTTTGAGTAAAAGACTTTTGTTGAGTTTAGTCTTTTTCTGAGAAAAGATGTTACTTGGTTGTTGTTTGTTGGGATAGAAAGTTTCTTCAAAATCTTGTTTGATTTGTTTTCCCACAACCAGTTGTAAAATTTTCTTGTTATACTGATTTCCTTTTCTAGATCTACAAAATTCTGTTCTGTGGTTAAACAGACCACAAATTTCACATTCTCTTGCCTTCTCCTTCCTTTTAAATTCATCATGAGATGTGGAAGGCAAGTTACTGACAGTTTTAAAGGTTTGAGTTAGGTTATCAGTAGTTTTCAGGTTCTCAACTCCTGATGTATATGAAACCACTGATGACTTAATGTTAGTATTTTTAACTTCTGCAAGACTTTCAATTTTTAGAAAGTTCTGGTGAAAGGATGTGCATTCTTTCACATTGGAAGTTTGATTTAGAACTATTCTACTCCCATCATCAGCAGTTTTGGGAGTAAAATCAGTTGGAGTCTCAGTATGGTTGTACCCTATGCCAAACTTAACATTTGAAGCAGTGTGTTTGTTAAGTAGCATTTGGTAACCTCTACATGACTCAACCCATTTTTCACAATCAACCTTGGTGTCAGCAAGCTCTTTTCTGACATTTCCTAAGTCTTTTATCATGATTTTAATCTGTGCTTGGGTTTCAATAGCATTATTTGTTAATTTAGATATTTCTTTTGATTTTGCAGCAAGTTTTCTTTCTAAATCATATTTTATTTGAGTGTATTTTCTCTCAGAGTCATTTGCTTTGCCATGTAAATGCACATTAGTCTCTCTTATAAGAGCAAAAGATTCTTTGCAAGAATTTGAACATAGTTTTAACAAAGATTCTTTTGATACCTGAGATAATGCAGATTTAGAGATGGTTCCCTCAAAAGCCATTAAGGCAAAATTCTTTCTGCCATTATCATGTTCTCCCCAGTTGATGTCATAGACTTTGTTGTCTTCATCTTGACTGCATTCAGATGTGTCAAAGGGAAGACTACTCCAGTTAACAAACCCTGATGTAAAAAGACTTTGTTGTGAGGATTGTTGAGTTTGTGGAGGAAGTTGAGCAGCTGGAACAGGAGGTATTTGATGTTAACCCTGTTGTTGAGCAGACATTTGAACATATTGTATTTGAGGCACATATTGGATTGTGGAGCTTGTGCCTGTACAAAGTGAGCACTCCTTTGAGTTCCATTATTCCTATTATAACTGGAGTTGAACTGATTTCCAGACTGTGGTTGGTTAAAGTTAGAGCTTCTACAATCTCTAGAAAAGTGTCCCAACTTTTGACACTTATGACAACTAAGTTTAGATTTGTCAAAACCAACTTTTATTTTGTTGCTCAGTCCTGGAAATTTCCTTCCTGACCTTTTATAAAATTTATTAGTGTTTACGCTTAACATTGCCAGTTGGTGTAGTATATCCATTTCTTCTAAGTCATCACTAATGAAATTTTTTAAATCATCCATTATAAAGCACATATTATTAGTAGTTGGACTCTCTTCTTCATTGTCATAACCTGGATATGACCTTTCTGATGAGATCCCAGTGGTTATGTCAATGTGGTCAAAAGATCCAAAGTCAGTTGAACAAGAAGGTGAGTCTTGTCCTAAAAGTGTTGTACTACCTGGAACATAGACATCAGCTGTTTTGCCAGAATTTTGTAACTTTTTCCTTTGATTTATTTCTCTTTCAAAAGTTAACAATATCCCATGTAATTTTGTAAGAGTGAGGGAGTTAAAATCTGGTCCAGATCTAAGGACTATAAAATAAGTTTCCCATTTTTCTGCTAAGGTGCCTTAAAAATTGTGAGCGAAAGATTTTGACTAAAACAGGATTATTTGATCATACAAGTTACAAAACCAGGTGCGGAAACCCTAGCTTTGAACAAACAGATAAAAACTCAAATCAAAACACAATCAAAGTCATTTTCAAACGTTTTCATAGATTAACTTGATTATAAACTTGATTACAATGACAATACTGTTAATCTAGATCAAACACAGACTCTCTCAAACTATCCTGGAACCTCACCTGAAAACACACACAACTAATAACTCTTTTAACTTTACAAAAACACAATTTCTATATATAGAGACTGCACATTCGCCCGTTTAGCCTGGTCGAATGTGAGCAAGTTCTACATTCGCCCACTGCAGTGGTCGAATGTATATCTCTGTCAGGTTCCATTCCATGTTCGTCCAGTAGAATCTTCCTTCGCCCCTTTACACTTCTTCCTTCGCCCAGAAAGCTTACCTTCGACCAGACCAGAATTCTAACATATGTTAATTATCCAATCACTAGTCGCAAAACGCATCTACAAACTCCCCCTCGACTATTGATTGGATCTTCTTCTGTCTTCGTCCATGGCTTTGTTCAACAACTTGATTCTGAGCTGTTTCTTTTGCTCTTTAGTCATTTCAGGCTCTAACTTTCTCTTCACCGGGTTCGATACATTTGCCATCTTCACCATTTTACCAAGTTTTCCATCCAAATTACTCCCAGCATTAATATCATATGCAAAGCACACACCAACCACTTGAGTATATTTCTTTGCTTGATCAGCGTCATTCGGCTCATGATGAATCGGATTATAAAAGAGCATGATGATGTCTTCGAAAGAACAGTTTATCAACCACATTGGATCAAATACATGAACATGCTTGTATTTGTCCTTTCCGTCTCTCAACACTATCACCGCTTCATCCTTCCTCCAGTCATAGTACCAGAAAATAAAGTCAGCACTGAAATGTTGTGGCATGGGCATCAAATGTATTTTTCTCATCACTTCAGGTGCCTTGTATATCAAAGTAACCTGCTTCAGCTTGGTTTTGGGATCAATATCCCTATGAACTTTTCTTCGGGGATATTGTGGCTTGAATCTATTCGATTTTGTTCTGCTTTCCCAAACCAGCTTGTCTGCACACCAACCGACATGTGTATTGTTCACTGAAGCACCCGACATAGGGAATCTGCATAAATCTCTGACCGCCCAGTACGGTAGAGTTAGCAAGTCAATGAATCTATAAAAGTATAGAATTCCCGATTCCCATTTAGCAGCTAGACACTTCAGCCTGCCTAAATATGTCCAACCAAGAGCTCTGCCTTTAAACTTAGCATTGTGAAATCTATAAAAGTTTCCTTGAGCTTCAGGCTTCGGTCGGTTTTCATCCATTTCTCTTAATTTCTTCAAATAATTCTTCAATTCATCAGATTGATTTGAAGATTCTGGCTTATCAGCTCCAAATACTTTCTCTACAAACTCTGCACTCCTCTGCTGAGCCTTCTTCTTTGCAGAAACATTTGGTCTTTCAGTAAAATCAGGAAATATCACATCTTCATCATTTTGTCTGAAGTATTGTGGATATTCCTCATGTGTTATATCTTCAATTTCAACTTCTTCAAACTCAGGAGTATTCTTATCATCTGAGTGACTTCCAATATCCTTTTCAGGAATATCTGGAATCGACTCATCTACAATGAACTCCTCAAATGTTTTCCCTACTCTCTGTGCAAGTCCATCCAGAATTTCCTTTGCCACAGAAACAGGTACTTCACCTTCTTCAAGATCAGGATCGTTGTATTCCAATTCATATCTCATATCATCAGTTTGGAATATTTCAGCAAAACGACCTGTAAACTCTATAGTCCATTCTCTTCTTTCTAACATGTCTTTGTATACTTGTTTAGCATCATCAGTCAAAGACCTCACCTTTTCATTCCAGAAGATACTCTCATCTGAATCAACATTCTCACCTTTCTTTTTCTTCGAACTTGATTCTCCAGTATCTTTCTTCTTTGAAGGTGGTCTCTTCTCAAAGGTAAACTTTGACGTATCATCTCCTCCATCATTATCATCATCACTACTACTATCATCTTCCTTCTGACTTCCCGATCCTTCTGCATCATCATCATCATCATCATTATTATCCTCATCATCACTCTTCTCCGATTCTTCATCATCCTCATCATCATCTTTCTCCTTATCCGACTCAGATGGTTCAAAATCAACTTGTTCTTCTTCTTTTTCTTTATCTTCTTCACCCTCCTTCAACTTGGGTGCAACATTGTACAAGTTATCAATCAAATCACTAAGGCGTTTGTTCTCAGCCTTTAGTTCTTTGTTGTCTTCTTTTATCAACTTTAGCCTGTTCTTGTTTCTTGAACATTTACCCTCAAGCTTCTTATTCTTTGCTTCAAGCTTCTTAACCTTCTCATCAATCTCATCTTGATTCGACTTAGAAGCTACTACAATCTGAAGCATCTTTTCTTCATTCTGCTTGAACTTGGCTATTTCAGCTTGCTGAGCCACTATCATCTTCATCATGTCATCCATCTTCTTGTTCACTTGTTTCATCACATCATCATCCACAGTGATCTTCTTAGACTTGGATCTAGATGGCTCAACTTCAGCTTCCTTTCCTTTCTGAGGCTTTCTAAACATGTCAAGTACATTATCCAGTGCAACATTGAACTCATCAACTGGTAATGTTTCTGCCTCTTTAGATTTCTTTTGCTTTTTAGTGACTGGTGAAGATAACTTTGAAGACGTTCCAGCATCGGGAACTCTTTTTCCTCTTAAGAGCTGGGCTAACTCTTTCTCTCTCAGCTGCTTTGTACTTGCTTTCTTAGCCATGGTCTTGTGCTTAGGCTTGGGCAAGTTGACTACTACAGTCTCTCCTTCATTCAATTCATCCATATCCACACCTAAACCTTCATCTTCAGCACCAACAGACTTCTTGCTTTTCTCAGCTTCTGCAATTGATCTGTTTAATGATTCAGACTCACCAACCATAGTGACCTTACGTTTGGTGGCCCTCACATTCTCAGCATCAGAATCCCACTGTTCGTCCTCCTCAGTTTCTTCTGAATCCACTGATTCTTCATCCACCAAACCAGTACCTTTCTTAGCAGTTGATTTCTTTCTAACCACCTGTTGCTTTGAGCTACCTTGATCAGTCTTTCCCTTACCCTTCCCTTTGGCTCCGGGATTGACCACTTGTCTCTTCCTCTTCGTGCTAGCATCCGCATAAACCAACGGATCATCATTATCAGAATCACTATCAGGATGCCTAGCCGTATTCTTTCCAGGATCAGTGTAATCCTCTCTGGCTAAAGCTCCAAACAACCTTCTGTATGGTGGCCTTTCATTGTCTGGCACACCCTTGTAGCCTTTCATTCTTGCCAACGTTCGAATGTTCATATGATCTTGACCAATTATCTGTGTAGGATCCTTTTTCAAGTCAGGATACTTGTGATCAAAAATCATCATCAAGAATCTTGGATATAGCATGAACTTCTTAATCTTTAATCCTTTTAACATCTCCAACATATGATCAAAGATCATCCCAGATACGTTAAATGGTTTGTTGAGAGTCAACGCAACCATTAACGAACTCAAACTTCTCCTCATCACATCATATCCTCCACTAACACAGCCAAACACATGGATGATGACATGTGCAAAATATTTGAATTGCACACTCAACTTCCCTTTGTGCATCGATCCATCAGTAATAGCACCTTTGTACTTCATCCTGAGAAAACATGCCTTCTGTTCGGTCCATGAAAGTTCTCTTGGATCTTCACTTACTTCAAACTTAATCTGGAGAGCTTCTCTGATGTCAGACTCTGTAATGAACATCTCCATGCCTTGTATCTTGCTCTTTATGATAGTCTGATTATCCCAAAAGTCATACTTAGCATTCTTATAGAATTCTTCAATGATGTCTTTGTAAATAATCGT
Organism: Ambrosia artemisiifolia; assembly: GCA_032199755.1. Lineage (NCBI taxonomy): Eukaryota > Viridiplantae > Streptophyta > Magnoliopsida > Asterales > Asteraceae > Ambrosia > Ambrosia artemisiifolia. The sequence continues at coordinate 21,973,334 of CM063516.1, forward strand.
TGGAGTTGCCAAAGCATATACCACTCTGCTTCTTTTCAGAAACTTTATGATATCGGCAAACTCAACATTCTTCTCTACATCTCCTAGATAGGCACAACAATTATGCGTCTTCTCGAACGGCCAATTGCTTCCACTTGATGATTCTCCTTCCTGAACATTCTCTGGAACAGGATCTGTGACGACATTCTCTACAGGAATCTCAACATTCTCAGTCTGGTCAGCCATCTGAACATACAAAAACAGAAACAAACGTCAAAATACAAAATCGACAAAATTTCAAAATTTTAAGACTTTAGAAATCCACATTCGCCCATTTTATCAAGGTCGAATGTGATATTTTCTGGTCGAAGATGAAATTTACAGGTCGAATGTGAATTTGTTTTGAATTGAAATCACATTCGCCCATTTTGAAACTACCTTCGTCCAAAACTCTTCACCTTCGCCCGTTTTCTGGACCGAAGGTGAAAAATGTTCATCCCCAAATTTCAAAAATTTTGTAACTTTGTTTTTAACTTGTAAAATTGATTCGAATGTATGCTAAAGTGACCGATTAACTTTCGTCTATTATCAATTATCCCTTTCTTTCATTATATATCAGTTTTTAAAGCAAAATTAGGGTTTATATCAACAATCAATCAATTACTCAATTAACTATGTAATATCCCTAATTTATCAACCATTCTCCCCCTAAAACTGATATATAGTGAAATGCGATCAACAATGAACAAAAACAAACACTAGAAGTCCATGAATTCTAAAACCCTAGGCCGGTCTTAAAAACAACGATTCCAGGCTCAATCGTTATCCATTACCTGTAAAAATGGTATGGAAATGATCAGTAAAGTGTAGGGAATCAAACGCACAAACAATAAAAATCAAAGCAACAAGGTGTCTTCGTTCGAAAGAAAAATTTTGAAAAACAGAATGAGGGTTCGAACCTGGTTTTGGCTTATATAGATGGTCCACCTTCGACCGTGTTGGTGGTCGAATGTGGGGATATTCCATATTTGCCCAAAACAAATTGGCCGAATGTAAAACTTGTCTACCCGAATGTGAAGGTTGGAGAAATAACCCACATTCGCCCGTTTGTAAACAACCGAAGGTGAAGAATTTTCCACATTCGACCCAATTAAGGGGCGAATGTGAAATGGAAAATTCTGAAAAATTTGCCAAAACACGAATTCGAATCTCGTTCAACATTTTTCAAGCTGTTAAACTTCCAAAACACAAATTTTCACATTTAGAATGATACAAAGCCCAGATGGTGTTGTCAAATCTCAGAAATTGACCATCAGGCATCCCCGGTTATCAAAAATAAAGCAGAAATGCAAAAATTTGGATTTTTCTGAAATTATATCAAAACACACCTAAAATCTTTTTGGATTTTGTATCTTTTTGACAATAAAGGTGAAATGCAACAAAGTAAAATGCATCAAAATGAAATGAAAGCAGTAAACATTTTGTGATGTCCGGTAAGAGGATCATATCAGTTTTCTGAGAAATCTGATCACAACGTTGATCTTTTTGTTTAATATTATCATTAGAAACAGTATGTGTCACGGAAATTGCTGATATTGTGGTCCACGTAAGCTCACATGCAGACAAATACGCAATGCTTTAAAATGATACGAGTTAGGTGTATTAGACTAACACGATGTGGTGCCCACACACACGACATACTCCCGTATCAAGTAATTGCACAAAGCTTCGTCGTAATGCGTGATTATGCCAGAGTTATCCGTAAAAGTTACAAAGTATATAGCACAGAGGTGTACAGGTCAGCAACTGAATGCAGCAGAGTAACATGTGCGTATACACTAGGTTGAGACTGATATCCATCACTGATTTGCATCAGATGATCAATACGATGTAATAATGATCTTTGATCAATTAAAACATAAAGTTCCTCAATTCGGTAACTTCCGGTTTTGGCAATTAAGCTCTTTTAGCAAATATTCTGATGAAACTAGGTCCGTAAATCAATACGACAAAAGTTTAATCAGAATATCCCGGATAACCATAACATAACGACCCGAAACCTCAGATTTTGGCAATCCTATCAAACGAAATTACGGTACTAAGACCATATGCCCATGAGGTGTTCAGCCACGAACGCGTAGTTCGTTATGTTTGTATCACTAATGCACGCAATATTTAGTCTACGAAGCCTATCAGCATATCACACATAGTCAACAGACGCCTCATTAAACTATACAATTCTTTAGCCTGTGTCAGATCCCCACTGATGTACTATCATTTCCTCTTTTTCTCCAGGAAATCATTTTTGATTTTCTAATTTTTAGGTCTTTTTGAATTTTTCAATGTTTTTGGTTTTTCTGATAAAATGGCTCCCCCTAAAATAAAGAACATATTTTTGGGTTTTTAATTTTTCTGAAAAACAATAAAAACAAAAAAAATTTGAAAGAAACAATCCACTCGAAAGCATCAACTTCTTTGAGGATTAAACAATCCCCTCGAAAGCATCAACTTCTTTGAGGATTACGATAGTAAAGAGAAATTCCCAATTAGCAAAGAGAAATTCCCAATTAGCAAAACATTAAAAACTAAAACTAAAAAGTGATAAACCGAGGTGCCGATTAGTCCTGTTTTTCCTTTATTTTGTTTACTTTTAAAAGATATTCAAAGCGGGATCTGTCAAAAGCTTTTGTAAACAAATCTGCACGTTGGTAGTCAGTATGAATTTTGATCATATCTATCAATTCTTTAGCGTAACAATCACGGATAAAATGATGTTTGATCCGGATATGTTTAGCTTTAGAATGATTTTCAGTATTTTTAGTTAATGCGATAGCGGCTTCGTTGTCACAGTATATAGGGGTTTTAAGAAACTGCAAACCGTAATCCACCATCTGCTGTTGGATCCAGAGCACTTGCGAACAGCAACTCGAGGCTGCAATGTACTCGGCTTCACAGGTAGATAGCGCCACGGAAGTCTGCTTCTTGCATTGCCAGGTGACTAACCTGCTCCCTAAAAACTGGCAACCAGCTGTAGTAGATTTGCTATCTTTGTCACAGCCGCCCCAATCTGCATCACTAAAAGATATGAAATCAAAATTATCATCATTAGGGTACCAAAGTCCTTTTGAGGGACAACCCTTCAGATATCGAAGGATACGCTTGACCGCCGTCAGATGACTTTGTTTCGGCTTCGATTGATAGCGGGCACAGAGACACGTTACGTACATAATATCTGGTCGAGACGCCGTTAGATACATCAGAGATCCGATGATTGCTCTGTATGTAAATGGGTCAGTCAGCTCCCCCTTAGCGTCTACTCCAATCCCGTGATTGGGTTGAATCGGGGTATCCATTGGCTTAGAGTCCTCCATCTGGAACCGGCTCAAGATGTCGGAAACGTATTTCGTCTGGTGAATGAAGATCCCGTCGGGTCTTTGGTCCACCTGCAAGCCTAGGAAAAACTGCATCTCCCCCATTGCGCTCATCTCGAACTTTTCCTGCATGACAGTTTCGAACTCCCTGCATAAAAGCTCGTTAGTTGAACCAAAGATTATATCATCAACGTAAATCTGTACTAGAAGCAAGTCATCCCCAGTCTTCTTCGTGAAGAGGGTGCAATCGGCAAGTCCGCGCTTAAATCCTTTGATGATGAGGTATGTACTTAGCTCCTCGTACCACTGCCTCGGAGCCTGGTGCAAACCATATAGAGCTTTGTTCAGCACGTAGACCTTATCCCGGTGGATTGGGTCCTCAAAGCCTGGTGGCTGCCCGACATAAACCTCTTCCTTGACTTTCCCGTACAGAAATGCGCTTTTAACGTCCATTTGATAAACTTTGAATTTCTTGTATGAAGCAAACGCAAGGAACATCCGAATAGCTTCAATTCGTGCGACCGGTGCATAGATTTCGTTATAATCAATCCTTTCGATTTGATGGAAACCCTGCACGACCAATCTGGCTTTGTTACGAACAATAACCCCACGATCATCCTTTTTGCACTTAAACACCCATTTAGTGCCTATTTTCTTCCTGTCTGGCGGCAAATCTGTGAGCGTCCAAACTCCCAATTTCTGGAATTGTAATAACTCCTCCTGCATAGCTTCAACCCATGCATCGTCCTTCAAAGCATCCTTGTATGTCCTTGGCTCTACCTGCGACACATAACACGCAAACGACCAATCATTTTGACTACCAGATTGTTGAATTTTAGCATATAACGCTAAAGCACCAAAACTCTCTGGCGAGTTAACGCTTCTCAGCTGCCCTCTGGTCATAACACTGCTTCCAGGATCACCGATAACTTGCTCCAGCGGGTGAATGTGATGAATCCGAGATTCCGGATATTCAGGTACAGTAACTCCCGTCTGAGCAGTTAAGTTCTCTACAGCATCCAGATCATGACCCGTATTTGACGATGAAGCAACATCTGGAGTTGGAGTTGGGTTCACTGGCGGTGCCTCCTGTTTTTCTGCCTGTTCAAGAATGGCTTCTTCAAATTGTTCATCTTCAGATTCTGAAGTGTCTAATGAAGTTGAAGCCTCTTGAAACACTTCTTCTTCTTGTATAGGAGCATTGGTATCATTAGAAGCTGGTAGGGGGTTCACGGTGATCGGACGTACCAACGGTGAAGTCGCCGCGTTTTCACACTCGTAAAGTAATCTGATGACAGCTTCTTCAACCAAGCTATCTAGATTGAATGATTCAAAGAAATCTTTGTAATCAAACATCCAATCAGGACCCGTGCCTTGCAAATTTTGAGTATATCGTTGAACTTCCATGTTAGCCCAATCCTCCACTCGACGAGTTCGCTTGTTGTATACCCGTTTGAGCGGGGTTGCATATCCAACAAAGTATCCCTCCTCGGCTTTAGGACTAAACTTCTCGCTTGGATTCAACATCGTGCATGGCGCCCCAAAAGGTTCTAGATACTCTAAATTCAGCTTTCGTCGGTGTAACAGTTCATAAGATGTTTTACCAAACTTCTTCACTGTTAGAACCCGATTTAATGTATAGTTTGCTGCATAAATCGCCTCGTTCCAGAACATTACCGGAAGATTTGAGTCTGCGAGCATTGTTCTAGCCGCTTCAATTAGAGTCCTATTCTTTCGTTCAGCAACACCGTTCTGTTGTGGGGTGTACGGAGCCGAATATTCATGATGTATCCCTTTGCTTTCACAAAGTTCATCCGTCTTGGCATTTTTGAACTCCATCCCATTATCACTCCGAATTCTCTTGATTTTCACATTGTAGAGATTCTCCAATCGAGTGAACAGAACTTTCAAGTTGTTAAAGGTGTCACTTTTATTTTGCAAACACATCACCCATGAAAATCTTGAATAGTCATCAGTGACAACTAAACAATATAACTCCCCAAGATGACTTTTGCGCTTGACCGGTCCGAATAGATCCATGTGCAATCGCTCAAGTGGCATCTCTACAGAATTAACCTTCTTCACTTTGTGGGACTGTTTGTGTTGCTTCCCCTTTTTACAACTCACACACTTGTCATTCAGATGGAAATGTTTCACGTTTACTCCATCGACAAGTCCATTTCTCACAAGTTGGTTCATTTTCCTCAGATGAATGTGCCCCATTCTTCGGTGCCACATTATCGATTCTTTCTCTGTCGCCTTGGATAGAAAGCATGTTATCTGCCCCTGTGATGTCATCGCCTTGGACATATCAAGAATATAGAGATTGTTGACGCGAGGTGCCTTCAACATTATCCACTCTTTAGGAATTTTAAAGCCCGGTTTCAGAATGTAGCAGGATTTGTCATCAAAATGCACAGTAAATTGCTTATCACATATTTGACTGACACTCAACAGATTATAATCAATCTGCTTCACATACGATATCCGCTCAAAGCTCACTATCCCATTACTCACGCTTCCTTCCATCGTTATATATCCACCTTTGTTTCCAGCAAAAGCGACATACCCTCCATTGATGTTCTTCACGTCGAACAGCAACGCAAGATCCCCTGTCATGTGGCCTGAAGCTCCACTATCAACAATCCAAAGACTGCTAATAGGGCCAACTGAAGCTCCCTGCACACACAAAGTAAATCATTTAGTTCTTTCGGGGGACCCAAGCCTGAGTCTTGGGTCTTGGAATATCAGTTTTCACAGAAACATTCTTAGACACATTTTCAACAACTTTCTGTTTTGGATCAATCTTTTTCTGATTGTCCACAACAGTTTCCTTTTTCTTATCAACCTTTGAAGTAGAGGCTCCTAGAGTACCATTGGGTGTCCAAGATTGTTCAGACCTTTTCAAAATACGAATCTGAGACTTTGGGTTCTCAGTTGGTTTCTGAACATTGTTACCAAAAGTAACTTTCTTGGTTACCTTATCTGATTTAACAGACTTAGGTCAAACATTTGACTTGACAATCGGTTTTAGTGGAACCTTGTGTCTATCAATTGTTGCGTTCACCACAGGCTTCCTCCATGAGTGTTCCATTGCAATCCGATTCCTTTGATCATATTGAATTGGACGATTGTTCCTCATTTGATAAAACTTGTTTTGATTGAAACACTGTTGTTGTTGAGGAACAACTCGTCTGTGTGGTGGAACATAGTGATCAATCGGTTTTCGTATGGAATTCCTCACTTCAACTTCGTGCCTTTTATGTCTCACATATGGGCACTGAGCAAGTAAATGCCCTCGTTCCCCACATTTGAAACATGCACGGTACTCTTCAAAAACATTAGGAGCATTTGGTTGAGCAAATGATCTAACAGGAAATTGATCATTGTACTGTCGATTCCTCAAACTCTCAGGGAGTGGCCCTTTTGAGTAAGTAGGTTCATGAAAACCATTAGCTCTGTTTTTGGGTCGAATGAACTCTGTGACATGGACCTTTGGTTCTTGAGGAACATCCAAATACAATTTCTTTAATATTTCCGGTGGAACCTCATTTGTTCTCTCATGTTTTGGGAACCAAATGGTGCTCTCTTGCCAAATTTTGTCAATTTTAGCATAGTTAACATCTTTGATTGGAAAGTCCTCGTCAGAGATGATCTTATCGGATGCTTCCATCCGATAGAACACCTTGACAGGTTTATCACATTGTTCATTCTTAACACTCTTTTCAAGATCTTTCTTAACCACATTCTTTTCAAACTTCTTCTCACGATGAGCATTTGTCATCGGAATCACAATCTGAGATGGTGAAACTGGTTCATTTGTAATGATGTGATTTTCTTTTGGAATTTCACATGCATTCACAGTTTGAACACAACCAGTATCATCACTCTCTGAGTCTGAATCCACACTCTCAGCAGTAACACCTTCATCATTTAAACCTAAAATCGGCCTCTCATCGGAATGTGGATCACCAATACTTGAAGTATTTGATTCATTTTCCGACGATGAGTCTGATTTTACCGAACTCTCCGGTGTCACTTGATGACAATTATGATTTTCAAAAAGTACCGGAGATGGCACAGATCGGTAATCGGTGGTTTTATCATCAATGATGTGGTCTACCACATAAGCAATGTGTTTATAATTTTTTGTTTACTTTTTCAGCAAAGCATTTGATGGCGGCCATTTCCAACTTGGTATTTTCAATTTCATTTATGTAATTGTTAATTGCCAATTGTTTTAAAGATAAAGTGTTTTTCAAGTCAGAAATGTCCTTTTTATAGCCTTCTAATACTTTGTTAAAAGCATTCAACTCTTTGCGAGTAGATTGACTGTTCATGATAGCACTATCACGTTGAACACGGAGTTGTTTAATCTCCTCAGTCAATCTATCACATGCACCACAATATTTATCACTTTTATTATCAGTGCTACACTCAGAACTTACAGATTTTGGTGGATCAGTCATGGCCATCAAAGCGAAATGAGCTTCCTTTCCAGCAAAGAATCTTGACTAATCAATCTTAGTGAAAGCATCATCTGCAATGCACGACTTCCTCGTCATCAGAAAATCCGCTTCTGCTAGCAACTGATCAATGTCATCATCTAGTGATGTAACACTTGCTTCCGTATCCGATTCACTGTCTGAGTCAGAATACACCAAGTCACACTCCTCTGGAACATCAGAAACAGTGTTAATCACCACTCCAGATTTCGCTTCCTCAGCATTAACCTCCACATGCTCAGTCTCCACATCTATTTCAGCCTCAGACTCATCACTTTCACACTCAGTTTCTTTCTTCTCATCAACTGTTACCGAATCTTCCATATCAACTTGATATGCAACACAAGCCACGTTGCCACCAGGAGTGATTTCCTCCACACCTATTTGCATTGACGACCAATCAAACCTCTCATCTTGTTGGGTTACCAATGCTTGATTCTGATTGGTGTTCTGCTGTGTTTCATTAGGTGTAGTGATTGGTATAATAGTTCGGTTAGTGTTGTTAGGAGATTGGTTTTGAGTCTGGTTTGATGTGTTTGGTTGTCTGTTTTGGTTATTATTGAAATTGTTTTGACGGTTTTGGTAGTTGGTATTGTTTTGGTAAGAAACTTGGTTTTGGTTTTGTTGTTGACGGTTCTGGTAGCTTGCATTGAATGGATTTCTGTTACCCTGTTTTGGTGGCTGGGTGCATTCTCTTTTAAAGTGTCCCTTTCCTCCACAATTAAAACAAGTAACTTTCTCCTTGTTGAACCCGTAGGTTGTGTTAGGAGAAGTTCCCAAATCTGTTCTACCAGTTTTCTCAATAAACTCTGTTGCTCTTCTCATGATACTCGCAAAAGCCCACTGAATATCAATTAATTCCATCTCCTCCTTGTCAATCTGTGCATAGTCTTCATTGGTTAAATTGTTGTTACCAATTTGACTAGCAACCAACCCATTATAAGATGAAACCATTGCAGAGACTAGTGCAATGTGTTGTTGAGCAACTTCAACCGTCACATTCCCCAAGTTAGATGTCTCCAAAACTACCGGTTGTTGTTGATTAGGTTGAGGAACTTGGTTCATTGGTTGTTGAGATTGACTAGCAGTATAGAAAGCTGCTTGTTGCATTGGGGAAAATGGTGGAATGTATGAATTGTTGTATTGTTGTTGTGTAGGTGGGTTTGATGGTTGTGAAAAGGATGTTTGTTGATGGTAGTTGATGGTAGGTTTTGGTGATTCCATAACATTGGAAATACATGCAACATGAGGAGCCACCAATCCTCCTGAACTTGAGGTACTAGCTGGAACTGGAGTGCCTCCAAAATACAAGTTGGGATTCTGAGGAATCTGTGATCTTCTAGCTTTCCTCTTCTCTTCCAATTCTTTGTTTTCCAGCTTCTCTATGAACTCTTGAATTGACCAGAATTGGTATGCATCCTTTTCCTTGAGAACTTCAACATGCTGATCCCAGTTTGGTGGTAAAGCCTCTGCAAACTTATCAACCTGCTTTGTCATAGGAATCTGTATACCATAACTAGACAATTCAGATAACAAATGACTATATCTAGGAGTTAATTCTTTCAAAGTTTCATTGCCAATATAAGAAAAATTCTCAAACTCCTTCCTCAATTCTTCCATCCTTAAACCTCTAGTCTTATCATTACCATCATGCCTCCTTTTAACTGCTTCCCATAGCGCCTTGGATGTTGTGCAAGTCCCAAACTGATGCAAAAGATCATTTGTGATTGCCTGTGTCAATTGGGAAAACGCCTTCTTCTCCACCGCAAACTTCTTTTTCTCATCCTCAGCCATACTTTCAAATGGAACTGGTTCTCCTGTATTCTCCAAGACTGGTGCTGTGTAACCTCTAGCAATCATGTTCCATGCCTCTGCACCCTCCACTCCCATACCTTCCAAATGTATCTTGAACTTTTTCTGCCACTGATTGTATTCTTGAATCTCCATAAGCTTCGGTGGCCGATTCCCGCTACCTGAAGACAAATCATTAATCAGTGTGGAAATAGCATTTGTAGTTTGAGTGTTTACCACCGCTGCTGCTACTCCCCAGTAGTCAGATTGTGGTGCTGGAGGTACACTTTGAGCCATGTAGTTAATTGGCTGCGAAGACTGTGTGCTCGTCTTCTGTGCTGCCACCGTCCATGGGTCCATCACTTGCTATTGTGGTTGAGTCGGAGTTGTCGGAAAATTCCACATGATCACGAACTTCGAGAAATTCAACACTTAGAAAATTTTTTTCAAAAACTTAATCCTAGGTTCGCCCGATTAATCTCAGATTCGACCCTTTCTGATGCAGGTTCGTCCAAACAGTAACAACCGAATGTAAAATCTCACCAGAACGTAACTATACACTAACACACTTTCTCCTTCGACCGAAGTTTCCTACGTTCGACCGGTTGTATTCTACGTTCGACCGCCCGATCACTCGAAGGTGAAAATTGTGACCCGAAGGTGAAAAATTCAACAAAAACTTTTCAGGTTCGCCCAAAAACACCTAGGTTCGACCGAAAATCACTCAGGTTCGACCGAAAACTCTCACTTTCGACCACTCAGGTTCCAGGTTCGCCCATTATCAGTTTGAAAAATGGTTACACTTTGAAAAACGGTTATTTTGATCTCTGATTTTCAAAAGTTTGTGGATTTGAATGATCTTAATCAGGTTTTGATTCGGAGATGATTTGAAACAAGTTTAATTCTTGGAATTTTGAATTTTAACCACAAAATCAACTCTAAATCTTTCAAAAACACTCAAAAACCATTTTTATGCAAAAACAGATGTGAATTGATCAAAATTAGGTCCAAATCAGCTCTGAGTTTATCAAATTTGTTGTTGTATGATCTTCTATGCTCTGATACCACTTTGTGAGCGAAAGATTTTGACTAAAACAGGATTATTTGATCATACAAGTTACAAAACCAGGTGCGGAAACCCTAGCTTTGAACAAACAGATAAAAACTCAAATCAAAACACAATCAAAGTCATTTTCAAACGTTTTCATAGATTAACTTGATTATAAACTTGATTACAATGACAATACTGTTAATCTAGATCAAACACAGACTCTCTCAAACTATCCTGGAACCTCACCTGAAAACACACACAACTAATAACTCTTTTAACTTTACAAAAACACAATTTCTATATATAGAGACTGCACATTCGCCCGTTTAGCCTGGTCGAATGTGAGCAAGTTCTACATTCGCCCACTGCAGTGGTCGAATGTATATCTCTGTCAGGTTCCATTCCATGTTCGTCCAGTAGAATCTTCCTTCGCCCCTTTACACTTCTTCCTTCGCCCAGAAAGCTTACCTTCGACCAGACCAGAATTCTAACATATGTTAATTATCCAATCACTAGTCGCAAAACGCATCTACAAAAATGTGGACTTTTATCCTTTATTGAATATCAATAAGAGCCTGTGTCTGATTCTCAATTTGTTAGATTGATATTTGATCAGATAAACCAAATGCTCTGATACCAATTGTTGGATCAGTGGTCTCTTTTAGGGGTTTATATCCAAGAACACTTAAGTGTTGTAAGTTTATGAAAGTAGTTTGCACAATGGAATAATAAGTGTTCTATGTTAAAATGTCACTTTTAACAAGAGTTAAGACTCCCCCTCTATCAATGAACTAGGAAGTTAAAGATGAGAATCAATAGTAGTAAATAAGGCAGTTAAAGCAAGATGATTCTCAAATGTATACGAAAAGGATAAACTATAAAGTAAATTGAAGGAAAGAGTTCAAGTAATTATCAATAGATATTCGTGTACTAAAATAGTGGGTGTAACAACCTCTATTTATAGCCGAAAGATTACATACATACTAACTAATCAAAAGCTTATAATAATGTTTAGATAATACTACAACAGGCTGTAGTATCGAAACTTGATCAAAGACTTTAAGCTAATTAATATAATACTAAACTGCTAAGATTAAAGGGTGATTAGAATCTTCTAATGAAATTGCTAATGACTCTTCAGCAGTTCCTCAGATATTCTGTCTGGTTTATCTTTAGAACTTCTGATGTTTCTACAGTTCAGAACTTTACATGTTTTCTTCTTCTTCAGCAGTTTAACAAAATGATGAGAGGATATAAGACTAAGGTTTATGCTGGCTTGTCAATCCTCTTTGACCTTACACATCTACTTTTCATCATTTATAAATTGTTTGGGTTATGTTTCACTCTAACTTTTTCGATTTAACACGCCACAACGTGCGTATGTGGTTTAACGGTTTTGCCTGTATCTTTCCCCATCTAGCGGCCATGTTGGGTTTTACGTTTTGCATACTTTTTGCGCATTAACAGGCCACAATGGACATGCATGTTTTAACCCTTTTACATCTACTTTTTGTTCGGTTTTATTTTATCCTTGTTTTTGTATTTCGGGTTTTCTGTTGACAACGGTGTAGCATTGATGCTAACTGGTATGGTATTAGGTCCTCAATACAACGCGAGGTTTAATACCAGTTTTAAATAAAACAAAAAATGTTTACTAATGCATAACTAATCGTAGAAGTCATTCTAAGAAGTTGAACTCTTAACTCATAGCTTATCGAATGATTTCGAATATTTTCGATTGTAGTGTTTAAAGACAAACCTATAATTTGTTTAGCCATGTTGACTACCTACCAAATCATGCACTATGAGAAGATACAAAATAATGCATCATTATAATTTAAAGAACATGATAACATCAAATGGCAATAAACGAGGATATGGTTTTCGATCGATGCAAATATTTATAAGAGATTTTTTTCTCTTTTTGATTTATAAATATGATGTTTTATAAAATTTTGAATATACCCTTGATATATTCTTATTTTTTTATCCACGTTTTGTTGTAAAGGTTTTATTCACAATCAATTTGTGCGTAATAATGTACAAACAATATAAGCAAAATCATTCAAGCATTCAAAGTTTCTTAAATGTTTCTATTTAGGGTTTGTTTCCTCTTATAACCTTTATGATGCGATGTGTACGTACTTATAAACTTTAAGATGCGTTGTGTACGTACTTATTTACGTCAACGTTTAGACGTAAATTTTTGTTTCTAAGGGTTAATACTAGAAGTGATTTTTTTCGCGAGTTAATACCAATGTACAAATCTTCAAAATCGAGCACCATAAAATATAATACCCCGTCCCAGTGTGTAAGTTTAATTCACTAATTTATTAAGCAGAGATATTACCAAAGAGTAAAAACAACTATTATTTCCTTTGTTATATAATTATATGAAATTAACATTAGATTCATTTTTCAACAACATACTTTTTTAATACTAGCACAATACGGGTCACATTCACTCTGAGTGTTTTTGCACTGTGATGATTCACTACAACAACACCACAACTTCTTTCCTGCAGGTGCTTGTGTACAGGTGGGAGGACGACAAACGTGTGAAATCGCGATTGCTAATTCGTCTTTAATGGCTCCATGATTGCCACCTACAAATAAAAAATGATGTCGATTATGAAGTTATAAATTAAAAAAAATATGCAAAGTTCTTAAGGTATGTAGACAACAAAAAGTTACACTTGTAACCTATGAACATTGCGAAAACGGTCATACATAAGACCATCATATGTAATCCCATGAGCTTCACCATTGATGGATGTTGTTTTGGATTACGTTTGCTTCTTCTTATGTAAAACAACAAACAAATGAAATTGATTTAGTGATGTTTGAAATTAAGTTTGCATTTATAGGTACATTTAGGATAGCGATGGTGTTATCACTTTTGTCTATTATGCCCATTGTAATTTAGGGGAAACGGGCATTGAGAATAATAAAATTTAATATTATATGTATATATCCACGCTTAATAAACAACTAATTGCGCCATGTGACACAATTCCTCCAAGATTTTTGGCCGTTTCACTTATTTCACATATTTATATTTTATTTCTTAATTTATAAATGTTAAATATACATCATTTCAGTCATATCCTAACTAAAATATCGTTTTGTAATATAAAATTCAATGCTAACAAGTTCATATTTTATTGGTTCAACCCATACAATACATATAATAGAAAATAAATAAATCCTTAATGAAGTAGAACCTAATATTTTAAATTAATATATCAAATCCGCAATGAATATGTAAACTTGTAAAATATACAAATCAATAAGAGAAGGACAAATAAACAAAGTCAACACACAAAAAAGTACATTTGGATCCATATCTCACTCAAATAACCAATAAAAAATTACAATTATAAAGTGTCGGTACGATTTTAGCCCAGTCGGTTAACAGAGCCAACATAGTTTTGCTAGCACTAAAGATAGGGAAAGCTTGCTCTTTGAAAGTGCTTTATCAACACGAAATTGAGTTAGATGCAAACACATTTTTTTCATGATATAGATCATTCAAATGTAATTGAGTTAGTCACACAAAAGTTGATGTATGAGACATGTTAGACGCAACTACTAATATTTCATGTTACCATAATTAATTTAAAAGCATGTTTTCTTCTTTCCAAATGGTTTCTTTGTTATCTATATAAGATACTAATTTAGTAACCATATACTCTAATCGGTATAATGTTATCTCGAGTCGATATCTATAAGGGTCCTTATGACATGTTTTTGTTCATATTATACCAATCTAATTTTAAAATTATAATAAATAAAGAGATGAGCCTTTTAAAAAGTTTAGGGATCAACCATCAATGAAAATAATAAGTGGTAACCCCACGTCTAGAGAGACTTATTTCTTTTTCTGTCTTGCCACTCAATTGGAAATTAGTGACCAAAAAAGTTGTCATTGGATTAAAAAGTTGAGTTAGAAAATTGTGGATCATAATACAGTTATCAATAAGTTAGATCAAGGTGAATGAAAAATGTAAATTATCACTGACTTGAAAGGTTAGGTTGTAGTTATTAAGCAGTTCAACAGAGTTTGAGGATGCATGCATGTGACCAAAAAGATGGGGGTCACTAAATGTGTTGGGTTTAATGTCTGAAGTCATTGGGCTAGTTGTTTGCTACCGGGCTTGCTCTATTTAAGGTTTAAAAGTCCCGTATGGTTTTCTTGTCCCTAATTTTTAAACTCTAGTTAGTCTATATATGTATGCGTGTATATATATATATATATATATATATATATATATCGGGTTTGGTTCCATTAAGAATCTACCTGAGTTGTGAGGACTTGAGAACTAATATGAGCCAATAAATGTTGCCACATCTACAATTTGTAATATTTTAATGATGAGTATTAAAAAGGGGATGAGAGGGCAATATAGTCTTTTTTTCACCCACTAAACTCTTCCTTTTCTATCACTTCTTACATAATCATCTCTCTCTAGCACATTCATCATCATTAGATATCACTCTCTCCCCTTCCATTACTCTCTCATCGAGAAGCATGATGAAGAACAACAGTGATTAAGACCAAGGTCCGATGAAGGCCACCCAATTTTTCATAATCAACTCTCTCACTCTCCCCTACAACCAAGGATTAGATAGAGCCGAATGCTGATCTAGATCCAATGATGGTTGTAAAGCAAATCACAGATCAAACAGAATTGATGAAGATTCGACGACAGTGGTAGTGAACGTCGATAGTGATGAAGAACATGGCCCATAAAATTTTTTAAAGGTGTATCTCATAAAAACTATAATTTTTTTTTTGAATAACAAGACCTCATGTATTACCCATTGTTCATGATGGTGAAAGAATTTGTATACATATGGAATAGAAAAGAACAAATAATTTTAAAATTTTGTTTTTAGATCTCTTTCTAGATGATGTAGTAAAGTGTTCAACTTAAATTTTTTTATGGAATTTACATTTAAACTGGGAAGTTAGTCTAAATTCTAGTGGAATTCATTTTTCAAGTGTTATATACAAGAGATTGCTACAACAATTGAGGAGAGAATATCTCCAAATTACATAAATATAAAGATTATAATAAAGACAAATTAAATGATGTTTGTAACTCAAATATTTATGACGATTGCTGAGATTTTGGTATATTCTAATACCCTTCATCAATGCAAGTTGGAGGTTCTCCCAGACGAAGCATTGTGCAAAATTTCTCAAAAATTGGTTTTGGTAGACTTTTTATGAATATATGGCCGACTTTCTTATCTGTTGAGATGAACTTAGTGTCAAGACGACTGGATGCAACTAATTCACAAACAAAATCATACTTGATATCAATGTGCTTGGCTCTCTTGTGTGAAATAGGATTTTGGCTTAGGAATAAAGCACTCTTGTCGCAAAGCAAGGTGGTCGAAATGGTGGTAATGCATGAAGTTCACCTAGAAGATTAGTCAGCCAAATAATTTCCACATCAATATTTACGATTGTTCTATATTCTGACTCGCAGCTTGATCGAGAAACCGTAGGTTTCTTCTTAGAACTCCAAGAGACCAAATTTCCACCCAAGTAAATGCAATCTTCGAGTGTCAATGCATCGCTCCCAATCTGCATCTGGAGTACCTAATATAATAGTGTTAGGAGGTCTATCAAATGTTAGGTCATGTGATAGAGTACCCTTAACGTAGCGTAGAATTCTTTTAACAATTTGAAAATGAGTGGTGGTGGGATTTTGAAGGAATTGACTAGCTTGGTTTACTGCATAGGAGAGTTCGGGACGTGTGATTGTGAGATATTGGAGAGCTCCCATGAGGGATTGGCAAAGGGTAGGGTCGTGGAAGGGTTGGCTGTTGGATTTGAAAATGTCTTTAGGAGTGAGAGGAGTGGCAACCAGTTTGGAGTTGAGTAAACCGGCTCAAGTGAGAATGTCGTAGGCATATTTTGACTGGTTTAAAAAGAGACCAGTTTTTGTGTGGGTGACTTGTAAACCGAGAAAGAAGTTTAGCATGCCAAGATCTTTGATTTTGAACTACCTATGAAGACGTGTGGTGAAGCTGTTGATGAAAACTTCATTATTGCCGGTGAGGACAATATTGTCCACATAAACTAGGAGATTAAGTAAGATCCCATGATGATTGTGAGGACAATATCGTCCACGTTGAAACCAAGATCGAGGAGCTGGTTTGAGGCCAAAAAGAGCATGATTAAGTTTGCCCACATGGTTGGGTCGTTCGGGATCCTGAAAGTCTGGTGGTTGTTCCATAAACACGGTTTCGTTGAGATGGCCATTTAAAAAAAACATTGTTGACATCAAGTTGTGGTAATGACCTTTGGTTAATAGTGGCAAGGCTAAGAACCACCCAGATTGTGGAGGATTTTACAACCGGTCTAAATGTGTGAGAAGTCTAGTCCCGAGATTTGAGAAAAACCTTGGGCTACAGGTCGAGCTTTGTAGCGGTAAATAGATTCGTCAGATTCATATTTTATTCGATAAATCCACTTTAAGCCAATGATGTTTGTGGTGGATGGGCATCAGACTGGATTCCATGTATGGTTGCCATGTAGAGCATCAACTTCATCATGCATGGCTTGTACCCACTTGGGATCCTTGAGAGCCTTTTTGATGCCTTTAGGAACATGAGACGAGAAAAGAGAGTGGTGAAGGTGATGAGTAGAAAGTTGAGAGAGGCTGGCATAATGTTTTGTTTATAAATACCATGTTTTGATCCAAGACATCCAACGATGTGAAAAATGTTTAAGCGACACTAGTGTGATTACATGCAATGATTGACCCTATGACCCATTGATGAACATCAAGTTTACATATCATTTATACAATCCTCATGTGATCTACATAAGTTTACACACGTTCAAGTTGTAAAACTCATGTATTAAGTTACTGAACAAATTTCATGGTCTAACATTTTCTAAAACTCGAGTTATGATGTTTTAAATTCGACCTAAGGTTCAGGTCTGAAAATCATATTTGACCTCTTGGTTTATAAATTCACAAAAACATATAAAACGAGATCCAAAACATACAAACTTATAAATTCTGAAAATCTAAGATCATAAATAACATGCTCAAACCAAGAAACGACCAAAACAAATACTTTAAGACCATGTTATAAGACATACAAGTCGAAGCATACAATCTGTCCATTTTTATGCATGTTAATATCTCAATAATAACATACCCTAAACTCATAAGATCGATCAAGAATCATCATACACACGTGGTACAAAACTCTTAATATGTAGGTCAGATCAAACATACAAGATTTATCAAGAAATGTAACTTCTATAAACTCTAGATCAAAGATAAACACATACATGCAAGTTTCATGCAAAGTATCAACGTAAAATCATATAAACATGTTATTAATCATATTTATCCGTATTAAAACTTATGTTTATGTTTATTATTAGTTCACATCAGATGTGGAAAAACTGAGTTTATAGTGTTTTAAAACATAATTAAGAAGATTAAAACACTAATGTTATGATCTAAGTTTTATTTGTTATGAAGTTTAATAAATGAAACAATAATGAAGATGAATAATAATGGAAAGTGCAGCGGAAATATAAACTCTAAATCATAACAAACAGGATACCTGCTTTTAACAACTACTATTATAAGTCTTCACAGATTCTAGTACAAGTATACAATCTCCCCTCAGCCCGAGCACTCACAACTTTGTTTGTACAAGAGAATGTTTTCGGAGTGATGAATAGAACAGTACAGGCACTGTTCAGTTTATAGACCAACTAAAGCTCTGGTGACCTAAGGATGACGTCACCTAAGACAGTGACATCTAACAGAAATAACAACATAAAACATTTGCCCTAATACAAACATTGTTACATTGAAAACTCTGATGACTAAACCTCTAACTAGGAAACTACTGATGGCTAAAACTCTGTTGCTTGAATCATCTGTTGGAGCCTAAGTGCTGTTAGCTCCAACAGACCTTGTATCTTCAGTCCTTTGGCTTAGCAGACCTTTCTTCATCAGACCTATGGTAGACAGTGGTTTCTTCAATCAGACTTTGTAAGCATCAGTTTGTACAGCAGTTGTTAGGGATAGCAGTTGTTAGTGTCAACAGTCTTTTAGGAGGATCTTGTATGCAAAATACTGTTTTATTAAGGATCGGATGTTTAGTATGTTTTGGCTTTTCATTTCATCTATTCTTCTCCGGTTCAGCAGACCCAACAATCTCCTAGAACAGATGATCCCAAAACTCAACCTTTATTACTGATCTTTATTTCTCATCAGGCTTTCTCTAATTTGGCCTTTCAATTGTAATTCAAAATCTAGAGAGAACAAGTTTTCAGCATCCCTTTCTAGCTCTATGTTCAGCAGGTCTTGGATATCATTTGCACACAGACCATATGCATCATCCATGCTTAACTTTTGAGCTTCTCCATCTGATCTGAGCAGAGTCAAATTATGGGTGTCTATGTTGACTTTCCACTTTAGAATTTTTTAATCTGAGAAGTTTTTGGGTTGCAAATTTATTTTTGATGAGTTTGGTTATGGAGGCCTGCCAATCATACTTCTCAGTTCTTCACTTATGGGATCAGAGAAGTAGTGAACCTGGTTGAAAATCCCTTCTTTCACAAAAGTATCTTCATACTTCTTTTCATCCTCCTCAGACATCTGCTTCTGCCTTTTGTATTGTTTCTTGGCAGCAATGATGAGATCAGATGTTGAGAGTAGACTGTCAAGTGAAAAGGTCTGTTGGGATTTTCTAACCTCTATTTCATCAGGGTAAACTGGTTTTCTTGGAAGTGTAGGATCAGTTTTTCTTTTCTCTTCAAGTTTCTTGTAAGTTTCAACTAGCCTCAGCTCAGACCATCTTGCCACAGACTTCATCTCTCCAAAATCAGCGGCTACCAATTCTTCCCTCATTCTTTTGAATTTTAAGGCTCTGACAAGGTCTTTACCTTTTCTGAAATCAGGAATATATGCCTTCTGGTTTGAATGCTTAGCCAATTCTTCAATTCTATTCAGTTCTTCTTGTAAAGCATGAGTGGTCCAGCCTGCAAATTGTATTCTATTTGCTTTGTAAGGCTTAGTTGCCATAATTTGATCTAGAAGAGAATCCCTGATTAACTTCATCACTTCACCACTGATTGGTTTGTTGGACATAGACTTACTCAGGTCCTTAGCAAAATCCTCAATCCTTTTCAATTTCCTAAGTTCTGCTGAATGGATGCCCTGAGCAGTCCTGTCATCCTTTCCTTTACACTTCTCCTTAATAATCATATCTGCCTGTTGTGCTTTCAATTTCAAATATTCATCAACATTCTTAGGTTTAGGCAGATTCAGATTTGAGAGAGATGGGAAGGATAGCTGTGATGGATCCTCAGTATTGTAGAAGGATTGAATTCCCCCTTGATGATGTCAAGTTCAAGTGTATACTAAGCAGCCAATGGGGTCATGGTTGGTGGTGGTCTGATGGTAGAGGAAGGATTGGATGAAAATTTGGTAGTGTGTGGTGAGAAAGATGACAATGGAATGGCTGAAACAGGTTCAGATGGTAGTGATGAAATGGGTGTAGGTGTTGTTTCAATGTTCTCAACATGTACCACAAAGGTGGACTTTCTTTTCCTTTTGTACAGGATGATAGGGGATGATGGTGGTTGTGAAGTAGTGGGTGAGTTAACATCTGTTGGCACTTATTTAGTACGAGCAGATGTTTGTGGTTGTGAAAATGGTATGGATATGGATAATGCAGTGGTGGTGGTTGTTGCAATGATAGGTTCAGTGGTTGTAGTGGTGGTGACAGCAGATGTTTTGAGAGCAAAGGTTTTAGATTATAGTGGTTGCCTAACATGTCTTACGCGCATTTTCTTCCTTTTTGCGGAGCAAACAATTTCTTTTTCCTGCTGTTCTTCTTGTTTTCTCTTCACAAGAGACTCTGCTTTGTTTTCCAAGGTCTCAGAGCTAATTAGATTTGCTTCAGCGGCCACTCTCCTTTTGTGGAATCCCATATGGATCAAGCTTTGGCAATCAATCTCTACCACTCTCCCTCTTTTTGGCATCATCGGTTGTGAATTCATCATCATGTTCATCCCTTAGTATTGTTGTGGGGGCAGAGCCAGTGGTCTTTAGCAGATGTTCCTTAATGACTTTGATATCTGCTTAGGTAGCATTGAACCTAGCATCCACCATGTTTCTGATCATAGCCATATAAGTTTCATGTGTTTGATCTGCTAGTTTTCGATGAGCTATGATAATTGGAGTTACAGATTTCCATAGCTCACTAGCAATATCTTGGGCGGAGGGTTGACTTTTGGTGAGGGTGACCAAAGTTTGCATCATAGTATTAAGATCAGTCTTGATTTCATTTACGGAGGACAAAATGGTGTTAACCCTTTCCATCAATTCCTTGTATCTTAATCCATCACCTAAATTAATAGGATCACCTGAATTCCTACCAGAAGTGGTAGTTGTAACTGGTTCAGTTCTAGGAGGTGAGTCCATTGAAAAGAAACCAAATGCCCCTTTGTCTTGGTACTGGGGGACTTCCAACTGGTTTAGGAGTCAATATAGTGCCCTCAGCAGTTGTTGCCTCCAAGGGAGTCTTAGCTATGTAACCACTGTCCTGTAGTGAGACAATGGTCTCTACAACAGTAGTGGCTGCTTCAATTGGAAAACCTCCTTGAGTTACATGCAACTCAAAGGGTGGATCCCCTGTTCGTGGGCTCGCCACTTGACTTTTCTCAGGCCCAGTCACTTTTTGGAGTATACTCTTAGTGATAGGTGATTGAGAGGAACTAGTATTAGCCTGAGTTTTGTCAATGGCTTCGAACAATGGTTGCATTGTGGGTGGAATAGGAGTGTCATTTGATGGTGAGGGTTGTGGAGTGAGAAGAGAAGCAGCCTTGGGAGAAGGACTTTTGAACATATGTTCAAGTGAATTATATGCTTCTTGATGTGTTTCCCCTTGGCTTACAGCATGATCCTTTTGAAAGGATTCATGAGGAGTTTTGATGGGTTGAGATATTTCCAACTGTTGAGAGGAAGTATCAACAGTGATTGTTTGTTGCATTTGTGTTACAACAGGGTTTTCCTCTGGTATCTCATCTTCCAGAGTCACCTTTTTTGTTTTCTTTTTGGTGGGCTTAGTGGATGGAAGTTTCTATTTTGTGATTGCTGGCATGGGTTTCACAGCATGGGATGTAGTGTCATGATCACCAGGAGAAGTGGGCACAGCAACAGTGGTTTTAACGACACTTGTTGTCTTAACACTCTTTGATTGTGTTTTGGAAACTTTTGCTTTTGATACTTTTTCTTAGGTGTTAGGACCAAACATTCTTGTAAAAGCTTCTTGTGAAAGACTGTTCATTTGAAGAGCTTCACCTTTTTTAAATACATTTTCAGGTAAAATCTTTTGTAGGAAAACACTTAAAAGTCATGGGTATAAAAGAAAAGCATGGTTTGAACCAGACTTGACACCCTTCACATTTGCTACTAAATATAAAAACAGGCCCTGGGATAGATTATAAGCAGTATTTGACAAAATTGCATATCCCAGGTACTAAACTTTCAATGGGATTTCATTAAAAGAAGTAGTTTTAGCAGAGAGGCATATGAGCAAGGTATGAAAGAAAAATTTCAGGTCTGGGGGAAAATATTTTTTTTAAAATGGTTGCCCCAGTCATTTATCCTTCATATCCCCTCTCTATGAACTCAGTGTGAAGTTCAGTCTTTGAAAAAGAATCCATACCTACCAAGTCATTTAGTGAGAAGGTTTTCGAAATGGTTTGAGGGGTTATGGTGACATGTGTCTCACCAATTTTGGAGATAATGGCTGTTGGCTTTTTATCTGTAAACAAAGTTTCAGCATTAAGCCAAAACTCTTAGAGAGAATAGGCAAGTATTTGGATTCATTTAAAACGTCAACGATGGAATGGAATAGACGGTTTTCCTCTGTTTTGGACATATATGGAAAATAATTGTGGGGTGCTTTTACTTGAAGATCCATGTTTTGGATTCGAGTAAGAAATTTGATGAAATTAGGTCGAGGGTTTGAGTTTGATGGAAGGCGGTTTTCAGAATTTTGAATTCAATGAGACAGTGTAACAACTGTTTGGGAAAACAGTGTTTTTATAGTCTTAAGGGAAACCGCTGATGTGGCCAAAGCACTGCTTTTGAGAGCAGATGTGGCAAACATCTGATAGAATGTTGGAAAATTTGTGGAAGACACTTGTTTATAACATCTGATGACTAGTCAACATATGTTAAGAAAACAGTTGTTTTATCTGTAAAGAGTTTTTGAAACTGATTTTTCAACCAACAGTGGTTGTTTTCTCTGAATAGACTTTTGAAACAGATTTTTCAACCAACAGATGAAAAAATTTTATGAAACAGTGGTTGTTTTATCTGGAATAGATTTTTCAACCAAAACTATTTTTAAGGATGAATTTTGATTTCCTGACAACATTTTAATGTTTTTATTTATGAATATTATTTCTAATAATCCATGTTTAGCATACCAATCTGAGAGATCAGACTTTGAAAGGTAGATGTGTCTAGTGCCTTTGTCAACACATATGCCAGCTGATCCTCTGTTGGTACATGGTGTAGAGAAATCAAACCTTTTTCATAGTTGTCTCTCACAAAATGATGTCTGATGTCAATGTGCTTTGTAGTTGGATGGGAAACTGGAATTTTGATTATGCTTTCAGCTGCTTGACTGTCCAACATAAGTGGAGTCTTTAACGCCGTTATGCCAAAATCCAGTAGCTGGTTTTGAAGCCACATGAGTTGGGCTGTACATCTTGCAGCAACAATGCATTCAGCCTCTGCTGTTGATGTTGAAACAGCTGCATGCTTTTTGCTTGCCAAGAGACCAAGGCATTTCCTAGGAATTCGCACCTAAATGAAGTGGACTTCCTTGTGGTGTGACAACCAGCAAAATCACTGTCTAAATAAACTGAAAGCTCAATATTTCCATTAGCAGGATACCAGATACCAAGTGTGGGAGCACATTTTAGGTATCGGAATACCCTTTTCATAGCTATAAGATTTGACTTTCTAGGTGATGCTTGGGATCTTGCACAGACACAAGTGGAAAACATAATTTTTGGCCTGGATGCAGTGAGGTACAATAAAGACCTGTCACACCTCGCCCAGGTCGGGGCACTTACAGTGACCAGTGGGCGCAAACTTCAAGCGGAAACATAATCTCATTACATAACATGAGTATTTATTACAAGCCAGTGCGATCCAAGTACCACCAAGCTAAACAAAGCTTAACTATAATAAGATGTACCGTCTAAAGTATTCCAACTCTCAGTTAGGAACTCCTATTCGTTACACCATCAACCTGTGATACATGCTCGAGTAATAAAAATACGTCAGCAAACAGCTGGTGAGCCACATAAACTGATTCATCAGTAAAACAACCACATGAACAATTTTATTGATCAAGTATGAGCTCCATGCATGTCACCATCATCATAAT
This sequence comes from Ambrosia artemisiifolia, assembly GCA_032199755.1. Taxonomy (NCBI): domain Eukaryota; kingdom Viridiplantae; phylum Streptophyta; class Magnoliopsida; order Asterales; family Asteraceae; genus Ambrosia; species Ambrosia artemisiifolia. The sequence goes on from CM063516.1 coordinate 21,997,495, forward strand.
CCGGACTAAGCATTATATATTCACACCTACAGCCTCAAAACCCGTAACAAGGCCTGTAAGTGTATGTCCACGCCTGGAAAATATAATGATCATTATCTATACTATCTTATAAAGCATTTCATAAGGACCTCTTAATTGTAAGTAATACAATTATAAATGCTTAAAGTAGAACACATAATGCATGTAGTAACTACTTTTTAAGGGCAATTATGTCTTTTCAAGCATAACTTACACATATACCCCTTATTAGTTACAGTTTCCCCCTATCTATCTATACTATATTATAATTTTATACAATATTTACCCCCATCAACTTTACTCAATTTCTGTTTATTTAAATACTAACTACACTTTTGCATATTTATTTTAACCAACTACCCTCACGATTTTTAAACGTTCATAACTTTTTCAGATGATAATATTTTCTTAATATTATTACACCGTATAAAAGGGCATTTTATTCTCTTTAATTTGAGTATAGTATTGCTATAGTTTTTTAATTTTTAAAAAATTATATGTTAGGATTAAGCAATAACCGAAACAAAAGAAAAAAACGAAAATGTACTGAAATCATCTAAACTTTATTATAATACATTTTTCATTAATGTCTTAAAATTCAAGTTGTACATGTATAATTACTTAGTGTACAACACACAATACACTTGTTAACTACTTACACAATGCTTACACATTTGTCCCCTCAACTATACTAAATTCCTTTTATTTAAATAATAGTTACACTTTTAACCCTTATTGTAACCAACTACCCCATGATTTTTAAATGTCCATAACTTTCACACGTTAATATTTTCGTAATATTATTATACTGTATAAACGAGCATTTTTTTCTTTTTAATTTGAGTATAGTATTGCTATAGTTTTTTTTGTAATTTAAAAAATGATATGTTAGGGTTAAATAATAACCAATCTATACTATATTATAATAAATTTGCTAATGACCTCTTAATATTTAAGTTTTACAATTATAATTGCTTAGAGTACAATACACCATATGTTTTTCATACAATACATACGCCTTTGTCCCCTCAACTTTACTCATGTTTAATTTATTTAAATAGTAATTACATTTTTGCACCCTTATTTTAACCAACTACCCCCACGATTTTTAAACGTCCATAATTTTTTCATTCGTTAATATTTTCTTAGTATTATTACACCGTATAAATGAACATTGCAGTATCTTTAATTTGAATATAATATTGCTATAGTGTTTTCAATTAAAAAATATGTTAGGGTTAAGTAATAATTGAAACGAAAACGACCTTAAATCATCCAACATATCTGTCTTTTATAAACGTCGAATTAACAATGTTTCACAATTTCAGGTTAGATTATGTATTTCCGGACAATCACCAATGTGTATACAATTAGGGTTTGTCGTTATGTGTGTAACTTCCCAGTTCCTCATGATCACCCTAATTTTTTGTTTAGCATGTCTCACAATTATTGCTATGTATGTATTCATGTGCTTGCACTTCCTCTAGCACATAGGATTCGAATGTTTCGATTGTGGTTAATGCAGTTCAAGCTCCGCTAATGATTATGAAACACACCAAAACAAATATTTTGGTTAATTGATTATGGCTTAACGGAACCATTATAAATGTTGTTTCCCGCCGCAACGCGCGGGCACCCTACTAATAATATATATAACACCCTGGATGCCACACCTATGGTTCGATGCATATACATGATCAATCACTATCAAAACAATTTTATGAGCAAGTATCAGGTTTTGAAAATAGTTTAAGTAACTCACCTCTTTATCAACCCCTTGAAATTGACAACGCTAATACAACCAGGTAATACCTCAGGGTCTTGACACAATTATACCACCCCTAGGTTACGTAACGGTACACCTAACTAATTATTATTACAGTTGGATATTGGTTAGCGCTACCTTGTTTAAGCATAGATGATCAGTCCAAGCCTAACTAAGACTAGACTATCCAACACTAACACTATAAAAATAATAATAATAATAATAATAATAATAATAATAATAATAATAATAATTTTGGTAATATGCTAGGTTTAGTATTATACCTCTTGATGTCGATAACTTGGTTACACAAAACTCGTATTTGCTTCCGGCTATTTATCATGACCAAAGTCTACCACTAATGTCGATCACTGTCGCCATAGACCATTGCCACCACTAGTAATTAATAACATCGTATACTGATCCTCGTTACTCCTTAAATGATTGCTATCTAAACTGCACATTATTAACACCACCTTTGGCCTGTCTTTTATGTTTATGTTTAGGATTTATTTTGATAACTCTCTAACCCTCTTCTATCTTGATATATATACACTAATATGAAATATCGTTAGGGAGGTTGATGTTTGAATGTTGGTATTAAAATTTGAGTAGAGGTCGGTTGGTCTGACACGTGTAGATAATAACCACACAACCAAAAAATTATGTGTCACATGAAGGAGAAAGTAGTGACACCAATCAATGTTATGGCAACCTGACTCAGCAACATCTAAATGTCAATTTCTAATTTCTAAAGATAATATGCATCTACACCTACACATGTACCTACACATGTGGCAAATAAAGATAAGAAACATGTAAGCATCGGATATATTATCATCCATTTTACTTAAGACTATAATGCTCATTATAATTCTAATATGATGTATATGCATTCTTAAATTGACGGCTAAATCACCATAACTATTTCTATAAACAACTAGTAGATACATATACCCATATAATTAATTTCAACTAATTCATTTGTAATATATAATGTTTATAGAAAAACGAATATACAGTTGAGACGGGCTTATTATTCTCTAAGTTTTGACCTAAGTTTCATTCAAAACAGAGCAGGATCAAATATACTATACTATATTATATTGTTACTAAAACGGTCTCTTATAATAGTAATTAATCGCCTAGATCTCACATCTCAAATAATCATATTATTCGTCACTTACTCGTTAACAAATTTTAAATACACAGGTATCTATCTCACGTGTTATTGGTTCATATTATTGATCAGTGACATGTTTCATTCACTAATAAATATGAGCTATGACATTTGATTAATATAACCGAAAACGGGATGTTACACGACCCAATCATGCATCTACAATGTGTCTGATCAACAAGTTCATCTTTACCATCAACGGTGAGTATCTTGTTGGTGCAAGTTTGTGACAGATACTCAAACGGACAAACAAACGCTCGAGATTATTGACAAAAGACTTTATATTGTTCGTGTCGTTAGAAGAACTTGTCTAAGTTAGTTCTAGAATATGTAATTAAGCTAGTATTGTAAAAGCCCAACACAAGCCCAGTTAAAAGCCCATGAGGATGCATGTATATAAGCAAATGATACATGGGGTTTTAGGGGTTGGTTTGTTAGTTGGTGAAAACACATAGAGAGTTGAGAGAGATGGCTAGGATTACAAGTTCGGTGTAGTTCTTATTAATTGTTATCTGTGATTCGATTTATAAGAAAAGCATTAAAAGTAATCTTGTGTTCTTTGTGTGATATCCACGGATCAAATATATTCCGCGTCTAGGATTCGTGTTTGGTTTGATTGCAGAGAAGATCTCAAGGGAAAGGGACCTACATAACTTGGTAGTACTCATGGCTTGACTGCATGGCTAATAGTCATTCATTTAAAATTTTGTAATTAAATGTTCCATTTTGCAGTTTTCTAACTTGGAGACCAAGAAAGCACTGGAGTTCACCCATAGCACTTATTTCAAACTCTATTGTCTTGTGTTTCCTAAACTCTTCACACATTTTGTTACATGTGGACCCAAAAATGATGTCATCCATAGATATTTGAACAATCATTAGATCTTTCCCATTCCATATTAAAAATAAAGTTTTATCAATTTTACCTCTAGTGAAACCAATGGACAAGAGAAAGGTGGGAAGAGTTTCATACCAGGCCCTTGGTGCTTGTTTCAAGCCATACAAAGCTTTGTTGAGCTTGTAGACAGGATCAGGATGGAATGTATCTTCAAAACCAGGTGGTTGGCGCACATAGACTTCCTCCTGAATTTTGCCATAAAGAAATGCACACTTGATATCCATCTGATACACCTTGATGTTGTGGTTGACAGCAAAGGCTAGGAAAAGTCTGATAGCTTCCAATCTAGCTACATGAGCAAAGGTTTCATCATAATCAATTCCTTCTTCTTGTCTGAAGCCTTGAACCACAAGCCTGGCTTTATTCTTGACAACAATACCCCTTTCATCAGTTTTGTTCTTGAAGACCCACTTTGTGCCAATTGGACATACACCTTTTGGTAGTGGCACAAGTTCTAAGGTAGATTAAATATCCTTGATATGGTATGATGGCATTTTGAGGTGAGGGACAGAGGTTTGTGGCATCTGTTGTTGTAACATCTATTTGCACTTCTTTAGTGCCAGCAGATGTTTGAAATGGAAGTGGGGGAATGGGACCAAGTGGTGTAAAGGTGGACTGACTTTTGTCAACTGAAGCTGGACTTTTGTCAACAGATGATTGAAATGTGGTTGAGCTGGATGAAGTAGTAGTTTGAGGGAAAGACTGGTCAACAGTGGTTGACTCAGCTGTAGCAGAGTTTTGAGAGATGTTTTGAACATCTGCTTGCCCTGATGTAGAATAGACTTTGTTGTGTGACTGTGGACTCACAATGTCAAATCTACAGTCTTGCTTTGGAGACTGTGGTGTACCTGCACTATTAGTTTTAGTAGTAATATCTTCAAATTTGAATTTATCTAAATCAAACAGTTCAGCGGGATTTGCTAGGATTTTTAAGGATGAAAGTTCATTGAACTTTACATTCAGTGTTTCTTCTATTGTCCTAGTCCTTGTGAAAAACACTTTGTAGGCCTTGGTAGTAGAAGAATATCCCAGAAAATATCCACAATCTACTTTGGCTGCAAATTTTGAAATGGAATCTTTGAGATTTAAAATAAAACATGCGCATTTTAAAAAATAAGATCAGTGGTTTAATTTTGAATAAAATTTCATAAGTAGTCTTTTGATGTCTGGGGTGAATCAAAACTCTGGCCCAATAATCTTACAAGTTTTCTTAGTGATGGTATCAATCTTTTTAACCACTTATGGCCCAATAATCTTACAAGTTTTCTTAGTGAAGAATGACCCATAGCCTTTGTTACTCATTTGTGAATGGTCAATTTTTATAAAAGAAAAAAATAAAAATAAAAATAAACCTCAGCTATCTACAGTGCATCTTTTTGTGAGAATCATGTGTAAGAAGATCATATCAGCTTTTTCAAACTGTAACAAACCGTTAGTATATTTGTTTTGGTAAACTTATTAAAGTGCTAGAAAGCAGTCCAAGACGATTACTGGCATCATTTATCCACTTAAACAAACATACACACACGTCTTCAAGTCCTTTGTTTTTCTTAATGTGTGTTAGACTGAAAAAACTGTGTGTCCCACATCATGACATACCCCCGCGATCAAGGTATGCACAAAGCTTCTTCATAACAGGTGAGTAAATTGCTGACATCTGTATGTTTTACAAGGTCAAGATCATCGGCGATCAGGTCTGCATATATCTGGATGCAACAGAGAGACCGATGGATTCTCGACCAGGGTTAGGGCAAATACCAAAGTTTCGGTATGATCATTGCTTTAGGCTTTTGATTTGTGCCTTTAGCTTGAGTTCTCTTTAAGAATTTTAGGTTTTGGCATTTCCTTATTGCTCTTTTAAGACGTCCAGACTGTGCCTAGGTAAGCATGTATCTGGATGCAGCAGAAGGGCAGCCAGGACATCCCCAGATGTATCAACAATTTAAAGACCTGAAATCTCAGACTTTGGCAATCTATCAACGCAAGACTTAAGACCATAAAGTCATACGGCGATGATGTGTTACCCATACGTTACACAATCCATTATATTTAGCATTAATTTTGGACTGAGTTCGTTGCTCGGTTTGCCTACCAGTATATCATATGATGGAGCTGCAATCACACTTGATTTAATTTTCTTTTCGATTTTTAAGGTGTCACAACTTAACAGCTGATGTATTATCGTTTCTTCTTTTTCGCACCATGAAATCTCATTTTCTGAGTTTTTCAGTGTTTTTGTATTTTTCTGAGGGTATATCCCCCTAAATTTGTGCTTAAAATTGAAAATTTAAAGAACAAATTTACAAACTAAAACTAAGAAAAATCTTTTTGTGTTTTTCTAAAACCATTCTCGAATCAAAGACCAAACAATTTTAGAAATTTTAACACATCAGGTTTTGAGCGTACCTTACATGCTGATTTTTACCTCCATTATCTCCTTCAAATGAAACATACTCACTGTTTAAAAATTTAAATTAAAAATATAACAGAGAGATGTCACCTGTCACGTGCTTGGAACAACCATTATCAACATACCAGTGGTCGTCGACAATCCTCCTTGGATATCCCTGCACTAAGAGAGGAGATTAGTTAAACATTGGTACCCAGGCCATCGTGGTCCTGGGCACTCCTGAAGTGTCAATGTAGGAAACTTCTCTCAAGCACATGTCCTTCTTCTCATTTGGATCTGGTACTGCTGCCGCCTTTGCTTTCCAGACTTGTTTAGGCTTAGCACACGGTTTTGCTACTTTCGGAGAAGCAATTTTCCGTTTTTCAGTTTGCATCGATTTCTATGATCGAACAACCTTCCGCTTGCTCTTCGTAGCATTCCAGTCTCCATCAGATGGTTTAACTTTGGGACTTGCATTCTTCCTTGCCTTAGGTTTATCAACCTTCATTGTCTTGGAGTAGAAGTTTTCCCTAGGAATAACCTTCTGATATTGTCTGTAATAGGGCACACAAGGACGATGTGCGCAGTTTCTTGCTATGTGACCGGATCTTACACAGTTGTAGCATGTCTGCTTCTTTGCATAAGGAGCAGATCCCGGTCTGTTTGATCCCCCTGATAAATGTGAGTGATGGGATACATTGGATGATTTGTTTGCAGGCTTCCCAGTCTTTCTGCTCTGTTTAGAAGATCTTGAACACCCGTGTGAACAAGATTGTCTTTGCGATACTGACTGTCCTTGAGCTTTCTGTTTTGTTTCAGGAACCTGTACATGAGAGTTAGCACAGGTAGTTATTCTATGTGGCGG